>OX463236.1:66355824-66955824 GCA_949820135.1 Sylvilagus floridanus | reverse complement strand
AATGTGGAAGACCATTTTCTTTGGTCTTAGGAAATTTTCTTGAATTCCTTGCAGTCCTTCACCATGATTTCTCTTTGCCAAATAATCTTTATTTTTGTGTTTTATTTATTTTAAAATATTTATTTGTTTTCATTGAGCTTGAAAGACAGCACACACACACATTTTTTTTTTTTATTTGTTTATTTGAAAGGCAGAGTTACAGAGAGGCAGAGGCAGAGAGAGAAGAGAGGTCTTCCATCCACTGATTCACTCCCAAAATGGTGCAATGGCTGGAGCTGGGCCAGTCCGAAGCCAGGAACCTGGACGTTCTCCAGGTCTCCCATGTGGGTACAGGGGCCCAAATGTGTTGGGCCATCTTTCACTGCTTTCCCAGGCCCAAAGCAGAGAAATGGATTGGAAGTGGAGCAGCTAGGACTTGAACCAGTGCCCATATGGGATGCCAGCCCTGCAGGTGGCAGCTTTACCTGCTATGCCACAGTACGAGCTTCAGGGCTGTAGAAGGCTTAAGGTAGGAACCTAGAATGCCTTACAGCTTTCCCTTGTGTGTGGTAGGAGCCTAAGCACTTGAGCCATCACCTGCTGCCTACCAGAATGCATTTGCAGAAAGTTAGATTAGAAGTAGAGTAGCCAGGGCTCATACTGGCACTCTGATTTGAGACGTGGATGACCCAAATGGCAGCTTAACCCACTGCATCACAATGCTGGCCCCTATTTATTTATTAATTGACTTTAAAGATTTATTTATTTTATTTGAAAGGCACAGTTATGGGGTGGGGAGGAGACAGAGAGAGATCTTCCATCTACTGGTTCATTCCCCAAATGGGCAAAACTCCAGGTTTGGGTCAGGCTGAAGCCAGGAGCTCAGAACTCCGTCCAGATCTCTCACCTGGTTGGCAGGGCCTAAGCACTTGGGCCATTTCTACTGCTTTCCCAGACATATTAGCTGAGAGCTGGATCAGAAGTGAAGCAGCTGGGACTTGAACCAGTGCCCACATGGGATGCTGGCGCTGCAGGCAGAGGCTTAACCTACTATACTATAGTACTAGACCCTGACTTTTTTAACAAAACCTTTTTTCTGGGAAGGATTTTTATCCTCTTTGCTGAGAATTTGATTGGTTGTCAATAATTTTTTAGGAGATCTTAGATCTTATTGTCTCTGTTTCTAATTTGAAAGGCAGAGACTACTGCCTGCTAGTTCGTACCCCTAATGCCTGGGATGCCTGTGGCTGGGCCAGATGGTGGCCAGGAGATGGGGAACGCAATCCAGATCTTGCCTTTGAGTGATAAGAACCTAATCATTTGAGCCATCACTGTTGTCTTTCAGGGTCTACATTAGCAAGAAACTGGAGTCATGAACTAGAGCTAGGATTCAAACTCAGGTTCTCCAGTGTGGAGTGTAGACAAAATGTCCATCCCTAGTTGTCAGATTTCTTTTATTTCCATGAATTTTTGTTGATCGTGGAGTCTCCTTTTTATGGTATTTTGTGTGATTTTTTTTCTCTGCAATATCTACTTCTCTTAAGGTGCAACTTTTTGTTTTGGTGTCTCGTCTTTAGTGGAGAAAGCCTCCCTGAGGTGCCTGATGGTCTGTGACGGTTGCTCACATGTGAGCCTCCCGCACTGACAAGCTGTTTGGAAGCCCCAAGAATGGGGCAGGTTGACTGGAGGGTGCCCTGGTGTCATTTCCTCCAAACGCAGTGTTGATGGCGTCTGTGACCCTTTTGTCTTGGGCTGCTCAGTCTCCAGAAAAGCGCCTGCTGTTCTGCTGGGAGGGTGCAGTCGGAGCCCAGTAGTGAAGAGGGTTTGCTAATTTGCTCTCAGCCCATTTCCATGGTGGGACCTCCTGTCCTCACTTGGGTTTGATGTCCAGAGGCCTTGGATTCTCTTTACTCTTTCTAGGTAGGGAGTCTCCACTTTTCCGGAGCAGGGAGAACAGTGACAGCAGTCACTTGGGCTGTGAGGAATCAGCAGGGGAGCTGGGGGCTTGTGTCTAGAAGACTGTCAGAACCTCTTTTTAATTCAGTAGTCACCTTTCAGGGATGTGCATGCGTGTGTGTGTGTGTGTGTGTGTGTGTCTGCTTTCCTGTGCCGTAGTAGAGTGCTGGATGGGAAGTAGAGCAGCCTGGACTCAAACCAGTATTCATATGGGATGCTGAAGGTGGTGGTTTTACCTGCTATACCACAGAACCAGCCCCACTCTTACCTACTTTTAAATTTCCAGAATAACCATGTCAAATGTTATCTTAAATTTAGTGAGTTTTGACTCTCAATAAAGACATAGTGTTAGGCTGGCACCATAGCTCAACAGGCTAATCCTCCGCCTTGCGGCGCCGGCACACCGGGTTCTAGTCCCAGTTGGGGCGCTGGATTCTGTCCCGGTTACCCCTCTTCCAGGCCAGCTCTCTGCTATGGCCCGGGAGTGCAGTGGAGGATGGCCCAAGTGCTTGGGCCCTGCACCCGCATGGGAGACCAGGAGAAGCACCTGGCTGCTGCCTTTGGTTCAGCGCGGTGCGCTGGCCGCAGCGCGCCGGCCGCAGCGCGCTGGCCGCGGGGGCCATTGGAGTGTGAACCAACGGCAAAAAGGAAGACCTTTCTCTCTGTCTCTCTCTTTTTCTCTCTCACTGTCCACTCTGACTGTCCAAAAAAAAAAAAAAAAAAAAGACATAGTGTTAAACCATTCAGGCTGGCTTTATATTGGTATTTCTTGGATTCCTGAGTTTTTTGAGTGAAACATTTTATTAAGCTGCAAAACACATACATAAAGTACTTAAAAATATAAAACACCTACACAAGTCTGTACATACACTAAATGTTTTTATTTTTATTATTTTTTGCCAGGCAGAGTTAGACAGTGAGAGAGAGAGAGAGAGAAAGGTCTTCCTTCTGTAGTTTCACTCCCCTAATGGCCTCCACGGCCGGTGCTGCGCTGATCCGAAGCCAGGAGCTGGGTACCTTCTCCCGGTCTCCCATGTGGGTGCAGGGACCCAAGCATTTGGGCCATCCTCCGTTGCCCTCCCAGGCCACAGCAGAGAGCTGGACTGGAGGAGGAACAACCGGAACAGAATCTGGCGCTCCAACCTGGACTAGAACCCCGGGGTGCTGGCGCCACAGGCGGAAGATTAGCCAAGTGAGCCGCGGCACTGGCTACTCTAAATCTTTAGTATGATGACTTTTCCGAAGTGAACCCGCCTGTATTACCAGCTTCCAGATCTAGAAATTGATCTGAGCTGGATACCTTTCCAGCCAACTCAGTGTTTCTTAGCCTTGGAATGTGTTCCAATGCACATGCCACAGTCTGGGAGGGAGTGCACATGGAGTTCATGTTGCCCATGAAAGGAATTCCAGCTCTCAGCTGATGCACCTGTGCAACCTGCTTATCTGTCTTTTTAGCTGACAAAAATTGTATGTATGTATATGTGATATACAGCATGTTTTTGAAAAATGCAGACACTGTGGTGTTATCCCTGTATGTTGCTGGCTATTTGCAGCAGAAGCGACAGCTTTCTCATTGTTGCTTCCCCTCCATACAACACTGTTCTCTCTCCCATTACCACTGGTGAGTAAAGGAAGCACAGCAGTCCCTGTCCTCCCCCAGCTGTGTGTTAAGAAGAGATTCATTCTGGCCCTGGGACCTGAATGATTTCTTTCGTTCTCTCCTTTGTGGCTTAGCTCCCTATGAATGACAATCCCAGGTTCCTTTGAGAGAAACGAATGAATGGAAGGGATACAGTTCATGAGGAGCACACTGGGGACTCAGTAGTGTTTCTGTCAGCTCAGGCAGGTCTCAGGGGCTACACTGCCATCTTTGTGCAAGGCTGCCACTGTGTTGGGGAGCCGCAGGTGAAGGGCCTCGTGGAGGCCACGTCTTAGAAGTGACCACGGTTGCACTGTGTGCTCTTTTCAGCAAGACAGCCTTTTCTTGGTGTGCCTTAATTTGAAGATAGAAGCGAGATGTATGGGGTTGTAAAAGCCATTTTTGTTAAATGTCTGGACTTCGTCTAGGAGTTCTAGCTGCTGTCCACAGCTGTCACAATCTTTGTTGGCACCACAAATTGGGACAGCAGCAGAAGTGTAAGAAGGAGGAGTAGCAAGCTTATGTAGCTACTACCTGGCATTAATGAGCAAAGGTAAGGAAAGTTCAGGAGCTAGTGTGGCCCGCAGTTACAGATACTGACCTTGTTCTGTGTTTGATATTAAAGGTGTAAATCAGTGTCTGTGAAGGACTTAGCTTTGTTACTAAGGGAGAGCAAAGTTTAATGTTCCATTGATGTCCAGTGTAAAGGCAAAATACTAGCTTCATTTCCTGGCAGGCAGTTCAGAGAAGTGTTATTGGAAGAGGAAACCTGAAGAACAAAATACCTTTTTTTATTTTATTTATTTTTTTGACAGAGTGGACAGAGAGAGAGAAAGGTCTTCCTTGTCCGTTGGTTCACCCTCCAATGGCCGCTGTGGCCAGCACACCATGCTGATCTGAAGCCAGGAGCCAGTGCTTCTCCTGGTCTCCCATGTGGGTGCAGGGACCCAAGCACTTGGGCCATCCTCCACTGCACTCCTGGGCCACAGCAGAGAGCTGGCCTGGAAGAGGAGCAACCGGGACAGAATCTGGCACTCCATCCGGGACTAGAACCTGGGGTGCCGGCGCCGCAGGTGGAGGATTAGCCTAATGAGCCGTGGCACCAGCCCAAAATACCTTTTTTTAAAAAAAGTTATTTGAATGGCTGGTGCTGTGGCCAAGTAGATTAAGCACTGCCTCGGTGCTGGCATCCCATATGGGCACCGATTGAAGTCCCAGTTGCTCCACTTCAGTCCAGCTTCCTGCTGATATGCCTGAGAAAGCAGTGGAAGATGGCCTGCATCTTTGGGCCTTGCCATCCACACAGGAGACATAGAAGAAACTCCTGGCTCCGGCCTGGCTCAGCCCTGCCCATTACAGTCATTTGGGAAGTGAACCAGTGGATAGACAATTTCTCTCTCCTATCTCTCTGTGTGTGTGTGTGTGTGTGTGTGTGTATGTATGTATGTATGTGGTGCTTGTGTGTGTGAATGTATGAACTCTGGCTATCAAATAAATAAGTCAGTCTTTTAAAAAAAAGTTATTTGAATGGCACAGAGAGAGAAACAGACACCCACATACCCACAGAGCTCCTGCCTGCTGATTTATTCCCTGCTGGGGTTGGAGGCAGGTACTAGAGGCAGGAGCTGGGAATCCCACCCAGGTCTCCCACCTAATTACTTAAACCATTGCTGCTGCCTTGTGGTCTGTATTAGCAAGAAGCTGGAGTCAGGAGTTGGAGCTGGGAATTAAACCCAGGCCTTCTGATGTGGGACATAGGCATCCTTTTTTTTTTTTTTTTAAGATTTATTTATTTATTTGAAGGTCAGAATCACAGAGAGAGAGGAGAGGCAGAGAGAGAGATCTTACACCTGCTGGTTTACTCCCCATTGGCTGCAAAGGCCAGAGCTGCGCCAATTGAAGCCAGGAGCCAGGAGCTTCTTCACATGGTCTCCCATGCATGTGCAGGGGCCCAAGAACTTGGGCCATCTTCCACTGCTTTCCCAGGCTATAGCAAGGAGCTAGATCAGAAGTAGAGCCGTGGGGACTCGAACCAATGCCCATATGGGATGTCGGCACTGGAGGCGGTGGCTTTATCTTACCCACAGGCATCTTAATTGCTAGGGCAAATAACTGCTCAAGAGTAAAATATCTTAGTATATCGTGGGGACAGGAAGAAACGTGTTATTTTTAAAATTAAGTATAATAATATTTATTTAATGAGTTATTTACATTTTCTTTTTGTAGAAGTGGCTTTTAGTACTTGGTGTATATGTGCTCCATGTAGGAAACAATTGTATTTTAATCATCATAAAGTTGATAGAGTGGGAGGAGACTAAACCAATGGTTTCATTTAGTGTAATAAGTGCTAAGAAGTGTATGTGGGAGTATAAAGAAGAAAATCTGAATCCAGCTTCAGATTGTCAAGATTTGTACAGTTAATAAAGCCCAGAAATATTGAAAGTTTTGGTCAATATTTTTTTGCTACTTACTAATATATTTTTTTTACATTTTTCAGTATTTCAAGGGAACTTTAGGATTACATCCTGGCGACTCAGCTATTTTCATCAATGGACTTCATATTGATTTAGATACGCAGGATATATTCAGGTATGGATGATATTTTTCACTCTCTGGAAAGCTTTTATAATGTATAGCTCCTTGTGACAGGTGTGATCATCATTCCTGAGGCTTTCCAGGCCCCACCGTATGCATGGGCAGGCCATGGTGTGATGAGGGTAAGCAGCGTGACTGTTGCCGTCTGTGTCATGGCATACGTTCCATGCCTAAGTGCTTTTTGGGGATACCTAGTAGAGCTGTAGCTCTGCTCACCGTAGAACAGCAGAGAGCAGGCTGTTGGCCCCTGCACACAGTGTGAGGAGGTTTATTTACAATGCTGTGTCTAGGGCCTCAGAAGGCTTTCTGTCCACACTACTGGATAACAACTTTTTTGTTGTGCAAATGTGGTTCAGGATTAAATTGCTCTAAATTGTCTTCATGACTTTGGAGTGGGAAGTTGACAGTCAGAATTTTGCTTTTGTCTTTAGAATTAAAACTGACACAGTTGACCCTGGCTTCATAAGAAGCAAGACAAGCAGTGCCAGTGCTTCCGGAGAAGCTGTTTCCATAGTAGGAGAGTTTCACATTAGCTATATAATTAGCTGTTGTGTGCATTATTGCATTACAGTGCTAGTAACAAGTTAGTAAAGTGGACATGCTTACTGTAAAAGATTGTCCAAATGGGTTTTTAAAAAAAAAAAAAAATATATATATATATATATATACGTATATATATATATATATATATAATTCACAGAGCGGAAATAACAGGTGAAATTCTTTTTTTTTTTTTTTTAAGATTTTTTTTTTTTTTATTTGAAAGGCAAAGTTACAGAGGGAGGAGAGACAGAGACAGAGAGAAGAGAAAGAGGTCTTCCATCTGCTGGTTCACTCCCCAAATGGCTGCAACAGCCAGAGCTGGGCTGATCTGAAGCCAGGAGCCAGGAGCTTCCTCTGGGTCTCCCAACCGGCTGCAGGGGCCCACAAATTTGAGCCATCTTCCACTTCTTCCCCAGGCCATAGCAGAGAGCTGGATTGAAAGTGGAGCAGCCAGGACTTGAACCGGCACCAATATGGGATGCCAATGCAGCACGTGCCGGTTTAACCCATTATGCCACAGCACTGGTCTTTAAATGGGTTTCTATGGAGTGATTTTTTTATAGATGTGTGTTAAAATACATATTTAAGTTTTATATAATATGTAGTATTTACATATTACATATATATAATGTATATATAATGTGTAAATATAATATGTAAATACTCCTTGTAAATCTCTCAGAGTTTATTAATGTTGTGCGTACTCATTGTAAATAATTTTCAGTAATGGAGAAAAAAGAACCAAAGTTTTCTTCCTAACATTTCATCACTTACCTGTCTTTTCTACCTCCCCAGCAGACATCAAAGTTGGGTGTGAATTCTTCCCGATTTTTTTCTGAGTTCACATATATGTTTGTCTCTGTAAACTGATACTGCTGTTGAAACATATATCTGTAATGTATCTTTTTCTGTTTTTTTTTTAATTCATTTCAAAATACTTGTAGATGCACATTCAGTTACAAGAAACAATACAGATTTAATATACTGTCTTTAAAGACAAGTACAGTAGCATAAAATCAGGGTTATTTTATCCTCATGTTATATGTTTATACTTAGAGATAATTTATACATACATTGGTAAGTGTAAATAAATATGGTACAGGAAGGAGTCCTGTGTACTTTGTTCTGTGTATTTTGTTGTGGTAAGACAAAGGTTGGCTCTCTCTTTATTTCCCAACTGATCTGATTTAGCATTGAGTTTGAACTGAGAGATATTTATTGTAGCAAGGATTTTTTTTCCAAGTTTTTTCTCTACTAAATACCTGTCTTTTCCCAGTCTTTTTGATACATTGAGGAATGAAGCTCGAGTAATGGAGGGTCTGCATAGGCTGGGAATAGAAGGGCTTTCTCTCCATAACATCTTGAAACTGAACATCCAGCCATCTGAGTCTGACTACGCGGTAGACATCAGGAATCCTGCTGTTGCTGTGAGTAATCCTTTGGGTGATCCAGGGGTTTTCTGACCAGGTACCTCTATTACAGTTTTCTGGCTTGTCTTTAGTGGGTGTTACATTATTCCCACCATCTCTTTTGTTGCTGCTCCCCAGATGGCTATAACAGCCAGCAGTGGGCTGGGCCAAAGCCAGGAGCCAGGAGCTCCTCCTGGGTCTCCCACATGGGTTGTAGGGCCCAAGCACTAAGGCCGTCTTCTGCTGCTTTTTCAGGCTGTTAGCAGAGAACTGGATCAGAAGTAGAGAAGCTGGGACATGAACCAGTGCCCATATGGAATGTTGTTGTCATAGGCTATAGCTTTACCCACTGTGCCACAGTGCCGTCCCCAAATTGATATTTCTTGACACTAGTCCTTTATTGGTTTTGGTAGCTGAAAATATCTTCACCTGTTTTGTAATTTGTCTTTTAGTCGCTTGTTTCTCTGTGTCTTTGAAAATGGCATGGAATCATATGATTTTTTAAAAATATTTATTTATTTATTTATTATTTGAAAGAGTTATAGAGAAAGGTAGAGACAGAGAGAGAGAAATCTTCCATCCTCTGGTCTCCCATGTGGGATCAGGGGCCGAAGGACTTGGGCCATCCTCTGCTGCTTCTCCAGGCACATTAGCAGGGAGCTGGATTGGAAATGGAGCAGCCAGGACGCAAACAAGTGCTCATGTGGGATGCTGGCACTGCAGGCTGTGGCTTTAACTTGCTTAGCCACAGCACTGGCCCTCATGATTCGTAAAATAATTTAAAGTGTTATTGTTATTTCACTGACAGGTGATTAATGTGTATGCCTCGTGTTATCTTTTTCTAGTGGGTCAACAACTTGGAGGTTGATAGCAGATACAGTTCGTGGCCTTCTAATCTGCAAGAGTTGCTTCGACCCACTTTTCCTGGTGTTATCCGGCAGATCAGGAAGAACTTGCATAACATGGTAATGAACCTGCCCCTTATTGTTTTAGCTTTGAACTCTGTTTCTCTCTCCTTTGCCTGCTTCCCTACCTTTTTGTCCTATATGGAATGTTCACTTGTGGACCAGCTGCTTCCCTTCCACCACAACCAGATCTGCTCCATGATCACAGAGGAGGCCTTTGGCATGCCTCAATCATTTGTAGGCCTGTGAGCCATTGCAGCAGTATTACAGGCACCATCACTGTGTTAGGAAGTGCTCCTCGTCCTTAAGGTGTGGTCCAGACTGTGCTGTCTTAGATTTTTTTTTTTTTTTTTGTATTTTAAGATTTTATTTTTAGAGCAGTTTTACATTCACAGCAACATTGTTTAAGTCTTAAAATAGTTCTCCCTTTTACTCAGGGAGTACATGTTGCTACTCTTCAGTATCTTACTTGCTAAAATCTGCCAGTTCAGTTTATCCCTGAAGTCTTTTTGTGAGTTCCTGCTTGTCACTCTGTATTTCACTGCTTTACAGAGATGAAGGAAGAGCGTTCTTACCAGGCCCTCTGTTCCCCTCTTGCTCCTTCTCTTCCCTCATGTAGCTACTCTAGGGAGCAGGTTAGTGCCAAGGTTGTCTGCCTCGGAACTTGCAAGGGAAACTGCTTTCTGAACTTTTCTCTGCTTTTAAAAACATTTTGTTTACTTTTCATTTTATTTTAAAGTCAGACTGAGGTCTGTCCACTGGCTCAATCCCCAAGTGCCCACAATAGCCAGAGATAGATGAGGCTGAAATCAACAGCCCAGAACTCAATCTGAGCCTCTTCAGTGGGTGGCAGGGACCCAAATACTTGAGCCATCTCCTGTTGCCTCTCTGGGTGTACATTAGCAGGAAGCTGGACTAGAAGTGGAAAAGCCAGGACCTGAACCAGGGACTCTGATAGTGGTTGCAGGCATCACATGCAGGGAGCCAACTGCTACACCATCACCTGTTCCACTTTTCTCGATCTTTTTTTTAAAGATTTATTTATTTATTTGAAAGTCAGAGTTACACAGAGAAAGGAGAGGCAGAGACAGAGAGGTCTTCCATCCACTGGTTCACTCCCTAGATGACCACAAAGGATGGAGCTGCACTGATCCGAAGCTAGGAGCCAGGAGCTTCCTCCAGGTCTCCCACGTGGGTGCAGGGGCCTGAGGACTTGGGCCATCTTCTACTGGTTTCCCAGGCCACAGCAGAGAGCTGGATCGGAAGTGGAGCAGCCAATACTCATATGGGATGCTGGCATTGCAGGCTGCGGCTCTACCCGCTACCACACAGTGCTGGCCTCTCAATTTTTTTTTTTTTTAATAATTTGCTTGTTTGTTTGCTTATCTATTTGAATGGCAGAGCAACAGAGAGAGGAAGAGAAGGAGAAAGAAGCTGATTTTCCATCTATTAATTCATTCCCCAAACAGCCACAATAGCCAGGGCTGGGTCAGGCTGACGCCAGGATCCAGGATCTCTATCTGGACCCCCTGTGTGGGTGGCAGGGCCTCAAGTACTTGGGTCATTATGCACTGCCTTCCCAGGCACATCAGCAGAAAGCTGGAATGGAAGTGGAATAGCTGAGACTTGGACTGGCACTCTGATATGGGATGCCAAGGTTGGAGCTGGGAACTTAATCCACTGCACCACAATGCCAGCCCTTTTCTCTTGTATTTATTTCTTTGAAAGGCAGAGGGGGAGAGAGAGAGAGAGGGAGGGAGGAAGGGAGAGTGAGAGAGTGAGAGAGTGAGAGAGTGAGAGAGAGAGAGAGAGAGAGAGAGAGAGAGAGAGAAAATGGGAGGAGGAAGGAAAGGGGAGCAAAAAGAGAGGGACCTTTCATCTTCTGGTTCATTTCCCAAACGGCTGTAGCAGCCAGGAGTGGGCCAGGCTGAAGCCAGGAGCCAGGAACTCCACCCTGGTATCCCTCATGAGTGGCAGGAGCCCAAGTACCTGGGCCCTTTTCTGTATCCTTCCAGGGCACATTGACAGAAAGCTGGATTGGAAGCAGAACAGCCAAGATTCCAACTGTGCTCTGATGTGGGATGCCAACAAGGGCAGCAGCCCAATCTGCTGTGGCCAAACGCTGGCCCCCTTTTCTTGTTCTTGAAACCAATTTTTCCTTTCCAATTAAATTTTTTTTTCTTTTCTTTCCTTTCTTCTTCTTCTTCTTCTTCTTCTTCTTCTTCTTCTTCTTCTTCTTCTTCTTCTTTCTTCTTTCTTCTTTCTTCTTTCTTCTTTTTTTTTTTTTTTTGGTAAAGATTTATTTATTTATTTGAAAGGCAGAATTACACAGATAGAGAGCAAGAGAGCGAGCTTCCGACTTCTAGTGCACTCCATAGGTGGCCACAATGGCTTGGCTGGACTAGACTAGGCTGAAGCCAGGAACCTGAAATTCCATGGCTGTCTCTCACATGGGTGACAGAGGCCAAGCACTTGAGCCATCATCTGCTGCCTTCCCAGGAGCAGTAGCAGGGAGCTGGATTGGAATCAGAGCAGCTAGGACTTGTACCAGTGCTCAGATTGTGCACATCTAGCCACAACAGCCCCCACACCAGTCAAAATTTCAATCTCTTTCTTACCATGTGTCTGTATTAAAAAAAAAAAAAGATTTATTTTTTATTTATTTGAAAGGCAGAGTTAGAGAGAGAGAGAGAGAGAGGGAGAGAGAGTGAGCTTCCATCTACTAGTTCACTCCCCAAATGGCCAACACGGCCCAGGGCTGGTCCAGGCTGAAGCCAGGAGCCAGAAGCTTCTACCAGGTCTCCCACATGGGTGCAGGGGCTCATGTACTTAGGCTGTTCTCCTTTGCATTCCTAGGTAGGTTTAGCAGGGAGCTGGATCAGAAGTGGGGCTGCCTGGTACTCAGAACTGGTGCCCATATAGGCTGCTGGTGCTGCAAGTGGCAGCCTTACCTGCTTTGCCACAACACTGGCCCCTGCACATTTTTTTAAGCTTTATTTAATTGAAAAGCAGAGAGGGGTGTGGTAGGATGAGATCTTCTATCCACTGGTTCACCCCCTAAATTATTTGGGCCAGGCCAAAGCCAGTAGCAGGGAACTCCATCTGGGTCTCCCACATGGGTGGTAGGAACTCAAGTGTTGTGGCCATCATCCACTGCTTCTCAGGCACATCAGCTGTGAGCTGGTTTGGAAATGAGTGGCCTGGACCTGCTGGCACTCTGACATGGAATGTAGGCATCCCAGGTGACAGTTTACCCCTGTGTGCCACAATGCCTTCCCCTGTCTGCACTTTATTAAATCAGAGAGAGTATTTATAGGTTTCTTGGAGCGTAGTAGGTGCTTCATATGTGACAGTGATTACTGTCATCTAAGAATTGGGTTGTAAATGAATTTGTAATTCAGAAATCCTTAGAAATGAAATTACAAAAGGGAAATCTCCCTTTTCCTAGATGGCAGAGGTGAAAAATTTGGTTTTTGTTTGATGAAGCGGAAGAATAAGGTGTAGCAGCATGAAGTACAGTGCCCAGGTAACCAGCATAAATCCATGAGAAAGTCATGTAGCGCTTCAGTTCCACTTTCTTTGCACTTTGTGGGAAATAACTTCTATTCGTATAATTCCTCTTCTTTTTGGTTCAAGAGTAACTGGCTTCCTGCCTAAAGACTAATTGCATTTCTGCTGGCCTGGGAACATTAGTGTATCTCTTCATGTGTTCTTCCCCTTTGTCTCCACAGGTTTTCATGGTTGATCCTGCACATGAGACCACATCAGAGTTGATTAACACAGCTGAGATGTTCCTCAGTAATCATATACCTCTGAGGTAACACTGGCATTGATTTGATGATGGGTCTTGTTTAACTGATGTTTTGTCATTCTTCAATGCACGTCTGGTGCAGCTGAATTGTAAGAAAATTAATACTTGGAATCATTCATGGCAGTTTGATTTTCCTTGATATAAAGTCAGTCTCTTTTAGGACAGAGAATTTGATTTTCAGTGAACAGAAGCTTACCACCATTGAATTACTAATAAATAGCCTATGTAAAAGTAGTTTGTCATCTCAGCTTGCTTCCCAGTAGAAGGGAATTTTCCTGGTTGATGTCCATGTTTCAGATCCCAATTCCACTACTGTTGGAGTTTAGAACTTTGCCAGTTGGGTTTGTTACACTGTCGGGGACCAGATGCATCCGCAGCCTTTTGTACATGCAGCCCACATGGGTTTTCACTTGTGTTGCCAGCTCTCCTCATGGGACACTGAGTGGCTGGGTGTCAACCATTCCTTACAGGAACAATGTTTTAAGGGATTTACATATAAGTATTAAGATACTTTCACTTAACAGTCTCAATATTTCTAGTAACTTTACATATTGATGAAATTTGAATTCTTAGGAAACTCTTGAAACAACAAATACTGCTGAATGTTTCATGCCCAGCACTGGGTGACCTGCTGGGGGTGATATTGAAGCCATATTCCTAGCTTCTTGGAAGAAACCCTCTGCATACTTTGAAATATGTTAACAAGATGTTTGATCAACATGCTCTATCCTGCTGGTCATCAAGTGTGTTAGGACTGAAAGACTTGAGATGCAGATGTTTTGAGGAGAAGGTGAATTTCAGATAGGCATGGAAAAAATAGAAGCTTTGATTGCTAGAATAGCACAAATTTGGGGTTTAATGAAGTTTTTCATGTAAAACATGAATATAACTTGGATAGATACAGGAATAAATTACCCGATTATGCACCATAGTCATTTTTTTTCTTTTTGAAATTTATTTGTTTATTTGAAAAGCAGAGTTACAGAGAGATAGAGGCAGAGAGAGAGAGAGAGAGAGAGAGAGATATTGATCTTTTCTATGCTGGTTTATTCCCCAAATGGCTTCAGTGCCCAGAGCTGGGAAGATTCGAAGCTAGGAGCCAGGACCTTTTTCCCAGTTTCCCATGCAGATGCAAGGGCCCAAGCGCTTGGGCCATCTTCTGCTGCTTTCCCAGGTACATTAGCCAGGAGCTAGATTGGAAGTGGTGCAGCCAGTACTCGAACCAGTGCACCCATATGGGATGCTGGCATTGCAGGCAGTGGCATTTACCTGCAACGCCACAGCACTGGGCCCCAGAATCGTGTTTTGATTAAAAGAGAAATATTATATCACAGCAGTTGGTGCATGGTACAAAAGTGGGCACCCATTTCATATTGATTGACTTGTGCTGAGGAGCAAGAAGAGGGACGGTAGTCTTGAGATTGCAAGGGTAGGTGAGAAGGTGGTGGCACTTGAACTCCCAGGCCCCAGAAAGATGTGCTGTGGGCAGTTTGTGGGAGCCCCAGGCCTGTGGGCTGTTCGTTGACTCACTGTGTGAGCTGTTGTGTGTCTGTACTGAAGTGTTGGTGGGGCCTGCTGAGAGGAGGCGCACATCTGTTGGAGTCCCCGGCGACAAGTTGGCATTTGTCATGCGACTGGGCCCAGGAAAAACTGAAGTCTTCAATTTCTGGCTTAGCTAACAGAAGACGTCTGATGCCCTTTCTCAAAAGTGGAAACCTAGCGAGGGTTATGAGAAAGTAATGAGGTTCTGATGTTATAATTAGGTTTTAGCCCATGTGTTTATTTTCTTAAGACTAGGCCATTTCTGCACATAGCCTACACATGTAATTTTTGTCATAAGGGGGATTTTAAAAGAAAAGGACAGTTTTCATCTAAAAATGAGCTGTCTCCTCTTCCCACTCACATTGGAGAGTGTTCCCCAAAGTTCATAGAATTATAGATCTGCTTTAGTGCAAAAAAAAGCCTTTGAAATTCATGCATAGCTTTTTATAGTACACATTTTCTGTGACCTTTAAAAAAATGTTTTTATTTGAAAGACAGACATAGAGAGAGACAGAATTTCCACTTGCTTGTTCATGTTCCCTCTACCCCCAGCCTACCCCTAAATGCCCTTAAATGTCCAGGGCTAGATCAGACCAAAGCTAGCAGCCCAGAACACAATCTGAGGCTCCCATATGAATGGTAGGGACCCAAGTTCTTGAATAATCAACTGCCACCTTCCAGGGTACACATTAACAGGAAGCTGGAAATCTGGAATTAAAAGTGTAAGGAGGGGCTGGCTTCGGGGTGCAGCAGGTTGTGTTGCTCCCTGTAACACCCATGTGAGCACTGGGTCGAGTTCCTGGCTGTTTCGTTTGTTTCCTTCCTTCCTTCCTTCCTTCCTTCCTTCCTTCCTTCCTTCTTCCTTCTTTTTTTAAGATTTATTTAATTATTTGAGAGACAGAGTTACAGAGAAGTAGAGGCAAAGAGATAGAAGTCTTCCATCTGCTGGTTCACTCCCCGACTGGTTGCAATGGCCAGAACGGCACCAATCCGAAGCTAGGAGCCAGGAGCTTCTTCAGGATCTCCCACATGGGTGCAGGACTTGGGCCATCTTCTACTGCTTCCCCAGGCCAGAACAGAGAGCTGGATTGAAAGTGGAACAGCCGCCAGGTCTTGAACCATCGCCCATATGGGATGCCAGCATTGCAGGTGACAGTTTTACCTGCTATGCCATAGTGCTGGCCCCAGTTTCATTTCTGATCTAGCTCCTTGAGCATGCACCTGGGAAAGCAGTAGAAGAGGGCCCAAGTGCTTGGGCTCCTGCTACACCAGTAAGAGACCTTGATAGAGTTCCAGGTTCCTAGCTTCAACCTGGCCCAGCCCTGGCCATTGAGGCCATTTAGGGAGTAAACCAGCAGATGGAAGATCTTTCTCTCTGTCTCTTGCTGTCTTCTGTAACTCTGTCTTTCAAATAAATAACATATTTAAAAAAAAAAAAAATCGAGCTGGGACTTGAACCCAGGCACTTCAGTATGTGATGTGACAGTGAGGACCTCCTGTGCTTGTATTCTACACACACCTTTTCAGAGGTAACTACTGGTATTCATTTGTTGTTTGTGTGTGTGTATGTGTATAAGTATTTATTTGAGAGGCAGAGTTACAGACAGGGAGAGACAGAGAGGAAGGTCTTCCATTTGCTGATTTACTCCCCAAAAGGCTGCAATGGCTGGAGCTAGGCCGATCTGAAGCCAGGAGCGTCTTCTGGGTCTCCCATGTGAATGTAAGGATGCAAGCACTTGGGACATCCTTCATAGCTTTGCCAGGTACACCGGCAAGAAAATGGACCAGGAGTGGAGAAGCTAGCACCCAAATGGGATGCTGGCACTGCAGGCAGAGGCTTGGTCTACTGTGCCACAGGGCTGGCCCAAATTTGATGTTTATGTTTTTTTTTTTTTTTAATTTATTTTTTGGACAGGCAGAGTGGACAGTGAGAGAGAGAGACAGAGAGAAAGGTCTTCCTTTTTGCCGTTGGTTCACCCTCCAATGGCTGCCGCGGACGGCGCGCTGCGGCCGGCGCACCACGCTCATCCGATGGCAGGAGCCAGGTGCTAGGTGCTTTTTCCTGGTCTCCCATGGGGTGCAGGGCCCAAGCACTTGGGCCATCCTCCACTGCACTCCCGGGCCACAGCAGAGGGCTGGCCTGGAAGAGGGGCAAGCGGGACAGAATCCGGCGCCCCGACCGGGACTAGAACCCGGTGTGCCGGCACCGCAAGGCGGAGGATTAGCCTGTTGAGCCACGGCGCCGGCCCTGAATTTGATGTTTGATATATACTTTTTTCTTCTATTTTAAAACCTTTGTTTAAAATTGGACATTGTATTTTTATAATCATGTTAATCAATTACTATTGATATATTATTATTGACAACTCCATAGTTTACACTATGATTCATTGTTTGAATTGTACATGTGTGAATTTTCTCAAAAGTGTGATGTCAGTATCTGTGTTACACATTTGCTGTCCTAAAAACCCTCTCTGTTCCACCTGTTTGTCCTTTCTTCCATTCCCCAGACTCCTGGCAATCACTGATCTTTTTCATTGACTCCATAGTTTTGTCTTTTCCAGAAAGTTACATAGTTAGAGTCATGCAGGCTGGAGCCTCTTCAGATTGGCCTTTTTCACCTAAACATACATTAAGATTCCTTAATTTTTTTTTTGACTTGGTTGTTTATTTTATCCATTATATCCATTAAAAAGGGCATATGTTGGGTGGGCATTGTGGCGTAGCTTGTTAAACTGTCCCTTGGGACACCGACATCCCATATGGGCGTCAGTTCAGGCCCAGCTGCAGCACTTCTAATCCAGCTCCCTGCTGTTGTGCCTGGGAAAGCATGAGAGGATGGCCCAAGTGCTTGGGCTCCTGTACATGCATGGGAGACTTGGAGGGAACTCCAAGCTCCTGGCTTAAGCTTAGCTCAGCCCTAGCTGTTGCAGCCATTTGTGGGGTAAACCGGCGGATGGAAGAGCTCTCTCTTTTTCTGTCTTAGCTCTGTCTTTCAAATAAATAAATCTTAAAATGTTTAAATAAAGAGGAAAAAGATAAAGGGGTATGTGTCTCAAGCAACAGTAAAGGCATCACAGGGGTCACCCACATCCTGTAGTGGAGTTCCTGGGTTGAGTGCCAACGCCACTTTTCCCAGAGCTTCCCACTAATGCATACTCTTGGAAGTAATAGATGATAACTCAAGTACTTGGGTCCCTGCCGTACATCAGGGAGACCTGGATGGAGTCCCAAGCTTCTTGTTTTGGCCTAACCCAGCCTTGGCTGTTGTGAGCATTTGGGAAGTAAACCAGTGGATGGAAGGTCTCTCTCTGTCTTGTTCTGCCTTTCAAACAGAAAATGATAAATAAATATATAAATTTAAAAATTTTTGTTTTACAGATACATTCCACTTTGTTTATCCATTTACTTGTCAGTGGTCATCCTGGTTCTGACCAAGTTTTGTCAACCGTAGATAAAGTTAGTGCAAAGATCTGTATGTGAATTTTTTATGTGGACATAAGTTTTCTGTTCCTTTGGGTCCATACTAAGGAACACAATTGCTAGATTGTGGGATATGGGTATGCTTAGTTTCATAAGCGACTGCCCAGCTGTCTTCCTAAGTGGCTGTGCCATTTTGTTTTCCCAGCATCAGTGGTAGCAGGAGTTTCACACCCTCAGCAGCATTTCATGTTGTCAGTATGTTTGTCTGTCACAGTAGGTGTGTAGTAGTATGCCAGTATGTAGTAGTATGTAGTTTCAATGTACTAGTCTCTGATGACGTATGATGTTCACTGTCTTATTTATTTATCATCTGTATGCTTTGTTTGCTAATATGTTTGTAGAGACCTTTTGCCCATTTTTTAAGTTTGATTGATTGCCTCCTTATGGTGAAGTTTTAAGAATTGTATATTTTGGATAATGGTCCTTTTTCAGATAGACCTTTTACAAAGATTTTTCTGCCAGTTTGTGGCTTGTCCTTTCACCATATAACAGTGTCTTTTGCAAAGCAAGTTTTAAATTTTAATCAAGTCCCACTTACTGATTTTTTTTTTCCTTTCATGGATTGTGCCTTGGGATCAGCATGTCATTGCCAAAACCAGGATCACCTAAATTTTCTTCTCTATTGATATCTTCTAAGAGTTTTATAGTGTTGTGTTTTACATTTAGGTCTGTGATCACATGAATTGATTTTTGTGAAGGGCGGAAGGTTTGTATTTAGATTCATTATTTTGCACGTGATGTCTAGTTGTTCCAGCACCATTTGTTGGAAAGATTGTTGATTGAACTGCTTTTGCTCCAGTGTGGTGGCTGGGGTTTGGTTTTTGCCAGCCAGTCTATAGTCATATAGTGATGTCTCCTTGTGATTTATTTCTTTATTGAAAATTTAATAAACTTTAACTTTGCTTATAACTTTTTACTCCAGGATGAGTTTTTCTGCTTTTCTTATCCCTATAGTTCTCATGTTGCTTGTGTTATGACTCAAATGCCCTCTTTTCCATTTAATGATCTGAAATGTCCATTTTCTCTAATTTTGGCTTAAAGGCAGGACATTTCCACTTAAAACAATAGCACAGCCCTTTGTGTCAGTCAAGGAATCTTTTTGTGATAAAAACTGCTTGCTCTAACAGCAGATTCGTCCATTCCACCTTTGAGAACCTGCTGCTTGGCAAGTGGTATGGGTGTCTGTCGACCTTAGCAAAGTAGGATGAGAACTGGGCTTTTCACATAAGGATGGTTTTTCCCACTGGCTACAGTGGCCGGGAGGGCAAGGGCTGCCATTCCTTGTAATCAGTTGCGTTCTTTGAGAAGTTTCTTTTTCTTCTTTCCCTTCCCCCTCCAGAATTGGTTTTATCTTTGTGGTTAATGACTCTGAAGATGTTGATGGGATGCAAGATGCCGGAGTGGCTGTTCTGAGAGCATATAACTATGTTGCGCAAGAAGTGGATCATTACCATGCCTTCCAAACTCTGACACATGTATGTTTTTGTCCACAATGACAAAACATTCTTTTACTCTAACTTACTCTAAAAAAACAGTGTGTGGTAAGCAGATTTGTTATTTCTGTGAAGAGAAAAAGTAAAAGTTGTTCGCATGAATTCTATGTGTTTCACATTTCAGGGATTGCTTCTACTTAAAATTTTTTTTTTAAAGATTTATTTATTTATTTGAAAGGCACAGTTTCAGAGAGGCAGAGGCAGAGAGAGAGAGTCTTCTATTCACCCCATATGGCCACAACTGCCAGAGCTGGGTGGATCCAAGGCCAAGAGCCAGGAGCTTCTTCTGGGTCTCCCATGCAGGTGCAGGGGTGCAAGGACTGGGCCATCTTCTGCTTTCCCAGATTATAACAGGGAGCTGTACCTTAAGTGAGCAGCCAGGACTTGAACCGGTGTCCATTTGGGATGCCGGTACGGCAGTCACCACTTTAGCTGCTATGCCACAGTGCTGGCCCCTCTACTTACAATTGATTTACTAACAATAATAGATTGCTGAGGTGTTGTCATGCTCCTAGCCCTCCTGCTATATCTCAGTCTTCTGTTCTTTGCTGACCTGAGATCCATAGTTAAAGTCTTTTGGCAAATGTGACATTCTGTACTTGTTTTAGAAAAAGTTTCTGGCCGGCGCCGTGGCTCAACAGGCTAATCCTCCGCCTTGCGGCGCCGGCACACCGGGTTCTAGTCCCGGTCGGGGCACCGGATTCTGTCCCGGTTGCCCCTCTTCCAGGCCAGCCCTCTGCTGTGGCCCGGGAGTGCAGTGGAGGATGGCCCAGGTGCTTGGGCCCTGCACCCCATGGGGAGACCAGGAAAAGCACCTGGCTCCTGGCTCCTGCCATCGGACGAGTGCGGTGCGCTGGCGGCCATTGGAGGGTGAACCAACGGCAAAAGGAAGACCTTTCTCTCTGTCTCTCTCTCTCACTGTCCACTCTGCCTGTAAAAAAAAAAAAAAAAAAAAAAAAAAAGGCCGGCGCCGTGGCTCAACAGGCTAATCCTCCGCCTTGCGGCGCCGGCACACCGGGTTCTAGTCCCGGTCGGGGGCCGGATTCTGTCCCGGTTGCCCCTCTTCCAGGCCAGCCCTCTGCTGTGGCCCAGGAGTGCAGTGAAGGATGGCCCAGGTGCTTGGGCCCTGCACCCCATGGGGAGACCAGGAAAAGCACCTGGCTCCTGGCTCCTGCCATCGGACGAGCACGGTGCGCCGGCCACAGCGCGCTGTCAGCGGCGGCCATTGGAGGGTGAACCAATGGCAACGGAAGACCTTTCTCTCTGTCTCTCTCTCTCACTGTCCACTCTGCCTGTCAAAAAAAAAAATAAATAAATAAATAAAAAAGAAAAAAAAGAAAAAGTTTCCTTTTTTTTTTCTTTGTGAGTGTCATATTTTGTAGAACTTAGTTCAATATTCAAGTCATAAGATTCTATTTCACTTAACCATCCAGCTTTTCCATTTTTTACTTACAATTCTGAAATGCCTTGATTTGTGTGTACATTTAGGACATTTACTTGCTCAAGTTCAGAAGAAAATTCTCCTTGTTTTCTTGTATTTTTTTTTCTTCCTGTTTTTGAGTATAACCAACTTTATGAGTAACAATTCTTTTGTTTTAGTTAATGGTCACTATTAAAAACCATTTTTAAAGCTATTAATTTTCACTCTTTTTACCCCAAAACCTGATGTTAGTCTGCTGTTTATTATTTATATTATGTCTACTGGCAAGAGATTCACTTTTTATTTATTCACTTTTTGTTAGAGAGTTCATTTATTTCTAACATTTGCTAAAGTCCCTCCACGTGCCAGGCCTTGTACTGATGTGAGGGGTACAATGTACAGTAAGATTTCACCCCTGTCTCCAAAGGCCTTGTGGGGCAGTGTACAGATTGGTGATGCTGTGTGGTGTGGTGAGCTCAGCCAGCTGTGGCTGCACAAGGAGTATCCCCACCCCATCACCACAACCTGGGAATGGTGTTTGGCATAGAGTGGGAAGTTGTGTCATTTGAGCCTAGGACAAATGGGAGTCAGTTGAACCTGGCTGCAAATCAGAGGTGGGAAGTTGTGTCATTTGAGCCTAGGACAAATGGGAGTCAGTTGAACCTGGCTGCAAATCAGAGGTGGTATTGACAAGTGGTTAGTGTGGCTGGAGCCAAGTGTCAGAGGGGTAGCTTAGTCCTGGAGGCCATGCTAGGCTACACAGCTGGGGTATCCACAGTACAAGGGTTCAAACGCAAATTTAAAAATTCGTTCTGCAGCATCGTTTGGAGATGGATCTGATGAAGGGGAAAGAGAGTGGCAGGGATTCTAGTTGGTGAGCTGATGCTGTGATCTCTGTGAGAATGGACAAGGAAGGTAGTTAGCAGGGCTATGCGTAGAAAAAGAAGTTGTTCAGAATAATAAGTACTTTGAAGTTTGCTTTATAAAGGTTTTTTTTCTCATAGATATTTGTGTGAAGGAAGGGATTATATAAGTTTTCATTCTTTTCTGTTTATTTTTTATTATAAAAGTAATGATCTCTGTGAAACAATTCAAATAGTATTAAAAGTATCAATTTAAAATTTCTGTCTCACCCCTCCCCCTTCCCTAATGCTTATTAAAGATAGGCACCATTAAACAGTTGCCTGGTATCCTTCTACATACTATACATATGCAAACATTGTTATTTTTGATTTGGTTTTTTTTTTTTTTAAAGTATTTTACCTTTTTTTTAAAAGATTTATTTATTTATTTGAAAGGCAGAGTTATAGAGAGGCAGAAAGAGATCTTCCATCTACTGATTCACTCCCCAGATGGCTGCAGTGGCTAGAGCTGAGCCTATCAAAGCCAGGAGCTAGGAGCTTCTTCTGGGTTTCCCACATGGGTGCAGGGGCCCAAGGACTGGGGCCATCTTCTACTGCTTTCCCAGGCCATAGCAGAGAACTGGATCGGAAGTGGAGCAGCCGGGACTCAAACACCCATATGAGATACCAGTGCTGCAGGGGGCGGCTTTACCCACTATACCACAGCATGGACCTGTTTGGTTTGTTTTTTTAAAAACAGGAATTATGCCTTACATATTTTATATCTCTCCACTAAATTCTTAAGTTCAAATATTACTTATACGTGTTTGGGGCTTAACATGTCTGTGAGTTGATTTGGGATTTTTCAAAAAAAATTTATTTGAGAAAGTGAAAGTGCTCCCATCCACTGTTTCACTTCCCAAATTCCCACAACAGCCAGGGCTGGGCTGGGGCTGAAGCTGGAAACTGGGAATACAATCGAGGTCTCCCATATTAGGTGACAGACTCAACTACTTGAACTTGTCACCTAATATGCG
Organism: Sylvilagus floridanus; assembly: GCA_949820135.1. NCBI lineage: Eukaryota > Metazoa > Chordata > Mammalia > Lagomorpha > Leporidae > Sylvilagus > Sylvilagus floridanus. The sequence continues at coordinate 66,933,170 of OX463236.1, read as the reverse complement.
AGACCTCGAGCTGGAGCTACCTTGAGCTGTCACATGCTGCCCTCCAGTGGGTTTGCATTGGTAGGAAGCCGGAGTCAGGAGCTGGAGCTAGGAATGGAACCCAGGTGCTCCAATAGGTGTGAGTCCTAATTGGTGTTTTATCTTATAGGCTAAAAACCCACCCTGTGATCAGAATATTTTAAAAAGTTGAATTTCAGTTCTAGGACGATGTCTTAAATATGTGGAAACGAAAATCTCTAACATGCCCTAATTTGTCTTTTTAAGAAAAATGGCCATGTTTTTCTCTACATTCAAAATTCTTTTGTAATGAATGTGTTGACATTTGGATTTAAAAGTGTACTTGGTTAACTGATTTTCCCTCTTCAGATCTATAACAAGGTGCGGACTGGAGAAAAAGTGAAAGTTGAACATGTGGTCAGTGTCCTGGAGAAGAAATATCCATATGTAGAAGTGAACAGCATTTTGGGAATTGACTCTGCTTACGATCAGAGCCGGAAGGTAGGAGATTCTTCGGTGCTTCTCATTTGGCTGCAACATTCTACTGTTCTTAGCTTCCCTCTGTTTTTTTAAATAACGATCATTGTGATTAAAGTGTGTCAGTACTTAACATTTAAAACTTTGGAAACCAGATCACTTTTCAGTGATTTTTTTGAAAACATAGTTTGTATCTCATTTTTGTGAAAATGTCATTGACTTTTGACATGCATCTTAACTTGACACTTGAATTCTTTTTTCACAGTGCAGTGGTAGTGTAATTCTCATTTCTATCTCAGGGAAGTGGGGGTAGGGACTGGTTCCAGGACATTCCATTGATACTAACATCCTTGGATTCTCGAATCCCTTATATAAAATGGTATAGTATTTGTATGTAAGCTGTGTACATTCCCCTATATACTTTTTGTTTTAAGATTTATTTATTTATTTATTTGAAATTCAGAATTAGAGAGTAGGAGAGACAGTTTTTCTACTTGCTAATTCACTCCCCAAAAGTCCACAATAACCAGGGTTGGCCCAGGAATACCAAATATTAAGTATGTGCTTGAAAATTATTGAATAGAGTGGGCAAACTGGAGGAAAGGGTATTGGTATAGGTTTGGTTCTGTGCAGAATAGAACGGACATATCACAGGGCAGGCTCCTCCATAGTTTACCCACACGTGGTATTTTCCCGATTTGTGCTGATTGGGGCCCTTCCCAGCACAAATAGAGCATTTATGTTTGAGCTGTTTAATTCCCTAGCTGTTTGAGTATAGGAACTTTCAAGGCCAGGATGTTGAGAAGATCCCAGAAGTCCTAGAAGCTAATGATGACGAAGAGTTTTTAAACTGCAAGGGATTTACCCCCACACAAGGAAGTCCAAGAAAGTGCATTTCCTTGAAATTATGATTTGCTTTAGGACTACTTTTAATCAACATCATTGTACTTAGAAATATCTGTGGCTTTGTTACAAATCTGAGGCTGCGATATTTCTATGATACTTGAAAGAAGTAATTATTTCTCAAAGAAAGCAATGCAATTAAAATTCAAACTGCAGGACCTGTAGGCTGCTGGGTATTTATTTATATCTTTCAAAGCCAGTAAGATAATGGCATTAGGAAAAGTTCTAGCACACACATGCAGGCATTTTCTATTTGGCGTACTAACCCTGAGTCATTAATTTCAATTGCCACTTGTGAGTGGCTTAATATAAGACTTTATAATTAATGACTTTAAATTATATATCATTACTTAACATTTGTAGTGATCTGTTGGTAGAAAATTTTCACATGTGGTTTTTAACTTTGGCTCTTTGGTAATTTGGTTGAATTCTGTTATTTGGTCCTGTAAACTATTTACAAGTGATAAAGAAGGAAGTTATATAAAAGTCAAAACAATGTGCCATCTTCAGAGAAAGCCAGTGTTACTTATTGTCATTTATAATTTTTTGTTATTTTATTTTGCTTTGTTTTCATTGGGTAAGAGGATGATTTTCAAATTAAGTTTAAATTTAAATTGAGGACATTTATGAAATAGTTGGGATTTCAAAGAGCAATTTAAGAATTTTAACAGTAATATAAGGAAATGGCTGGGACCAACCTAGAAGACCTCACTGCATTGCAGCTAAATCTGTGTCACCCTGTATTATCATGGTGAGATTGGACTAGAAATGAAGCAGTCTGTTACTGAGGACTGGTAGTATTTTGCCCAGAAGAAATCTTTTCTTCTTGTACTGTCTAAAGAACAATTATAAACTGTGCTGTGATTTTCAGAAAAGATTAATTACTAGGTTTTTATCAAGGATTTTAAAAATAGTCCTCTTTACATCTGATAACAGTTTTTACTTTGGAAACTTAGTCTGAAGAACATCTCCAGTGTTTACAGTCAGGGAGAACATCCATGTCTGGTACAGTCTCCAGTGTGTTGCTCTGGCTTTTTTTTTTTTTTTTTAAGATTTATTTTATTTATCTGAAAGAATTACACAGAGAGGTAGAGCCAGAGAGAGAGAGAGAGAGAGAGATGTCTTCCATTCTGTTGGTTCACTCCCCAAATGACTGCACAGCAGACCTGAGCTGATCCGAGGCCAGAAGCTTCTTCCGGGTCTCCCACATGGGTGCAGGGGCCCAAGAACCTGGGCCATCAGAGGAGCAGCCGGGACTTGACCCAGCGCCCATATGGGATGCCGGCGCTGCAGTCTGGGGTTTTAACCTGCTGCGCCACAGCACCAGCGCCTGCCCTGGCATTTTCCTGCTGAGCAACCTCTTTTGTCCTTAGAAGGGCAGAGATTGGACTTTGTATATCTTAGAGCAAACATATATTTTGTTTTTCACAGGTGCAGTCTTTTTGTTAGTGGTATGGGTTTAATTATTTCATCTCCAGCTTTCTGCTAGGGGCACTAATAATTTATGATAGTCTGTAGCTATGCTGCCCATATGGTAGCTTTTAGCCACATGTGACTTCTTAAATAAAATCAATTAAAATTAAAGATTTAGTTGTCTATTCATAGTAACCTGATTCCAAGCACTCAGTTGCCATGTGGGATTATTGGTTATTCTACTAGATGGCACAGGTGGAATTTTTCCATCACTGGAGAAAGTTCTATGGCACAGTCCATTCTCACAGAGAAGAAGCCCAAAGTACTTTTAACTCGCTTCTGGGAGCTTGGGCTGCACACACCACACCACACCACACCACACCACTTAATTTGCAAGGGTTTGTGCTTATATAAAAACTCAGTAAGATGTTAATTTGATTAATGCTGTCACTTTGTTTTTTTCCTTAAAGAAGTATCTTCAGTTATTTCTCCTTTACCATCACTTCTGTTAATTTTTCTTTCTTAGTACAAACATGTACAAAAAGTGTATTATCTTGTCTCATTTGTTTCATAAAGAACCATTACTTGGTGTTTTGTGGGCCCTTGTGCTTTAGGAAGCAAGAGGCTACTATGAGCAGACTGGAGTCGGTCCGTTGCCTGTTGTTCTTTTCAATGGGATGCCCTTGGAAAGGGAACAGCTCGATCCTGATGAGTTAGAAACCATCACAATGCACAAAATCCTGGAGACCACAAACTTCTTCCAAAGAGCGGTATACTTGGTAAGTGGCGGTTCAAGGCTGAGTTTTAAAGAGAATAGTTTGCTTATGTTTTTGTAGTCTCTTGTAGTAGGCAATAGGATTCTTTAAGTATCACTGTTTATATATTGCTGTTAATAGTTGGTTAGATTCCTAGTACTATTATGATGAAAATAATCAAAAGACTTCTGTTTATTGGAATTGAAGAAGTTAATTTTAGATTTAAATGTTTATTTTAGAAATATAAAAAGTTTATTTGTAAAGAATTTTGACTTTGGAAAGACTCATTATTTTTAATTTATATGTAAGTTCATGTATGTATAATTGTTGACATGTTAGTCACATTCCATGAAACTCCACCTTTAAATTAAGCCATTTCATAGTTTTCAGTGTGTACACAGAGTTGTGCAACTATCACCTCCAATTTGAGAACATTATTTGCACTTCTGAACGAAACCCTGTGCTATAAATTTACTTTCAGTTCCCACCTGCACCTGCCTTGGCAGGGCCAGACCAAATGATCTCGTGGCCTTATACGGCCCATAGGTTGCACATTCCCCACCCTTGTTAGAGGCCCACTATACATTACCTTATAGTATAAGCTGTCATGTGTGATATGACCGGCCCATCACAATTGACAATGACATTCTTGTCACTGATTGATGTGGTTGCCTCCCAAGAATTAGTGCTCCAGCCGAATCATTACCTCCTGCCCCTTTCTTCTTCTGGAAATGATAGTATTTATTTTTGGTTTTATCCCCAAGATCAACTGTATTTATTTGAAAGGCAGGGTTAGACATTGAGAGGGAGAGGGAGAGGGAGGGAGGGAGGGAGATAGAGGAAGAGAGATTTTCTATCCATTGGTGCATTTCCCCAAATGGCTGCAGCAGGCAAGGCTGGGCCGGGCTGAAGCCAGGAGCCAGGAACTTCTTCCGAGTCTCTCATGTGGGTGCAGGGGCCCAAGCACTTGGGCTGTATTCCACTGCTTTCCCAGGTACATCAGTAGGGAGCTAGCTCCGAAGTGCAGCACCCAGAACTTGAACTGGTTCCCATATGGAATGCTGGCATTGCAGGCTGTGGCTTTACCTGCTTTGCTACAACACTGTATCCCACCTTTTTTTTTTTTTTTTTTAATATTTTGACACTTTAGATAATATAAAGTGACACCTGTAGAAGTCAAATTCTTTACTTAACTATGGTTTTTTATTGTTGTTGTTTGCCATTGCAGCTCTAGCCTGTTGTTTATCATGTGTGTCCTCTGAAGTCTGCTTGTTTAGCCCACTGGCCATCTAATGAATAAACAAATTTCTTTAATATGTGATCCAGAAAGTTTCTGTTTTTCCCATGATTCTTTGTACTCATGTTGGGGCACACCTTCAGTATTCAGCTGGGCTATTGACAGTGCTCCCTTAGCCTTCAGTTCCTGCTCTCAGAGAGCTTCAAGGATAGAAGGGAAAGTTTGGGACCTTCTAAGATTTTTTTTCCTGGACATACATCAGGGTATCATGCATGTGACACTTTAGACTCCAAGGAATGTGTCAGAAATCTCCAAAACTCCTTTTGAACATCTCATTCCTCATCTTTTTCTTTGACATTGTTTTGATCAATGCCATGTTAGCCTAGGGAGACCCTTTTAGAAGAAATACAACCATTTCTATAATAATTTGAACAGAAGGGAAGAATAGCATAAATGATTTCATTTTCTCTCAGTGTAATTCTGACTCTAGACATGGATCCCTAAGGTTTAAAAGAGTCTGGAATGATTTTTATTATACAATATGTGAATTGACTGAGAGAAGATCTTTTGCTTTCTTCTCTAGAAAGAAGCTAACTGTGAGTAGATCTCAGTCTACATTACTGCTTATTTTGGTTCTTAACTAGTTTGTAGAGCTTGCTCACTTCTGGGGAAACAGTGCTGTGTGACAGACCAAATGAACATGGATTTGTGGTTAATATTCACTTTGTATTAGCTCCGTGACTTCAGTTATTTAACCTCTCAGTGCCTCAACTTCTTGATCCTCAGAATGAATGTCAGTAACACCTGTCGTGATAGATACGCTGTACATAAAACATTCAGCTATGTGCTTGGTAATGACAGGGACCTACAACATGATAACTTCTATCCTTAGCTGTTATCAACGTAACAAAAGTTAAGTTTGCATTCCTGATGAAATATTATTTTTGAACAAATATGCTCAGTGCCTCTCCTTCCATTTCTTTCTTTCTTTCTTTCTTATAGGGCGAACTGTCGCACGATCAAGATGTGGTGGAATATATCATGAATCAGCCAAATGTTGTTCCTCGAATCAATTCTAGGATTTTGACAGCTCAGCGAGTGTACCTGGATTTAACAGCAAGTAGTAAGGAGCATTTTAGAAACAACTTTGGGCTTTTTCTGATTTGTGCTTCAAAGTCTCTGCATTTATTAGAGTGTGATATTCAGAAGGTAATGCCAGAGTGAGACAATCTTTTTTTTTTTTTATTAAGATTTCTTTATTTATTTGAAAGAGTATACAGAGAGAGACGGAGAGGCAGAGAGATCTTCAATCCACTGGTTCACTCCCCAATTGGCTGCAATAGCCGGAGCTGTACCGATCCAAAGCCTGGAGCCAGGAGCTTCCTCTGGGTCTCCCACATAGGTGCAGGGGCCCAAGGACTTGGGCCATCTTCTACTCCTTTCCTAGGCCATAGCAGAGAGCTGGATTGGATGAGGAGCAACCAGGTCCTGAACCGGCCCGCATATGGGATGCTGGCACTTCAGGCCAGGGCTTTAACCTGCTGCGCCACAGCGCCGGCCCAAAGACACAATCTTATAAACTTGTTTCCTCTTGAGCTCTTAAGATGGGTTTCTTTTTTAAAAAGATATTTATTTATTTATTTATTTGAAAGGCAGAGTAAGAGACGGAGACAGAGATCTTCCATCCACTGTATCACCCTCTAACTGGCTGTATATGCTGGAGCTGGCCCAAGTTGAGACCATGAGCTTCATCCTGGTCTCCTATGGGGGTGGCAGGGGCTAAGATACCTGGGCCATCTTCTGCTTTCCCGGATGCATTAGCAAGAAGATGAATTGGAAGTATAACAGCCAGGACTTCAACTGGCACTCTGATATGGGATTCTGACATCACAGGCAACAGATTAACCTGCTGTGATAAAACACTGACTGCTAGCAAGGTCTTAAGGCTCATTCATATTGTTGCCTATATGGATATTTCATTCCTTTTAATGGCTGATTAATAATACATTAGATAGTCCACACATCTCTACTCTTTGTGGTAGACATTTGAGTGTTTTCCACTAAGAATACCTTTTAAGAACTAAAAGTGTGGGGCCAGTGCAGAAGTGTAGCCGGTAATGCTGCCGCCTGCAGTGCCAGCATCCCACATGGGCGCTGGTTCGAGTTCCGGCTGCTCCACTTCCAATCCAGCTCTCTGCTATGGCTTGGGAAAGCAGTAGAAGATGGCTCAAGTCCTTGGGCCCCTGAACCCACTTAGGAGACCTGGAAGAGGCTCCTGGCTTCGGATTGGTGCAGCTCCAGTCGTTGCGGCTAATTGGAGAGTGAACCAGCGGATGGAAGACCTCGCTCTCTCTCTGTCTCTCCTTTTCTCTCTGTGTAACTCTGACTTTCAAATAAAGAAAGAAATCTTGGGGGGAAAAACAAACTAGAAGTGTGAAGCCTGGGTGCAGTTTGTTTCTTATGAATTCCATTGAGACTCTGATGGTCACTTCTGCAAACTCCTGGAAATAAGGTGGAGCTGTCATCACTTGTCCATGGATCACTCTGGAGAAGGAAAATATGTATAATGGTGAAATTACAACGGTATATTTGTGCTATAGTTAAGTATAATGACATATACATCTCCTTATAGTTGTTACTTCATAGTACTATTTTTAATCTACTTGCAACTGAATTTCTTTTTTTTTTTAAAGAAAAAAATCTGTTTTTATATTGCTTACACCTATATAGAATTCAGATTTCATTTTTTTAATGTATATTCTTTTTTTAAAAATTTATTTATTTATTTGAAAGGCAGAGTTACAGAGAGGCAGAGGCAGAGAGAGAGAGAAGTCTTTCATCCGCTGGGTCACTCCCCAAATGGCTGCAATGGCTGGAGCTGTGCCAATCCAAAGCCACGAGCCAGGAGCTTCTTCCAGGTTTCCCACGCAAGTGCAGGGACCCAAGGATTTGGGGCATCTTCTGCTTTCCTAGGCCATATGCAAGGAGCTGAATCAGAAGTGGAGCAGCTGGGACTTAACTGGCACCCATATGGGATGTCAGCACTATAGGCAATGGCTTTAACTGCTACAGCACAGCATTGGCCCCGAAACTGAATTTCTTTAGGCCAGGAAAAATATTTTTATGTTTCTGTGTATATAAGCACATAAACATACACAGAAAAAATATAAATATAAATGCAAATATATGCTTAGATTTGAAAAAGAAATACTTATAGTACTAAATTATTTCTTCATAGCTGGCCTTTGGCTTTTTACCAGAAGTCTTTCTAAAGCAAGGGAAGGGGTATTATTACTCTTTGTCCTAAGTTTTTGTTGTTTTCATCATTTTAAGTTGAACAGGCAGGGTAATCTTTGTAATATACGTGGATAAAGAGCAGCCAGTGTTGCAGTAGTGAGCAGTGAAGCAGGGATGGAGTCTGTGAGCTGAACCTGGTGCATTTGTCAGTGAGGAGCGGCTTTCACTCTCCTGACCCAGTGGTGCTAGCACCAACACCCAGGCATCTTGGACTTTTGCCATCTGAGACCTTTCTGGAAGGATACTGATTTTTTAAAACCATGATGCCATCTCTTCTCCACCACATGACATTATGGTCAGATAGTGACTAAAAGGATGGGAGGTACTGCATGTGCAAGGCGCATCGTTGGGTAAAAGGATAAATGGTTGGGGCTAGCACTGTGGCACTGTGGATGGAAGACCTCTCTGTCTGTCTCTACCTCTCTCTGTAACTCTGTCTTTCAAATAAATAAAATAAAATCTTTAAAAAAAAAAAAGGATAAATGGTTTAGCAGATACACAGATTAGTAGATGGATGCGTAGGCATGTGTGCTTAGCAGACAATGACAAGCATGTGGTTTGGGGTGTAATGATGCTTAAGATTGGTGAGATTGCTGGAGACAGGAGGTTAATGGTCCTAGACTAGAGAGACTATTTTGTAGCTAGGAAGAAATTACTGGAGAGTTCAGCAAGGGGATGATGATGAAACTGGAGTTTTAACAACAGTAATCTGAGGGGAGATGATTGATAAGAGTATTGGAGAAGATACATATGTATTGGAGAAGATCCATATCTAAAAATAGTAAAAATGTCCTTTCTTTTCGTTAAGGGTAAAAAAAAATGTTATTTTGGAGGCTGGTATTTTAGTGTAGCAAGTTAAGCTGATGCTTGAGACACCCGCAACCCATATCAGAGTATGAATTCGTGTCCCTGTTATTCTGTTTCCCATCCTGCTTCCTGTTAATATACCTGGGATGCAGAGAGTGATGGCCCAAGTGCCTGGGTTCTTGCCACTCATGTGGGAGACTCAGTAAGTTCCTGGCTCCTGGCTCTTTCAGGCATCTGGGTTGTGAGCCAGTGGTTGCAAGATCTCGCTTTCTGTCACTTTACCTTAGGAGATTATTCTTCAATTGTAAAGTGATAGGAATGGATGATCGTTATGTGAGATATTTGTTATTTATTAAATTTGTGGGTTTTTAAAACAATTATTACTATAAAGAGAATAGCTATTTCATGTACTTCATAGATATAATTCTAAGAAAACTTTGTGTTTTATGGTGATTAATGGAGTAGGAAGTCATATTCCAATAAACACGGGACATAAGATATCTTACTCATCCATTTCTTTTCTTTTTTTTTTTTTTCTTTAAAGATTTATTTTATTTATTTGAAAGACAGAATTAGAGAGAGAGAATGAGAGAGAGAGGTCTTGCATCTGCTGGTCACTTCCCAAATGACCGCAATGGCCAGAGCTGAGCTGATCTGAAGCCAGGAGCTTCTTCTGGGTCTCCCACACGGTTGCAGGGGCCCAAGGCCTTGGGCCATCTTCTACTGATTTCCCAGGCCATTGCAGAGAGCTGGATTGGAAGTGGAGCAGCCCAGATGTGAATCGGCGCCCATATGATGAGGGGTGCTGACGCGGCCAGCCGTGGCTTTAACCTGTTGCGCCACAGCACCGGCCCCTCACTCATGCATTTCTTAAAAAAAATTATTTATTTGAAAGACAATAGCAAGAGGGAGAGAGATCTTCCATTTCCTGGTTCACTTCCCAAGTGACTGCATTGGCCATAGCTGGAGCCAGGAGCTTGGAATTCTGCCTGTGTCTCCCAAGTATGTGGCAGGGACCCAAGTATTTGGGACATTTATCCACTGCTTTCCCAAGCACATTAGCAGGGAGCTAGAAGCAACTAGGGCCCAAACCAGCACTCTGATGTGGGATGCCAATGTTGCAAGTGGCATCTTAACCTCCTTACCTCAATGCCAGCCTCACTCCTGCATTTTTATATATCTTAATTTATGGTTAAGTGAACTCAGCAGCTGAAAACATTAGACTGAAACAAAGCATATTAGTTATATAACAGTTTCAATTTTTTTTTTCCTCCTAGATAACTTCTTTGTGGATGATTATGCTAGATTTACTGTCTTGGATTCCCAAGGAAAGAGTGCTGCAATAGCCAATAGTATGAACTATCTGACAAAGAAAGGTAATTTATTTGGGGCTTATCTTAGATTTAACTTTTTTTTTTGTACTTACAAATATGTTAATGTTTGTTGGGGAAAGAAAAATTCTTTAATTTCTTTTATTTTTGGAATTCTTTGAGCTCAGAAAATACTTGTTTAAAATTTAATTCTTTATAATAATGTTTAGAAACACTGTATAAATGTTATATTAGCTATTCAACTCAAAAAGAGAAATCCTGCATTGGCTCAGCATGGAAAACATTAATGATGTAAAAATGGGCTGATGGGTTGAAAATGGGTTTGACTTGGCTCTTTAGTGGCAATATAGAGTTCATTTCATGTTGGGGTTTATAAGATAAACTGGGTTCTAGAAAGCTTGGTGCGATTTTTCAAGCTGATCTTATATGAAATTATGCAGTTAGGTTATGATGCTATCAAATAATGCCCTTTCAATGGCAGACAGGTTCTTTATACTCATGCTTACTTCCTTTCAAAGGCACACAGGCTGTCAGGTTAGGAAGTTGTTTGCATCTGGGCTGTAGTCTTCTCCTGGAGAGCACTTTTGGCTTCCCAGAAACATGGAAGAACAATTTCTCCATTTGGTTCCTCAAAGACATTGTTTCTAAGGGGTACTGGAGTAGTGAGGTAACATTGATGGGCCTGAGAAGCAGGCAGATGCACAGCTCATGTTTAAACTTTTGACTTTTTTGGTAGGCATTAATTACAGAAATGACATTTTCTTTTCTTCTACTCTTTTCCCTTTACCTTGTGCAGGAATGTCCTCCAAGGAAATCTATGGTAAATTAAAACTTTAGAATGTTCTATTCTTTTTCTTAATTATCTTACTTGGTTTCAGGCACAATTGTTACTCAAAATTTATTGACACTTGATTGTAATGTTTCTGGAACCTGTGGGTAACAGTACACTAAATCAATGCAGATATCTTTTGTATAATTGCCTGCAAAGAATTATATTTCAAAAAGTTAAATTAATATAGTTAATGATTATCATATGTTACCTACATTTTCAAACACTCTTTTCACCTATATGCTAACAGATGCCCAGACCATAGTAGCATTAATCAGTGCATGTTCCAAGCCACTTGGAAGCTTATCCCCTTTTCCTTTTGGGAGAGAAGCTTCACTACTTTCACTTTGTATCATTACGAAGCTTTCGTTGTCCTTTTTTTTTTTTTTTTTTTTTTTTGCATGGTTTTCGGAAATCACTTAGTTTAACAGCAACGTTGAAACATAGGATGTATGTTTATCCTCCAACTCAGTTTGTTGTTCCTCTTTTTCTACAGATGAGTCCTTTATTAGGCCAGTGACTTTCTGGGTTGTTGGGGATTTTGATAGCTCCTCTGGACGGCAATTACTATATGATGCTATTAAACATCAGGCAAGTATCTACACCGCATTCTGTGTTTCCGTTTGCATCCCTGGTTGTCATTATGGGCATCTCTGTGCTGGCGGGATTGTTCTGCTGTGACATGGCAGTTCTGCTTTCTTAGTGCTTGAGGGAAACCCGTATTGTTTCTTCAGAGGTTTGCCAGCTTGTGAGGGAAGGGTTGCTTAAGGGAATCTGTTCTTTTAGGGCAAAACAGAGAGATATCCTCAGCGCAGACAAGTTTGCGTTGTGTCACTGTTCATGTGCTGCAGAGCTGCTGCAGTGATTGTGTTGCACGTTGTAGGGAGACGTGAGGGGGCTGAAAGTGGGGCAGCACCTGCAGGCACAGGTGATGTGCGAATCACAGGAGGAGATCTAGGCATGAAGACGTGTACACACAAGGTGCTCTGGCAGATACACTGCACGTGACTAACAAGTTCTGGGGCAAAGGGCAAAGGCAAGTGGCTGAGAAGAAATGGATTCTTACTGAGAGTGTTGTTGTCAAAGAGCGACACATCAGAATTCTTTGTCCTGGGGCTGGCCACAGCCTGCGATCACATATGGATGCCAGTTTGAATCTAGGCTGTTCCACTTCTGATACAGCTCCTTGCTGGGAAAAGCAGCAGAAGATGGCCTAAATGCCTGGGCCCTTAGCTCAGCTCTGGCAGTTGCAGCCATCTGGGGAGTGATCCAGTGGGTGGAGGATCTCTCTGTCTTTCCCTCTCTTGCTGTAACTCTGAGTTTCAAATAAATAAATAAAAAACAATTCTTGATACTGAGCATTTCATTTTCCAGCATCATCCAAACTATGCAACCCACTATTTCTTCTCTCTGCTCTGTCCTGCGGACCCTTACTGAACTTAGGGAATACCCTTAGTTAATACCCTCAGTGATTTCATTCTCAACTAATGTGTCAAGTGCCTTACATTTTTTTTTTTATTTTAATTTTAATTTTTGACAGGCAGAGTGGACAGTGAGAGAGAGAGAGACAGAGAGAAAGGACTTCCTTTGCCGTTGGTTCACCCTCCAATGGCCGCCGCGGCCGGCCCGCTGCGGCCGGCGCACCACGCTGATCCGATGACAGGAACCAGGTGCTTCTCCTGGTCTCCCATGGGGTGCAGGGCCCAAGCACTTGGGCCATCCTCCACTGCACTCCCAGGCCACAGCAGAGAGCTGGCCTGGAAGAGGGGCAACCGGGACAGAATCCGGCGCCCTGACCGGGACTAGAACCTGGTGTGCCGGCACTGCAAGGCAGAGGATTAGCCTAGTGAGCTGCGGTGCCGGCAAGTGCCTTACTTTTTAAAAGATTTATTTATTTGTTTGAGAGACAGAGTTAGAGAGAGAGATCTTCCATCTGTTGGTTCACTCCCCATATGGCTGCAATGGCCAGGGCTGGGCCAGGCTGAGGCCAAGATGAAAGAGCCAGGATTTTCTTATGGGTCTCCCACGTGTGTAGGAGGGGCCCACACACTTGGGCCATCTCCCATTGCTTTTCCAGGCAATTAGCAGGGAGGTAAAATAGAAGTAGAGCAGGAGTTGGTGTTGTGGTGTAGTGGGTAAGGCCACTGCCTACACTACAGGAATCCCTTGTGGGCACCGGTTCTATTCCCAGCTGCTCCATTTTTGATCTGGCACTGCTGTGGCTGGGAGATTAGTAGAAGACATCCCAAGTCCTTGGGCTCCTGCATCCGCGTGGAAGACCCAGAGCAAGCATCAGGCTCCTGCCTTTGGATTGGCCCAGCTCTGGCCGTTGTAGCCATTTGAGGAGTGTACCAGTGGATGGAGGACCTCTCTCTCTCTGGCTCTGCCTCTTCCTCTCTGTAACTCTGCCTTTCAAATCAATCAATAAATAAATCCTTTTTATTAAAAAAAAGAAGAAGAAGAAGTGGAGCAGGAGCAGATGGGACACAAACTAGCCACTCATATGGAATGCTGGTATCTCAGGTGGTGGCTTTACATGCTATGCCACAATGCCAGACCCTGAAGAAAATATTTTAACTGAAGGGATATATAGGTACACAGGAGATGCACAAGTCATAAGACAGTGTCACAAAGTAAACCTATTGATGTGAGCACCAGCAGGTCAAGAAGTGGAATATCAAATTCCTGAAAGTCCTTCCGTGTTACTACCACTTCCCTCTCCTCACGTCTTGGAATAAGTTTGCCTGCTGTTTACTTTATTGGCATGGAATCTTACAATATGTATTTGCTTGAATTTGCGTTCTTTGTTCAACATTTTGTGAGCTTTATCCATTTTTTTTTTTGACAGGCAGAGTGGACAGTGAGAGAGAGAGAGAGACAGAGAGAAAGCTCTTCCTTTGCCGTTGGTTCACCCTCCAATGGCCGCCGCGGCCAGCCACGGCGCCAGCCTATCCATGTTGTTTTAAGTTGTGATATTTAGTTCCTTTTCATGGTATATTTTATAGCTGAACCACAGAGTTTTATTTAATTTAATTGAGGGGCAGTTGAATTATTTTTAATTGGTACTATTATAAAGAATGCTGCCATGAGTATTCTCACACATGTCCCGTGATGTACATAGAAGTATAAATTTCTCTTACTTCTGCAATAAGTTCATGGAAAATGGAATTAAAAGTTATGTTTATTGGCTGGCACTGTGGCTCAACAGGCTAATCCTCCACCTTGCGGCGCCAGCACACCGGGTTCTAGTCCCGGTCGGGGCGCCAGATTCTGTCCCGGTTGCCCCTCTTCCAGGCCAGCTCTCTGCTGTGGCCCGGGAGTGCAGTGGAGGATGGCCCAAGTGCTTGGGCCCTGCACCCCATGGGAGACCAGGAAAAGCACCTGGCACCTGGCTCCTGCCATCGGATGAGCGCGGTGCGCTGGCCGCAGCGGGCCGACCGCGGCAGCCATTGGAGGGTGAACCAACGGCAAAAGGAAGAGCTTTCTCTCTGTCTCTCTCTCTCACTGTCCACTCTCCCTGTCAAAAAAAAAAAAAAGTTATGTTTATTTCAGTACAAAAATTTTGATGCCCATGCACAGAGGGGTCTTCAAAAATTCATTGAAAATGTATGTTATGAAAAAGCTGCATGGATGTCAATATTTTTACATAAAAATAAGCTATCTTTAAAAATATGTATTTATTTGTTTGAAAGACTAAGAAGCCAGTGCTGTGGCATAGTAGATTAAGCCTCTGCATGTGGTGCCTACCTCCTATATAGATGTCAATTGCTCCATTTCTGGTCCAGTTCCCTGCTGGTGTGCCTGGGAAAGCAGTGAAGTATGGCCCTGTACCCTTGTAGGCGACCCAGAAGAAGCTCCTTGCTTCAGATTGGCCCGGCTCTAGCCATTGCGGCCATGTTGGAAGTGAGCCAGTGGATGGAAGAACTCTCTCTCTGTCTATCCCTCTCTCTGTAACTCTGCCTCTCAATAAATAGATAAATCTTTCAGAGAGAGAAAAAGGGAGGCAGGAAGGAAGGAAGAAACTCTGAGTTATGGAGGGAGAGGAAGGAGAGTGATCAATTGACCTTCCATCCACTAGTTCACTCCCTAAATGGCCATAACAGTCAGGGTTGCTCCAGACCAAAGCCAGGAGCCTAGAACTTTATTTAGATCTCATGGGTGGCAGAGGCCCAAGACCTTGGGCTGTCTTTGCTGCCTTCCCAGGCACCTTAGTCGGGAGCTGGATTAGAAATGGGGCAGCCAGGACTCAAACCTGCTCTGATATCAGATTCCAGTGTCACCAAGTTATGGCTTAACTTACTGTGCCACAGTGCCTACCCCGTAAGCTTGTCTCTTTGTTCTGCTTTTCCATGATTGTTTTGAAGTACCGCCATATTCACTTCTTTGGTTTGATAGGTTCCAGGCATCTTTTCCCACAGGGATTCCTGCCTTTGCAAGGGAGAGATTCATTTGTACAAAGAATCTAGAAAGGCCAAGTGAATCAGGAAGGGTTTGAGCAGACTGTGAAGGATGGTTTCAAGTTAAGGAAGAAAAGATGGAGTATAGGCGGGGTTTGCACGCCATTGTGGGGCAAGAATGTAACCGATGTCTGTGCTGCTTTGGAAGTTTTAAACATTTGCCATATAACTCTTTATTTCCCATTTTGCAAATAGAAATCCAGTAACAATGTAAGGATAAGCATGATCAATAATCCAAGTGCGGAGATAACTTATAAGGACACTCAGATCTCCAGAGCAATCTGGGCAGCCCTCCAAACGCAGACCTCCAATGTGGCCAAGAACTTCATCACCAAAATGGCCAAGCAAGAGACTGCAGAGGCTCTGGCCGCTGGAGCTGATATCAAGGAGTTCTCCGTCGGGGTAAGTCAGGCTTCATGCATTTTCAAGGCTGTCCCCCCACCCCCCATCCTGTACTTTGCCATAAAAGTTAACCCCTGTGGGACGTTTCCCATTCACATTCCAGAGTCCCAGGACTTTTGCTTGTTTGTTTTTAATTTGGAAGATCTTTCCAAGAAATAATTCTGTCACATTTTAAACCTGCCTATGTTTCAAGATGTGCATGATGAAAGTTTTTCTGTGTACAAAGCCATTTGTTCTGCACAGTTTTTTAAAGATAGGCAATGTTTTGATTGGTTTATAGCGCACAAGAGTGAAGTTTGAGCCACTCAGAAATTGGAGCTGTTTTTAATTTAATTACAGATTTACTTATTTGTTTGAAATGCAGAGTTAAAGAGAGGCAGAGGCAGAGAGAAATCTTCCATCTGCTGGTTCGCTGGCCAGATGGTCGCAACGGCCAGAGCTAGGCCAATCTGAAGCCAGGAGTGTGGGGCCCCAAGGACTTGGGCCATTTTCTACTGCTTTCCTAGGCCATAGCAGAGAGCTGGATCAGAAGTGATGCAACTGGATCTCATATCAGTGCCAGCACTACAAGCAGTGGCTTTACCCGCTATGCCACACTGCCAGCCCTGCTTAGGTGCTCTTGATGTGTTTCCAGTAGAAACCCAAATTCATTTATGTAATTGTACTTTCTGAGAGTGTTTTAATTTTTTATAATTTGAAAATTTCATATAAAATGATGTGTATACATGAAATTTCAGTTATAAAAATAGCTGTCACTTGCAATTAGTAAGATTTAAAATGTGGAATGGGGCAGGTGTGTGGCATAGCTGTTGAGAAGGCTACTTCTGAGTACCTGGGTCCAGTACTGGCCCTGCTCTGCTTCCAGCTTCCTGCCAGTGCACGGCCTGGGAAGCAGGGGTCATAGCTCAAGTGCTTGTTTCCCTGTCACGCACGTGAGAGGAGACCTGGATTCCTGGCTCCAGCTTCGCCTGGCCCAGGTCCAGCTGTTGAAGACATATGGGGAGTGAACCAGAAGATGGGGGCTCCCTATCTCTCTGTCTCTGCCTTTCAAATAAGCGGTTTTTAAAGATAAAATGCAGGGGCCAGTGCCGCGGCTCACTTGGCTAATCCTCCGCCTGTGGCGCCAGCACTCCGATTCTAGTCCCAGTTGGGGCACCGATTTCTAGTTCCGGGTGCTTCTCTTCCAGTCCAGATCTCTGCTGTGGCCCAAGAAGGCAGTGGATGATGGCCCAAGTGCTTGGGCCCTGCACCTGCATGGGAGACCAGGAGGAAGCACCTGGCTCCTGGCTTCGGATCGGCTCAGCGTGCTGACCGTGGCAGCCATTGCAGAGGAACCAATGGAAAAAGAAAGACCTTTCTTTCTCTCTCTCTCTCTCTCTCTCTCTCTCTCTCTCTGTCTCTGTCTCTAACTCTGCCTGTCCAAAATAATAAAAATAAAATTAAAATAAAATGCAGAATACAGATATTCTTGAAGAATTGTCTGCCAGTTGAACAAGTTACATGAGAAAATGGGAATAAGAAACAAGCAGTTTTATAAGGGGGAGAGGAGGTGCAGATGGAGAATTGAGACATCATAATGTTGACTGTGAACGTTAGTAATTAGTTTCCAATAAAAGCACAGTTTATGATGTATTCATTATGATTATTCATTCTTAAGGTTTGCTTAATAACAGCTACTTTCCCTTAATAACCATTGCTTTCCCAGGGCATGGATTTCAGTCTTTTTAAAGAGGTCTTTGAGTCTTCCAAGCTGGATTTCATTTTGTCTCATGCCATGTACTGCAAGGATGTTCTGAAGCTGAAGAAGGGACAGAGGGCGGTGATCAGCAATGGCAGGGTGAGCATTTGTCAAGCTGAAGCACACTTGACTGCACTTAGGTCCATGAACAGTCTTTGCAGGACTGTCCTCAGAAGCTAGTAGACTCTTCAAACAGAGATGATTAGGGCTTACCATGCATCAGTGATGTGGCTGCTCCTTATTTCCATGGAAGTATTCTTTTGACATCAGTGACCCTGTGTGGAGCCTTCCTGGTGTTGTAGGAAATTGTGAGAGTGTGGTGGCTTTCAGGACAGAAGTCAATCTGACCTTTGACACATAAAGCAGGTTTTTTTTGTATATATTCAGTGAGAATGAATGAAAACTACATTACTATCATATTTTATGTCAAAGTTTATCACTGTAAAAATAATGTGAAGTGCATAAGCCTACCTTCTACGTAAGAGATTGATCAGTAAACAAACAGCTGTGAGTTGGTTCTGGCTTTATGTTTTGATTTTTCATTAATTTCATTGAGACATATACACTTGTCTTGGGTCCTTGAGGAGATATGGGTTCTAGGAGAGACCACAAAGGGCTGCTGGCCGCAGCGGTGCAGATGCTCTCCACACTGACTGTCTGCTCTTTCCTCCCAGATCATTGGGCCACTGGAAGATAGTGAGCTCTTTAATCAGGATGATTTTCACCTCCTAGAAAATATCATCTTAAAAACTTCAGGACAGAAGATAAAATCACACATTCAACAGCTTCGAGTAGAAGAAGATGTGTAAGTTTTGCTGTAGGGGACATTAATTAGTTCTTGCCCAGTTGATTATATAAATTGGACTTTCCTCATTGGTAAAAGGTGGGACTATATGTGGTCACATTCACTGTCTATTCTAGGAAATTTTATTTCTGTAATAACATTAGTTCTTCCAGTTTAAATTTGTTCCTATTTAAACAAACTGATTTACTTAGAAGGCTGCTATTTAAAGAACTGAATTATTTCTCTCCATTTTAATTAATTTTTTAATTGTCAGTTCTGGAAAATTTCAAGCTTATGCAAAAGGGAGGGGCCAGTTTATTTTTTATATGGGACAGTTACATAAGGACAGACTTTTGTTGGTCATCTGTTTAGTTACTCTTCAATTTAATTTTGTTCAGGAGAGGGAAGTCAGGTTAAGCACTTCCTTTTCTTTGCTTACCAAAGCAGAATACTGACTTGTTTCCCTTGTATCCTCCAAAGGTGATGATGATATTTGGTTACTTTCATTTTTTTTAATCTTAATTATTTAAGTAATTTTATTAGCTAATATATTTTAGTGTTTTATTTCTCTGACTGCACAAAAGTGGCCTGACTGGACTGGGTCCCTACTGGGTAGCTAGGGCTCATACGTCATATATTCCTAGTTTCTGTGTTAGACATCAAATGAGGTATATAATTGGAGGGTATAGTTCTATGTTTGGTGTTTTGAGGCACTGTTACACCTTTTCCCTCAGTGGCTGTCCCATTTTACATCCCCATCAACAGTGCCCAAGGGTTCCAGTTTCTCTGTATGCTCACCAGCGCATGTTGTTTTGTCTTTCCGGCTTGTGTTCACCATAGCCGTAGTCAAGGGTGTGAAGTAGTGTCTCCCTATGGTTTGGTTTGCACTTTCCCACTGAGTGGTGTTGAGCACCTTTTCGTATGCACGTTGGCCATTTGTCTATCTTTGGGAAAATGTCTATTGAATTACTTCACTCATTTTTAATTGTGATGTTGAGGTATAGGTATTCTTTCTATAGTCTAGATCTTGGAGATTTCTTATCAGATACATGCTTTGCAAATATTTTCTCTCATTCTGTTGGTTGCTTTTTTGCTTTCTATAAAATGTCCTTGGCTACATGGATGGGAGTTAACAAGATTTCAAAGTTCTGCTGGATTGTTTCCTTCAATTTTTTCTTCTTTTTTTTCTTTTTCTTTTAAGACTATTTATTTATTTATTTGAGAGGCAGAGTTACAGAGAGGGAGAGGGAGAGACAGAAAAGTCTTCCATCCGCTGGTTCACTCCCAACAGCCGAAGCTGAGCCTATCTGAAGCCAAGAGCCAGCTTCCTCCAGATCTCCCATGTGAGTGCAGGGGCCCAAGCACTTGGGCCATCCTCCATTGCTTTTTGAGGCTATAAGCAGAGAGCTGGATCACAAGAGGAGCAGCCAGGTCACAAACCAGTGCCCATATGGGATGCTGGTGCCATAGGCGGAGGTTTAGCCCACTACACCACAGTGCTGGCCCCTTGGCTTTTTCATATATCATCATGGTGTATTGGTCAAGATGGATGTGTTAGTGAAGCGTTGACTTTGATGGCTGCCTAAACATCCCCTTTGCCACTTCTCATGTAATATGGGAGGAAGTCTTTCCACCTCTGCCAGTACCACAGCTACTGATGAGATTTCTGCCTTCCTCAGTGGTGCTTAAGTGATTCCAGGCCCATACCCTGGCCTACTGGCTGCCCCCTTTCTGCTGACCAGGAAGTAAACCATGTCTCAGGCATAGTCTTGGGTTAGCATCTCAGACCACTGGAGACTTTCTGGGAGCTGCTTAGAGTTGTTATGCCTGAATACTTGCTAGACCATGCCTGCAAGACTTACCCGTTGCTAATCAGAATTGGTCTGGATCTGTCCGGGGTAGTTTAGGGAAATAAGATAGTTATGAGACTGCCGAAAGATTGATGCTAAAACTCTTTAGCTTCTCAGAATTCCCTTGCCTTCTTAGGGCTTTTGTTAGTGCCAGGGCTGCTCTACCTTGGAGTGACACTCCCCTCTTTGCCCCCATTTCCCTTTTATAGCCACCACTTTTCATTCCTCACCTAGTCCTGCAGCTCTATGCCTGTGCTCAGCTTTCTGAAACTTGGTTACATGTTCTTTGATGTCCTGTTATGTGTCTTATGACCATGTTGACACATCACAGGAAGCAAATGACTTGGATTATATGTATTCAAAATTAGCATGGAGAAGATCAATGAAAGGAAGTAACTTGATGTAATTGTTTGGTTGAATAAAATGAATAAGCCTGATTACTCTTCACATATAATCACAAATGCTCTTAAAAATATTTATTTGAAAGACAGCATTATAGAAAGAAGGGGAGATGGACAGAAAAATCTTCCATCTGCTGGTTTACTCCCCAAATGGCCGTAACAGGCAGAGTGTGGCAAACCGAAGCCAGGAGCTTTATCCGCTTTATCCAGGTCTTCCATGCAGGGGTAGGGGCCTGAAGACTTGGGCCATCCTCCTCTTCTTTCCCAGGTGCATTAGCAGGGAGCTGTATTGGAAGTGGAGCAGCCGGGACTCAAACTGGTGCCCATATGGTTTGCCAGCACTGCAGGTGGTGGCTTAACCTGTTATGCCACAGTGCTGACCCACAAATGCTGTTTTTAAAAAAATGTTTTTAAATATTTATTTATTTGAAAGGCAGAGTAAAGAGAGGGGCAGAGACAGACAGAACCATCTTCTGGTTTACTCCCCAAATGTCTGCAGTGGCTGGAGCTGGGGCTGGGTTGAAGACAGGAGCCAGAAACTCCATCAGGTCTCCCATGTGGGTGCAAGGACCCAAGCACTTAGACCATCTTCTGCTTTCCCAGGTGCATTAGCTGGGAGCTGAATGAGAAGTGAAGCAGCTGGGACTTAAACTGGCACCTATGGGATGCTAGCATGGCAGGTAGAGGCTTAACCTGCTTCACCATAATGCCAGCCCCTCAAGTATTGTTGTAAAATTCTTATTTGGGATGTTGTCTTTGGTTCAACAAGTTAGAGCATTGCTTTCAGGTTCATAATTTAGTTCAAGTTCTACCTAGGTTAATGGGAAGCTTTGGAAGGTGCAGAGGAAACAAAAATGATTTTCTAAGTTATTTACTACAGAGTTGGTTATAATATTGAAGTTGGAAACAATATAGATGTTTAATAGCTGGATGATTTAATGGATTATCATGTATCTATAAATATAGTTATTTAAAATATTGATATATCCTTGTATTTATTGACCAATAAAAATATTTTTATACTTTAATTGAAAAGGCAGGTTGCTAAGTAGCGTACTTCTACATTTGTTTTTAAATATCCATGTTAAAATACAAAATTATTAGCCAACATTTCAGAGCTTATTTCTTGATATTATCTGCACTGTTTATTTCTTATTTATATTTTTTCTGAATGTTTTTCTAGTGTAATATTGCTCTAAGGATCATAAAAAGTAATGAGTTCTCTCTTTCTCTCTGTTTCTCAAATACATAAAGAACTGAAGTTATTTGAAAGAAGGTGAGGGAGAAAATGATACTGGTAGCCCGTAATGGGCAAGCCATGGACAAGTGCTTGATAGGTTTAGTAAGAGAAGTGTTTATAAAGCCATTTCGACTTCACATACAGGAAAGTGAGTAACTTGCACACAGGTATGTAGCTAATCACTCGTGAAGTCGTGCCTTTCCTCAGGCCTGTCAGTTCAGAGCTAGTGCCTTTATTCAAACTGTCTTGCTGGCAGTCAGCACTGGGCTGTGTTTGGTAAGAACTGGCCAATTTTGGGATAAAGGGATGCTAAGACTTCACTAACCCTATCTTTCAGGGCAAGTGACTTGGTGATGAAGGTGGATGCACTCCTGTCTGCTCAACCAAAAGGAGAAGCAAGAATCGAGTACCAGTTTTTTGAAGAAAAACACAGGTATATAAGTAATGTAAAGTTTATGCATGTTCTTGAATATTAAACTATGTTTGCCTTTGCCTTGATTCCTTTACTTTTTTTATTTATTTGAGAGGCAGAGTTAGAAAGGGAGACAGAGAAACCGGTCTGTTTCACTAAACAGTCTGTTTTCTGCTAAAAGTATGCATTCAGATATAAATGTCAACATACATGCAAGTCAGGTCTCAACAAGGATACTTCAAAAAGTTTGTGGAAAGTGGGATTAAAATAAATTAAATGAACCTGTGCCTATATGGGATGCTGGTGCTGTAGGCAGAGACTTAACCTACTATTCCACAGCACTGGCCCCACATTTTACATTTAAATTTAATTTATTTTAACCTAGATCATCAATTGAGGGCATGCTGCATTTGCATTAACTGTTGCGTGTGTGTGTGTGTATGTAGCATCCATAATGTTCATGTGTTGAATACACACACAGTCACACTTCTCCACACTATTGGAAAGTCCCTTGCAGATGTTAGCACACAACAGGCCTTGAGACTTAGACATCTCCTGAGCACTAGGATTTCCTCACAGCACTGTAAAGCACACCCCAGAAATCTGATCTTCAGGCAGTAACTTTAGCACACGGACCTTCTTCACGTTCCTCCATGTCTCAGTCGTGACCTTTTACAGCTGTTTTTTGATGTTTATTTTGGTCTAGATCATGTTACTGTTAGTTTTGTCTTTTTTGCCTTTAGTCCAGAAGATATCCCCCAGCCTCCCATTTTTAGTCATTTGTCTTTTATGCTGTTGACATTTTTTGAGTCCAAGACAGTTGTCTTTGGAGTTTCCCGCAGCTCAGACGTTTCCTCATGATGAGACATGGGCTGTTTTTAGGGAGACCCCTGCACAGTTAAGATATGTAGCCCTTGCCTTGTCTGGCGGGTGCGTATCATCACTGTGCCTCATGCTGTGTCCTACTCTGTAATTCTGACCTGATTACTCTGATGTGAATCTGTTTAGTGGCTTTGTCACAGCCAGTCCTTGTGGAGATGCGATTGGTGCCTGCAGACCGTTTGATGATCGCAGGTTGGAACGCAGACCCTCTGTTGTCACTGCTACGTCTCCTGACTTTGCAGATCACTAGTGAACAGCCATTTCTGTGGCTCCTGGCTAACCCTTGTTGAATTTTGCCACCTGCACTCACATGTACCCGTCTTCACAACCCTTTGCCTGCTTTCAGCAGGTAACTCATTTTCTTGTTATTAGCACAGCAAACATTTCCTGAGTGACCTGCCTTTCATATTTGCCCTTCATGGCCAAGATCGTGAGTCGTGAGCAAAGGAAGCCCTCTTCCTTTTCCAGAACATCCTTTTTCCATCCAGTTTTTAATAATGAAAGTGCCCTAAATACAAATTCTGTGAGCATAAAATTATATATATATATATATATATTTTTTTTTTTGACAGGCAGAGTTAGACAGTGAGAGAGAAAGAGAGAGAGAGAAAGGTCTTCCTTTTCCGTTGGTTCACCCCCCAAATGGCTGCCTCAGCCGGCGCGCTGTGCCGATCCAAAGCCAGGAGCCAGGTGCTTCCTCCTGGTCTCCAATGCAGGTGCCATCCTCCACTGCTCTCCCAGGCCACAGCAGAGAGCTGGCCTGGAAGAGGAGCAACCGGGACAGAACCAGTGCCCCAACCGGGACTAGAACCTGGACTACTGGCACCGCAGGCGGAGGATTAGTCCAGTGAGCCGCGGCGCTGGCAATAAGATTATATTGTGGTTAGAAGAATTCTTCTCATTGTGGTTGTATTAGTGAAATGAGTGTTTACTGTATTCAAATCAGAAGTCTCTCATTTATGCTAGAAACGGGAAGATCTGAGCTGTCTGTGCACACCCTAGATCTCAGAGTGTCTAGCACTCTGAGGACGAGCAGCAGGTACTGCCTGGCATACTGAACCAGCATCTACATCTTAATAGAATCTCTCTCAGTGATGCCTGTGAACAGTATACTTCCTTGGTGAAGTATAGTGCACCCTAGGCTAATGTATATGATCTCCAGATCTGACCTCATTTCTATATCTTTTGACTTTATTCTGGTCATTTCTGTGACCAATGTAAGTAGATCGATTGATTGATTGCTGCAGTTAGTGATTTTGAAAGATTGGGGGAAGTTTGCAATCCTTTCAGGTTGATTCCTTTTTGAATTGAAACTGAGGCCCCTGCTCCTCTGAAGTTACTGTCAGTGTGGCTTCAGAGGAAAGCCTTGCCACAGGAAGTCACGTGTGGTGAACGTGAATCCCCCAGGTATCCTACAGGTACAGGGGAAGCCTAACGAGCTGTCAAGGTAATGCTGGTGAGGATGTGGGGAACATTTTTTTAGCTTTGTAAATTGGTTTAGTTATTCAGGAAATTTGATTGACAACCATATTAGCCACAAAAGTATTCAGATTCCATAATTCCATAATCTCACACCTCCATATTCTGGAGTATATTAATTGTTTACAGATCAAAAGCCATCTAAATGTCCAGCTAGAAAGAATAGCTTAAGTAAACCATGGCATAGTCTCTTGGTAAATAAAATATTCCTTATTCATGGTGTTTGATATATAATTTTTGAATATCATTCTGCTAAGGTAGGGAAAAGAACAAAATTGTTTTAAAATTGCTAATAATATTCTATAGTTACAGCTACCTTTTATACAGTCATCTGAAAAGGATTTTATAAAGATGCAGTAAAATGATGGGACAGTGAGATTTTATATTTCTTCTTTTTCTCTGTGGGTTTTCTGGAATGTTCTTGTTTTCCTTTTATCATTTTGAAAAGATTGATTCACTCCTTCTTTCCTCATTCCTTCTTGCCAAGGAATAAAAGTCGACATAACGTTCAGTAACTCTCACGAGCTAGCATCAGTAGTTTTTAGCTGTTTTTGGTTGAATATAATTTCCAACTGATTTTCTTTGCTTCACACAGATCTTTCAAGACATTTTGTGCGATCCCAAGTTATTAATGTTTTGCTGATTTTGAAATAGAGCTGATCAGGTAGCTGGCCACCATTACAGCCTAGTTATTCTAGATCTAAAATGTTTTCAAGTGCTAAGAGGGCTGATAGGTTCTTTTGGACAAAACAACCATGACTTAACTTTGTTTCCTTTCTTCCATATTAATGTTTGATCCTTTTGATCTTTGTAGTGCAATTAAGCTGAAACCGAAGGAAGGGGAGACATACTTTGATGTCCTGGCTGTCATTGACCCTGTCACCCGAGAAGCACAGAGGCTCACCCCCTTGCTCTTGGTAGGGACAGCTGCACAGGCGGTTGGCGTCGTCTTTGTCTGGTGTTGTCATGTGTCCATGTTTCTGTGGGCTTCATTTTTCTCTGAGTTGTCTTCAAGAGCCACTGGTAAATGCCACAGGGCCTGCTCGGCTGGGCAGGCTTCGTCAAGGTTGATAAAGGCCTCTAATGGCAGTTTCATAGCTGTAGAAATTTGGCTCAAGTTTCACTTACCACCTCACCTCATTTAAAAGTTATTAACATCCTCATCTAGAGCAATTTATCTTGGAATTAAGTTGATTTATGCTATATTTTAATTAATAATGGAAAGAGGTAACAGTTCTGATTTTTCCTTTTCCTTTTCTCTGACTACCACAGATTTTTTTGATAGTGGCATGTCTTTTCAGTAGGTAAAAGATGATACCATCATTTCTTTCAGTTGAGTTTTTGAAGGTAACATTTTTATTGAAGTATAATCACCTAACTTTTTGTAGATGTTTGTCATACTTCAGTTTGTGAGCAGTAGTCGTGAGCCCTAACATTTTCCTCTTTGAACAGATATCTGTTATCCGTAGCTTCCCTAAAACTGAGCATTAAATTTTGTTTATGTAAGGAGCAGTCCTCTGCAATGGCTTGCTTCCTGTTTTTTTTTTTTTAACTATATCATACGATAAACATGGATTTTCAAATTTTTTTATACCAAAACAAACTTATCTTTAAATCCCATTTTTCATGAGCTTTTAAAAGAACCCTTGCCTGTATATGTGATTTAGGTTCTTCACGAGAGATATTTCTTGAACTTTCTCCAGTGTACCTTTATGGCACTGATTGTTAACATTTCTTATTGAAGTGTTAAGAAATGTTCTTGCTTTTAACTAAGTGTAAGGTGATAAACTTCTGAAGAGAAAATTTAATTTTTTTGTCACCTGGTTTATCCTTTTAGGTTTTGGCTCAGCTGTTAAACGTGAATCTACGAGTGTTTATGAACTGCCAATCTAAACTCTCCGACATGCCTTTAAAAAGGTAAAACACTGTTTAAGATAAAATGGTTCCGAATCCAACAGCTGATATTTCAAGGTCAAGTGGGTTTATAGGTGGACATCATGTTTGAAAAGATCATTTAATAAAAGTTCAGTTTTCTCATTTTTTTCCTTTAAGACATTATATGGACATGGGAGCATTTAAGTGGCATTAACCCGGGCTACCTGTGTTTGTGCTTCTCATCTTTAGAGTAATTTCAAATTGGAGTACATGTATTAGAGGAATCTTGCTTAAGCTCACTTGCTTGTGTTTTCAAAGGGAGGATAGCTGTATGATGTGAGGTGCTTTGGAGTGGTCATTTATGGAAATGGAACATAAAAAGCATTAGCGATGCTAGCGTAGCACTTGTTGTGGGGTGTACCTTACCTGTGAATGTGCTGCCTTCTGCCAGTTAATTCTGAGTGGATTGAAACAGTGTTTGCAAGTCTCTGAGGTTTCCCAGCTTCTCCCCTGTCCTCCTGGAGAAGTGTTTACATACACAGTGTTTTCAAGCCAAGCCTGAGAACCTGTCTAGATCTTAGTTTTTAAGAGAAAAGTGAGTTCTCCCTGAAGGGACGAAAGTACCCAGGAACTTGGAGGTGCAGGCGACCCTGATAGCAGCCGCCCCCACGAGGGAATGGCCTCCCCTCAGTCCTACCCTCCTCTTGCATCTGCAGCTACCCCAGGACACATCATTAGGTCAAAAGGTGATTCTGGGGACACTTTCCCAAACCTGGAAGGATAGCCCTGGAAATCTGGATTGTTGAAAGCCATTTGTTTTCTTGTGTGGATGCTTATGAACTCAAGGACATGTCACACAGAAAAACACTTAACACTTCTCTTTTTGATTTCAGCTTTTACCGTTATGTCTTAGAACCAGAGATTTCTTTCAGTGCAGACAACAGCTTTGCTAAAGGTCCAATAGCAAAATTTTTGGATATGCCACAGTCACCGCTATTCACTCTGAATCTGAACACCCCTGAGAGTTGGATGGTAGAATCTGTCAGAACACCCTACGATCTTGATAATATTTATTTAGAAGAGGTAAGACTGTCATTACTTCCAAATTTCTAATTGTAGATAAACCCATTTATGGTGCAACGGTGGTGGGCTCAGACCCAGTAGTAGATCACATCAGTCTAGATGGGCCTCTTAAGACATTAGTGTCAGATATAATTCAGATAACATGCACTTTACCCTTTTCTTTAAAGATTTATTTATTTATTTGAAAGGCAGAGTGACAGAGAGAGACACACAGAAAGAGCTCTTCTAGCCACTGGTCCACTCCCAAATGACTACAATGGCCAGATCTAGGCCAGGCTGAAGCCTAGAGCCAGGAACTCTGTCCTGTTCTCCCACATGAGTGGTAGGGATCTAGTTACCTGGACTATCATCTGCTGCATTCCCAGGCACATTAACAGGAAGATAGATTGGAAGTGGAGCAGCCAGAACTCCAATAGGGGATGCAGCATAACAGGTGAAAGCTTAATCTGCACCGCAATGCCAGCCCCTGTTAAACTGTACAGGTTAAGGGTCCTGATATGTTCAGAGTTGTGCAGCCAGCACTTTGCGGCAGTCCCCTCTTTCCCCTTGCCTCAGGAAACTACTGATCTTTCTGTCCCTGTGTGGTTTGTCTTTTCTTGAATTTCTTAAGATATGACCATATAGTATGTAAGTCTGTTTTGTCTGCTTCATTCCTTTTATGAAATGCATTTCAGATTTACCAATGTAGCTGTGCAGTCTTCAAGTAATTCAGTTTCAATATTGCAGGTGGACAGCATAGTGGCTGCTGAGTATGAGCTGGAATACCTGTTACTGGAAGGTCATTGCTATGACGTCACCACGGGCCAACCCCCACGAGGACTGCAGTTTACATTAGGAACCTCAACCAATCCTGTCATTGTGGATACCATTGTCATGGCCAATCTGGTAAATAATCAGTTCATCAGATGGCACTATTATAGTCACTGTGCTAATTGGCATATCATAATTGATGATAGAGTGTTTAGCTTTCTGAACCATGAGTGAGATTAAAATTCATAATCGGCTCAGTTTGGTCAATAAAAAAGCATTCATTCAGTTAAATGTGTGGATTAGAATCATGTTAAGTTAAAAGGAAAATAGTAGAATCTCTGCTGTAATGTGATTGGCCTGTATGAAATGAATTGCTCCTGAGCTGACAGCCTTGATGTTTTTCCTAGAGCTTTGAAGCTTATTTATAAATCACACATTGATTCTTTTTTTTTAATGTCTATTTATTTATTTTTATTAATTTGGAAGACAAAGTGACAGAGACAACAGAGACATCCTCCATCGACAAGTTCACTCCCCAAATACTTAACAACAGCCAGAGCTGTGCCAGGCCAAAGCCAGGAGCTAGGAACCCCATCTGGATCTCCCATATGGGATGGCAAGGCCCCGAGTACTTGAGCCGTCATCTCCTGCCTCTCAGGATGTATTAGTAGGAAGCTGGCTTGGAAGCAGAGCTGCCAGGACTTGATCCCAGGCTCTGCATGTGAGATGCTGCCGGGCTAAGCGGTAGCTTAATCTGCTGTGTCATGCAGCCAGCCCCATCTTGATTGTTCACTGACACACAGCCAAAAGGCAGACTTCTTGGTTTGATTGGCCTGTACTTTGCTAGAGTTTCCAGTGTATATTTGTTATTTTTTTAAAGAGTTATACTGATTTATTAGCCGTCTTGTTGAAATCATAGGTGACTGAAAAATTGTTTCAGAAAAAGAAGTAGCTATTCCTTAGAAACAGCATTTTGATGTTTTAAAGAGAACTAAAGTTTGTCTTTCCTTCTTGTCCTAGGGCTACTTCCAGCTAAAAGCCAACCCAGGAGCTTGGATTCTCAGACTTAGGAAGGGTCGCTCTGAGGATATTTATAGGATCTACAGGTAGGGAATAAGAGATACAGGTGCATTATCTCAGAACATTTTGAAGTCAGAATCAGATCTAGTTGAATATTATTCTGACAGTTAGCTGGACAACATGAATTTAATTTTTAATTATATGTATGATGAAGCTGTGTTTTTCCAGGAAATTAAATATGGGAGAATCATGGTAGAATTGGATAATAAGAGATAGAAAAAAGATATAAAATCCATGTATAGTTTTTTTATAATATACATTTTCTGTGAACTTTTTTGAAGACCCTTAGTGTACATAAATTTCAAAACATTTGCACCAGTATACACTTACTTTTTATTCTGTTTTCCGTGAACTTTTTGAAGAACCCTTGAATTGTCAGGTTGTATTCTTCAGCAACTCCTTTGCATTAATGATTTTCCAGAATGAAACCATGCAGTCATGGTGCTGCAGACCATAGGCAGGTGAGAAGTTTATTCATTTGGACAGAAGAGAAAAATAAACAACAAACTTCTCTGCTTGATCTTAAGTGATTTTCAAACACTTTGATCAGGGAGCCTTATCGTTGGTGCTAGCATCCTTGGTCTACATGGGTCTAGAAATATTCCTAGAATTTCCCATGAGTAGCTTTTTGCTTAAGGTTTATTATATATATTTATCAGCTTAAGTTTGGTTTAAATTCTTATTAGCATAGTTTAAGCTGTTTTTGAGCTGTGTGAGAAGACTTTCTGAGAAATTGGTCTAGGGCATACTTTCCTTAGAATTGCTTTAAAGCACTGCTTTGTGTGTCCTCGCCTTTGCTCTGTACTATCTTACCTGTCACAAATGAAAGCAAGGTGCGTGAGATCATTTTTCTTACCCAGGAAGTAAAAGAATTGTCTATTATAGTAACATCTTTATTGTAAACAGATTTTTCTCCACATAACATTTTTTCTGGATGTGGTTTTATAAAATTTTAGTTGTTATTCCAAACTCTGACCCTTCTTTGTGCTGTTGTTCCCCAGTGTTCCCGCTTCCCTGAGAGTGGAGTGATCTCCACTCCTTAATTGTCTCTGGTTCCTGCCCTCTGGGCTTGCCAGATGGGTGTTCTCAGTCTTAGGAGTGCTTCTTGCTGTGTGTTCACCTCTGTTAGAGTCTCTCTGCTCTGCTGAATGACAGCAAATGTAGTGAATGTTATTATCATGACTTTTTTTTTTTTTTTTTTTTTTTTTAAGATTTATTCCTTTGAAAGGCAAAGTTACAGAGAGGCAGAGAGGCCTTCCATCTGCTGGTTCACTCCTCAAATGGCTGCAATGGCCAGAGCTAGGCTGATCCAAAGCCAGGAGCTTGGAGCTTCTTCTGGTTCTCCCACATGGGGTGCAGGGGCGCAAGCCCTTGGGCCATCTTCCACTGCTTTCCCAGGCGCCTTAGCAGGGAGCTGGATTGGAACTGGGACTCGAACTGGCACCCATATGGAATGCCAGTGCTGCAAGCGGTGGCTTTACCTGCTATGCCACAGCGCCGGCCCCTATTATCGTGAATTTCTACACCTTGAGATTAGATGACTGGTTAGTAGGGAAGCATTATTTTTAAGTTTTCTCCCTTTGCCCCTGTCTCCCTGCAGATAGAGCTTGTTAGGCATTGGCTTGGGTGCAGGGTCTAAACCTGGCTGATTATGTATCTAGACAGAAGGAAAGTATAGATTCCTATGCAATACTCTTCCAAGTAAGGAGTAGATGTGATGTGGTTCCAGTGATGGCACAGAGGGGACATTCCCCCTCACTCTCCTTTATGGAAGGTTCTGTGCCGGCTTAGAGCTGTGAACATGTTCGGTTGTTCAGTGTTCATCATGTGCTTGCCATGTCCGAGAGCCTCCCACTCTGACAGGTGACTTGAGGCGGATCGTAAAGGAGGTGGAGTGCACACTTTGTGTGAAGATCCAGACTGACAGGTGCTTCTGTGAAGCTTGCAATGGCTTCCTTCAGGTTTTGAAAATGTAATTTGTTCTGAAAGCATCCTCTATGGTAAAGAGGATGAAGAAGCACATCAGATTGTTGTCAGAGCATTGACTGCCTTGTGACAACTGGGATTTGTAGTATGTCTCCTGCTTTTCTCTCCAAGCCACGATGGTACTGATTCCCCTCCTGATGCCGATGAGGTTGTCGTCATCCTCAACAACTTCAAAAGCAAAATTATTAAAGTCAAGGTGAGTTGGGTATACTAACACAGCCACTTGTTTATTATTGGCAAACAGAGTAGCTTTCTGTTATTTGGTAGCCACTAGGTAAACATAACAGATCCTGGAACCAGTCCCAGATTCCCTTTGGGACTTAGCGCTGTTGTTTATAGGAGTACTGCTGCAAGGAAAGTCTGTAACCGTGAGAATGTGACATTCTTGAACTTGGGGATCACACCTTCCGAGCAGTGTTAGATCCCGTTCCATATAAAATGTTCTCAATGGATTCTGTCTTACTTGACTAGTCACAACAGTAGTATTGTTGATCAACTTTTTCTCTGAACATTAGGGGGAAATACCAATGAAAATTTCAACATCCATAATAAAAATGGTAGTTCTATTTGATTCCTTCTCACTCCTGCGTTTCCTTCTCAGCATTTTGAAGTTTTTAGTGGCTTAAGTTCAAGTAAAATGCATTATGGGATAAGTGATCATTACACATAGTAAAACCTAAAGTAGGCCATGCCTGGTTGAGCAGGAAATGGTTACAGAGCTGTAGAGAAGGTTCAACCTGTGTCTGTGCCAGTAGATCCTGCAAACAGGTTTTGACCTGAAGTGCTTCCTTCCTGACAGAGCTGGTGTAGGCTGTACTGTTCCCCCAGAACTAGCTGTCAGCCTGGTGAACCATGCTTCTGGTTTTACTCAAAGTTTAATTTGATGTCCTTCATTGATTTTGCAAGCTGAAAATGGTTACCGTCTAATTAAGAGGTCTGTCTCTTTGCTTAAGGTTCTGACGTGAGCATCCTGATGCAGTTGATTTTATTGACTATTTCTAGTCTCTGGGTGCATTGCCCCTGCCTGTAGGAGAATTGTGTTGACAGTACTCACAGTGTACATCAGTTTTTTGCCTATTAGACCTACTTGGATGAGTAAGATCCATCCCATATGATTGCAGGTTCAGAAGAAGGCAGATATGGTGAATGAAGACCTGCTGAGTGATGGGACGAATGAGAATGAGTCTGGATTTTGGGACTCCTTCAAATGGTAAATTGGTATCATGAAAAGAAGTTGTGTTTTTAAGGGAAGTTTGAGACATATCTAAGTACCATCCTCTCTCCTCCTCTTCAGTATAGTGATGCTGACTGGGCTTCTCACATTCTGCTTTTGTGTAGCAAATTTTCTACTTACATTTGAAGTAGACAAATGTTTTCCTAATGATTTAATTAAGTAAAAGAGATTACTATCTCCTCACAGTGAAGTTCCTTCTGTCCTTACTTGTGTTGAATAGTACCTACTCTTTGCAGAGTTGATTGGTAGCTGCTCCTTTCTCTTTCCCAGTGTACACATTGTGTACTGTGGAGAAGCCTGTGCTCCATCGATTCCTAAAGTGGCATGATGCCTTGGAGTGCGTGTCCTTGCTACCCTGGAGCGTGGTGCTGTCGGCCTGTGCTCTTGTGGCCAGTGAGGGTCTCATGCCAGCGTCTCATGCCAGCTCCCGCTGCATCTCCCTCCAGGGAAGGAATGGGAAAGGACCATCCCCCTCTTCTCTCCTTAAAGTGCGATGTCTGTGTGCCCGGGTTCCAAGCAGCCCTATTTTTACCTTTGTTACTACAGGGGCTTCACGGGAGGACAGAAGACTGAGGATGCAAAACAAGATAAAGATGACATAATTAATATTTTCTCTGTCGCGTCTGGTCATCTCTATGAAAGATTTCTTCGGTTAGTCTTCTTGGTTATTTTATATATGTGAATGGTTTTGTCACAGAATTTGTAGAAAGGAAAGATTGTGTGTGATTCTGCCCACCGTGTTGGTGTGTATTTGAAGTACTGTGGGCACTGTGACTAGCTTGCCATAGGTAATTGTAAACATCTGTTTTGGTCTGGTCAGCTCTATAAAGTTGAGCTATGTAGTGAGTGCTCTGTGTGTGTAGTCCAAGGCTATAGACCTTACTATCCTATGCAAACATTGCAGATGGTGGCCCACAAGCGTTACTTATAATTAAGAGAAATTGGAAAGAATTTAGTAATTAGGAACTTGACATAGAGAAGATGAGAACAGGCCCTGTGGAACATTTCACTGCCTTCTGAAGGTTCTTATCCTGTGCAAGAATGTTTCTGTTTTATACCAGCTGGGACCCAGAGCACAGGGGACCTGCCTGAGGTCTCACCGCCACACTGGAGAGGCCACAGGGGAAAGCAAGCAGGAGTGCCTTGTCGCGGTGTCAGGAAGGCACAGCTCTGAAGATGCACCTTTTTATTTTTAATGCTTATTGACTTATTTTCATGTACTTGAAGGGGGGAAGAGAGAAAGAGGGAGAGAGAGAGATGGATCTCCCATCTGCTGGCTCACTTCCCAAATGCCCACAAGAGCTGAGGGTGGGTGAAGCTGAAGTGAGCAGTCCAGAGTTCCATATCCAGTCTCCCACAGGGATGGCAGGGGCTCAAGCACTTCGGCCATCACCTGCTGCTTCCCGAGGTGCATTAGCAGGAAGCTGGATTGGAAGGGGAGTACCAAGACTGGCATTCTCAGGACCTCCCAAGTGGTGGCTTAACCCACTGCACCACCCCTGAAGATGCATTTTTGCCTGAGAGTCACTTCCCTAATTTCTAGAGTTCATTTTACTTTCCATTTTCACTGCAAGTCTAATATAGAAAATAATCCAAATGCCATGCTATTCCTTTTAGTTCTCCTATTTCCAAGAATAATATTTAACCTGACATGGAGATGATAGTAATTACTGAATTTAATTAGATTCCTTAATTCAACACTCGTTTTTGTTTTCATAGCAGGGACTCCTGAGCTTGTACCCATCGGCCTCCCCTCACCTCTGCCGGCTCTCCCTGGCAGGGCTGTCTGTTGAGGCCGTCGGAGGCTGTACTTACACACCCCTTCCTCGGTACCAGACTTTGCTGTGGCTTGGCAGGGGTGTTGCAGGTACTACAACCTGCAGTATTCATTTGTACCATAATCAGTATGTCACTCAGGAAAGCAGTGTACTTAAAGGAGTAACCACGGGGCAGATGTGGTGGTGTAGCAGGTGAAGCTGCCACTTGGGACACCCACATCCCATAGCAGAGTGCCAGTTCAAGTTCCAGCTGCTCCACTTCCCATCCAGCTCCCTGCTAATGCACCTCAGAAGGAGCAGGTGACGGCCCAAGTACCTGAGTTCCTGCTACCAGTGTGGGAGACCGAAATGGAGTTCCTGGCCCCTGGCTTCAGCCTGCCCCAGTCCTAGCTTCTGTGGGTATTTGGGGAAGCAGCAGATGGAAGATCTGTCTCTCCGTCTCCCTTTCTCCTTCCCTCTTTCTCTCTCTGCCACTCTACGTTTCAAATAAATATAAAAAATAAATCTTTGGGAAAAAAAGAAATCATACCACAGAATTACAACCTTCGTGCCTCTTGGTTAGGTATATATTTATAGATGAGAAATGTTCCTGCCCACCCATTCAATGATAACTGTGTAAATAGGGATAAAGTCTCTGTCTACCTAATTGAGCCATCAGTTAGTCCTGCCGTGAATGTTTAGCTGTGCTGTGATTGACTGTAGTTACTATTGTTGAGGTTAAAAAACATGGGAAGATTATTTTGTTGGCTTTTGTGCTTGGCAGCATAATGATGCTATCAGTGCTGAAGAACACCAAGACTCCTGTGAAGTTCTGGTTCTTGAAGAATTATCTGTCCCCTACATTTAAGGTTTGTTTCACAGGGGAAAAATAACATTCTTGTTAAGGAGATATTTACAGCAAAATATATACTTACTACTTTCATCTGGATACCTTAATTTAGTTGTCTGTTTATATGTTGATTATTCCTCCAGTTGGTCTGTTTGATGGGAACGTTTGTTATAAAACCAAACCAAAATTGTGACCTGTTAGAAGCTTGGATAGGATGAGTATAGAAGAATATATATTTTTTTCGAAGCAGATTTTGATGGAATAACGTCCCCTTCCTCTGAAGCTGGCATGTCTTACCTTAATTTAGAAAGCACAGTGTTGGTTTCCATTGAAAAGAATGATTGGTTTTATCATGAACCACTACCATTTGATGATGAATTAATGATTCATCTGTGTAAAGCAAAAATAGCTATGGAAGCTTTCTGCTTTGTTTATATCAGCCAGAATTCATCATCTAAATTGGTTTATTTGCATCTCTCCCCCCATTTCCCAAAGCATTTACTAAACAACTTTTAATGTATTCAGTAATACCTCTCCTAAGTAATGATTCATTTCCAGTCTTCTGAAGTTACTTATATTCAGAATGTGAAAGACTTCATTAATGGCAGCAAAGTTGTCCAGAGTTTTGGCTGTGCCGTGTTATTTCCTGAGTTAGATGTGGCCTTGAGGAAGTCTCAGTCAAACTCAAAAGTGGATAAATGGACTTAAAGTGCATGTGCCGTAGAAACACATACACACATAGATAAATCTAAAATCCTATGCTTAAAACGATTTTTATCATTTTATGTATCAGTTATTTGTTAGGTCACTGTTTTGATGAATGTATTTTACTTGTGCCCTAATCACAGTGGTTGCTTTACATTATGATGTCAGTTTTCTTAATCAGAACAAATGGTTGTTTGTTTCCTGTGTCTAAAAACAGGAGTTTATACCTTACATGGCAAACAAATACAATTTTCAGTATGAGCTTGTTCAGTACAAATGGCCCCGGTGGCTTCATCAGCAGACTGAGAAACAGCGCATCATCTGGGGTTACAAGATCCTCTTCCTGGATGTACTTTTCCCATTAGTTGTTGACAAATTCCTGTTTGTGGATGCTGATCAGGTAAGCACTTAGGGGCCAGGTTTTCCTAGTTGTAATAAAGGCAACAGATTTCCTTTTCCTTTTTTAAGGGGAATTTTTCCATTTGTGGTAACATACATGCTTATTTCAAAGTTTAGAAAATATGGGTGCCAGCATTATGGTACAGCAGGTTAAACTGCCACTACAACTCCAGCATCTCATATCAGAGTGCCTGTTGGAGTCTCAGGTGCTCTGCTTCCTGATTCCACTTCCTGCTACAGTGCCTATGAAGGCAGTATAATATGGCCCAAGTACTTCCCAATCATGCCGGTCCCAGGAGATAGCTTCATAAAGAGAAAAGCTTTATTTAGCTCACAGTTTGGGAGGTTTGAAGTCCAGGATTGGGTAGGCCCCATTGGTTTGCTTCCAGTTGAGAGTAGCAGATGACCATGGCAGGGAGCGTGTCCAAGCATGTGGTCACAGATTGAGCCAGGAAGCAGATTGAGTCAGCCCAAACTCAGGTTTTTATAACAACTCTCTCTGGAGAACTCCCTTCTGAGAATGCACCCCCAATGACCTGACAACCTCCTACGAGGCCCTGCTTCCTAAGGGTTCCATCCCCTCTGAATAGTGCCACCCCAGAAGCAAGCCTTTTTTTTTTTATTATTAAAGATTAATTTATTTGAAAGAGTTAGAGAGAGAGAGACAGAGAGAGAGGTCTTCCATCTGCTGGTTCACTCCCCAGATGGCCGCAATGGCCGGAACTGCGCCGATCTGTAGGCAGGAGCCGGGAGAGAAGCAAGGCTTTAACATTAACACATGGACAGTTGGGGAGATATTCAACAGTCATAACACAGCAAATGGTATTTGCCAACATCTCTTATTATCTGCCCAAAAGATAGGAGTTATTGGCATGGGTGATTGTCACAGCTCAAGTGGTTGTGTGGCCTTGGTAACAGGGGGTAATGCAGATAGTCTTCCAGAACACATGGTGGTGTTAGAACCTACAAACTCATACAACGTAAATGCACTTCCACCGCAGAGACTCATCTTGATCTGGCTGAAACCTGAGCCAGTGAGACAGAGAGGCTAAGCAATTGAAATTTCTTTTATTCCTGCTGGTCTGAACTCTTAGAATACTGTGTGCCTCGTGCTAGGCTGTGTTTTACTTGTTAGTGATGGCATCCAGCCAGTAAGTGCAGGAATCAGGGTAGAGCTGGTGTCATTACCCACCAGGCTCCCCTCTGTGCTGCCTGAAGGGAAGTGTTCTGTATTTTAACGAAACTGCCTTATAGATCTCTGCGCGGGGACTCAACAATTGGCTTTTGATGCTCTTTTCCCAGATTGTACGGACAGATCTGAAAGAGTTAAGGGATTTCAATTTGGACGGTGCCCCATATGGTTATACTCCTTTCTGTGACAGCCGAAGAGAAATGGATGGCTACAGGTTCTGGAAGTCAGGGTACTGGGCCAGTCATTTAGCTGGGCGAAAGTATCACATCAGGTACTGAAAAAGGGGTACTCCTGATGACATTATACTGTCTTTAAAATTAATTTTGAATATTTCAGATTGTGAATAAGTAGTACATTAGTTTGGTTCAAAAGTGGGGTTAGTCTTATGGGTATAAAAATTAACTGAAAATTGATCTCCATAAGGGATGAGAATGGGAAGGGAAGGGGGGGAGTGTGGGTGGGAGGAAGGTGAGGGGGGAGAAGCAGCATGATCCCAAATCTATATATATTAAATATATAAAGTTGTATTCCTTAAATAAAAGTTTAAAAAGAATTAAAAAGTGAAAATTATAAAAACTGTAAGTATGAGTTCAGAGGTAGGTGTTTAGCCTAGCAGTTAAGATACCTATATCCTATCCCAAATATAGTATGTTGTGGGAAAAAGATTCCAATCCTATCTCTTCTCAGTTCCCACCCCACAACAGGTCACTTCCCCCTATTTATTTACTGTCTATCCTTGCACAGTTTCTTCTTTCATAAACAGCTATGAATGTGTATTCTTTTTTGTACAAAGTATACCATGCTACTTACATTGTTTTATAACTTGCCTTTTTTACTTAGTGTCTTCAATATATAGAGAGGGACTTTTATTACTTTTTAAAATTGTTTGATATTTTAGTATATGAGTCTTTTAATAATTTATAATGATTTATAATAAATAATAAGCAATCTATTAAATACATGACTTTGTATGTTTCAAGTGTATTTTTAGGATCAATTCCTAGAAGTAGAACTCAGGTTAAACAGTTGGGTGTATTTGTTGCATTTCTCATGAGCATTCCATTATCTTCTGTGAGAAAGGTATGATTTGAAAGGTTTGAAAGTAGGGAGACCTATAGGATACAATAGGATACTTCTAAGTGTTCATGGAAAACTGGGATCAAAAGTATGAACTTATGGGACCAGCTCTGTGGTGTAGCAGATTAAACCAACACCTGCATCTTCAGCATCCCATATGGACATTGACTTGAGACCCAGCTGCTTCACTTCCTGTCTAGCTCCCTGTTAATGTGCCTGGAAGGGTAGCAGAAGGTGGCCTAAAAGCTTGGACCCCTGCACCCATATGGGAGACCTAGAGGAAGCTCCAGGCTCCTGGCTACGGGTTAACACAGCCCTGGCCATTGCAGCCATTTGGAGAGTGAACCAGCAGATGGAGGATCTCTCTCTCTAATTCTTCCAAATAATTTTTAAAAATAAGAATTTATTTTGGTGCAAAAATTTTTTGAAATTTATGCCTAGTTTTTCTCACAATACACATTTTCCACGTATCATGCAAACCATTTTTTGCACCAAAATAAACTCATTCTTTCTTTTCTTTTCTTTTCTTCTCTCTCTCTTTCTCTCTCTCTCTCTTTTTCATTCATTCATTTGGCAGGTAGAGTTATAGACAGTAAGAAAGAGAGACAGAGAGAAAGGTCTTTCTTCCATTGGTTCACTTCCTAAATGGCCACTACGGCCAGCGCTGTACTGATCCGAAGCAGGTGCTTCTTCTTGGTCTCTGGTGTGGGTGCAAGGGCCTGAGCACTTGGGCCATCCTCCACTGTCCTCCCGGGCCACAGCAGAGAGCTGGACTGGAAGAGGAGCAACCGGGACTAGAACCTGGCACCCATATGGGATGCCAGTGCCACAGGCGGAGGATTAACCAAGTGAGCCATGGCGCCGGCCCCCAAACTTGTACTTTCTAAAAAATAAAATTTATTTTATTTATTTTTCTTTTGAGGTCAGAGATACAGACTATTCCCATCATGAGTTTACACTGGGTTTTTCCACCATAACATTTAAGACATCATCAGAATAACTTTGATGGTTATTTTTTATTACTGAATCCATTGCATTTGTTAGATATCTTTGTCAGATTATTTCCTTTGGAGGACAGTTAAATCAGGAACAGTAACAAATATTAGCTGGTGACAGAGCGTGGAATTTGCAGCAACCTCTTAGACATCTTGAAGTGGTGCATGATGCAGCTTGCTTTTTCAAAGAGAAGCCAGGTACTTGGCTAGTGGCCTCTTCCGTAATTCATGGGGCCAGTTTTCCTGCCATAATCCATGATTGCTTGTAACAAATGTGTCTTCTCTATTCAGTGCACTGTATGTCGTGGATCTGAAGAAGTTTAGGAAAATAGCTGCTGGGGACAGACTCAGGGGACAGTACCAAGGGCTGAGTCAGGATCCGAACAGCCTTTCAAATCTTGATCAAGTAAGTGGCCATTTTTTATGGTGAAAACTTTCCAGAGCAATACATAATGTTGTGTCGGAAAATAAAGTGTTTTTCTTCAGTCTGTTTTCTCCTCTCTCACAACGGTGTCTTATTTCTTCATGGAAAGGTGTGTGTCTATGACATTTTTATCTGACCTCAAGAGAAGGCTTAATGGGCTGGTGTTGTGACATCGCAGGTAAACTGCCACCTGCAATTCTGGCATCCTGTGTGGGCACTGGTTGGTGTCCTGGCTGCTCTCTTTCTTTCTTTCTTTCTTTTCTTTTCTTTCTTTTTTTTTTTTTTAGATTTATTTACATATTTGAAAGGCAGAGTTACAGAGAGGCAGTGGCAGAGAGAGAGAGAGGTCTTCCATCCACTGGCTCACTTCCCAGATGGCCGCAATGGCAGGAGCTGCATCAATCCGAAGCCAGGAGCCAGGAGCTTCTTCCGGGTCTCACATGCGGGTGCAGAGGCCCAAAGACTTGGGCCATCTTCTTCTGCCTTCCCAGCCCATAGCAGAGAGCTTGATTGGAAGTGCAGCAGCCAGGACATGAACTGGTTTCCATACGGGATGCTGGCATTGCAGATGGCGGCTTTACCCACTATGCCACAGCACTGGCCCCCAGGCTGCTCCATTTCTAACCCAGCTCGCTGCTAATAGCCTGGAAAAAGCAGTGGAGGATGGCCCAGGTACTTGAACCCCTGCCACCCATGTGGTAGACCCAGATGAAGCTCCTGGCTCCTGGCTTCGGATCAGCCTGACCCAGCCATATGGGGAATGAACTAGGGGATGGAAGATCTCTCTGTGTCTCTCTCTGTAACTCTTTCAAATAAATAAATCTTTAAAAGAGAGAGAGAAGGCATACTAGTACTGCACATGTCAGACCTGATGTTACTTGAGGAGAGAGAAGGAAAGATGCAGCTGCCTCTAAACCATTACCTCATCTCCTTATGTCATACTCAGCCTGATCTGACAGGTTTGTATCTCTGCCTGCTAGGATCAATTTGTTTTTCTGTTCAGGAACTAAATAGCTCAGCATTCACATTATAAAACATATAGTATCATAATTGTATGATAAATAGGATGGTATATTTCAAGGGTGGTTAAATTACTGTTCATCAATACTAAACATTTTTCTGAGGTAAGATTATAGTTTATTTTAGATAGACAGTTTCACTATTTCAAGTATTTTATTTTATGTAAGCATACCTTAAAAAATTTAAAACTTTATCAGGATGTGTAGTATCCATAAAGAAAAATGTACCAAAAAATGTATTCCAGAATACATATTAAGGAATTATTACAAAGCAAATGAATGCTCATATACCACAACCCAGCTCAAAAAGTAGGATGTTGCTAGCAGCCTGATTTTATATTAATCCCTCTATTTGCTTTTCTTTATGGATCTGTGACTTGAGCATGCGTTCTAAAACACTGCAGTTTAATAATGCCTGATTGTTTTTCTTCTTTATCCCAATGGAATCATAAAAGATAAACTCTTTCAAGACTAACTTCTTTTGCTCAGCAGTATGCTGTGATCCATCCATGTTATTTTAGAAAGTTTTAGATAGATATTTATTTATACATTCTGGATTTGGGTTGTCTTCAGTTTTTGACTTCTGTGGATAATACTGCTATGAACAATCTTGCACAGGTACATGTTTTAGTTCTTGTACATCTACAAGTGGGAATGCTGGATCATCAGATAAGTTTGTGTTTACCTTTCTTAGATAATTCCAAACAAGTTTTCAGAGTTCTAGTGTATATCTCCATCAAGAGTTACATAGGCAGTTTTTTTTTTAAAGATTTATTTTATGTATTTGAAAAGCAGAGTTACAGAAAGGCAAAGAGACAGAGAAAGGGGTCTTCCATCTGCTGGTTCACACCCCAAATTTTTTTTTCTTTTTCTTTTTCTTTTTTTTTTTTTTGACAGGCAGAGTTAGACAGTGAGAGAGAAAGAGAGAGAGAGAGAAAGAGACAGAAAGAAAGGTCTTCCTTCTGTTGGTTCACCTCCCAAATAGCCGCTACAGCTGACGCGCTGTGCCAATCTGAAGCCAGGAGTCAGGTGCCTCCTCCTGGTCTCCCATGGGGTGCAGGGCCCAAGCACTTGGGCCATCCTCCACTGCCTTCCTGGGCCACAGCAGAGAGCTGGACTGGAAGAGGAGCAACCGGGACAGAATCTGGCGCCCCAACCAGGGTGCCGGCGCTGCAGGTAGAGGATTAGCCAAGTGAGCCGTGGCGCCTGCCTCCCAAATTTTTAATTATTCTTAATTATTCCTCTTTAAATTGCTTTTACTTTCTGTTCTTCAAGATGGATAATGTCAGTCAATCTGTCTTCAAGCTTACTAATTCTTTTTCTCTCTTTTTTCTTTCTTTCTTTTTTTTTTTTTAGAAAGCTTTTATTTAATAAATACAAATTTCATAGGTACAACTTTTAGGAATGCAGTGGTTCTGTCCCAGTGCCCGCCCTCCCACCACCCCCCTCCTACTCCCTCTCCTACTCCCTCTCCCATCCCATTCTTTATTAAGGTTTATTTTTAATTGACTTTTATACAGAAAACCAACTCTATACTAAGTAAAGATTTCAACAGTTTGCACTCACCTAGACACACAAAGTATAAAGTACAATCTGAAGACAAGTTTTGTCGTTAATTCTCATCATACAATTCATTAAGGACAGAGGTCCAACATGGGGAGTAAATGCACAGTGACTCCTGTTGATTTAACAATGAACACTCTTTATTTTTTGTGTCAGTTACCACCCAAAGCTCTTGACATGAGCTATCTAGGTATGGAATCCTTTTGAGTCCACAAACTCTATCAGTATTTAGACAGGACCATAGTCAAAGTGAAAGTTCTCTTCTCCCTTCAGAGAAAGGTACCTCCTTCTTTGATGGCCCCTTCATTCCACT
The DNA here is from genome assembly GCA_949820135.1 of Sylvilagus floridanus. NCBI lineage: Eukaryota > Metazoa > Chordata > Mammalia > Lagomorpha > Leporidae > Sylvilagus > Sylvilagus floridanus. The sequence continues at coordinate 66,890,177 of OX463236.1, read as the reverse complement.
GGGGTCTCACTCACAGAGATCCTTCATGCAGAATAATTTTTGCCACTATGTCTTGGCTTTCTGTGCCTGAAATGCTCTCATGGACTTTTCAGCCAGATCCGAATGCCTTAGGGGCTGATTCTGTCTCTCTCTTTTCAGGTATTATATTTTTCAACTCCAAATTTTCTATTTGGTTCCTTTATAATTTCTGTTTAGTAATATTGTTCCCCACTGTAGATTTATTTTGCATTTCTGTAATTAGTAACAGGGTGAAGTACCATTTTGTATGTTTGTGGCCATTTACCTCTCCGTTTTTCACTGGGGCGGGTGTTTGGCCTTGCTGTTGAGGGCCTGGGTGCATGCCCTGCTCTGCGTCTCGATCCAGCTCACTGCTGCTGCGCATCCTGGAGGCAGCAGTGGATGACTGAAGTGGTGGGTTCCTGCCACCCTTGGGGAAGCATGGATTGAGTCCCTGCTTCCTAGCTTTGGTCTGGCCTAGTCTCAACCCTTACAGGCATTTGGCAGATGGAAATTCTCACTTTCTGCCTTTAAAATTAATTAATTAGAATAAATACTTCCCTAAAGTGCTTATTAAATATTTGGGTTGTTTAGTTCTTTTCTTGATTTGTAGTTATTCCTTATACATACTGATGATATATATCCTTTATTAGTTACATATCTTGCAACTTTGTTAATCCAATTGATCAATGTATGGGTGATACTTTTTGAGTCCTACTGAGGTCATGAAGATGCTTATTATTATTAGCTTTATTGTACTGTTTTTCACGTTCAGATCTATATTCCAGAAGGAATTTGCCTTATGTATGGTGTGAGGTACAGTTCAGTTTTCATTTTTGTGAGGACATGCACTTAGTTCAGCATGATGTTTTGGAATAACTCTTGATACCCAGTAAATCAAGTCTTCCCACCTCATACTTCTTCAAGAGTGTCTTAGATTATTCTTTGCTGTTTGTTTTCCCATGACTGTTTTAGAATTAGTTAAGTTCTGAAGGGAAAAAACAGTACTTGGTAGGATTTATGTTTGGGTCATGTTTAGTTTCTTTTGATAATATAGTTATTTCCACAGAGTCCCTGGACATATTTGTTATTTTTAAAACTATTGTTTCATTTGTGTGTAATATTGCAGTTGAATTTTACGGAAAATTTTCAGCATTTTGCCACTAAGTATGGTATTTGCTATAAACTTTATAGATATCTCTCATTCAGACTGAAGAAATTCCTTTTATTCTTAGTTTTTTCCTTTAAATAAGATTTGGGGACAGCATTGTGGCACAGTGGGTTAAGCTTCTGCTTTCGACACCAGCATCCCATATCAGAGTGCTGTTTCTAGTCCTAGCTGCTCTACTTTGCATCCAGTTTCTGCTAATGCACCTGGGAGGGCAGCAGTTTATGCCCCAAGTACTTGATCCTCTGCTACCCATATGGGAGACCCTGGGTTCCTGGCTCCTGGCTTGGGCATGGCCCAGTTCTGACTGTTACAACTATTTGGGGAGTGAACCAGTGGATAAAAGATATCTCTCTCTCTGTTTCTGTCCTCCTCCTCTTCCTCTTCCTGTCACTCTGCCTCTCATTTAAATAAATCTTACAAAAGAAAATCCATTGTGTTGAATTTTATACGTGTTTTTGTCTACTGAGATGATAGAAATTTTTTATTCTATAAATGTAAGTATATACATAAATACAATTCCTGAATTATATACTCATGATTAATTATCCTTTTTACATATTGTGGATTCTTTGTGCTAGTACTTAAGATTATTTTCATATCATTTATGTCAACTTCGTAAAATAGGTTGGCTATTGTTCTTTTTCATTTATCTTTAATTTGTGTAAAATTGACCTAATTTCTTTCTTAACTGTTGGCTATAATTGACTAGTGAATATGTTGGAGTTTTTTATTTAAATCATAAATCCAGTTTCTTTGATAGTTACAGAACTGTTCATATTTTCTTTTATCAGCATTTTTAAAAATTAAAAAAAAAAATTTAAGATTTATTTTCTTTATTTGAAAGGCAGAGTTAGAGAGAGAAAGGTTTTTCATCCACTGGTTCACTCCCCAAATGGCCACGATGACCAGGGCTGAGCCTTGCCAAAGCCAGGAGCCAGGAGCTTCTTCCGGGTCTCCCCCTGGGTGCAGAGGACCAAACACTTGAGCCGTCTTCCACTACTTTCCAAGGCTTATTAGTAGGGAGCTGCATATGAAGTGGAGCAGCTGCAACTGGAACCAGTGCCCATTTGGGGTGCCAGCATTGCAGGCCATGGCTTTACCCACTGTGCCACAATGCTGGCCCCGTCAGTATTTTTTTTTTTAAGTGGTATTTAACTTTTCTCACTGTCCTTAAGTTGTTTGCAATGTGCTTTCATTATATTTTTATTGAGATTTAATTTATATCAAGTCTGTAGGATCTGTACTGATAATCTCTTTTGTTTAAAAAAAAAAAATCCTGACATTGCTTGTTTTTGTTTCTCTTTTTTCTTGATCTGCTCACCAGGAATGAGTGTGTCTTATTAGTCCTTTCAAAACACCAGTGTTTAATGCTGTTGGTCCTCTGTGTTATCAGCAAGACTCTCCCTGCATTCCACATAATTTATATGTAGCATTTTCCTTGTCATCTAATTCAATATATTTCTTTTTTTTTTTTCTTTAAATATTTATTTATTTGAAAGGCAGGGTTAAAGAGAGAAGGGGAGAGACAGAGATCGTCCATCCACGTGTTCGCTCCCTAGATAGCCACATGACCAGGGCTGGGCCAGGCTGAAGTCAGGAGCCAGAAGCATCTCCTGGGTCTTCCACGTAGGCAGCAAGGGCCCAGGAACTTTGGCCATCTTCTGCTGCTCTCCCAGGCGCATCAGCAGGGATCTGGATGGAAGTGAAACAGCCGGGACTCGAACTAGTGCCTATATGGGTTGCCAGCGCTTCAGGCTTTGGCTTAACGCACTACACCACCGCGGGGGCCTCAAAATCAATGTCTTCCTGTAATTTCCCTTGTGATTTGTTCTTTGACTGATTCGTGAGTTATTTAGAAGTGATTTCAAATACATGGGGATTTCGAAGTTACATTCCTCTTGCTGATTTATAGTTCAGTTGCTCTGTGGTCAGAGCACACTCTCTGCTCTTATAGTATAATTCAGGAATGTCAAGTTTGTTGACTTGCTTTATGATCCAGATAGGATCACTTTTGGTAAATATTTCATCTGTTTTTATAGTAGCTGTATAATTTTCCTACATAGGTCCATTGGGTTAATCTTAGCTTTATACTATTATGCGTTTTTGGTCTGTTTTGAGAAAATTGTTAGTAATCTTTTTCTGCCTTGTGAAATTTGTCTCATGTGACTCTGTCAACTTTTCCCTTATTTCTTTCGCAACCATATGTCATTAATGCCTACAAATTTTGGAGTTATATACATTTATGATTAGTGTCTTCTCCATGCCTGCCATACAGTGCAAAAAAGTTCGAACCTTGTTTCTCAGATGTTAACCTATGTACAAGGATCAACTGGCGAACTTACTAGAGTGTGCATTCCGGGATCCCACATCAGATTCAGTGGGTATGAAGTTGGGTCTAAAGCTCTGCCTTAGCAGACCCCCTGTTTCAGGCTGAGCGGCCACATGGTAACACTCAGAACTGGCTAACTGCCTTATCCCATCCTGGATGTCTTCTCTATGTAGTTTATGTTCCTTTGTGTTTTCAGCCCTGGAAGTCGTTCCTATTCTTGTGTAGCATGAAGGCTCTCTTTAGAGTTAGACTGACACGTGTGCCCTTCTCCTTTCTCCTGCACTTCCAGCCTCTGTGTAGGATCATTGCCTTCTGCTGGAAGAATAGCTTTTCATTTTCCTTAGTGTGTGTTCAACTAGTGACAAATTTCACCCTTTTCTGTCTGACACTATCTTTATTTCTTTTTATGGTGCTAAAATATACATAATATAAAATTTACCATCTTAACTGTTTCGAGATATATAGTTCAGTGGTATGAGGTACTTTCACATTGTGCACCCATCACTACTGTCTGTTTGCAGAATGTCTTTATCTTCCCCGTTGGATATTCCTTACCTATTAAATAATAATAATTTGCCATCCCTCTTCCTCCCATCCCCTCATAATTTTTATTCTATCTTCTATCTCTGTGAATTTGCTAGATACCTCACATTAGTAGAATCATAAAACAATCATCCCTTCGAGCCTGGCTCATTTCACTTAGTGTCCTCAAAGGTTCATCAGCGTTAGATCATATGTCAGAATTTTCTTCCTGGTAGGAGTCCATTGTTGTGCAGGTGTTTGGCACAGCAGGTTAATCCACAACTTGGAATGCCAGTTTGAGTCCTGGCTCCTCCATTTTTGATCCAGCTTCCTGGCAATGTGCCTGGGAGGCAGTGGATAGTGGTCTAAGCTCTGGGGCCCCTGCCATGCCTATGGGAGACCCAGATGGAGTTTTCAGCTCCTGGTCCAGCTCTGGCTGTTATAGATATATAAGAAATGAACCACTGGGTGGAAGATCTCTGTCTCTGCTTCTCCTTTTCTGTCTCTTCGCCTTTCAAATAAGAAATAAATTATATATATATATATATATATAGAGAGAGAGAGAGAGAGAGAGAGAGAGAGAGAGAGAGAGAGAGAGATCTTCCATCCTCTGGTTTACTCTCCAGATGGCCACAACAGCCAGGTCTGGGCCAGGCCAAAGTTAGGAGCCAGAAGCTTCTTCCAGGTCTTCCATATGGGTGCAGGGGCCCAAGTACTTGGGCCATCTTCCACTATGTTCCCAGGCTCTTTAACAGGGAGATAGACTGGAAATGGAGCAGCCAGGACTTGGAAAACTCTGTTTTTCAAATAAGTAAAATATTTTTTAAAAGATTTATTTTTATTTATTTGAAAGACTGACAGCGAGAGGTAGAAACAGAGAGAGAAGTCTTCCATCTGCTGGTTCACTCCCAGGATGGCCACAACGGCCAGAGCTGCGCCGATCCAAAGCCAGGAGCCAGGAGCTTCTTCTGGATCTCCCATGCAGGTGCAGAGACCCAAGGACTTGGGCGATCTTCTGCTGCTTTCCCAGGCCACAGCAGAGAGCTGGATCAGAGGAGGAGCAGCCGGGACTAGAACTGGCGCCCATATGGGATGCCGGCACTTCAGGCCAGGGCATTAACCCACTGCGCCACAGTGCTGGCTCAAATAAATAAAATATTTAAAAAATAAAAGAAGAACAATAGTATCATCCCGCAGAAATTATGTTTGTTTTCATTAGGAATTCAGGGTACTTGCTGTCCAGGTTTATTATAATCTCGTCCTAAGATTTTGATAAGTGGAAGTTGAACTGCAGCCTTTGGCAGTCTTGATTCTGGCCCATTCAGAATCAGAAGGTGTTTGCACCAGAACACTCAGCTCCTTTGGGCTGTAAATGCACATCTTTGTTACTCAGACATCAGTGGCTGTTGAATGTCCCGAAAACCCCACTAATCAGTATTTGTTTCTGGGAAAAGGACCTCAGAGTACAGGGTTATCTCTGAGTCTCCGTCCTCTCTGGGCGCAGTAATTCTGCACTGTCTTCTCAGCATCTTCAAGTGTGAGTTTTTTGTAATGGGTGCAGCTTTCCCAGCCGTCCTCAGGCAATATGACAGTCTTCTGTGCCTTGACTACCAGTACTGGAAGTAGAGTTCTCTCTTTCAAGGCACATAGAGAACTGGAACTGGTTATGTTCAACAGTCGGTAACAGACTTTCCTTGAGATTAATATACTTCAAGACTAATATTTGATATCTTTTTTTTTTTTTTTTTTTTTGAGTGAGAGAGAGCTACAGAGAGGGAGAGTGAGAGACAGTGAGAATGGTCTTCCATCCACTGGTTCACTCCCCAGATGGCCGCAATGGCTGGAGCTGCACTGATCTGAAGCCAGGAGTTTCTTCCAGGTCTCCCATGTGGGTGCAGGGGCATAAGCGCTTGGGCCATCTTCCACTGCTTTCCCAGGCCATAGCAGAGAGCTGGATTGAAAGAGGAACAGCCAAGGCTGGCGCCGCCGCTCACCAGACTAATCCTCCGCCTGTGGTGCCGGTACCCCGGGTTCTAGTCCCAGTTGGGGCACCAGATTCTGTCCTGGTTGCTCCTCTTCCAGTCCAGCTCTCTGCTGTGGCCCAGGAAGGCAGTGGAGGATGGCCCAAGTCCTTGGACCCTGGACCCTCATGGGAGACCAGGAGGAAGCACCTGGCTCTTGGCTTCGGATTAGTGTAGCTCCGGTTGTAGCGGCCATTTGGGGGATGAACCAGCGGAAGGAAGACCTTTCTCTCTGTCTCTCTCTTTCACTAACTCTGCCTGTCAAAAAAAAAAGGGGGGGGAGGGGGAGCAGCCAGGACTGGTACTGGCACTCATGGGATGCTGGCACTGCAGGCGGTGGCTTTACCTATTACACCACAGCACTGGCCTCATATTTGGTATCTTGATCCAACTTATTTTACATTTTAGTCATCTATTTGCACCATTTTATAGAAGGCTAAGAAAATCGTTGGCAGTTTTTCTTTGCAAATATCAGAGCTAGTGATTTGTGTACATTTGACCCCATCAATGTTTTTTCCATGTCAGTCTTAAGGTAGTAACTTTGTATCATGGGAAATTCAGAGTCAAGAATCTTGAGACCGTATCTTCAAAGCACGGAGTGGAGCAGACCAGAGACGTCTGTAAGCCTCCTGTGTTTGAGGACAGGTCGTAGTGGAGGAAGTGGATTCAAAGCTCCTTTGCCGAAACCGCCGCTCTGTGGGGGTGCTTTAGGGGCTCTTGCAAAGTGTAACTCAAAGATTGTATTTGGCAGAAAACTTCTTTGAAATCTTCGCATAGTTTTTTCATAAAATGCATTTCTGTGAACATTTTTGACAATTCCTTGTATTTAGTTGACTTTCAGTAATCAAAAGGGATATTCTTCAGATTGCTGTTGTGGAAGGAAGTCTAGGTGCCAGCCATTTGTGAATTCTAAGCAGAAGTTTCTCTGTTGCTTCTCATGAGCCACTGTTTTACAGCTCTTCTAAATTTTGAGATTTTCCACAAAGCCGTAAATAAATTTTCTAACTTCTGTAAGTCTTTTGGTTAGGGCTATTTGAGTGCTAAGCATTTATGATTGGCATGTGATTTGTAATGAGCAACTAAAATCACCGATTGTGCTGTTATTTAAATTTCTCCCAGAACATTAGGTTCTCATGTTTTATTTTCTTTACCAAACAGGATTTGCCGAATAACATGATCCATCAGGTGCCAATTAAATCTCTCCCTCAAGAATGGCTTTGGTGTGAAACGTGGTGTGACGACGCCTCTAAGAAAAGGGCAAAAACCATCGATCTGGTGAGCTGCCCACGGCGCCCCTCTGCCTCTCCCCGCCAGGAGACGTGTGACTCAGTGGTGGTCCACACCTCTCTCGATGAGTTAGCTTCTCTGTGATTGTATAGCTCGGGGACGTGCAATCTCTTGTACTGGTTTCAGGCTCTCTCTGCCTGCAGCAGAAAACCCAGTGCCCCAGGGCCCGATGGGACTGTTCCCACGGCCGACGGTCAGCCTTGTCACCTGGCAGTTCTCTGAGCTTTGGCATTTTTCCACATGTAGGTTTCTGCTTGCTTCTGCTCTCTCTTAGCTCCCCGCTGACCTGTTGCTTCTGCTAATAAGTCACTTGCTTGCTCATGGGTGCTCTCTTCGTCCAGTTAGGGCTTCTTCCCCATGAGCAGGCGCACCTTTGAGTGCTATGTAGTGTGTGCTTTCCTCTGCGCAGCTGAAGTGTGTTGTTGTGGTTGTCACAGTGCAATAATCCAATGACCAAAGAGCCCAAGCTGCAGGCGGCCGTGCGCATTGTCCCCGAGTGGCAGGACTATGATCAAGAGATCAAGCAGCTGCAGATCCGCTTTCAGGAGGAGAAGGATGCGGGGACACTGTACCGGGAGGAGACACGAGAGCAGCACCAAGAAGGTAGGTGCACACCCTTGACCTTGGGTGAGTGCTTCTTCATGCATTTCTGTGTGTTGCAAAAGCAGGAGTGGTGCATGAAAGGGGAGGAGACACTTGTGAGCCCTCTGCCGTGAGTCTCCTGGCACGGACCCTCTGTCCCAGTATCTGCCAGTGTGGTTTTCATTCTCCTCTTCCAGTTGGCCTTCTAAGGGGTGTTGATTAGCATGATCGCTGTACCCCTATTTTTTGCTGGGAGGGAGAAGGAGGACTTTAATGTAAGTATTGTTCTTTAAGGCTCATGAGTTCTGTGATACATGAGCCATACCTGACACTTGGGAGCTCTTGGGAGAGCCCTTGGGTCAGTGCTACATCTGTCCAGGCCCTGGTGAACACTCACGTTGAGACTGAGATGACGTATGCGTTGCCTGGGGAAGAGTGCTTGCTCCCCACCACAGTGGGGGATGGAGCGTTTGTATCCAATTCAAGCTAGGGATAGGAAGGACTTAAGTCACTGTGTAATGTTTCTCCTTTTGTGTGTACATCTGGTGTGACAGCCACTTGAAAACATCATTAGAATACAAAATTGACTTTTTTAAAAAAAGATTTATTTATTTTACTTGAAAGTCAGAGTTACACAGAGAGAGAAGGAGAGGCAGAGAGAAAGAGAGAGGTCTTCCATCCACTGGTTAACTCCCAGGTTGGCCGCAATAGCCAGAGCTGTGTGGATCTGAAGCCAGGAGTCAGGAGCTTCACCTGGTTCTCCCACTTGGGAGAACTTGGGCCGTCTTCTACTGTTTTTCCAGGACATAGCAGAGAGCTGGATGGGAAGTGGAGCAGTCAGGCCTCGAACTAGTGCCCATATGGGATGCTGGCACTGCAGGCGGCGACTTTACCTGCTAAGCCACAGCACTGGTTCCCGAAGGTGACTTTTTACAAACTAACAAGCTGGGATCTGGATTTTGAGATTTGTTTTAACTTGCAACTAATTATAAAAAAAAAATAAAGGCAGAACATGGATTTTAAAGGTGATGCAATATTAAATATCACAGCTAGACAGTGGACACACTGTTGAAATGAGAGGAAAGTGTAAGTAGGAAGTCAGTCCTCAGAAACAGCCATCGGAACAAAGCAGCCTGTCGTTAGTATCTGCTGCATCGACAAAAGCAGACATGCTGGTCGTGCCATGTTGACAGTGCTGTGTGTGTGCTAAGGACACCTTGCTGAAGCTTTGTGTGTTAGGGCAGCCCTTGTTAAAAAACAGAGTATCTGGGCTGGCGTTGTGCTGGAGCGGGTTAAGCTGTAGTCTGCAGTACCTGCACCTCACATGAGCACTGATTCGATTCCCAGCTGCTCCACTTCCCATCCAGCTCTGCTCACGTGCCTGGGAACGCAGTGGAGGATGGCCTGAGTGCTTGGGCTCCTACCACCCATGTAGGAGACCTGAATGGAGTTCCTGGCTCCTGGCTTTGGCTTGGCCCAGCCTCAGCTGTTGCTGAGAGTTGGGGAGTGAACCAGAGGACGGAAAATCTCTCTGTCTCTCCCTCTCTCTGTGTAACTCTGCCTTTCAAATAAATAAAATAAATCTTCATTTTTTATTAAAGTAGCATGTCTGTATTAGGAGCCTTTATTTATTTTTTAAGATTTATTTATAGGGCTGGTGCTGTGGTGCAGTGGGTTAACGCCCTGGCCTGAAGCGTCGGCATCCCATATGGGCACCAGTTCTAGTCCCAGCTGCTCCTCTTCCAATCTAGCTCTATGCTGTGGCCTGGGATAGCAGTAGAAGGTGGCCCAAGTCAGAGTTACACAGAGAGAGGAGAAGCAGAGAGAGAGGGGTCTTCTATCTGATGGTTCATTCCCCAATTGACCGCAACAGCCAGAGCTGTGCCGATCTGAAGCCAGGAACCTGGAGCTTTTCCAGGGCTCCCATGTGGGTGCAGGGGCCCAAGGACTTGGGCCATCTTCTACTGCTTTCCCAGGCCACAGCAAAGAGCTGGATCGGAAGTGGAGCAGCCAGGTCTCGAACCGGCACCCATATAAGACCAGGGCATTAACCCGCTGCACCACAGCACAGGCCCCATGGAACCTTTAAAATGTTAATACTCTCAGAAATTCCTCTCTTGAAGATTTATCCTAAAGAAAAAAATTCAACACTTGAGAAAAAGTTAAATGGATTAAGAAATTTATTTTACTGTTTCTTGTGAATTGAGAAGCATTGAAAGCAGTACAACCAACCAAGAATGAGCTTCAGTGACACATAGGAAGATGTAAAGTGCTGTGAGATGGGAAAGACTCCGACTGAAGATGCACACGTGTTTATTCTGAGTGGATGCTGCACGTGTGCACAGTTTGTTGGGAGCGGTGTGGCATGTTTCAGTGTGTTTAAGATAAAGCTGTCTCTCTATTGTGCTTTTTGCTTTTAAAATTAGGACAAGGCAGGGCATTTGGTACAGGGGTGAAGAGGCTGGTAGGGACGCCTGTGTCTCTTATCAGATGCCTGGGTTTGAGTCCCAGCTCTGCTGAAGTACACCCTGGGGGGCAGCGGTGACGGCTCCAGAAGTTGGGTCCCTGCCATCGCCGTGGGAGACCTGGTTGCATTTCCAGCTCCTGGCTTTGGCCTAGCCCAGTCCCAGCTGCTGTGGGGATCTAAAGAAAGTTCTAAGCCTGAGAGCACCAAACCAAAAACATAAAAAGAGATGCAAGGAAGGGAGGGGTAAATACCGCGTGGCAGCGGGGAGAGTGCCTGCCTGGTGCCTGTAAACCCTGGGGCTGATCTGTGTGCTCTGTTCTGCCTTTCCACAGGACTTCAGAATCGGGAAGAATTATGATATCCGGAGGAGACTAGGAAATAATACCATTTGAAAAACAGTTTTTATACTAAATGCTAGTTTTCTGATCTGTCTATACAACTGCTGATAAACTGGCGGGCGGTTGAGCCACACCTTTTGATTCTGAACTTGTGATTCTGACTTCTGCACGCCAGTGGGCGCTGGATGCTGGGTGGAAGCTCTGTTGGATTCGTACCTGGAGGAAGGCAAGCGGCTGACCCCGGGGGCTCTGCTAGGGCAGTCCTCCAGCCGGAGGAGGGAATGGCAGCAGCCGCTGGAAGAACACGAGTCGCCTCTGCCGACACCGCGAGCACACGCCTGCTGCGCTATCCCAGGAAGCAGAGCCGCCGTGTTCCTCCTTACCTCAGTTTACCTGCCACCTAGCTGCGCTGCGCTGCCCACCCTGCTCCGGGTCAAGCCAGCAGAAGCTCCGTCCAAGGCCCGTGTGCCTTGAGGTTAACTCCAGTACGCCCTTGTGCCCGTCCTGTGTCCTCTTCCTCAATATCAGGACTGTTGTTTTGTCGAAACCCAACCTGCAATCACGTGTCTTCAGGTTGGCTCGGTGCTGTTGCTAAGCAAATTAATTCTGCACAGGATGGGGTGGGTTGGGTGAGGACAGGGAAGCTATCAGGAATAGGAGGGCTCTGGGAATTCTGGGGTCCTGGGGGGCGGGCACGGAGGAAGACCAGAAATTGGCCATTCTCTTTTTTTTTTTTTTTTAATCATCGTTACCATCATGCTAGACGGGCATTTGAAATGAAAAACGATTAATTGTTCTCCACCCAGCCCTAATGAACTTTCTAGGTGATTGTTTTGTAAACAGTTTTTGTATCTGTGGAAGTCTGCTGTTCCTTCTCACTTTGTAAGAACAGGTCTGCTCTCACTCGGTTTCCTCACTGGATACAGCCATACTGAGCCCCTGGAGCGACCCCCTCCGCTCCCCGGGGTGGGGGGGTGCGCACATGGCGTGCTCTGTCCATGTGGGTTTTCTCTGCAGAGTACTCCCAGGTCCCGGAGCAGGAGAGATGCTGCCCGTGGGCCTCGTGTTTCTCTGTACACTGCCCTCTCTTTCCCCTACTCCAGTTCCGTGGATGACTTTTGGTCTGCAGCCACTGCCCACCCCAGTTCTGACTTCATTTGGCTGCACTGTGAGGCCCGGCAGCCCTTGGGCCATGTGAGCAGCACAGCGCTGCCCTGTGGGCCGCCTTTTCCAGAAAGGGGGGCGGTGGTGTCCCTGGGGGCGGCCCCAGTGCCCCGGCTCCGTCGAGATGCAGCAGCACAAGCGCTGGTGTGCACCGGCGCTTGCCTTTCAGTGCACGCGGGCTGGCTGATTTTTTTTTTTAATGTTTTACCTGCGTTTTAAAAATGCAAGGAGTGAGTGCAGATTGACAGCTGAGTCCTCACCTTCTTAGCCAGTCGCTACACTGGTGTGCAGTCTTTTTAAAAAACCCTGAGTCTTATCACAAATATCAGTAATTTATTTTTCCCCTTTGGAAATGGAAAGGTCGGCTGAGGAGCCTCCCGCTAGGTCTGCAGGAGCGTTGGACTTAGTTTTTATAAGTCCATTAACTACTGGGAAGGGCTGAGCTCAAAGAGGGGTCAAGCAGGTCGCTTGATCTAAGACAGAAAAGTTCCCCCCACGTGGCTGCTGGGCGCAAGGGCTGGAGCATGGTAGCCCTGCCTGCCCCCGACCTAAAAGGGACAGGATAGGCTAAATTAAATTAAAGACGCTTATTCCGGCGGCACCCGCACGCTGCAGCAGGTGTGAGAGAGCAGGTTGCCGCTGCTGTGTCCGAGCTGTTTCCCTGCTTGCCGTCTGGGAGTTAAACAGGGACTTGCGAGTCCCTGGGATGTGCTTCTGGAGCGCCAGCTCCCGCGGGGCATGGAGCCGATAGCCTCGCTCTGCATCCCTCCAAGGCTCTTTGCGTATTCTTCATAAGGGGGGTGCAGTCAACCACGTTGCCCACGTGAGGTGCCGGTCCTGGTCACTCCCTGCCCTGGCTGCTGCCACCCTGAGAGGTACCGAGGGGCCCCGCTGGCTTCCAGGGTGGTTCAGGCTGTCCTCCCCCCACCCCAGGCATCCTTTCTTGTTTCATGGGACGTGATGGCCTTTCAGAGTGCCCTTGGAAGTGCTGATCAGCCTTGCCCAGCACCTATATACTAGAAGAAAGTGGGAGTGGGAGGACAGGCGGAGGGGCCTTCCCGAGGGGCTGGCATTGGTCGTGCCGAGTGCTCTAGCTTCCGCAGACTCCACAGAGTGTCGTTCTCAGCCATCATTCCATGGAATTGATTTTTCCCCCTCTCTGAGGCTGCAGTGGAAGGTGTTTTCCCTAAATAAGTGACAGAGAACTGAGAAACCACGTGCCGTGTCTGAGTGACATGAAATGGTGTAATAGCGTGGGCCTGTTTTTGTGTCCCTGAGGGCAGACCCTGTCACAGCCTGTTGCTGGGGCCGGGAGGCGCGCCATGGTCAGGGTGTGTGGCCTCCCAGGTTGGGTTTTTGAAGTCTGTACTGGACCCCTTCACCCCGAGAGGCAGGGCACGTTAATTTTCTGTGGGACTGATAAAGTTGTGAATCCGCTGGAGTGTTGCGTTGCAAATTGAACCTGCAGAAGTGGCACATCTGCACAGGCATCGTGGTGGCCCGTGGGTGGCTTGAACGTGACGCTCTGGAAAGCAGAGATGCCATCTATTAGGTCTGTAAAGAAGCGGTTCCCCTCAGGGAGCTGGATTTCTTGTTGCAGCTCTGCCTGACTGAATAACTCGTATCTGATCGCAGGGACTGAATCCTCCACTCTTCAGAGCACTGAGAGCTAGGGACCGTAGAGCAGGTGTGGCAGGAACAGGCGGTCCTGGGTCCCTGTAGCCAGGAACTGTGGTTCACTTAACGCTAGTTAGGAACAGGCCAGACGGCGGTGAGCATAAAACAACCCCCGCACCTGCCAGGAGTCAAGTTGGACACCTGGAAGCACCCCTTTCCTCAAATGGCTGTGCCTCATTTGGTTTGAGTGAGCAGAAGAATAATTCAGAGGTGCACGGGAATTGTAGTCTGCTTTTCTGAATAGGACGTTAGCGCGGTAGTGCCAGATTTCATGGAAATGTGATGTATTGCTCAAGCCACCTGGAGAATAAAAACTGGAGCGCCTGCTCTGTGCAGTGACTGAAGAATCTACTCCATGCTGTGTGATTTTAATAATTCATTTTTTAAGGACTTGATTGTGTGGGGGACCCCTTTGTGAGATATGAGAGCTAATAAACAGAGCTTATCATGTGTCTTGCTTGGTAGGGTAACATCTTTTTTTTTAAATGTATGTTTTCTCTGCCTTGACTGTGAGGGAACGATCTGAAGCAGGACTTCGGTAATTACCTGGTTGAGTTCAAGCAAAGCAATTAGACACCGTTAACTCAGGTGATTCTTTATATTTTAAACTGTGTGGAGGATGCAAGTTTCTCGCTGTTTCTTTGGTCTTCGGTTTCCTTACCTACTACAGGAGCAGCACTCGTGCATGGTCACACAGTGGCAGCAGCGAATGGAGGAGAGGATCCTGCTCCCCCAGGGTGTCCCTGAGTGCTGAAACTTGATTTAAAAACAAAACAAAACGCACACACACACACACACAATCAGCTTCAGGAGGCTGCGTGCTGCCTACAGTAATCCCTGCAGTTTCAACTCCAAGGAGATGAGACTGCCACAAGCCAGCGGCCCCCTCTGGAGTCTGTCCCAGTTGCCTAGCAACTCAGGCCAGATGTGGAAGGCTGGGGAAGGGGGGTATGGAGCCGAGGCCTTGAGCCACCTGCGCTTTCTGCATTGCCTTGGCACTGTGGAGGTTTCCAGAGAAATGAGCAAAATACTTTAAGGTTGACAACTGGAGAAAAAGGTTATCGAGTACCATGTTTTCCAACCGATTGTCCGTGGAAATAACAAGGTAAGCGTGGGAAAATATTCAGGATGTTAAAGAAGCGATGTGCTTTGCAAACTCTTGTCTGCGCTGTTTGGCTGTAATCCTGCTCCGTTAAACGCAGCACCGGGTGTTGGAGTGTTTGTAGAATCCCTGCTCCGAAGGGTTCTGGGCAAGCATTTCCTGAGGCTGTAATGAAAGCAAGGTCCACCCCGCACAATAAACTCTCTTCTTTAAAACTGTCTGGATGTCTACGTTAGGGAAGGGCAAGCTGACGGAGCGCGCGGGTCAGCGCTCTCATTTGGCACAAGTGGCAAGGCCTGATGGGCGAGGGAGGGCTTTATCTGAGCCTTGTCTGGCACTGGCACTGGCATGGGCTCTGGTTCAGCTAGGTCTTGGATGTTCAGGGAAGTGCCCAGTGTCATCTCGGTCCCCAACCCCTGGGAGCCACTGCAGGCGGCTCCAGCAGGTGTCAGCAGACAGCTGCCCCAGCCTTGTTGCGGAGTGGCTCAGAGGGTGGCATGAAGTTTGTTGAGGACCAGTGCCTGCTGTTTAATGGCTACTGGGCATGACGGCTAAGCGTGAGGAGTGCTCAGGGAGGAGCCAGAGGAGGGGCCTTGGGCAGGAAGTGGCCCTGCGGGAGGAGCTTAAGCTGCAGCCTTGAGTGCAGGGAGCTGGCCCTGTGGCCGGGAGGGCGGGGCTCCAGTTGGTATTGATGTCATTGAAGGAGTTATGGTAACTGTGGTCAGGACAGAGACACAGGACAGCAGGGTCAGGGTTTGATCTTAGGGGACAGAGGGAAGCCCCTGAGGAGTTTAAACTGGGCGCTGATGTGCAATGGGTGTTTTCTCAGAATAAACATTTCGATGACGTATAGCACATTCAGAAAAGTAGACAAGCACACGCCTCATGGATTTTCATAAAATGAAAGCAAGGGGGCCGGTGTTGTGGCGTAGTGGGCTAAGCCTCTGCCTACAGTACCTGCATCCCTTATGGACGCTGGTTCGAGTCCCAGCTGCTCCTCTTCCAATCCAGCTCTCTGCTGTGGCATAGGAAAGCAGTAGAAGATGGCCCAAGTCCTTGGGCTCCTACACCCATGTGGGAGACCCGGAGGAGGCTCCTAGCTCTTGGCTTCGGATTGGTTCTACTCTGGCTGTTGCAGCCATCTGGGGAGTGAACCAGTGGATGGAAGACCTCTCTCTCTGTCTCCCTCTCTCTGTCTAACTCTACCTCTCAGATAAATCTTCAAAACAAAACACTGACCTCACATTTGAAAAAAGTAAGAGCACTGTACAGCCATTGCCAAGAAATGAAGTTGGGTCTGATTTTGTTGTAGATAACATTTCAGGATCTGATGACGCCCTGGCCTCCAGTGGCAGAGGAGCCGCCTGCAGGGAGCTGACCTACTGCCCATCATCAATCAGACAGGCTAACACTGTGTACCAGAAAGTGAGAGGCAGGCAAGGAGTGGAGGGGCTCATGGCACTGGAAAGACTGGAAAAGCTGAGCAGAGATTTTGGTGGGTGCCCAGCGCTGGGGAGAGAGAGTCTGGAGTTAATGTCTCCCAACAGTGGAGAGGCTTGGTAACTATTTCAGGCTTCCCAGGGGAAACTCCATGGGCGTGTGCTCTAAGACAAAAACCACAGAAGACCCCATCCTCATACAGCCTAAGTGAGGTTGTCAAAGAACCAGGAGATCCAGTAGGAGCTGCCTCTGGAGCCAGGCAACTCATGGAAACAGAAGGGAATCCGGAGTCTACACTGTTATTCAAAATGCCCTGCACGGGGCCAGCGCTGTGGCATAGCAGGTAAAGCCGCCACCTGTGGTCTCGGCATCTCATATGGGCACCAGTTCCAGTCCCAGCTGCTCCACTTCCTATCCAGCTCTCTGCTATGGCCTGCGAAAGCAGTAGAAGATGGCCCAAGCCTTGGGCTCCTGCACCCGCGTGGGAGACCCAGAAGCTCCTGGCTCCTGGCTTCAGATCGGCTCAGCTCCAGCTGTTGCAGCCAATTGGGGAGTGAACCATCAGATGAAGACCTCTCTCTCTCTGTGTAACTCTGACTTTCAAATAAATAAATAAATCTTATAAAAAAGACAAATGGGTGACATCTAATCCAATTTAAATTGTTAAAAAAAAATTGGAAGAAATATTGGCCAAAAGTGGTTGGCCAAAAAAAAAAAAAAAAAAAAGGTTCATTTCAAAAGGTAGAGTGATAGAGATCTACTACCCACTGGTTCACTCCCCAGATGGCTGCCACAGCCAGGCCTGGGTGCCAGGGGCCCAAGCCCTTTGGGCATCTTCTGCTGCTTTTCCAGGTGCATTGCAAGGAGCTGGATAGGGAGCAGAACAGCCGGAACTTGAACCAGCACTCCAATATGGGGGGCCAGTGTCACAGCAGGGGCTTACCCCACTACGCCACAACATAAGCTTTCTACTTCTCTATTGAGGTTTTCTGGTTTTGCTTCTTTTGTTTCAAGAGTATTGATAATGTCTCACCGAGGCATCTCAATAATGCTGTCTGCTGCTTTCCCAGGCCACAGCAGGGAGCTGGGTCAGAAGTGGAGCAGCCAAGACGTGAACCAGTGCCCATGTAGGATGCTGGTGTCACAGACAGTGGCTTAACCCACTGAGCCACAGTGCTGGTCCTGAGCTCCATTTCCATTTGCATTGACAAAATTCCTGGGCCTGGGGACTTTATAAAGAAAAGGGGTTGAGGCCAGTGCTGTGGTGTAGCAGGTCCTGGCCTGCAGTGCTGGCATCCCATATGGGCGCCGGTTCTAGTCCCGGCTGCTCCACTTGCGATCCAGCTTTCTGCTGTGGCCTGGGGAAGCAGTAGAAGATGGCCCAAGTCCTCAGGCCCCTACACCCACGTGGGAAACCTGGAAGAAGCTCCTGGCTTCAGATTGGCACAGCACCAGCCATTGTGGCCAATTGAGGAATGAACCCGCGGATGGTAGACCTCTCTCTGCCTCTCCTTCTCTCTGTAAATATGACTTTCAAATAAAAAACAAATCTTAAAGGGGGGGGGGGGATTCAGTTCATGGTTTTGGCTGCTGCAGGGCCTGGTGCTGGCCTGAGGACCCATGGAGGGATGGTGCAGCAGTGGCAGGAGGGCAGAGGGAAGCCAGAGAGCCCAGAGGTGCCAGTCTCGCTTCTTTATAGCGCCCCCTGCTGGCAGTCCCATAGGGACTCTGCTAATTCCTTCCAAGGGGAGCACCCCAAAACCCTGCTGACCTTGCACCACCCCTCAACATCAGCAAGCACACCGGGACCAAGTATCCAACACACGACCCTTGGGGACACATTGTCACGTTTCAGAGATTGGGGGCACAGGGTCGCCAGGGCCGGCAAGCCAGGCTTGTCCCACAGGGTGGAGGTTTGGGCTACAGAGATTGTCTCTCTCTGCCCAAACCAGGTACAGCCACAGGCACGGGGGCACAGCTGGCGGGTGAATGAAGGAAGGAACCAGCGAAGTGCATTCCAGGGGACGTTCCCAAATATATTTCCCAGGATCCCTTTAGTCCCTGCTGAAGAGGGAACCATCCTGGGCCACAGATGGCAGCCGAACCTCCAGGTGGGTTCTGCTCTACAAGTGATGGCGGGGGGCAGCTGCTGAGCATGGGCCAGAGCGCAGGGCTCCCCCTGGCCTGGCTTGCTGGGGTGGAGCTTTCTGAGGTCCCCAGGGAAGTCGCCTGCCCAGGTGTGTTGCTTGGTGCATCTTCCTGACCGAGTTGTCTGTGTTCAGCCCCAGTCTTGACAGATGGAGAACAAGAGCGGTAGGAGGCAGATGTTTAACAAACGCTGGTAGCACCTGGTTAGGAACGGATACAGAGCCTGTGGCATGGTACCCAGCCACGGGTGTGCCACACTGCAGCCTCCTTACATGGTACATGCTGTTACACACAGAGTGTCCAGGGGGCTGGCGTCGTGGCACAGTGGGTTAATCCACTGCCTAAGACATTGGCATCCAGCAAGGGCACCTGCTCAAGTCCCGGCTGCTCCACTTCCCTGCGAATGCGCCTGGGAAAGCAGCGGAAGATGGCCCAAGTGCTTGGGTCCCTGCACCCCTGTAGGAGACCCAGATGGAGCTCCTGGCTCCTGGCTTCAGGGTAGACTAGCCCCCTCACCATTTGGGGAGTGAACCAGTGGATGGAAGATGCCCCCAGCCCCGCCTGTCACATAAATAAATAAACCTTTAAAAATTGTGGAAAATGAAATTAAAAGATAAGTTTACTTTGATGCCCTCCCCAACATTGGAATACACGTACAGTTTTTTCCCTAATCCACATTTCCCAGGAATTTTTAATAAAGTGCCCTCACGTATCCTGGGCAAGATTCCTTTTTCAGGTACGTGTATTGCCAATATCTTTACCCGGGGCTATCCCTTTCGTTTGGCACTCTTTATTGTGGTTTTCAAAGAACAGACCTTAATTTTAACGTGGAGGGTTTTTTTTTATTTAAATTTTTAATTCCTTTTTAAAATTTTTTAACATAAATCACCACTCTTTGGGGCCTGTGTCTTTTTGTCCCAGTCCCGAGCCAGGGCTGCTCGGAGCTTCCTCTCTCCGGCCTTCTCAGAGTCTTAGGGGTGTCTCCCCACCCAGCCCTGGAGGGTCTCGCTCGATCCCTTGCTCGCCTCCTGCACACCCCGGCAGGAGCGCGGCGTGGCCGGCAGGTGGCGCCCGCGCCCCGCCGCGCTGACTGCGGCGTCGCCTGGGACTCGGCCTCGCTTGTTCCTGTCTCGCAAATGGGCCCAGCGCTCAGCGCTGCTTTGACGATAAGAGGCTCCCGGCCCGCTTCCTGCAGCGCGACTGACCGGCGCCTCGCTCAGCTCGGCAGGGCCCCGAGGGGACGTCCGCGTGCGAGACCCTTGACTCCTCCTTGGACGCTCTTGCGGCGACGCCCACCCCTGCTGGGACGTTTTTTCCAGGGCGATCTGCATAGCTGGGAGCATCCGTGCGGTGCAGAGAAAGAACAATGAGCCAACGGCTTCATGTCAAACACAGCTGGAAGTCGCGCCGTCTTCTGGTCTTTATGCACAGCCAGCTCTACCGGCCCGCACCGAGCACCCAGCGCGTCCCCTGCCCACGCGCTGCGGCCGGAGAGGGACAGCGGCGGGGACAGCGGCCGGTCCGGTCCGAGGGGCGCATGGCGCCCTCTGCTGGCCGCGGCGGGGGACTGCGGGCTCCCCTGCCGTCTGCGCACTGGGGACGCCACGGCCTCGCCGATGTCCCCTTCGCTGGACAAGCGTGGGCTTGGACCCACGCGGAACTCACTGTGCAACAGGCGGCGAGGCTGCGGACCTCTTGGAAACACCAAGAGAGAACCCCGCGTACTTGGGGTTTAGGAACCTCTGGTTGCCAAATTAAAAACTCAGCATTTGTCTCCAGGAGGGGTGGCGGGATGTGCGTGGTCTGGAGGCTCCCGCGAGACCCGAAGGGCTTGATACCAGACAGGGAAGCGTAGGCGTGGACGCTCACGCCGCCCGCGTCCTGCTGGAGCCCTGGCGGGCAGCGTCTTCCTGGAAAGCAAACTCAAAGAGGGAATCCAGATGTGATTTCTTTTCAAAAAGATTTATCTATTTGAAAGGCAGAGTTACAGAGAGAGGTAGAGAGAGTGAGAGAGAGGTCTTCCATCCACTAGTTCACTCCTCAAACGGCCACAACTGCTGGAGCTGGGCCCATCTGAAGCCAGGAGCCAGGAGCTTCTTCCAGGTGTCCCACGCTGGTGAAGGGGCCCAAACGCATGGGCCATCTTCCGCTGCTTTCCTAGGCACATTAGCCAGGGGTGGACTGGAAGTGGAGCAGCTGGGACTCGAACCGTCGGCCATATGGGATGTTGGCACTGCAGGCGGAGGCTTAACCTCCTATGCCACAGCACAGGCCCTGTTTATTTTTAAAGATTATTTATTTGAAAGGCAAAGTTAGAGGGAGAGAAGGAGAGAGAGAGTCTGAGGGTCAGGCACTTGGGAAAGGCTTAGCTGTGCAAATCCCTCTTTTTTTTGGGGGGGGGGGAACAGGCAGAGTGGACAGTGAGAGACAGAGAGAGACAGAGAGAAAGGTCTTCCTTTGGCCACTGGTTCACCCCCAATGGCCGCCGTGGCCGGCGCGCTGCAGCTGGCGTACCGCGCTGATCCGATGGCAGGAGCCAGGTGCTTCTCCTGGTCTCCCATGGGGTGCAGGGCCCAAGCACTTGGGCCATCCTCCACTGCACTCCCGGGCCACAGCAGAGAGCTGGCCTGGAAGAGGGGCAACCGATCCTTCTTGTTTTGAATGCCAGCTGGGGCCACTGTTGGAAGGACCCTGATCCCAAGGCGAAGCGCTGGTGTGGCTGGTGGCACAGTGCCATCTGCTGGCCTGTCCCTGGGACTTCTCAGGATCTTCCCAGCAGCATCTGGGGAGGTCCCAGGTGGAGCCGGGTGACGCACAAGCAGCCATAGGTAACACCACATGCGTGTGGCCCTGCTCCCAACACAGGCTGGGCATCGACCGAATTTTCCAGGCATGCACACTGGATTGTGAGACAGAGAGTGCCACTCTTTGAGGATCTTGAGCAAACACATAACCTGGCATGGTTGAGTTTGAAGAGAGTGCGCAGAACACGGAGAGGGGGTGTCCGGAGTCAAGAGGGAAGAAGTGGTGGGGGCCCTCACCATGACCCAGGGGTGAGAAAAGACCGACTCCTGTTTGTGCTTCGAAGCTACACACGGATTGGTTGATTCATTCGCTTAGACAGAGACACAAATCCGATGCCTGATTGGCGCTCGGCTCGTGTGGCCATCCTGAGCCCAGGCTGATGGCCAAGAAACCCAGGGGGTGAGTGCTGCCTTGACCGCTGTGGTGATGAGGCAGCTGTGGCCAGAGATGCAGTGGGGCGGGGCGTGCGTGGGGAGAGGGCCTGGGGTCGGGTAGCCCCGAGGCCAAGGACGGGCCTCCCAGGCCTGTGTGTCCCCGGGCAGGGCCCCAGGGAGCAGGGCAGCCACTCCTGCAGGGCTGGCCATCAGTGGTCCCTGAGACGGTGGTGAGGCTGCCCCGCTTGAGGGAGCCGCAGCTGGCCAAGCCGGAGCCTCTGACGCAGCCCCTGCGACTGTGGCCTCCGCCATTCACGCTGTGAGTCATGTTCTGTGGCTTCTGCTCCGTGTTCTGTTACAATAAAACCACAGGGTCATGGCCAGCGCTGTGCATAGCGGGTAAAGCTGCCGCCTGCAGTGCCCGCATCCCATATGGGCACCGGTTTGAGTCCCAGCTGCTCTGCTTCCAATCCAGCTCTCTGCTATGACCTGGGAAAGCAGTGGAGGATGGCCCGAGTCCTTGGGCCCCTGCACCCACGTGGGAGATTCGGAGGAAGCTCCTGGCTCCTGGCTTCGGATTGGTGCAGCTCCGGCCATTGCGGCCATCTGGGGAGTGAACCAGTGGACGGAAGACCTCTCTCTCTCTCTCTCTTGTTCTCTCTCTCTCACACACACACATACACACACACATACACACTCTGCCTCTCTGTAACTGTGCCTTAAAAAAAAAAAACACAAAAACACAAAACCACAAAACCCTGCAGGTCAGCTCTTTTCTCTGCTTCTTCCGGGAATTCTGTGGGGCACTGGGTGGCGGTGGGGAGGCTACGCCGCTGTGGACATCTAAGGAGGGTATTCTGTGTCTCTCTCTTCCCCCTCCCCAGCCAAATAAAAAGAAGCAAGTCGGGGGAAAAATGGCTTGACAAACACCCACTTCCTAGCTTTTGCCATATTTGGTTCCCTTTATTTTTAAATTTTTTTTATTTGACAGGCAG
This sequence comes from Sylvilagus floridanus, assembly GCA_949820135.1. Lineage (NCBI taxonomy): Eukaryota > Metazoa > Chordata > Mammalia > Lagomorpha > Leporidae > Sylvilagus > Sylvilagus floridanus. The sequence continues at coordinate 66,867,758 of OX463236.1, read as the reverse complement.
AGTTAGACAGAGAGAGAGACAGAGAGAAAGGTCTTCCTTCCGATGGTTCACCCCCCAAATGGCTGCCGCAGCGGCGTGCTGCGCTGATCCAAAGCCAGGAGCCAGGTGTTTCTCCTGGTCTCCATGGGGTGCAGGGCCCAAGCACCTGGGCCATCCTCCACTGCACTCCTGGGCCACAGCAGAGAGCTGGCCTGGAAGAGGGGCAGCTGGGACTGAAACCGGCGCCCATATGGGATGCTGGCGCCGTAGGTGGAGGATTAACCAAGTGAGCCACGGCGCTGGCCCCCTCCCCTATATTTTAAAACACAGTCCCAGACATAATGAGGACCACTGCTCCTCTGCTCACAAACCTCAGCTTTTCTTCAGTTTCGGAGCAAAAGTGTTGCTGGGGCGAGTCAGGGGCGGGGCGGCTGCTTTAGAATTTTGGTCTTGGCATTTCCAGAATGCTCTACGACACTGACCCATCTTGGGGAGAGATCGAAGGCACCAGTGGCCAGTGGCCAGGGCAGGATGAAAATAGCACTCTGACCTGCAATCTGCAGCGGCCAGGCCGTGCACAGCCGCTAGCGAGGAGGCCGCCCTGGCTGGCTGGCAGTGTCGCAGGAAGCCACAGCAGGATGACCGCTGTAGCAATCCAGTGGCCAGCGGCGCTGCACGAATGGTGCCCTAGTTTTTGCTGCTGCTTCTAGGACCAACCAGAGAAGGCCAAAGATGCACCTCCAACCAGCCCCCCACCCCGGCTTCCCCAGGCCAGCAGCTCCAGTCTGGTCACACCTGACGGCTTCCCATGTTCCACCGCGAACATTTAAGCCTGCCACTGCTCTGCCTGCCTTTGGGTCTGCACCAGAGGTGGTGGGGACGGCTCACTCCCCGGAATCCACAGCGCCGGCTTTTCTCGTCTGGCGGCCTCTGTTTATTTCCATGGGATTAGCACCGCCTTGCAGAGCGCTAAGAGAAGTTCTTGAGAGAGGAGGAAATTCTCAGATCTCCCTGAAGAAAGAACACCAGAGAAGGAACGAGGGGAGGTGAAAGGAAAACCCGCTTAATTGGTCTAACAGCACAGTAAGTTCAACATCATAATAGCTGCCATGTACTCAGTTCCGTATGCTCATAGCTCTGTATCTAATCTATCATCTGGACTGTTAGGGCGATGCAAACAACGTAGGATACCGTTACGATGGACACGGGGCCAGGTACCCGTGTCCAACCCGCAGTACACATTTGCAGCCACAGGGGTGCGCTCTCGGGGGAACTGAGGGCTCTGGGGGCTCAGGGGTGACAACCGGACCGCTCCCGGTGGGATGCGCAGGTTCAGGCAGGGAGTTATGAGAACGCTCAGCACCTGTCTTTTAATTTAGCCGTAAGCCTAAAACTACTTTACAAAAACAAAGCCTTTAAAAACAGGTGTATGGCAAAAACAAACAAACAGAGAGGCTATCCAAACACGCAAGCATAGGAGAAGGCGCACGAGGCCGTTCCTGGCCCGAGACACAAACGTACACCCACCAGGAGGCTCCACGCTGCAGCTAGAACGACTGACCTTCACAAGCCCAACGTCAAGGTCGGGAGGGATGGGTCAAGGTCGGGAGGGACGGGGAAAACGGAACCCTCCCCCGCAGGCAAAGTCGGCAAGTTGGAAGCCTGTTCTTCAGTTCTCATGGACTTTTCCGTGGCCTGGAAATTCCGCTCCTTGGTCTTCATCCAAGAGAAATGAAATCCAAAGTCCACCTAAAGCACTGAAGAGCAGCCCCACTCCTAAGTGGGCAAAGAGTCAGGGCAACTCGGGGCTAGGGAAGCACAGTGGAGGCCTCCCGGGGGCACGGGCGTGGAAAAGCACAAAGGCTGGGTCTGCGCTGTGGCGCAGCGGGTAAAGCTGCCACCTGCGGTGCCAGCATCCCACATGGGCGTTGGTTCGAGGCCCGGCTGCCGCACTTCCGATCCAGCTCTCTGCTATGGCCTGGGAAAGCAGTAGGAGATGGCCTGAGTCCTTGGGCCCCTGCACCCACGTGGGAGACCCAGAGGAAGCTCCTGGCTCCTGGCTTCAGATTGGCGCAGCTCCAGTTGTTGCGGCCAACTGGGGAGTGAACCAGCAGATGGAAGACCTCTCTCTCTCTGCCTCTCCATCTCTCTCTGTGTAACTCTTTTAAAAAGTAAATAAATCTTTAATAAAAGATGCCTAATGTAGAATATGTGTGCAAAGCATACAACATATTACCATGGGCCTTGACTGAAACATGTGTAACAATCACGTGTAGCACTTCACACACAACACACGTGACATGTACTCTACCTAACATGAACCAGACACGGCATGCGTACATGATAACATGCGACGTGTCAACATGTACCTCACGTCACATGACACACATCGCACGCAACATGTAGGCCATGTAAAGGATCTAGGTGTGTAGCACGTGCCACACATCTATGGTAAGTAGCATACGTGAGGCGCCATGTTTACGGCACGGGCCGGGTGTGGCGTGTGCCAGGGACAGCACTGTGCATGCATAGCACGGACCGGGTGTGGCTGGCTCCAGGCTGGGCCAAGCTTTTCCCGCTGGGCACAGCCAGACTCCTTGGACTCTCACGCTCTGCCCTCGGTGCCTTCCTTGGGGAGAAAGAAGGGGCCTTTGTGGTATGGCTGGGAGGGAGAGCAGGCTGGAGCCGCGGTCTGCCCCGGCCCCTGGTGTCACGCGAGGCAGTCACGCTGGGCAGCCAGGCCCCAGGCCCAGGGGGTGGTGAGAGAAGCCTGCTCCCCTCCCAGCGTCCTGTGCGGCTCCAGCAGGCTGCCACATGGGGAGAGGGCTCCCGGGGCCACCCAGACGGACATCAGGGCCTCTAGGTCTAGATTCTGCCCGGGGCCATGGCGAGCAGCACGCCCAGGAGGCCCAACCTGGGGACTCCGCTGTGTAAATGAATCCTGCTCACTGATGGGAGCCCCCCTCCCCTGCCCACCCAGGCCTCTGCCGCTGAGTGTCCCTTGGGCATGGGTCCTCTGTCCACTCTGGGGTTCTTGGACCTGGCTACTGGCCCAGGGTCTCCTGTTTTAGGAGCTTGAACCCTGAGTTTTAGCCTCAACTCTTGCACATTGATTTTTTTTTAATTTATTTGGGGGCTGGCGCCATAGCGCACTAGGTTAATCCTCTGCCTGCAGCACCAGCATCCCATATGGACGCCGGTTCTAGTCCCGGCTGCTCCACTTCCAGTCCAGCTCTCTGCAATGGCCTGGGAAAGCAGTAGAGGATGGCCCAGGTCCTTAGGCCCCTGCACCCATGTGGGAGACCTAGAAGAAGCTCCTGACTTCTGGCTTCGGATTGGCACAGTTCCAGCTGTTTCGGGCATCTGGGGAGTGAACCAGAGAATGGAAGATCTCCTCTTCTCTCCTCTCCTCTTCTCTCCTCTCCTCTTCTCTCCTCTCCTCTCCTCTCCTCTCCTCTCCTCTCCTCTCCTCTCCTCTCCTCTCCTCTTCTCTTCTCCCTCTCTCTCTCTGCCTCTCTCTCTCTGCCTCACTCTCTCTGCCTCTCTCTCTGCCTCTCTCTCTGCCTCTCTCTAACTTTGCCTTTCAAATAAATAAATAAATAAATGCATCTTAAAAAAAAAAAAAGAGCAGCCAGGACTTGAACTGGCACCCAAATGGGATAGTTGTATTGCAGATGGTGGCTTAACCCACTGGGCCACTTCTCTGGCCTCACAAAGGTAAAATCTTAGGGGGTTCCACACTCACCAAAGACATATACTGCTCTGCCTTCCTCAACACATGGTCCAAGATGGCTGCTTGAGCTCCAGCCATCACAGCCTCCTCTTAGCCACTAGGTAGACGGCAGGAGAAGTCTGCTGCTTCTCTTTCAGAATTGTTTGCTGAAGCTGGAAATGATTTCTCTCTTGATGATGAAGCCACATCTCATTGTCAGGGCGGCTGGGAGGCACAGTTTTGTACAACTAGGGAACGAAGGGGAGGACCCGTGCATGCGCGGGGCCGGGGACAGCAGCACAATGCTCAGGGCCCTTCCCGTGTGAGCTCCTGAGCCGGAGTGTGCGGGCGGCCTGGGTCGGCCGTGAGCTCCCCCCTCAAGCCTTCCTGTGCACGAAGCTTCGTCCTTTGCGGGCCACGCCCTGGCGGGGCACTGACAACACCGCCTGGAGCTCCAGGGCCTCCCGCCAGGCGGGCGCGGGCACCGTGGGAGAACAAAGGGGCTTTGCTGCTCTGCAAGCCGAGCCGCTGACTCCCGGAGCCTGCGGGAGGCCCTGTCTTGAATGCTTGCTTTTTTTTGTTTGGGAAAGAAAAGAGTTTTCCAAAGCCCGGGGATCCCCAGGCCTGGGGAGCCGCGGAGTGGGGCCCCAGCACAGAGGCAGCCAGGACCTGTGTCCACCCGCAGGCTGCAGGGGGCGCTCGGCCTAGACCAACAGGGAGGCCCCAGGACTCGGCCAGCGCGGGGTGGGGAGGGTGGGGGCTTGGGAAGGGGAGGCTGGGATGAGTGCGAAGGGGATTAGGGGCCTGGCCCTGAGTGGGGGGTGGGGGTCTAGCAGTACAGTGGGGTTAGGCTGGGTCTCTGGGAGGCGTCTCTGCTCTCCTGCAAGGCAATCAGGTAGACCTGGAGTCCCCACTGCTGGGGACACCCCCTTACAAAGCAGCTGGGGAGGACGGACAGAGGCTGGGGTCCTGGCTGAGGCTCCGGGTGAGCGCCCTGTCACTGCTAGGGGACCTGCCTGCTCCCAATGTCACCTGAGAGGGGAGGAAGTGGGGAGGGGGCGGGGGCAGTCCCTACAGAACCAGGAGAGACCGCTGACTTACATGGACACATTCCCCCCCCCCCCCCAAGATTTATGTATGTATTTGAAACAGAGTGACAAAGAGAGGAGAGAGAGAGAGATCTCATCCATTCATTAGTTCACTCCCCAAATGGCCACAGTGGCCCGGGCTGTGCAGGCTGAAGCCAGGAGCCTGGAACTCCATCTGGGTCTGGGGCCCAAGCACTTGGGCCATCTTCTACTTCTTCGCCAGGTGCATTAGCAGGGAGCTGGATCCCAAGCGGAGCAGCTGGGACTCAAACTGGTGCTCCTGCCAGGATGCTGCTTAGCCCACTGCACCACAATGCCGGTCCCTGGACAAAAATTTTTCTTTTTTAAAGATTTATTTATTTATCTGAAAGGCAGTTACAGAAAAGCTGAGAAACAGAGAGACAGAGAGAGGTCTTCCATCTGCTGGTTCACTCCCCAGATGGCTACAATGGCCAGAGCTGCACCGATCCGAAGCCAGGAGCCAGGAGTTTCTCCCACATGGGTGCAGGGCCCAAGGACTTGGGTCATCTTCTACTGCTTTTCCAGGCCACAACAGAGACCTAGATTGGAAGTGGAGCAGCTGGGACTCGAACTGGTGTCCTAGGGGATGCTGGCACACAGGCAGCAGCCCTACCCACTAAGCCTCAGCACCAGCCCCACAAAAATTTTTAAAGAGATGTAAACCCACTTGCGAGGGCAGTCAGGAGCAGTCAGGGCACGTTCGGCGCCAGTCTGCTGTTACATACAGATCGCAGGAGGCCATTGTTTTAGACCCAGCAGCTCCTCACTGGGCCCCAACAGACTAGGCTAAAAATCAAAATGGAGTCACTCATGCTCAAGTTGCACATCACCACACTGAAATGAAGCTGTTTTCAGGCCTTCTGAGAAATCAGGAGAGAGGGGACATGATGGCCAAGGTCCCCAGCCTTGCTGGTTTCAGTGGTCGCTATATAGGAGGTGCCCCTGGCTGAGTTCTTACCAAAGGTTAACCAAGCCCGATCTCCCCGTGGTTCTGTCTCCCCACCCTGCCTTACAGGAACCTTGCCACGCCCAGTGGTTCCTCGTTCCTCGCCTCTGCTTCCTGCAGCCCTTCTGTCTATACAACCCACCCTCTCCTGCTCAGCCCATCGGGACGCTTAGGCTTTAGGCGATGAGGCGCTGTCCGATTCTGGAACTGAGCCACTTGCTGTGGGCTGCCCTATGCACTGCTCAGTGCCCTGTGAGTCCAGACCCTCCCCTGGGTCTGCCCAGGCCCACCCTGGCTGAGAAGCCCCCAGGCCTGCGTGGCAGGCAGGGGCCCAGGGAGGGTCTTTTGTTTTCATTTGGAGAAGAGAAGGACCCGCCCACCTCCTGGGAAACAAGGGGGAACCTTTTGGGCCAGGAAACAAGGGGAGAAGTGGAGCAGTGTGTAGGGTGTGCCCACGGGAGGGGCTGGGGCCCACCTGGGTGTGCTCTGGGTGGGTCTGGTCTCTTGGCTGTGGGCAGCTCCTGGACTTGGTCTCCGGGTGACTCCGCCACGGTCATGGTCGCAGGTGCTGCTTTGTGGGCAGAGGCGGGGCTGGTGCAGAGGCCCTTCCAGGCCGGGCTCCTGCCATGAGGCACCAGGCCCAAGGGCAGAGGGCCAGCTCTTGGACCCCGGGTGAGGCCCTTCTGGGAGAGTCATCCCCACGTCATGGATACCGCTGCTGAACCTGCTGCGTGGTCCTGGCCGGGGGTTAGGGTTCTGTCTTCCAAGGTTATCTAAGGACAGGCTCCTGGCTGTGTGCCACGGAGGGGCCCAGGGGATGCGGCCAGGCACATCCAAGTGGGGGGAGGGGGCGTCCACTGAGACCCAGCTCCCCTGAGAAGACAATGGGCATGGCCGCGTGTGCAGGGGTGACAGCGTCTGGGCAGGCTGTGAGGACGGGGGCAGCCCATCGGCTGTGGGTGAGGACTGGGGTAAGGCCACAGGGAGGAGGCTCAGCAGGCCAGGAGACAGGACTGCAGGGCTGGGTGGCAGCTGGCCATGACGCCGGCAGGGGATGGGGCTGAGGACAGGGCCACCTCAGACTGAACCCAGAGAGCCGAGGAGAAGCAAGGTCAAGTGGAACAGCAGTGCAGGAGGGGGCAGGGCGTCATGACAGAACTGGGGGGCTGACTGGGGGGGTCCCCACAGCAGGTGGCAGGAAGCGGGTGAGGGCTGGGTTGGGGGCCAACCAGAGGCCCCAGTGGACATCATTCCTGCTAAGCTCACTGCCAATGGTACCACCCGGGTCTGTTGCTGTTGCCAATGGGGTTTCCAACACATTTTTCTCCCTGGTTAAAGAGAAAAGTGGTCTTCAGATGAATGGAGCCCAGGACAGCATAGGACACCTCGGGTAGGGGCTCTCCAAGGAAGGAGCAGGCTGAGCACTGGTTCCTCTCCCCGAACAGAATCACAGCTTTAAGACAGATATGCAGGGGCCGGCACTTTGCGCAGCGGGTTAAAGCCCTGGCCTGAAGCGCCGGCATCCCATGTGGGCACTGGTTCAATCCTGGCTGCTCCACTTCCCTTCCAGCTCTCTGCTGTGGCCAGGGAAAGCAGTGGAAGATGGCCCGAATCCTTGGGCCCATGCACCCATGTGGGAGACCTGGGAGAATCTCATGGCTCCTGGCTTCGGATCGGCACAGCTCTGGCTGTTGTGGCCATCTAGGGAGTGAACCAGTGGATGGAAGACCTCTCTCTCTCTCTCGCTCTCTCTCTCTCTCTGCCTCTCCTTCTCTGTGTAACTCTGACTTTCTAATAGATAGATAGACCTGGCCGGAGAACCTGGCCGCAGCAAACCTCAGCGCTAAGAGAGCTGGAAGAAGGGGGGTAGGTGGGGTGCTCCTTGGTTAAGGGAGGCAGGAGAGGCCTAAGCAGGGGCTGTGCAGCTCTGGGCTCACGCAGCCCTTAAAGAGCGGCGGGAGCCACTGGAACCCGGGTGTAGACTGTGCAGAGATGCCAGGAGTTTATCCATTCGGGCCTGCAGAAAGTTCCTGCAAAAATTATGCACAGATTGCAATTTCTTTGCACCTCAACTTTTAATTCCATTTTGCCATGAACTTTAAAATTATTTGAGAGAGCAAAAGTGTGCTCCCACCCGCTGGTTTACTTCCCAAATGCCTGCAACGGCACCTAGCTGGGACACAAGCTGAGCGGGAACTCAGTTCCGGTAACTCAGTCTCCTGACCATCACCGCTGCCTGCCAGGCTCTGCATTAGCGGGGGGCGGAAGCTGGGTGTGCAGCCCGGGTCCCCTGATGTGGGAGGCAGACTCTGGAGCTGCGAGGCTGAGCACCTGCTCCCCCCCGCCCCCCACAGCCACACATCCGCAGAGCACCCGTGTTCAGCTGCAGGGATGTGTAACGGGGTTGGGCTCCGCAGCGGGATGTCCTTACCAGGAGAAGGCTATGAAGTATCCAGGAGGGAAATATTCCCATGACCACACCCAATCCTGAAGTGTCTCAGACGCGAATGCACGTGGGTGCAGGGGTGTGTGGACAGATGGAAAAGGATGAGAAATGTGACGGGGGCCAGCGTCACTGCACAGCGGGTCAAGCTGTGGCCTGTGCATACGAGTGCTGGTTCGAGTCCCGGCTGCCCCACTTCCTATCCAGCTCCCTGCTGTGGCCTGGGAGAGCAGCAGCAGATGGCCCAAGTCCCTGGGCCCCTGCACCTGCGTGGGAGACCCTAGGAAGCTCCTGGCTCCTGTCTTTGGCCAAGCCTCAGCCATTTGGGGAATGAACCAGTGGATGGAAGATCTCTGTTTCTCTGTAAGTCTGCCTTTCAAATAAGTACATAAATCATTAAAAAAAAAAAAAAAAGGCACGTGACAGATCACCTCCGGGGACATCTAGGTGAAGAGTGACGGTGTCCAGGCCCCAAATTCTCTCAGCCTCTCGGTCATGTGAAGCCTTTGGAAGGAGAGGGCAGGGGCTGCAGACAGTGGCCCGGTCGTGTCAGTGTTCCTCCTGGCCTTTCAACTGGGGGCCACCTTCCGAAACCCGTACTAGGAGTCCATGAACTGCTCCTCTCTGGGGTGACGATGGTCACCGCTCTCTGAGCCCCGCTGCCAGCCCCCCAGCCCCCGCCTTGCGGCCACCACACACCACAGCACACCAGCGCGCCTTTTGAGGTTTATTTCGTCTGCTAACATTCATTCTCAACCTAGACAAAAACAATTGGAGGATTATGACTTGCCGTTCCATCGTCAATCATTTTTATTCCTTTTGTACGAATGACCCAAAGATTTCTTCTCGACACCTTTTTTTTTTTTTAATAAGAAGCTATAAATAAATAAAGCTTTAAACGCTCCCGGGTTTGAGTGAGAGTTCCAGTTCCCAAAAAGTTCACAGACTTGTCACTCAGGCGACTCTTCCTTCCCCGGCTTGTCCCTGCAGGAGGGGGCGTGGCCGAGCTCACTGTGGGTCTGCACCTGTCTCGGCCCTGGGCAGGACCCCTGGCTGCCCGGGGTCCTCAGAGGCAGGTGGGGGTGGGGCGCCCTGTCTGCGGTGTCCTTTGAGAGCTTACAGGAATACTGCAGCCGGGGCCCCAGCGCGGGCGGCCTGTGGGCACCTCACCTGGTGCTGGCCCCAGCCAGGACTATGCGGCAGAGATGAGGAAGGCACCGTGCTTCCGCGAGCTGGGACGGCGGGGCATAAGTTAAAACATGTTCCAATATGTACAAAGCAGATCTTCCGTGTGCGGACCTGTGCACACGGGAAGACCAGGGCGAGGAGGGGCCGCTGCAGCCAGGCCCCTGCCTTCTGCTGGGAGGTCACGGTGCCCTGTGTGGCTTGTGCGAGGCCCCCAGGGCTCCCCTGAACATGTCCCACCCTCCCTCTAGGTGCACGCCCAGCCTACACGGAGAGCATCAGAGCAGGAGCACCCCATGTTAACGACCTTGACCGCCTTTTCAAAGGAGCCACTCCCTCTACTCACCTTGGTGCTTGGCTCCTCACCCCTGTATGCTGACTGCCCAGCCCCAGGCTGCAAGGTGACAGGCCAGCAATCAAAGCCGCTTCCTGCCTGGCAGCAGCCTCACCTGTTGCCACCCTAGCTGTTCGTGGGCGGCAGAATCCCCTGGCTCCCTCACCTGTGGTGCCCAGTGTAGCCTGGGGCAGGGAGGCGGCCCCGTGCCGCTTCAGGGTCAGGGACATGCACTTGCTCTCTGGGCCCAGCCAGGGGAAGAAGCTGGCCTGGTCCAGAGTGCACTAGGATGGGGCACAGGGCAAGTGCTTACAACGGATATGCAACATGGCTTGTAGTAGGGCCAGTGGCCAGCCCACAGGGCTGCTGGGAAGAGGGCGGGGTGGGACAGGCAGGGAGCAGGGGTGGGAGGGTGCAGCATCTGGGTGCCAGGGAGGCCCCCAGAGCCATTTCTTCCAGCTCAGAACCTGGGAGCCGGAGTCCCCTTTCCTGGCCGCCCGGAAGCACCACAGCTCCAAGGCACGGCTCGCAGGCAATGGCCAGTGGCAGCAGTGGTCCGTGAGCCCTTGGGGAGGTGTCCAGTGATGGCTGGGGGCTGGTGCGGCCTGCTAAGGGACCCCAGGCCCCACACCCCTCCTGAGCCCCATCTGCCTGGGAGGTTGCTGCGTCCCTGCTTACGGCCTCTCCCTTCTGGGATGCGCAGAAAGGGGGGCCACACAGTGCGGGGGCCCCTCCCCACAGCCCACCCCAGGCTGGGGACTATGGGAAAGGTGGGAGGTGGGGGGGAAGGACTCCATCAGTCTGCTTTGGTTTCTCGACCTAAAGCATTCTGATTGTGGCTGGAGTGGGAGGGGGCCTCCTAGGCCATGGGGCACTGAGGCCCCCGGAGGGCAGGGGCGGCTGCCTGGCGCTGGTTTCCGGCCCTGCTGGCTGGCCCAGAGGCGAGTAGGAGCAGGTGTGTGCATAGTTGCAGTGAGGCTCACTCCTGGCCCAGCAACTGTCCTCAGATCTCCAACTGCTGTGACGCGGGAGGGTGGGGAGGGGCAAGAGGGCAGGGTCCTTGCTTGCCCCAGAGGCCCTGCCACGCCCGTCCCCACCAGGACATTCTAGCACTTTCCTCCGACCTCCTGGCCTGGAGCAGACAGCAAGAGCCACTCCGCCCAGCCCCACGGATCCATCGCTCCCAGGGCGCGGCCGCCGAGGGTTCCCTGTGCATGACAGCTTCGCGGGGTGGGAGGTGGGCCCTCGGGGTGCTGGCCCGTGGGCCCCGAGCGTCCCCCCGCCCCGCCCGCGCCGCCACTACCACTTCTCGATGATGTGGCTCATGTAGTCCTCGGTGGGCACGCGGCCCGGCTCCTCGGCGCCCTCTCGCGGCAGCGCCTCCTTGGCGCGGTGCAGCAGGCGCTCCTCGCGGCTCTTGAGCCGCTGCTCCCGGCGCTCCAGCTGCCGCTTGTACTGGTAGCGCTGCTGGAAGAGGTCCTTGGCATAGTCATAGAGTTGCATATCGAGTTCATTAAGCTCCTCGATGCGCCGGATGGTGTCCTCGTCCACCTCCACGCCCCCCGCCCGCGTGCTGTTGTACTGCATGAAGGGCCGGATGAACTTGAGGTTGAACGTCCGCTCGAACAGATACTGCGTCTTGCGCTGGAACTCGGTCAGGCCGAAGAAGGCCATGCCGCGCAGGTTCTTCTTGGCGCTGTCCAGCAACAACTGGGCGCGCTTGCCTTCGGGGATGAAGGACAGGTTGTAGCAGCCCACGAGGCTCAGGTCGGCCAGCATGCGCACCTGGCGGTTGTTGGCCAGGTTGTAGGGGCAGTCCATGAACTCCTGCAGCGTGCAGCCCGACCAGTCCGTGCCCTCGTAGCACGGCGGCAGCTCCTCGGGCGTGGGCGTGCGCCCGTCGCACATGTGCAGCGACGTCTTCCACGTGGCCCCGCGCTGCACGTGCCGCCACTCGCTCAGGTAGCGGGACACCGGGTCTCGAAGCAACGTGATGTAGTAAAACTTCCTGCCCGGAGAAAGGAGAGGGGTGGTCAGGGCCGGGGCTTCGCTAGGGCAGGGGCCCGGCTGCAGCATCCCAGACCCGCGACACAGCGCTGAGGCTGACGGTTGCATTCAGCTCCCCCAGCAGTCTTCTCTGTATGCGAAACCCCAAGCCTGGGGCTTGGGACTGCCCCTGCCAAGGGCACCTGGCTACCAAGTGTGACCCCACCACATCGTGCAGGGTCAGCCTCAGCTCCCCCCCCCCCCCCGGCTCCCTGGGAGGGACAACCTGGCTTTCATCTGCTGGGGACAGCCACAGCCCCCTGTGGCCAGCAGATATCGGGAGCTGTCGACAGTGCAGATGGGGCTGCCACAGGAGTCACTCATCAGGGGTCAGTGAGGCTCACCCCAGGGCCCCCAGAAGCCATAACCCATAACAGATGTCATCTACCAGATACTTCCAAACGCCACCAAGATGCCAACCCCCTGCACTGTGCATAGGGAGGACTCACTCCCGGAGGGCTCTGTCCCTGACCCCCCCCCCCCCCCCGTGGTGGGGCACCAGGATGCTCTTTGTCCCTGGCCTGCGGGAGTCAGGACACTGCGGACAGGTGAGCAAAACATGGCAGTGGTGGTGCTGGCTGTGCCCGCAACAGCCCCGTGGGTGGTGGGAAGGGCGGCCCCGCACCGAGGAGAACTGGGCAGCCTAGAGTGTCCTCAAGGGAGAGCAGCAGGAGCCCAGGGGGGCTCTCATCACCTCTCGGGGAAGCTCCAGCCCCAGGACTCCCCAGATGGTGACAGGGACCTGCATCCATCCTGTCCTCCACCTTAGCAAGAATGCTCAGTTCATGTCGCCTCTGGACAGCCCCCTGGGCAGTTGCACATCTCCCAGGGGTAAGGTGACCCCAGGGCTGGGCATTGTGCCCGGCAGGGGCAAGGGGGGCGGGGTCCCATTGGGGAGGCCACCTGAGCTGATGGAGGCATGGCTGGGAAACCGGAGGGTGCTGGTTCCCAGCGCCTCCCACAGGGGACTTGGGGTTTCTCTGCAGGGCTGAGGTTAAAGGGGGGTTGCGGGGAGCCAGCTATGGCTCCAGGGGGCAGATGGCATGGCCGGTCCTACCGAGATCAGCAAGGAAGAGATAGGGCAGCTGTCCTCACGTTCCCTGTGGCCCCCCCGCGGCTGGCAGACCCAGGCCTCTGCCTCCAAGGGGCTGGAGTTGCCGGGTAGAGGAAGTCAGATGGCTGATGTGCACAAGGCCCGTGAGGCCTGTGCCTGGGACCTGCACACCCTCCTGCTGTGCCCCGCAGTGGCTGGAGTCCCCTGGAAGCCATCTGAGACCCTGCTGTCAGGTGCCCGGGGGACTGAGCTGATGTCTGCTCCCAGAGGTCAGGCCATGGCTGGTCTTGAGGGGGCAGGGCCGCCTCCTCCTGCCAGCAGGTCCTTGCCTCCTGGTCCCCTTAAGACCAGAGCATGCATCCCTGTGTGCCCTGACCCGTCCGTCTGCTTAAGGACAGTAGCTCCCAGCATACAAGGCTCCACGAGCACACACTATGCATGGTGGAGCAGGCTGCACCAGGAAGCACATCCCCCCACCTGCTTTTCCCCAGCAGCTACTGCAGCCCCACGCCTGCACCGCACCCCCCAGGAGCCACACCTGCAGCCCAGGCTCCCCATCAGCACTTGACCTCTGCACAGAGGTCAGGGTCACCCCTCCTCCAGGCTCCTTTGATCACAGCCTAGAGAGGGTGTTAAGTCTCACCCAGGCCACAGGCCAGACCCACGCTGGTGACCGTGGCTACAGTGCCAGCTGCCCTGTGCCTGGTGAGACGGTGGGGCTGACACTGTCAGAGGCCTGAGTGTTTGGGCGCTTGGGGCCCTGCAGACCAGGTCACAGGGGGTGTCGCAGGTACAGTGTGTGTCAGGTGCGTATCCGGCAGGTCCCAGGGAACATGACAAGCCCTCTCGTCCTTGCTGCATGTTTAGTGCCTCCTAGCTAGTCCCTGCTTAATGACAAGGGATGCATCTGGGGGTCCCCAGGGGTCCCTGTCACCTGCCTGGCTCTCACCTGGGAACGCATGCAGGTGTCAGAGTCTGCGACACAGGGAGGGTGTGGGGTGGGAGACAGCACAGAGGGGGCAGCTCAGGGGCAGGGACTGGGTGGTCCTGCTTGGCTCTGCCCACATCTGTGCCGTGCCACCCTGCGCCTCTGCCTGGCGCAAGGCACAGTCACCCCCAAGCTGGGCACCAGGCTTGCCGGCTCCAGTCTGTCCCCACTGCCCTCCTCTGCGCTGCCTCACGTCCTGAGTCTGAGTGGCCCAGAGACTTCTTGAGCCACTCCAGGGTCGTGGGGCACGTGTGCAGGAGGGCAGTGGCCGCCTGGGCCCCATGGCGCCAGCACTGTGGCTGGGCTGAGGGGCTAGCCTCAAGCTCTGTGACCTGCCCTAGACAAGGGTGCTTTGCTGTGAACAGGTTTTGGCTTCCCAAGCTCATGCAGGTATTTAAATGCCTAAGTCTTTGGCTGACTGTGCATGGATTAGCGCTCAAGGGTGATGGATTAAGTGCGGCGTCCGAGAGGCGGGTGGCCTTTAGGGCATCGGCAGCCTGCCCTGGGAAGGCAGTCTGTGAGAGTGGGCTGGTTCCAGGATGCAGTTCGGCTCAGCCTCTCTCTGCTTCCTGGCTCACCAAGGAAGGGGTCATCCCTGCTGTCCTCCAGCCCCCTGGCTGCCTGTGCCCCCGGGACTGTCCCATCCGAACCTCCAAACTCTGAGCCAAACACACCTTCCTCCTTCCCAGGTATGGTGACGGCCAGCTAAGCCAGGGTGAGCCACCAGGGCAGGCCCAGGAGTGTCAAGTGTCTGTCTTGGCGTTGGGGGTGGGGGAGGGATTGTGCCACCTGCAGCCACCCCCATGGGGCTGGGCTGGGCTTCCCCTCCTGCCCCAGGCCCTGGCAGGCTGTGAAGCCGCCTCTGCCACTGGGCCACCTTCAGTCACCCTGCAGGCTTCTGGCTTCACCCCAGGCATGCCTCCCCCACAAAGTCGTGAGTCCTCCCAGCGTGCTCTAGGAGGGGAGGGGCTGGAAAGGGCAGGGGCTGGCAGGGACACCACCCTGGAGGACAGGCCCCATCCTGCCCAGCTCAGGCGGGGCCCTTGAGAGCGGCCCTTCTTGAGCAAGGCGCTGCCTGTGTTGGATGGGGCTGCTGCTGGCCCACGATGCTCCCCAGACCCCTCCTGCAGCCACACAGCCCACCAGCAGTCTCCCTGGCCCATCTCTCCAGGGTCTGCTTCTGGCCTCCTGGGCCAGGGCCTGAACAAGTCCACTGTTGGGATCTGCCTGGAGTTCCAGGCTCCTGGCTTTGGCTGGGCCCAGCCCTGACTGTTGTAAAAATTTGGAAAATGAACCAATGGATGGAGGATCTCTGGTTCTCTCTTTGCCTTTCAAATAAATGAAGGAGAAAAAAAAATTGCTGCTGCTGCAGGACTGGGGGGAAGAGCGCCCCCACCTGGCCCTGTGGAGAGCAGCTGGGGTGGCAGGCTGCCCTGGAGGGCGCGTGCACACACTGTGTGGCTTCAGGAACTGCAGACGGCATGTGGCCTGCAGGACGGTGGCCGGGGTTGGGGGAAGGGCTGCTGGCCCATGTGCTGCTATGGCTTCCCCTCTGTGGCGCACACAGGAAAGGGAACAAAAACTCCCGTGCCCAAGTCTGCAGGAACAGCATCTTGGGGGGGCGGGCCAAGGTGGGTGGAGCGGGGAGCTGGGCGGGTGGCCCACTCGGCAGGGGACAGCCATTAGAACAGCGTGACTGTTCACTTCCTGTACTTAACTCAGGCATATAACAATTTACCCCTTGGGGTCTGCAAAAACTGGAGTGTGGCCGCTCAGGGCGGGCCACGGGTTCTGAGCCGTCTTTGTGTGGGGCTGAGGGCATGGGGGTGGAGGGGTGCATTCCCTCCTTCACGCTGCTGCATCCGCTCAGCCGGCATCACGGCGGGCAGAGGGCCCGCAAGGATGTGCCTGTGGGATGCTCTCAGTCCGTGGAGACTGGGCCAGCTAGACACCTGCAGAGCACTGTCCCAGTCCCGCCTGCCTCGCCTGCCCTTCCTGGGCCCATGGCCTTGCAGCCCAGGAATGGCAGCTGGGGACCTCCCTCTGCAGTGCACAAGAGGCACATGTTCTGGTCAGCAGTGTTGGGTGCCCTACTTAGAGCAAAACAGTAAAGTGCACCACCTGCCCCATACAGCTTATGCTCTCCCTGGGGAGCCTGAGCAGCTGACTGAAGCCTCCCTAGCCTCTGGGGCCAATGTTGGCCACAGGGCCCCCTAGGTGCCACCTGGTGCTGGATCGGGCGGGACGAGAGCAAGGCTCGCCCACGGCTGCTTGGTGCCCACATGACCATCGGGATGGGGTGTGCTGCACTTCTCTGCTCAGGACATCGTCTGCTGTGCCTGGGGTCCCAGATGCCATTCTCGGATATGACTGTCATAGAGACAGAAGACTCTGGCACCCACCCGTGGGGACAGCAGCCCCATGTGTACCTTCCTGCCCCTGTCTGCACACGTGACACTGGGCGAGGGGTGACCCTGCCAGGTCCACACCCCTGCAGCCATGCCACATCGAGCACGGGCACCGCCAGCCAGCCCCTCCCACACCCTGCCTCCCTTGCTGTCCATTGCACCTACTGTCAGACCATCAGCTGTTCATGTACCAAACTCCCCTCTAAAAGGGGGGGGCAAGGGTGGAGTGTGGCGTGGTGCCAAAGACCCCCTGCCCCAGACCCAGGCCAGGCCTCTGATGTGCTGCTCTGGAGGTGCTGAGGGGGTGGCTCATGACCCAGGGTACGAGAACAGTGTGCACACTCCAGGGTGGGTCCCAGCTCTGCCCCCTGGTGTCTAGACAACTGGCATCCGATCCCTGCGCCCAGCCCATAGAAAGCTGGAGGGCCTCTGTACTGACCACGGTCCACACAGCAGGGTCTGTACACCAGTGCTCCCCAACAGGGCTTCCACAGGGGAAGGTGGGCACAGAGGATGACAGAAGCAACCAGAGGCAGACTACATAGCTCGCTCACACTGAAATGGCTTACTGAGCACCAGCAAATGAAATGTGGGGACTGAATCTGGGATGACAAAGATGGCCCTTGAAGCAACAGGACACGAAGAGGGGACGAAGGACTGGCTGTCAGAACAGGTCCCCACTTTTCTATGGCAACACCACGTGCTAGAAAACAACAGGGCAGCGTCTTTAAGACACGGAGGGAGATGACCAACTGGATCTTCTACCCTGCCAAATTTTCAAAACCAAGTGAGCTAGGAGTGTAGGAGACGTTTCCAGACAGACTTAGGAAGTTTATCACCCGCAAATCCTGTCACAGGAAGGTGCTGGAGTATGTGTCTCATCTAGTAGACAAGGAAAAAAAAAAAAGTGGGAGACGGGAGCTGCAACCCAGGAGAGAGACCCCGGATGTCAGGACCTTGGGCCTGTCAAGAGTTGTAGAGAAAAAGCGGGTGGGGGGGGGCGAGCATAGAATATTGCTTGATCTAACAGAATGGTAGGAAATGTGGCAGGTTTTGGAATCATTTGGAAAAACATGTCTACGAATATAGAAAACAAAGCACATTAAAAGATAAGGCAATCATCAATTCCAGGAAAAACAGAAAGTCACATACAAAAGGGAAGGAAGTACATACTAGGCTCAGAACTAAACAGCAGTTCCGGAGATATCATAATGCAAACAATGACTGCTGACTCTACAGGGAGGATGGGCTGTATAAGGAGAAGGATGTGTAAGAATGCTTGAGTTTCACCTCCAAAATGCTGAGTGAACAATGTTTAAATCAATACATCAAGAAATGGCACTATCAATGATTTATAAAAATGGAAGTGAACACCGGAAGAGTAGTGAAAATTATTGCAAATGTTCATAGGGAGGTTGGAAAGGAAAAAGCAAATGTTAGTTGAGGAACAGTGCTTTTTTCTTCCTACTGTTCGCTGAACTCTTTACTGACTATAGGGTTAATCTTAAGAGTATAAAGCAGACTGAAAGTAGATCATTGTAAAAAAATAAGAGAGGGAATAAGAGAGGGAGGGGGAAGAATCACAATGTTCCTAAACCTGTATATATGAATTACATGACATTTGCTTACCTTAAATAAAAGAAGTTAAAATTTAAGAAACAAAACAAAAATTCAAAGTGAAAGAGAAGAGGAGATCGATCAGAAAAGCACATGGGAGCATGCTCACGGAGGGAGTGGCACCTGAAGCCACACAGTGAAGGAAAGCGTGGTGACAGTAAGCACGGGCAGGGCTGCTGGCTCCTGATGGCAGCTATGGGACGTGAATGGGGACAGCAACCGTGCAGTGTCTTCATGGCACTTCATGGAAGGTGTGAATGCCCCAGGGCAGTGATTCCTCGCCCCCACACCTGCCTCAGATACCTCGGTGTGTGCACCAGGGGGTATGGACCGGACTGTGTGCACCAGCCCCACACATGCACCACGCGGTGAGTGCAGCATCAGCGGTGTCTACTTCCCTGGGGACTCTACACCAGCTCTTCACCATAATAAAGCAAATGGGAAGCACCGGGTGTGGCAGGGACGCAATGGGCTCAGAGGATGATGTTTATCAAGTTCTCAAAAGGGAACAAAACCCAGGAAGATGCGATTCAGCCTGACACACTTGTACATGTTGAAATTATGATGAGACAACACACCAGAAAGGTCAACTCACAGGCTGGCCTGGTGCATGCCGGGGAGGGCACCAAGGCTGCTCATGGTGGCTCCACAGCCCTGATCACGTCCTCACTCTAAAGGGGAGGCAGCAGGTGTTCCAGTGTTTATTGTTATGATTGATTTCTGCAGTGTCCCCAATGCTTCACGACAGAAAACAGGTCCCTTCTTTAGAAGGGAAGGCAGACAGTTCCAACTGAGACCCTGTAGAGTGTCCCGAGAGGTCCCCTGGCTGGTTTTATAGGTGCATCGGCCTCCTCCAAACCCCAGCTTCCCACAGCTCCCAGCCCCTCCTTAGCCCCACTCCTGCTGCACCCTCCGCCTGCCTCCCCTCCCACCCCAGCACCCAGCCAACTCCAGGCCTCCTCTCTCTCCTCCTTCCCCCTCTACCCATTGTCCACCTGCTGCGATGAGCGAGATGAGGTCCCAGAGGGTGCAGGGGGCCCCTGCGGGTTGCAGTGAAGGGGGAATGTTCCTGTTCAGGAAGGGCGAGGGCGGCCGGTTTCCAGGTCTGCCGCTGCCTGTGGTTTGGTAACTAGCCGTGCATTAATGAGCCTGACCGCTTTGCGGCCTCCCTGGAAAGGGACCAAGGGTCCCGCCGAGCCCAGGCATCCGGCTGGTGGTTGGCTCTGCCGCACGGGAGAACCGTGGGGGTGCAGACAGGGCTGGCTCCACTCCCAAGGGCCCCCTCCATTGCCGCCCATTCAGATGCAGGGGCCGGGACCCCGCTCCATGCCTTGGTTGGCAAATGATGCTCTGCCAGGGTGGCGACCTTCCAGAACCTTCCAGGAAAGCAGTGTGAACTGTGTCTTGGCCTCGTGGCCAAGCTCCATGCCAAGCTCCAGAGCAGGCCTTGGTGTACACCTACTGTGTGACGCACACCGAGACAGCCCAGGGTCATGGGGAGTGGCGGGCAGGCCCTGCCTTCACTTCTTCCTCTGAGTGGGACTGAGCAGCTCCTGCCCAATAGATCAGACTGAAAATCAAAATGGAGTCACTCACGCCAAAGCTTCCAGTGGAAACCAAGCTCTCTGACTGTGGAAAAGTCATTTCCCCATCAGGCCGGCTGCAGCTGGCACGCTAAGGCCATACCTCTGGCCCTCATCCACACACAGAAGATTACCCTAATCGTCCTGATGCTAACCTGTGAATCTCCTGTTGAAGTGACTTTGAAATGACCTAACCTGCTTCTGTCCCTGAGTCTGCCCCCATCAGCCCCGCTGTCTAGAACCCCAGGCCCCTGTGCCCAGCCCAAAGGAACACTTAAATTCTACTTGATAGCACCAAGTGTTGTCTGATTCTAGAATTGCAAATAAAGCCCACTAACGTCTGGGACTCTGTTGTCATTTTGTTCTTTGACAAAATACTGCTGCCAGGGAGCGGCTGCTCTCACCTGTTAGAGTCTGGATTCTTAGAGGACAATGTTCACACAGGCCTGCAGTCCCTGGAGGGGTGGGCTCTTAGCACCAGCCAGGAGCCCCTCTCCCCAGGGGTGGGGCTTGGAGTTCCTTGGGGCAGCAGCTGACAGCAGAGAGGTGCTGGGACTTGGGGGAAAGGCAGCCCCCTCTCGCTCATCCTGGCACCTGACTCCAGCATCATGCACACCTTCAGAATGACACAAAACGGGGCTCCGAGAGAGGAGGCGCTTGTCCCACCCACGGGTCACACAGGCGGCCTGGCTCTTCCCGAGTTGGGGTGGAGTGAGTCTCCCTTCGGGAAGCCTGGGACTCCAGCCAGAGACAAAACTTCAACCTGGCCCAGGGCACACGAGAGAGGGAGTGCAGGATTCTGGGGTGTGGTGATGGGCCCGCAAGGCAGTTCCACCCAGCACAGCATCTGTCTTGCAGGGAAGGGGTACGGTGGAGGTGCCGCCGCCACCTGGGGAGGATGTTCCATGGCATCACCTATCCTGGAAGTATGGGAAGAAGCCGACACACACACAGCAAGACAGGCCTGGGCCTACCTGCGCAGTAGCAAGTGCAGTCAGGGTAAATGGTGCTTATGCTCAGGGCCTGCCGCTGTGGCGTAGCAGGTACAGCCGCCTGCCGCCTGTGGCGCCAGCATCCCGGAAGGGCGCTGGTTTGAGTCCTGGCTGTTCCACTTCCGATCCAGCTCCCTGCTATGGCCTGGGAAAGCAGCAGAGGATGGCCAAAAGGGTCCTCCAACCACATGGGAGACTTGGAAGAAGCTCCTGGCTTCAGCGTGGCTGATGTGGACATCCGGGGAGTGCACCAGCAGATGAAAGATCTCTCTATCTCTTTCTCCAACTCTGACTTTGCAGTAAATCTTTAAAAGTAATCCCACCCCAGGAGGTAGCGGGTCATCCCATGGAACTCCCAGGATGGTGAGAGGACGGGTTTCCTTAGCTTGTCCTTACTAAGGACTCGCGCTGACCGGGAAGGGCCAGCTTGGCACGCTCTGCCTGGCTCTGTCCTCAATGAGAAGAGCCCAGCCAGGGGGCATCTGTGCCGGGCACGCTGCTTTCCGTGGGTCAGACCAGGGGTGTCTCGTCCACAAGGCTCAGACCTGCAGCTCTGTGGCCAGTCCCTGGGCCGGGGGTGTCTGGGGCCCGCACAGCCACAGCCTTGCTGTGTGTGAGCACACCGCCGTTCTGGTGGGACCATGGCCACAGGAGACTTGGTGGTGTCCCCGCCTTCTGACAGTCCCTGGGGAAGAATACGTGCCACGGTGATCCGAGGGGCTGGCTTCAACGGAGAGACCATGGGACGGGCTCCGAGTCGCCTTCCACCCCCACAGTGCCTTTGCTGGCCCAGGATCCGGGCCATCAAGGTCAGACCCAACCACACTCCAAGGGGTCCCAGGAATTCAGAGGGACCGCTCGGGAGGAGACGCTCATTCAGCACGGGGCTGGGGTGCCTGGAGGCACTCGGGAGTGGGCACCCTGCTTCCTGCCCTGACCCCAGTCTCCCTGGGCCTTCACAGGGCTGTGGCCCGAGTCCTTGTCACACGGGAAGGAAGTCACATGCAGCCACCACCAGGGAGTCCGTGACAGAAAAGTGTCCCAGAAAGCCCTGGCCCCTGACAGTGCCAGGCAGCCTGGCTCCTGCTTTGTTCCTTAGGAAAAAAAAAAAAAATAAGAAAAAAAAAAATCGAAACGTGAAGCTGAGTTTGGCTCCAAGTCCCACTGGGAAGTGGAAGCCACAGAGCTCTGTGTGGGGCTGGCGGCCCCCTCCTTCCTGTGGCAGGAAGGGGCCCATGTGTACGGCTCCCCAGGGCCGCTAAGGCCAGAGCTAGCTGGCAGCTGTGTCCTTGCCCCGTGAGGGGGCCCAGCTGCAGGCAGAGGAGGCGGTGGGACAACAGCCCGGAGGAGACAACTGGCTCCCGGGGGCGTGACAGCAAAGGACGCCCGGGTCAGCGCAGACAGCTTCCCCGCTGGCTCCGGCCCACCCTTTCTGCTTTGCTCCCTGCACCTGACCCGGCAGTGCCTGCGGGAAAAGCCCCGATCGCCAAGTGCTGAGCTAGCAGCAGTAGGCGGGGCAGCCCGCTGCAAACGCGCACTAAAGCAGCTCTCCTGGACACATCTGCCGGACAGAAGGGGCTGTCCAATCATGTCGGACCAGAGAGAGGCTCTGTGCCAGCAGGGGTCGGGGGCCAGGTGGCCCAGGCTTCCTGGGGGAGGGGAGGAGAGGGGAAGGAGGGCTGTCCTGTCTGCCTCTCCTCCCTTAGCCACCGCAAGGACGAGGTGACACTGCAAGCGACAGACCGCCAGAGGGGAGGCAGGTTGGGACGGGCTGAGCCGCTGTGTCAGTGCCTGAGGCTTGGGCTGGAGAGATGCGGGCAGCACCCAGAGAGGTGAACGGGGTCCAAGGCCACCTGCCTGGTCTCCTTCCCTCTCCCCTCCTCGCCACCCAGGGGGTGGGGGCTGGGCTTGCGGCTGGGATGGCTGAGGCTGCAGGTGTATTAAGTCCCACAGGAAGGGAGCCCAGGACAGGTGGGGCCTAGCTGACCTCCCAACTTTGCCCTCTGCCCTGCCGCCCCACCTCCCTCCCGCCAGGGTGGGTCTCCCTGGTCCCGGCTGAGCTGAGCTCCTACAGATGGGTGGGAAAGGGTAGCTGTGCCCACGCGGCCCCTAAGTGCAGGCAGGTCCCCGAGGAGGAAGCAGCCCAGGAGGTGACTGACTACGTCTGGTCACCTCGTGTCCTCAGACACCCTTCTTTGCCCAGCTTGCTTTGGCTGGCTGGAACGTGGATGTGACTGCCGGGTGCTAGCAGTCATCTTGGGCCGTAAGGCAGATGCCCCACTTCCTGGGGCTGGTAGAGGCCAGAGAAAGAGCCTGGGTCCCCAGCGTTTCCTGTGGCTGCACCACAGGCTGGGCTCTGATTCAGAGGAAAACAAACCGCTGCCCTAGTTTGACCTATGAACCCGTTCCATCGATTGAGAGCCAGTGTATCAAGGACTGGGGCATGGTGGGCAGGCAGCTCCCCGGGTGGGGGCCTGGCAGTGTCGGGCACAGTAATAACTAAGTTAATGCACTCCCTGAACCCTCGGTGCATCACTGGCCATCCTCGACACCAGCGGCTCCCATTCTGCAGATGCGGATGCTGAGGCTCCGGAAGTCACACAGTCTGCGAGGGCTGGAGCCCCGGCCCGCCTCCATCAACCCGACTGTCTGCACTGCTTCCCTGCTGAGCCACGGCCTGGGCGAGGTCGGAGCAGCCTGGAACTGCGGCCCTGGGGGAGGCCGGGCCCCCTGTCCAGCCAGGGGTGTGGTGCTTTTTAACTCAAGTATGAACAGAAGAACGTACAAGCCATCTCCTTTAGGTCAGGAGCCAGAGAAAAGCAGGCGCGCAGACCTGCTGTGCAGGCCGACAGCCATGGGCCGGAACCACTGCACACAGAAACCTGAGCGCTGTCCTGGGCAGCGTGGGGCGGAGCCAAGCCCCGGACTTTGGCCAGACCTGGGCGGGCCTCCCTCTGCTCTCCTGGACAGGCGCCCCTGCGTCGCACACAGCCCTACCTCACCCCTGCGGGCTGGTGGCAGATGGCTGATGACAGAGTGAGGCCGGCTCCTGGGGGGAGGGGGGAGCCGAGATGACAGCTCGGCCAGAGTGCCCCCTGCTGGGAGGCCAGATGGGCAGGAGCCCAGAGGCAGGAGGGCGCTGGGGGCAAGGGCAGGGCCCCGCTAGACACCTCTGTCCCTTCCCATGCACACTCCACAGTCTGGCTCCCAGGCAGGGTGGGAGTGGGTGATTCAGAACTGAAGCCTGCTGCTTATGGAGCTGGAGGGGGCGGGGCCTGTCCACAGTGCTGGGCCCAGCCACATACACACCAAGCTCTCAGCCATGATCCCTGGCCTATGGCCTGCGGACGGGAAGGCCGGGGTGAAAGTCCTGCTGACTCCACCCTCCATGCCAGGGGCTGCCAATCTCTCCACTTTCCTGCTCAGCCCCACCCCCAGTGCCACCTGTCTTAGACACGGGCAGAGCTGTCTCCTCCGACCCAGAAGCCTGGCTCAGGGCTGCGTCTGTGTGGCCCTGGGCAGGCCACTCCGTCAAGCCCCCTTTCCTGCAGGCGAATGGGGACAGGGTTCTCAGCTCTTGCTGCACAGCGAGACGTGGCCTGGAGATCTGCCCACAACACAGGCACCACCGGCCTCTGTCAGGCCACCCCAGCCAGCAGTTCCAGGCCACCAGACAGGTCCCTGGGTGACTTCCATCCCCCTGCAGGCAGCAGCACTCACGGCTCTGCCTCCCCACTGGGCGAGTTCCTGCGGCAGTGGCAGGCACCCCCTGAGCTTGGGGGAACAAGCCCAGAGCCTCCAGCTTGGGAGTCCTTGGACAGTCACGCTGTGCCAGGCTCTGCTACACACAGAGCAGCCAGGGAGGCCTTCATGGAGGAGGTGACCCCCAGGGGTTAGGACCTGACACAAGGCGGTGGCCGCCAGTGGCAGCACTCGCACCAGGAACTCAAGGATTCTGGGCCTGTGTCCTGCAGTTGCCCTGTGTCCGAGTGCTGCCTGCGACACACATGCCACCTGGAGCCAGCAGGGCTGGCCGCAGGCGTGCGGATCTGACCCTTGGAATGTCCCCTCTGACAGGCCTGGGGGACCTCTTGCTGCTCTCTGGGAGTTCGGGAGCCTCTTTTGCTGCAGACACAGCCCTCCCACTGCAATCCAGGGAGCTACCATGCAACCAGCACCTGCAGCGCAGGGGATGTGGACATGGAAATGGCAAAAATGGACGCCACAGGCCCAAACCCTTCCTTCAACAGGAAGGGGATGGAGGCTGGAGAGGCTCCCTCACCTGCCGGGGCTGGGCCCAGACGCAGCCTCATGGGGCAGCCCCACACCAGCACCCGCTCCCTGCCCTGCGGCATCGGCTTCCTGGCCGAGGCTTCCCTGTGGCCCAGGCTGTAGAGGGCAAGGGCCTCACAACTTGGGCATGTCCCCTGGTGGCCCAGGAGTCACTGTCCCCACAGGCGCTCCCTGCCATCTGCTCTGCCCTCTACCCTATCTCTGGGTGCTGCGGATGGGTGTGCACCATTGGAGGTAAGACCACTGCTCCCTTACCCGAGTCCCTCGAGTCTCCAAAATGTGGTGACTTTCTCTAGTCGCCAGGAAATGCTAGCCCCTGACCTGATCCACCCGCCAGCCTCGGGCCCTGGGGCCACTGTGTCTTAGCTGTGAGGCTCAGGACGCAGCCTGAGGGGTGCCAGGATTTGAACTCAGCCTGCCTACAGACAGGCGCAGTGCAGGATGGGTGCTGAGGAGCAGGTGGCCCAGGCCCGGGCCCGGAGCTGGTGCAGCAGCTAGGACAGGAGCTTGATTCTCTCTCTCTATCTCAGGCTCACTGGTCCTCACCAGGCCAGCACCAGGCTGTGACTGGGATCTTGCTGTGAACTTGGCCAGGCCCGGGTGTGACTGCTCTTGTTCCTGGGGCCGGGCTGATGTGTGTCCAAGCTCTCTGGCTCTTGGCCTTCCCTGCTGTCCCAGAGCCTGGTGTTTGGTGTTTTGTTTTGTTTTTCGCTTATCCTTTTGGTCCCCAAGCCTTGAGCTTGGTAAGGGAGGCAGGGATAACAAGGCAGCCCCGAAGCCTCCTCTCTGGCCTGCCCTGCCCTACAGACTCCTCTGGGGCCACTAACAGCTGGTGTACACCAGTGGGTGCTCGGGCCTGCTCACCCCTGCACTGGCACCTCCATGCCCAGACACCTCCCAAGGCCTGAACCCACCTCCAAGCACCGGGACATCTGCTGTCTGCAGCCATGCGGTGCAGGGAAGGGTTCACGGATGAGGGGGTGGGCGGAGTTTGTGGGGGGCGTGGTTCCAGCACAGAGTGTGCCTACAAGCCATGGCTCAGGGGCTGGTCTCTCTGTTGAACAGAGTTGAGGCCACAAAAGAACAAAAGTGTGTGCAGGCAGATCCTCGCGGCGGGGGCAGACCCCACGGGGGAGCCACAGCCAGGGCATGAGCTGTCCGACCAGATGCCTGGAGCTCCCGGGAGCAGAGGCCCCTCCCACAGCACGCTGGCCTCTGCCTCCTGCTCCACCAGACTAAATCTTGCCCTGAGGCCCGCACATTGTCTCCCGGCCTGTGGATGCTGCTGTCTGCCAGCTACTGCGGTGCCAGAGGGGGGGAGGGGGTGCGGGGCGCCTCCCCTCCCCCCCCTGCACTGAGACAGGCGCCACCGCTGTTTGCTCCAAATAGCTCAGTCCCAGTGAGGAGGCTGAGGATGCAAACGACACAGCGGAGACAGAGACCGGGCCTCGCGTCACACGGATGGCCAGCTGTCCCCGTCACTTGCCTCCTTCCTGGAGGCCTTCTGAGCGCCTCAGGCCGCTCAGGCCGGCCCTCCCGCTGCAAGCTGAGGGAAAGGCTGGGATGCCAGCCCACCCCGGGCGACACTCAGAGCTGAGCCCCGAAGGGTGAGGCGCGGAGGGGCGGGAGGTAGGACCCCGCGGGTCTTGTCTAGGAGCCTGCTCCCCGCGAAGAGGAAACGCACTGGCGTGTCAAGGGCTGCACATTGTTATCAAACGGTGGGAACAACGGAAGCATCCGTCCTGTTTCAAGATACCCACGCTGTTAAAACAAGCCAAGAAGGAAAAGGCCTTGTGAGAACCTTCGGGTGGGGCGTGGCCTCTGACGCCCAACCCCGCCCTGGCTGCCAGCTCAGTGCGGAGTGTGGGGGTGGAGGGGTGGGGGGTGTTGGACCCCTGCACAGCTGTGCCCTTACACATGGAGAAACTGAGGCAATGCCTGAGTCCCTGGCAGGCAGCCCCTTTGAGCACATACTAGGAGCCAGAGTCCTCTCTCTCTCCCCCTGGGACGGGGCAAGGGACCAGGAGGTAGAGGCCACACCCCTGGGGGCTGCCTGCAGCTTTGTCACCTTTGTCACAGAGGCAGGAGGTGACTTAACCATCATCAGATGACCTAACCCTAGGCGCTGCATAGGCCACTCCTACCTGGGCACAATGACTGTGGTACCCACCCATCCCAGCTCATGTGCTGGCCACACTCTGTTCTGACCAGGGGCAGTCCCTGCTGTGGGAGCGAGCCTCTGAGTGGACATGCCTAAGCCTTGGGATGCTGCCTTGACTCAGGGCCAGGCGAATCACCCACTCCCACGCCCCACTGCGTGCAGGGAGGGATAGCTGTCCCCATGGATGGCTGAGGGTGAACACGACCAGGGAATGCCAGGTCCCTGCCCAGGTCAGGGTATGCACACTGGAGATTCAGGGGCTGCCTTGACCTGCCCCCTCCATGGAGGGGAGGGCGGATGGCTTTCTGGGATATAAAGGAGTCCCAGACAAAAACCGTAGACCTGCGTGAGAAGCACTTGCTGAAATGAAACAGCTATTTGTAGTACAATCTCAGCAAAGGCAGTGCTGTCCAGGAGTGGGTGAGGACCTCCTCCTCACTGGTGCCCCCGCGCCCTCCCGATGCACCCAAGCTCCTGCTCGCTCCTATTTCACACCCGCCCGCCTGGCATTTTCTGGCCCCCGACAGCCGACAGGCAAGATGTCACTTCCGCTTGAACACACATGCTCACACCTCGGGGTCAGGGGCGGGTGACAGTGCCCTGCTCCTCTGCTGGGCACAGGGTTGGCTGCTGTGTGCTGACTTATGCAAAGCCTGAGTCTCCTCTTATCCCAGCCAAGAGCTCGGGGACCCATTCCTGCTTCTGGGCCTTGGCTGAAGCCATTGCCAGGATTCAAATTAATCTTCCCCCAGGTCCTAGCTGCCTGTCATTACACAGAAGTGAAGGCCTGCAAACGAGGTCAGAGGTCAGAGGCAGCGTCGGGCCCTGCCCAGCAGGAGCAGGGCCATCGCCAGTACCCACTGCCCGGGAATGCCCACCTCTGGGGCTCCGTGCCAGTGACGTATCCCACACACAGCGCTCAGGGACTGACACAAGGGGTCAGGGCGCACAATGTGATCCCGAGGCCCGGCGACTCCATGGCAACTGGGAAGCATGGTCCTCTTGGTGACTGTGCGAGGACCCAGGAGCACAATTCCATGGCTGTGATGAGCATCAGGGACTGAGGAGACGGCCAGGAGACAGCCAGATGCCGAGGGACAGGCATGGAGGAAGAGGGGGCAGACACAACACACACCAGGTGTCAGGGGGGTCTGCCACAGCCGGGTGCCCTGGGCAACTTTTTCTAGATTTTTCCAGTTTTCTATAACCAAGCGCGTATTATAAACCTGAAAGATGTTGACCCAAGAGCAAGCGCATACGTGACGACATTGGATTTTCCTGTGGGAGTCAGGAAGGCCTGGGAAGCTCAGTCTCTCTAACAGCCTTAGGATGTCCCCAAAGCCACAAGGCCACCAGCGTCCACTTTCCCGGGGGGAGGGGGTCAGGAGAGCCGGAGCACATGCAAGGACGTTGGGGGTGTCCCTGGGCTCCCCTCCAGCTGGTGGCTGGGTCCACAGCCCTCAACAACCCCCTCTTCCAGGAGCCCACGCAAAAAGCCCCAGGTCCAATGCCCTGGGGTCACACCTACCCCTAAGTGCACACACCCAGAGTCATTGGAGAGATGGCCTCTCACCCTTGCAACCTTTGACTCCCCTTTCCCAGACAGACAGACAGCACATTCTAGAAAGAAGCTAGTCCACGCCCGGTTAACCACAGCAGCCCACTTTCCACTGTCCCGCGGCCTCACTGACCTGGCTCTCGGCTCACAGGGACAGTGACTGCCTCCAGCGGACACGCTGGGCAAGTTGTCACCTGACCAGGGAGATGATGGCGCTTCCAGGGGGACGTCTCCTCCCCTGCCACCTCGTGAGTGGCCCCTCTCTCAAGTGCTTTTGTGGTCAGTGCCCCCAAGTGGGGCTGGAAGCCTGGTAGGCATTTGCCTGCCTTATTCCTCCAACCTCGGCAGCAGTCACCATTAGACCCCCTCTGCAGATAAGCAAACTGAGGCTGGCTGCAGCTGCAGTTCTCCTGACACCAGCAGCATGGGCTTCTGCGTAGGGTGCATCTGCCGCTGGCAGGTGTCCCCAGGGCGCCCACAGGACCTGAGGGTGCTGCTGCCGACGCAGGGCCTGGGTCTTCAACTTGCCCAGCGCTCTGGCACCGAGCAGCTGGTGCGGCTGTGACAGGTTCCCTGAGGACGCCTCTGGCATCCATTTCCTCTTTGCGTCAGGCCTCCAGTTCTCAGCACCGGCACCAGGCACAAGGAGGGGCCCAGCGCAGCAGGAAGGAGAGGAGAGATGGTTGGAATGGACTTACCTGCTTGCATCCGCCGCGGGTCAGGGGCACCAGGAGAACATGCAAGAGACAAGGAGAGAGAGAAGCCATCAGCCAGATAATTTACATAAAGCAATCACAAATAGTTCTACAGTTTTCAAAAACCAAATCCAAGCAGTAACTACAGATCTTCAAGGACTGAGGGTCCAAACTTTCTGCTAAAAAGCCCGCACACACATACACACATACATATGTAGGTGCATATACAAGTTCAAGTGTGCTTCAGTACATCTCTACCTACAGAAACACACGTGTGGAGTGCGAGCAAGAACACATAGCAGGTGCACAAACGTGGCCAAATGTTAATGGTCAGCGAACCCAGGAGAGAGGCCTGAGGTTCATTCTATTTCATCTGCTTGCAGGTTTGAGTTTTTCAAAATAAAAAGTGAGGGGGAAAATTCTCACAAAGGAAGCGCCAGGCTTTTTCTACCGAATTGTAAAAAGAACCGGATTGTCCCTATTTTTATGCAAACTCTTCTAGTCAAGGAGGTGACTCTCTCCCAGCTAAAAGCTGAAGGCCAAAACCCAGAGGAACACAATAGGGATATAAAGGAGTCCCAGTCAAAAACCGTAGACCTGCGTGAGAAGCACTTGCTGAAATGAAACAGCTATTTGTAGTACAATCTCGGCAAAGCAGGGAGAGAGCATCTCCCCCCCTCCCACCCCCAAACCCAGAGCAAGCAGGGCCTGCGGGGGAGATGAAGCTGCAGATGCGTTAGACGGCCCCTCTCCAGTGGTTTCGGCTGAGACACAGCAAGAAGAAACCGGGATGAGCCCGGCCAGCACCGCCCCTTGCCTTCTGGTCACACGGAGCTCCGGGCACCCGAGTGAGAGCCTTGCCAGGACCACTGCCATTGCCCTGGTGCCAGTTGATCGACTCTGTGGTCTGCCCAGCCGGGCCTAGAGGGGAGAGGCAGCAGCGCCTGCCCCCCCCCCCCCCAGTCCCCAGGGGATGCCGGCTGAGCTCAGCAGGTGCGTCAGCATCAGCCATCAGCGCTGGCTTCCGAGTGAGCTCTGGGTCCTGAGGGAGGGAGCCCGGGCTGCATGACCAAGGGTCTCCGGAGGCTAGGCCCTGCCTGGGGCAAAGTGGACCTCCAGGGAGCCTGCAGCACCTGATGTGTGCCCCACCTGGCACAGGAGGGCTTTTATGGGGTATCTGTGAGTGTGGGGCGTAGTGCAGCACGGGAACTGCTGCCTTTCTCACCCTGCCTTTCTCTGTCCATCAGGGGCCCTGGACTGAGCTGGAGGCAGCACCTGCTGTGAGAACAGGCGTTCACAGCCCTGCCCAGCACCCGCATCCTGAAGTCAGTGTTTCCACCTCATTCAGCCAGCACAGGGGCTCTCCCTCCCAGGCGGGCACGCACGTGCGCGCACACGCACACACACACACACACACACACACACACACACACTTCCTCATGAGCGGTGCTCCTTCCCCTCTGCTGTCCTCCCCAAGCTCCCGCATGCCTGTGGGGGGGAAGGGTCTGGCTCAGAAGGCCCCTGGATGCTCGCAGGGGGGCCTGTCCCAGCGTGGGGGGAGGGCTGCACCGAGCAGCAGTGAGAGCAGATGGGGGCACAGACTCGCAGAGACGGCCAGCAGGCAGTGGGCACGGAGAGCAGGGGGCGGCGGGTGGGTGTGGGGGAACTCCCTGCCCTGGCCCAGTGTAGACAGGGGCAGAGAGGACCCACAGGGACTATCTGGGCTGCCCAGGACCACCGCTATCCTTTGTTGGGCCCCAAGGCACAGCAGACACGGCCTGGGATGGGCTCTGGGCTGCTGGCCTTGACCTGCTCTGGCGGAGGGTGGCTCTTGAGCCAGAAGGGGAGCCTGCGGCCCCGGGGGCAGGGGACCCCCCCATGGCACTGCAGCGTCTCACTGAACGGAAACCCACTTCACAGCCAGGGTCTCGGGTGGTGAACATGGGGGGGGCCAGCACTTTCTCCCTAGGCAGAGGGCAGTGTCGGTGGGCCTGGCTGAAGAGCTGGGCTCAAGTCCCCCTGCCCTGTAGGAGGGAGCTGTGGCCCGGATCTGAGGTGCGGTAGCAGCAGTGACTCACCGGGCGCATGGGGGAGGCGGGGAAACAAGGGCAGGAGGGGGTGCCATCAGCTGACGGGCTCCCAGTGGAACGGGGCCCTGACTCACCCAAGAGGGTGCCCGAGAGGGGCGGTGACAGGGAGGGCAGCCTCAGGGTGGGGGTGGGGGTGTGGCCTGGCTTTCACCTGCCCATGCCAGCCCCGACAGGGGCCACCTGGCTTTCCCCAGCACAGCAGACGTGAGCTGTGGTTCTGAGACAGGGGGTGCCAGGCCACACTCGGCTCTGTGCAGCAGAGGAGGGATCGGGCGTGGGGCAGGGTGCAGCATACCCAGGGTCCCTGTGTCCTGCTCCAGGCCAAGATGAGCAGGCTTTTGGAGGGGTTGGGGCTGGCTGAGCCCTGATCACACACTGCCATGCTGGGGTCTCTACCTGGCCAGCAGTCTCCTTGGGGTCAGGGCCAGTGATACCCATACCAGGGGCCTGTCCGTGGGGTTCCTGGTGGGCCCATGCCAGCTGCCCCCACCCATGCTAATCCCTCTACCCTGGGATGCACAGCTGTGCTGTGTCTCCTGTTCAGAGGCCGTCCCAGGCCAGGCTCTCCCAGCACTTCTCGGGGGCTGTCGGGGGTAGCTTCCCCCTTGTAGGATGCAGGCCCTGGCCTCTGCAGTGGGAGGCCCACTGTAACCCCCCACTGCTGCTGGGCCCAGATCTTCACCTCGGGGACCCCACACCCACTGTCACTGGGTCTGGCTGACGGACACTCAGGGAGGGCGCTCCGAGGCGCTCCCCAGCTCTGTCTCTACTCTCTGCTGAAGGGGCTGGCCGGAGACCACCTCGGGGGCTCGCAGGCCGCTCCCCTGTGCGGGCCTGGACGGCTTCCATGCCATGGCTCAGGCCCCTCCATGCCAGGCTCCCGCACCCCAAAGGCCGTGCTCAGCTGTGCGTGCTCCAGGGGCTCCCATGTCTAGCCTTGGGTGTGGCACGGGTACAGTCCTCTCCTACTCCCCACTAGCCTGGTCCCCTGGTGGGGGCGGGCCTGCAGAGTGAGGACTCAGAGAACGGCCAAGGGTATGGGGCCTGGAAGAACGTTGTCGACAGGGACGACAGCAGCTCCACAAAGTGGCCTGACCCTGCACTGACACTGGGGGGAGCCCTGCGCAGCCACAGCCCAGGAGGTCAGGAACTGGGTACTTCTGATTTCCCAGAAACCATGGCTCCTCCCAGCCCCCAGGGAAGGAGAGCAAACTGGTCCCTAGGGGAACCCAAGGGCCCTGGCGTGCACCCTCCCAGCTTTGCTTTCGGATGCAGAAGAGGGAGCTGCTGCAAGAGGCCTCCTGAGGGCAGGACCAAGGCCATTCCAGGCCCCCCCTTCTCTGCACCCCACCCAGGCCTGGCCTGCAGCGCCAGAGAAACCCGGTGGAGGAGGGAAAACCTACAAGGTTCTGAAGTTTCTCACCAGGGAAACAGCAACCAAAGCTTAAGCCCGAAGCGTGTCTGGGGGCACAGGCAGAAGGTGGTGGTCTGCAACCTCCTGGGGAGCACGGGGGGCGGGGAAGGGGACGAAGCAGAAAGGCCCTGTGCTGACCCTTGACCCTGGCACCAGGTAGCCTAGCAGGGGCAGCCAGCACCCTGCAAGTGGTCCAGGCCAGAGCACTTGGTCCACTGCAGCCCAGACCTGGAGTCGGGGGGGGGGTCACCCCGCATGGGGATGCCTCCCAGATCCAGGTTCCTGAGGCGTAGGAGGGGGTCTGTGTCCTAGGTAGGCAGTCCTAGCCTCCACAGGCCCCGGGGGATGGGCAGGCAGAGAGAGGGCAGCAGGGTGGCCTGGAGCCCGCCCTGGACTGAGCAGTGTTGAATGAACAGTCTGGCAAGCGGGATGCTAAGTGAAGGGGCCAGGTGGGTGCTACCTGAGCAGGGCCTGTGGCCCCACGGGCTACTCAGACCACAGAACGGCACAGCTGAGCCAGCCCTGCTGGTACTCACAGGGGCACTGATTGGCTGTGGGTGCCAGTCCCCCAGACCCCACTGAAGTGACTGCTACTCCCATCCTCCCAGGGGTGCAGAGCAGAGGCCCAGGGCCAGCCTCACCCCACAGTCCTTTACCCAGGCTGAACACCAATCCTTATTTTCCCAAGGAGAATCCCCCGTGTACCCAGCACGTGTAGGGCGCCTGGCACAGCCCACTATCACACGGGCAGATGGAGAACGTGGCCGTCACCATCACTGGCTGGGGACCCCTCCTCCTGTGGGGCAGCGGGGGAAGGGAGCCGTGAGGCCATGTGGTCTGAGGCTGGGCTTTGGGCGCTCTGGCTCCCTGCACATCCCTGTGGGCCTGGCGTTCCCAGCCTGCGTGGCGGGGCCTCCAGGGGCTGCCCCCTCCTTGATTCTGCAGCGACAGCAGATCTTCCGTGAAAACCCATTTCCTCTAATAGCCGGGCCCCTTCTCAGGGCTCAGGATGGAGGAGTGGCCCAGCCACCAAGTGGAAAATTGCTCAGCTCTTAAAGGGGATGGGTGGGAAGGAATTCCAAATGGGAGGAAACATCCCGAAGTGCCAACCATTTGTAAGGAAAAAAAAAAAAGATTCTTGTTCCAGAATGCTTCTGAGTCACCGCTGGCTCTGCGGCCCGAGCTGCGGCTGGGGGTGGGGTGGGGGTGTGCGTGTGCATGTGCGTGTGTGCGCAGCCCCAGGAGCTCCCGCACGCCTCTTTGTTCTTGCGGACACACTTGTGCAGGTGCAAGGTCTGAGGCTGACCCTGCCCCAGAGAATCACCGGGCACTGATGGAAACCACAGGCACGTGCAGCATGGGGGTTTGGCTGGCCCGCTCCTCCACCCGGGCTGACAAAGGGTCGGGGATACCACGCTAGCCTGAGGGAGCGAGCCAGAGCAGAGCCTCCCTGGTGCCTGCCGGGTCCGCTGCCACTGCAAAAAAGCTGTTTCTTCCCAGTCACGAAGACAGATGTGTTGCTCAGGAGCCCCCACGGCACGTGCGACCTGAGGCAGGTGTTGCTGCCCTGGAGGGCCTCCGAGGGGTGCAGCGAGGGGGGCAGCACATCCCTGGCTACATAATGTGTTGGCTGGCTGCTGAGCTGCCGAAGCCCAAGGCCACACGTGTGGGCAGCCAAGGGAGGCGCTGGCAGCCTGCAGGGCCCAGGCCTGGCTGGGTCTGTGCCTCCAAGACTTCGTGTGTCCATGTATGTATGTGTGTACATGTGCACGTGTGTGGCCTGCTGCAGGTGTGGGTGGAAGTTCCCAAGGGTGGGTCCAGGCTCCTCTGTCTGGGCACAGGAAGAGCTCTGATTAGGTCCTGCACCCATGGTGCACTGCTCCCCTCAGCCTCCCCACCCCGCCCTCTGTGCCCATTGGCTGCCTCCTTTCTTGTCACCTCCTTGAGTAGCACCTGGAAGCCTCCCTCTCACTGTTGGGCGGCCCTGCTGTCCCCAGCTGCCTAGTGGGCCACGTCTCCCACTGCAGTGACCCTCACATAGGGTGGCAGTGAGCAGTGGGTGAAAAACGGGCCTGAGCTCCCGGCCTGTTGAGGCAGCAGACAGGACTTTGGTCTCAATGCATGTCAGCTCCAGGTCTGTGATCAAGAATCAAGACATTGGTGCTGTTGGCACGTGCTGACTCATTCTGCCAATCGCAAGGGAGCCACCAGGCAGCATGGAGTGTACGGTCTAGGGTGCACCTGCGGGGGTCCCTGCCCTGTGTCTCACCGACCCTGGAGCCTTGCAGACCACCCTGATTTGCCCCTGTGCTGATCCCTGGTCTCCTCTCACCCTCGCCACAGTGTGGGAGGCATAACCCTGTTTTGTAGACTGAG
Organism: Sylvilagus floridanus; assembly: GCA_949820135.1. NCBI lineage: Eukaryota > Metazoa > Chordata > Mammalia > Lagomorpha > Leporidae > Sylvilagus > Sylvilagus floridanus. Next base: position 66,832,775 of record OX463236.1, on the reverse strand, counting down.
ACACACACAGCAAGCAAGTGGCAGAAACAGAGACCGGTGGATGAGGGTGCCCCAGAGGCAGGGGGAGCTGAGTGCTAGCCCCTCCTCCCCAGAGCATGGTACCAGGCAGGGTGGGCTCTGCAGGGCCTGGCCCTCCATGCTGCTCTGCCTCTCTGTTCACTTCACAGTCTAGGACAAGCAAAGAGGGACCCAAGGCTGATCCACGCAAGTGCCAACAGCCACCAAGTGCAGCCTGTACACCTTCCCCAACTGGGCCATACAGAGCAGGTGCACAGCTGGCCAGCTAGCCCTGTCAGGTGGGCGCTCCCTTTTAAACCAATTATTTGAGAGGCAGAGACTCAGAGTGGGACAGAGAGAGTTTGTTCACTTCCTAAACGCCTGCGATGGCTGGGAGTGGAGCCTGGGCTTGATGCAAGTGCCCCAACTGGTGGCTGCTCACCTGAGCCAAGTGCTCACCCACTCCTGCTCTGTGACACCCCATCTGCTAAAGGGGATGTCAGGTGGATGGCTCAAAATAAATGACCGAGGCTCCCCTTGGAGCCACTGCCAGTCTGGGTGACCAGTGAGTGCGTCACTGTCTATAGCGCAGTTCCAGCTTAAAGGCCACGTGTTGACGAATGTCAGAACACCGACGGCTGTTAAAGGGCGTGTATGGGGAAGGGTGTTCCCAGGGGAGACTGGCACCTGAGTCAGTGGCCGGGTAAGGAAGACCGGCCCTCAGTGAGGAGGCCACCACAGTGGGCGGAGGGCCTGCAGGGGACAGGAGGCGGAGGAAGGGGGGATCCCCTCCCTTGGCTGGAGCCGGGATGCCCATCTCCTGGCCTGGGACGTCTGGCTCCGGCTTCTTGGCCCTTTGGGCCCTGAGCCTTGCACCAACAGCTCCTGGGTTCTCAGGCCTTGGGTCCCGAACTGAAGCCACCCTGGAAGCTCAGACTTAGGGACCCGGACTGAGCCACCCCATTGGCTTTCTTGGCTCTGCAGTGTGCTAAGGGCGGATCATGGGACTCGTGGTCTCTATGATCAGGGGCGCCAGTTTCCATAATGGTTCTTCCCCCACGCATCTGCCCACCCACGTACCTCTTACAGGCTCTGTGGTAAGGTGACTGGCCTGAATGCCACTCGGCCACGGCCCAGCCTGGGACCTTGGGTGAGTGCAACTGGGACGAAAGGCACAGAGCCTCACACACCAGGGACGATGGTGGAGAGGGCTGTGGCTGCTGCTCCATGCTGGCCCATTGGGCCAGTTAGAGGGCCCCCACCCCCGGAGGAGTGCCCAACATCTCCTGACATCTAGGAGTGGCCGCTGCTCCTTCTCTCGTGGTCAGGAGGGCTCCAGGCTCCTGTACCTGCTGACCCTGTGACCTGGGAGCAGTATGATGCTACTGGGCTGGGGGAGGTGGGTGGCTGAGCACCGACAGGAGGCCACAGGCTACATCCAGGAGGGCGGTGTGAAGCCAGTCCCCGCTGAGGCTCCAGGACTCCCCTCCCTGCCTGCCTGCCTCTGGCCCGGCCCACGGGAGACATGGAGGCGTGAGCCAGGGATGAGGCAGGGGTCGAGCGGCCAGCCTCGCCTGAGCACCACACGCAGGCCCTTGTCCCCAGCCATGTGGGAGCCCCTACCAGGGAGGAGTTACTGCTGCCCATGTGGCAAACGCTGGCCTTGCAGCCGGGAGCTGTGTGGGAGGGGGTCCACAGCCCTGGCCACGCAGCCTCTGCTCTATTGTGTGTTTGACGGGCAGAGCGAGGGACCCCCGCCCCCACCAGCAGGGGCTCGAGCTGCAGACGGAGTCAGGAGGAGGATGCCGTGGGCTGCCACGACCCAAGCCCTTTTGCTCCGGGCTCCTATGACCTCTGCCACCTGCCACGCTGTGCCCGAGCCTGGTCCGCCGCCTGCCTGGGTCCCCCTCCAACCCCACTTTCTGGAGAAAGGAGATTCGCTCCTGCCTCCCATCCACCTGTCTGCCTCGTGCCCAAATGGATGGCCTGGCTGGATGGGAGGCCCTGACCTCCCGCGGGGTTCCGGCGCTGTCAGCACTGCCCAGACCTGCTAGCTCACCTGGCTGCAGCGCAAGGTGGGGGGGGGGAGGAAGGGGAGAGGTAAGGGCTTTGTAAGTCAGACGGGGCTGGAAGTTCCTCCCTGTGCACTACCCTATCCCCATGTGTGGGTGGGGCCTTTGTGTCTAGGTGACACTAGAAGCTCCAAATGGGAGAGCAGCTGCTCTGCCTTCCTGCCCTCCCCTCCACCAGCCTTAGCTGCTTCAGCAGGACCCCGAGGGCGGGGGTCTCTCCCTGGGCCCACAGTGGGGCCACTTCACGTGCCCTCAGAGGCAGGCAGCACCCCCCCCCCCCATGGGTGAGGAACCCTTCCTGCTTCTGGTCACAATAAAGGGGAAATCCTGGAGCTACGGGCTCTGCCACAGGGGACCTTAGCGGACAAGGTATTTAGGTTCTCCAAGCCTCAGTTTACTCATCTGAAGAATGGGGCCCCTGTCGGTGAGGGTGGTTGCGCTGGGACAGGGATGCCTGCCTCAGTGCCTCCCCCGAGCTCTCTGGCCCGAGGACTGGGCTGCTGCAGCATTGCTTTCCCAGATGAGGAACGTGAAGCAAGGGTCGCCCAGCAGGCCCAGCCTCACCGCTGGAGAGGACACGCCGATGCCACGGAGACGCAGAGGTGACACAACCAGGCTGGCAAGTCCCCGTTTCCCGAGGACGCCGGTGCTCCAGAGACGTAAATATTTACCTGTGCATCTCTGCAGCTCCCAATGTGGGGACAGACAAGCCCCACCCCCTGCCCCGCCCATGTCCCTTCCCGGGGTGATGTGACAGCTTTCTCTGTCTCAGAAGGGCAGTGATGGATGGGACCCTTCTGTCTGGCCTGCAGCAAATGCTTCCAAGAGGGAGCGTGGGCCAAGGTGGGGGCGCCGAGAGCTTTGTCCCCAGTGCAGCGCCACGCGGGGGCAGCTGGGCACCAGCTGGAGGCACCAACCTGTGATGGGGGGTGGGGTGGGGAGACTGAGGCACAAGGTGTGGGTGCAGCTGCTTGGCCAGGCTGGGGGTTGTCAGTGTTCACTGGGGGATGGGGGTGGGGACGGAGAGGTTTCCTGTGACTTCAGAACACTGGGTCCGAGCTCACAAGGGTCTGTTTTTAGCTAAGGATCCCGGGACACGTGGGCTGATGGCTGTGAGCTAGTCTCTTCTGGCTGCCGGGGCTTGGGTGGCGCAGCTGCTGCCCTGGCCGCTGGGGAGGACCCTGGGGATGTCCCTGGGGAGTCCATGCTGCAAAGGGCGATGGCCGGTCAGCCAGGCCATCTGTCCACCCCCCCAGCCTTTGGAGCCTCTGGCTCAGCTCCGGGATCGCAGAGTTCAGCTGTGGGCAGGCACACTCTTCCCTGGCCATCTGATGGGGCTGACCTGGGCACCCACAGGCAGAGCGGAAGGATGGACAGGAGGGGGCATGTGAACCAACAGGCAAAGCACCAGGAGCCCCTGGGGGACAGCTCACTAGTGAATGAACACAGCAGGCTGCCACCTCCCTGGCGACTGTCACCACGGCGAGAGGCCCCCTTCCCAGCCATGGGGCTGGCTGGCAACAGCGAGCCTTAGGCCCAGCATCCGGGGGTGCGGGGGGGGGGCATCCACCCGGGGCCGAAGCCAAGCCACCTTCTAGCCCACATGTGCCTGGGGACACGGACGGACCATGGATGGGCACAGTCACTGCTGGCTGGGCTGTGGTGGCCGCCGGCTGCTCTCGGCACAGAGCAGGGGGGTGGGGAGGAAGGAGCTGAGGTCTAGGCAACCTTGCTGTGCGATCGGCAGCTGATGAATTAACATGCACGTCATGGACCAACACGGCTAGATCTCAAAACCAAGGCCGGGAGAAGACAGCGGGCTGCAGAAGGTTAAGTGCAGTTTGATGCAGGCTCTAGAAAGTTTGTAAGATGAAAATGGTGCTGAGCACTGTTTAAGGGACGCACAGGGCTAAGCGGATGGAGAAAGGCAGCCCGACAGGCTCGGGGAGTGTGGGGAACGCGGGACGGGGCCGGGGGCCGCACGGGCTGCGCCTGTGCAAGCTGTATGCCTGCAGTGGGGCTTCCACCCCTGCAGATGCCCCGAGGGGTGTCCAGAGGAGGGGATCCCCCACACAGGAGCAGGCAGGGCCCTGCCAGCACCATGGGCCCTTTCACTCCTTCCTGCCCTGCACCGGCGTCCTGGGTTGGATGCTGAGTTCTTCTCAGAGGGTCAGGCTGCAGGTACCAGGACCAAGACGCACGGTGGGCTCTGTGTCTCCGGGCAGGCCAGGGAGTCCCGGGGACCTTTACATGGACGTGGACAGGAAGGTGCTGGGTGGCCCCCAATGCCACAGCCTAGTGGAAGCAGGAGACCCTCACAGCTAAAGCAGAGCACGTCCCGGGCTGTCACCTGGGGAGGCCAGTGATGACACCTGGAGGGTGTCTCAGGTGACAGGAGCCCATCCACCTAGACTCTGGTTGTTTCGATGCAACCTGCAGGTCTTGGAGCTGCTCAACTCACAGAACAAGAACAACAGCTTGGGACTGGTGCTGTGGTATTGTGGGTAACAACTGCGATGCCAGCAACCCACGTGGGCACCCATTCGAGTGCTGACTGCTCTACTTTCTACCCAGCTCCCTGCTAACGCGCCTGGGACGGCAGTGGAAGATGGCCCAAGTGCTTGGGTACTTGCACCCATGTAGGAGACTTGGAAGAAGCTCCTGGCTCCTGGCTTTGGCCTGGCCCAGCCATGGCCATTGCGGCCATTTGGGGAGTGAACCAGTGGATGGTCTCTGTCTCTCTCTCTCTCTGTGTAACTCTGTCTTTCAAATAAATAAATAAATCTTAAAAAAAAAAAAAAAAAAAAGCGCTAACCCCGGGCTGGCTCTGAGGCTCCCTCCGTATCCCCAGGAGAGATGGGACTCCCGGCAGCCTCCTACACAAAGGAGTGGTTTTGCAGGCACAATTCCAAGTGCCTACCTAGGGAGCAAGCACTAGTCGTGTGCCCATTTTACAGATGAGGGAACTACAGCACAGACCTTGTGCGAGGCAAAGCTGGGAGCTGAGCAGGTTGGTACTGGCTCGGAGCCTGGGTCCCCTGCCTCCCCTAGCCCAGTCCCAGGGTACCCGGGGTCTGGGGCAGTTCCCGGGCTGCCGCTGCGCCTGGTCTCTCAAACACTTTGGGCAGTTTTCTCCTGGGCTGGCTTCCTCGCTGCTGGGTCGTCCTGTCCTTATGTGCTTGCACAGGATGCAGTGGGGTTTCCAGGTCGGACTCCCGCAGAGCCCTGGCCTCCCACCGCTGCAAGCAAAGACGGCAAAGCTCAGAGCGGCCAGGCACGGAGCAGGGCCAGGCAGATGCTGGAGCCACGACTCAGGCACAGCTCCTGGCTGGCCAGTGGATGGACAAGGGCCGGGCTCTCCGGCTACCGGAGTGGGGGGGAGGCCCTGTCCTGGGGAGATAAGGGCCCCCACTTCTTGCCTGGGGCCAGCAGGGGTGGGTGACCCACGGCCACTGACCTCTGTGGCCTCTACAGCTTTGTAAACAAGTAACTGCAGAGCGTTAATCTCTCCAGACAATTACGGATGAGCTCTGACGTCCCCCTGTTGGGCGTTCTAACGATCCCGATCCCCGAGTAAACACGCCAAGGCAGCGCGCCGCTCTGCTGCTCACGTCGCTGGCACAGACGGCTGGCTACAGGGCAGCTGCGGGGCCGCCTCTTGTTCACATCCCCGCGCGCCTGGCCGGAGCCTGCTCTACGGATGAGCAACAGGACCACAGCGTGGGTTATGGGGGGGCAAGGCTCCCCAAAGACATGGACACAGCGTGGGGGTGGAGCACCACGAGGTTGTGGCTAACAGGTCGCCGGCTCCTCTGGAACTGATGGGAAGACTGACACCCCCATTTCAGAGATGGGGAGACTGAGGCTCAGAAAGACCTGGCCCATGACCCCCAAGGGCTCCTGAGCTGGCCTGCCGGGACCCTGGGGAGTGTCACTCTCCAAGGGCAGCCCTGGGGCAGCTGCCGTCCCAGACCCTGGGTGTGTGGCCGAGTGAATGGACCAACAGCCAGGGGTCTGCCTGGAAGAGAACCTGGGACAGAGCAAACAGCAGGTGATGACAGAGGCAGAGGCCAGGAGAGGGGTGGCAGGTGGCAAAGGGACGAGGGGTGCCCTGGCTGGCCCCGCTTCCTCGTCCAAGCAAACAGGCCCCAGGTTCACGCCAAGGCCGGGCGGGGTAGGGTCTGTGCGTTCTCCGGTGGCCGAATAGCCTCCTCCCTCCGCCTGCCTGGCTGACCCTGGCCTCTGCTGTTGGTGCCCGTTTTGGTCGGGAGTTCTTCGTGTGGCTGTGCACACGCTGAGTTTTTCCAACATGACAGCCCTGTGTGCTGGGGGCTGGGGACAAGGCCTTTGGACCCCGGAAGGGAGAGGTCAGGCCACCAGTCCCAGTGGGCTCCCACTCGTCCCCGGGAATAGCTAAGCTAGGGATCTCGGGTGTTGTGCCTCAACCAGGGCCGTGGATCCAGAGTGCAGCTTGCTGTCCACGGCCTGCTCACCCCACAAAGCCCGGCCAGGGGGCTGTAGGCTGGCCCGCCCGCTGCCACCACGCATGCATGCACACGCCTGTCCAGGCGGCCTCGCCTCCTGAGGCTCAGGCTCTTCCCTTTTCCAGTACAACTCGCTTCTCCCGCTCCCCGCCAAAGCCAAAACAAACACTGCAATCTTCTTAGGAAGTACCGGAGCCAAGCTGGTTCCTGAAAAGCCAGGAATGAGGCCTTAAGAAAAGGGCCGTGGCGCGGGGAGGTCCTGGCCCCCCACCTCCCACCTCCCACCGGGGCAGAGCGAGCGGAGGTGGGGTCAGCTCAGGCCTGTCCGAGCCTGCACGGCCCATCCTCCCCAAAGCCCACAGCCCGGCTCTGGGCGCCAGCCCCAGCCCCGCTGCACGAAGCGTCCCCCGCCCAAGCACCGCCACGAGTGATGGCTTCTCTCTGCAGCCCCCCCCCCCCCCCCCCCCGGCCAGCACCTCTTTTCAGAGAGGAGGGTGTGGCCAGCTTCCTGTCTTGCTGCCGTGTTCGCCAGCAAACTTGACCACACAGGTATGTCTACCCAGGTCTGACCTAATGGCTGCCATTCTCGGCCGGGGTCGATCTTCCCGGGAGCGGAGCCTGGGGGTGCAGCACAAGGCTGCAGGATCTACAGATGCCACTTGTCTGCTCCCGGCCCTCCAGGCTGAGGGACTGGGCAGTTCTCCAACTTTCCTGGGCCTCGGCTGTCCTGTCTGGGAAATGGGGCCATGTGTGTGCACCAGCCTCACGGGGATGTCAAGGGCCGAGCAAGGTCACTCCTTCCAAGTACCCACTGGGCACTCGGGGGACAGAGGCTGCCCCACTGGCCTCTCATTTGCCCTCATAGCCTGCTGCCCCCTCTTGAGACCCCAGAAGCCCTGGGAGCAGGTGGGGGTGCCTGGGCCCCTTACTCCCACCCTCTGGAGAAATGCTGGCCCACCCTTTCCAAAGACACATGGGTTGGGCAGGGCTTTGCAATAGAAACCACAGGCCAGGGATTTTTGCCGAATCGAGGAGGTAGGCTCTTTGTAACCCCACGGCCATGCACCAGTGAGGGTGCTGTGGAGACTGGGAAGCCAGCGTTCCAGGGGGAACCCAGGGCGGGCAGACTTTCCGACAAGTAACTGAACATGTACATTGATAACACTCCAGCAGCCAGGCGCTGCCATTCAGAAATTCCGCTCCTCAGAATTTCCAAAGGAAACCAGAGCTATGCAAAAAATATTTACGTGACTCGCAAGTCCCCAACAGCCTGGGAGGCGGCCATGTCCGACGGGGGGCGGCCAGTGCCTGTGGCCGCTTGACAAGCAAGGTCTTAATGACACGGGACAGCATGCCCGGGGTAATTCATGCAGTGGTTTCAATTAGAGTAGAGAAACTACGCGTAGGGAGCAGGATGCTTTCTTTCCTTCTTCCTCCTTCCCCTCCCCCACCCACCACAAACCATCCCTGGGTGTGAAAGAGTGAGGCTCCAGGTCCCTTCCGGCCCGGAGAGCAAGGCCCTCGCCTTCCCTCCCTGTTGGCCCCCGCCAGACCCCAGGTGCATACCAGGAAGGGGCTCGCCGACCCAGGAGCAGACAAGTCCCTGGGCTCACGCCGACCCCTGCCCCAGCACTGTGGACATGCATGGCTCGTCACGGCCCAGGCTGTGCACACAAGGTGCCCAGGACAGGAAGCCCCGGCCTGGCTCACCCTCTGGGGCTTCAGCCGACACCAGTGACACCGCGGTGACGACCGCACAAGCCCGATGAGCCACTGAAGATGAGTCAGTGGACAAACCGCCCGGAGTCGGCCTTCTCATGGCTCAGCTGAAGCAGCAGCGGTTTTCCAACCGCTTTTCTGTCTTCAGCAGAAATGTAACTCGGGACATCTTGAACTCAGAGTCCCCGGCGCGTCAAAGGCCGTGCTGTCTCCCCGACGGGTCCCAGGTCCTGTTGTCTGGCCTCAGTCACTTGCTCTGGGTAGCAGCTGTCCCCATGCACGTGTGGGATTGCCCCTCGATCTTAAGGAAGAAGGTAATTACAAAGGCAGGGGTGCGGATTGTCAGAAGTGCCGGGATGCAAGCCTGGCCCCCGTCTGGCCTGCCCCAGGACGGAGCCCCTGAGGACCCGGGGCACAGCACAGCAGCCACGCCTGCTCCTTGAACCTGGCTCCCAGGGAAAGGCGGGACCGAGCCCGGACCCCGGGGGGAGGAAGAAAAGTTCTCACTGGTGCCAACAAGACAACAAGAGGGCAACACCGGCACCAATGTACTGTGCATGTGGCAGGGACAGCAGTCAGGGGCTGCTTCCTGGAGGAAGGGGCACATGAGCAGAGACCAAAGGGAGAGGAGGAACCAGGAGAACGGTGGGAGGAGGGAGGGGGGCCTGCTGGGCACAGGGACAGCTCAGGCTGGGCACCAGGCAGGTTTAGGGAACCTGAGCCGACTTCAGGATGATGGGGGAGGGGAGGGGCAGGTGGACAAACAGGAGCTGCAGGCCCCGAGAGGCCACGCATCATGGACTCTGGTCTCCGTGGTGCCTCTCCTTCCGGGGGCGTTGCCTTTGCAGGCTGACGTCACAGGTGCTGGGAGCCCACCTTAGGCAGACACACTCCAGCCACATCAGCCCTTCGTAATAGCCAGCCACTCGCCGCTGTCTATGGGCATCAGCTCGGCAAAGCCGGCCAGCAACGTGTCCTTCCTGGGTGCTCTCAAAGCTCCCTGGTGAGGCAGCACCCACAGGGGACACAGGATCCGGGGGGACAGGCCGACGCTTCGCTTACAGCCTGCTCCTCTCTCGCTCGGCAGCCAGCACTACCAGCCGCTAGAAGCTCCAAACCATTTCCAGGAAGGCGCTGGCATCCTGTCCGCGTTTGTCATTGGAATGCGTTGCCCCACTCAGAGCAGCCCAGGCGGAGCCTACACCTAGGGCCCCCCTCTCCTTGCTCCCCCCAAATACTGCAGACCCTGGTACCAGGGGAGAAGTTCCAGAAGCTGAGTGGGGGTTGGGGAAGCCACTGTCCAAGCCCCTGGGGCCACAGCGAGGCAGAATAGAGGGCCCCTGTCTGCGTACACCCAGCCAGCCTACCCCATCCTGAGGTCACCAGCCACGCCGGTCACCCTCCCCTCCCCTCGGCCGCAAGGAGGGCGGGCAGATGCCGCAGCGCGGCCGGGCAAACCACAACACTCGGCTCACCACCACCCATGCTGCTGCCAGGGCCAGGCAGCTCCGCTGTCCCTGGGTGGAAGGGTGAAGTGCCTTCCCACCTCAGCAACACGCTGCCTGCCCGCGCAGCCCTCCGCGGGTGAGCAGCCACACACATAGCCCCCGAGGAAGCTCATTCAACAAGCAACCCACCAAGTCCCCAGGACAGACACAAAGAAGGGAGGGAGAGAAAGAGGGGGGACAGGCTGCTGTCACCTGCCTGGTAGCCCTGCCCACTGCCAGAGCGGATGGCCGAGGAGAGGGGGGTGGTCTCTGGAGGGCCTGGAAGCCCCTCCCACACTGCTGGGCAAGTGGCTTCTTGACCATGCATGTCCCCTACCCTCTCCAGCCATGGGCCTGGGGCCCGTCTGCCCCACCCGGTCCTCCTACTGCTGGCTGGGCTGGGGGGTAGGGGTGGATCAGGGTCTCCTGCTCTGGCAGGCCAGCTCCAAAGTGGGGCAGGCCGGGGCCCCTCGCTCATCTGAGGACCAGGGGGAGGCAGGGCTGCAGACAGAGCATCTTGGCTGCTCTCTAGGGCTGCGGCTGCCTCTGCTGGGCACGCTCACGTCCAAGGCTCTGGCGGCCTCCCGGCAGGTGCAAGAGTCTCCCCTCCCGGGCTCTGCTCCACCAACTCCGTCTCCCTCGGCAGGGAAGACCATGGCCCTACTCCTCGGCCCCACTGCAGGCAGGGAGGTGCCCTCCCAGGCCTGTCGGGGTTGGTCAGTGCCCAGAGCCTACAGCCTATAGCCCAGGACCTGGTCTGGAAGGCAGGGTGGCTGCAGCTCAGTCTAGCACACGGTGGCTGGGTCCAGGGGGTGGGTGTGTGTGTGTGGGGGGGTCCTCGCAGTAGGCATGTGCATCTGTGCAGAACAGGAAGCAACGCCTCAAGGACCTGGGCAGACGGCTCCATCAGTGCCAAGTTTGGAATGTGGCCTAAGAGGCCCCAGAACGTCACCTCTTGGGCTGGGAGCATTTTTCTGGGGGGAGGCACAGCCAAAGGCAAGCGGGGAGACCCCCCAGCTGCAGGACTCCCCGTTTCCTGACAGTCTGAGACCGACCCACAGGAAGAGAAGGGCCAAGGCTGCCCAGCGGTGGCCACACGGTAGCCTGGGCTCAGCTCCAGGACAACGGCTGGACCCTGACGGCTGGACCCCCTCCACACACACACCTGAGAGCAGCACCTGCTAGACCCAGCAGCACCGCGGGATACCCCTGCGCCAGCCACAGCCCCGCCCACCCCCAGCCAGGCTGCACATTCAGTCCCAAGGCAAACAAGGCAGAGAAACAAAAGGCAGGCAGAGGACCTGGCTCTGGCCCGCAGGGGCAGCCCGCAGCCTGCAGCCGGGACCCGCGGGCCTGGGAAGGAACCATCCCAACTCTCACCTTGACAGCCCGCACCTCCAGGTCCCGCGGGAAGTGCTCCCCAGGGAAGCTGCTCCCGCACCTCTGCCCACACGCAGGTCCACCCTGGGCTCCCTACTGCCACAGCTATGGGGGGCATGGGAGTGGGGAATGGAGGACTCCCCCTACCCCCAGATGCCTGGGTGCACAGGTGCTCCCAAGCAGCTCCCCACCTGGCCGTTGTGTTCCTGGGGAAGAAAGCCCCCAAGAGGTAGCTTTTGTTGTTCTCTCCTGTCTGGGGAGGACCGGCAGGCAGCCCTGCCTCCTCCCCGCCCCCAGCCTCAGGTCACACAGGGCCTTTGTTCTACCTGCACACACCGGCAGGCAGCGCCTCCCCGCCCCCCTGAAGGCAGGGGGCACCACGGGTGCACAGGTGCCTCAATTCTCTTACTTCCACTTTTGGTACTAGAAGGCTGCGGGAAGCGAACACTCCAGGTGGTCTATACGCACCACTGTGACGCCCCCACCCCGCAGGCAGACCCGCGGGACCAGCCTGGATCCACAGCCTAGGCGGATCGGCTCTCAAGCCCGCCGGGCGGGCGCACAGAGGTGAGGGCAGCGGGAGGTGACCCTGCGGGGAACTCCGGCACCGCAGCCAGGCAGGGACGCGCAGAGGCGGTTATGAGAGCCCGGTCAGAGGGCAGGGGGCGGCAGCCGGCCAGAGCAGCCGAGCACTGGGCGTCCCGCAGGTCGGAAGGGGCGGGGAGCAGAACCGGGGAAAGCGCGGCCGCGGCTCCGGGGGCGCAGTCGCGCGCGCGCGTGTGGGGGCGGGGGGCCCCGACGGTGCTGTCCCGCGGCGGGCGCTCACCTGGGGGTTCGCAGCGCGGCGGGGTCGCGGCGGTCCAGCACGCCCGGCACGCAGTTGGTGAGCTCGGTCCAGTCGGCGTGCAGCCCGCAGCTCCAGCCGGTGGAGAAGCGGGAGAAGAGCCAGGTCTCGCGGCGGTTGGGCCGGTAGCAGGTGCACTTCTTCTGGCCGGGCCGGCAGTCGCAAGGCACCTCGAGGCGCACGTTCTGCACGAGGTGGCGGCCGAAGGTGGTGCCGCCCGTCTTCTGGATGTGCAAGAAGACGATCACGTCGTCCCCCTTCATGTCGAAGCGCAGCGAGCGCTCCAGCTCGCGCACCGGGAAGTAGTACTTCTTCTCGTAGTGTGGGTCAGGCGTGGGGAACAAGTCCAGGTCGTCGGGCGGCGCGCGGCCGCCGGGCGCGCCCAGGCTCAGCCCCGGGCCCGCGTACTGGTACAGGATGAGCATGAAGCACGCCGAGCCCGCCACCACCAGCACGAACTTGCTGGCGCGCTCAACCATGGTCCTGCCGCCGGCGCGCCGCCGCCGCATGTGTCACCATCGCCGGCCGCCGCGGCGCGGGGCGCGGGGCCCGGAGGGCGGGGGGCGCGGGCGCGGGCGCCGCCGCCGCCCCGCTCCGGCCCGGCCCGGCTACGCGGCGCCCAGGCCGCCCGCAGCGGCGCGGGCCCCGGCCCTCCGCGGCGCCATGGCTGCCCCCACGATCCTGGCCCCGGGCTCCTGGCTCCCGAGCCCGACCTCCGCCTCGGCTCCGGCTCGCCCCGGCCCCGGCCCCGGCCCGCGCGCGCGCGCGCCCCCCGCGCTGGCCCGCTCCGCTCCGCGCCGAGAACGCTCTGCGCCGCCCCGCGCGCCGCCGCGTCTCCGCAGTCCGCCGCCGCCCCGCCCCGGCCCGCCCCCGGCCCGCCCCCGCGGCGCCGCTTGCCGTCGCCGCCCGCTCCGGTCCTCGGCCCCGCCCCCGGAGCGCGGGGGGGCCCCCGCAGGGCGCTGCTGGACGCGGGGCGGGGGCGCTCCGACGCGGGCGGTCCCGGGCGCCGAGCTGATTCCAGCCCGCAGAGGCGAGGCAGAGGAGCTGGGGCGCAAAGAGCCCTGGCGAGGGTGGCACCGCAGCCCGAGGGGTGGCGCTGCGGCCGGAGTCCCCTGCCCTGGGTGCCCCCCTCCTCTCCGGGTCCCGGCCTGGGGTGGCCTCCCCAGCCTCCCTCCTCGGGACGAAAGGCCTTGACCTTGCGGGCTGGGCACCGCCAAGTCCTCAACGCACTGGCCGGGCTGCCCTGGGAGGGACAGAGGGGCGCTGGGGCCAGGGCCGGGAAGGGGAAGGAGGCCTGGGGCGCTCAGCCGCTGTCCTCCCTGCGCTGGGCGCGTTAGGGCCCGCTGGGTGGGAGCCCCGCGGACCCAGCTTTTCGCGCGCAGTCTGTCCTTGGTGTGAAGGATGGTCAGCCTGGTACATTTTTTTCTCTCCAAGTTTATTACACACCAATGAAAAAGTTCTGGAAAAAAATGGAGGCGGTATTTAAAAATTGTGAGCATCCACGAGCAATCCCCATCTCCTGCTTGCCTGGCACCGGCCTGTCCATGGTGGTATTCGCATGACCATTGAACCTTGGTACACACACACACACACACACACACACACCAGGAAGTCCCTGTGGAAGCAAACCCTGAGAACAGGGAAAACCCTATACCCCAACCCCCAGCCAAAGAGGACACAGGAGACCTCAAAGCGGGGTGCGGAGAGTGGGTGTTGCTCTGGGCAGGCGGGCGCTGCACCCAGAGCAGAGCAGCAGCCACCCAGCGCCTTTGGGACGTGTCCTTTGTGTGACCCAATTCCTGCTTATGGAGCCTGGGGGCAGCTCGCTTAGCCCCCCACCCCACCCCAGTAATGCTGAATTCCTGCTACAAGGAGATGCCCATGGGTGCCGGGGAGGGGCTGCAGTCTGTGGCTGAGGCCTGGAGGCAGAGCGGCTCTGGGGGAGCCCACCTGGAGTCCTTGTTCAGGGCACCCCTTTCTACCAAGTGCCCCCCCCCCCCGTACACCCAGTTGTTCTTTGCCCAAAGCTCCTGGGCGCCAGGCATTGTCCCTAGGACATTTCCAGTATCTGTGGGTACTCATTTTTTTAAAAAAAGATTTATATTTACTTATTTGGAAGGCAGAGCTACAGACAGGAAGAGGCAGAGAGAGAGAGAGGTCTTCCATCCTCTGGTTCACTCCCCAAATGGCCACAATGGCCAGAGCTGGGCTGACCTGAAGCCAGGAGCCAGCAGCTTCTTCCGGGTCTCTCACACAGGTGCTAGGGCCCAAGGACTTGGGCCATCTTTTACTGCTTTCCCAGGCCATAGCAGAGAGCTGGATTGGAAGTAGAGCAGCTGGGACTTGAACCAGCACCCATATAGGATGCTGGCACTGCAGGCAGTGGCTTTACCCGATTAGCCACAGAGCCAGCCCCTACAGTACCCATTTTACAGGTGAGACAACTGAAGTTCGAAGAGGTTATGACCCTGGCTCCAGGGTCTTACTCACCCTTACTCACCCCTGCATTCCCTGTAGCTCCCAGGCCAGGGGCAGGGGCTGTGTCTCAGCTCTTGGTGACAGAGGCGATTGCTGCCACGGGACCAGGAATGTGGGTTGGGCAGAAAGCTGGTGCACTTCTGAGAACTCAAGGAGACACTCTGTGTGTGGACTGTAGCCTCACGATAGGATGATCTCACTGTCCCAATGGGGAAACTGAGGCCATTTAACCAAGCTTCGCAGCCGCCAGGATGGCTAATGGGGAACTCCCTCCCTAGCCAGGAAGCCCTTTCTTTCCAGAACTCTATTAGGAGGGAGAAACTCTTGCTAGGAAGCTGCAGGATTCCACTGGGCCTTCCCCTTGGACTCAAGCCCCGCCCAGGCGCGGGGAGCCCGCGGAGGCAAGAAGGAGTCAAGAAGGCAGGTGACCCAGGGAAGGGGTCACGAGGCACCTGGACTGGCACGAGCTGTCTGTCCATTTGCAGTTGCCCCTCTCCCTCTGGGTGACCCAGGGGCGAGCAGCCATGGCTCCTTCCAGCGCTGAGATCGATCCGGAGCACGCGGGCGGGCGCAGAGCCGGCTGCGGCCAGCGCCGGCCCGCGGGGTCCGCGGAGCCTAGGGCACAGGGACTCGCAGCTCTGATGGTCCCTGTGCCCTGGAGGTCCCCTCCATCAGTGGTTTCACGTAGAATCCCGGACTTACGGCCAGAGGAAAAAAAGAAAAGAAAAAAAAGGAGCCTGGGCCGGTGAAGACCGGGAGGATCCAATATCAACCAGCTGCCCTGGGAATGCCAGGCTGCCCCACACCCCGCTACCGGCTTTGGGAGGGACGCGTAATTCCCTACCCCGCCGTGCGTCCTCGGCGTCTGAGAACCAGCAGATCAACCGTGGCGCCCCTCCCACCCCGGCTGCAGTGCCGCGGGCGGACGCGCGGGGGCAGCGCCGCAGCCTCCGGCTCGCCGAGCTCTCCGCGACTGACATTGCAAAAAAAAAAAAAAAAAAAAAAAGTGGGGGATTTTCCACACTCGCTGCCCCGGGTCTCTTTCGGCCAGCTGCCCATAGTTGCGTCCGAGCGGGAAGAGGAGTCCGGGGGGGGGGGAGGAGGAGGAGGAGGGCAGCTGCCTCTGTCCTCGGAGCTGGCCCCGCTCTGCGTGGCTGGGCCAATGGAGATTTGGCTTGGGGGACAAACTTTGAAAGGGCTCGCGGGATCGCGGCGGGACCAGGGTGGCCTGTGAAGGTGCCGACCCGGACCCCAGGCTGGGAGGCCGGCGGTAACCGTCGGCCCTGTGCTGCTGGCCGGCCTCGCATGGCCCAGGCTGCAGCTGCCTGTCCAAGCTGCTTTCCCACGCAGGGCTGTCCTCCTGTACCCGAGGTAGCTGAGTCGAGTGCACCGCGGCCTGCCTGGGCTCTTCCCGTGGCCCCCTGGGGAAGATGCGGCTGCCCAGCGTGGGGCCTGGGACACCTGCTGCCCTGCCTGGCTTCCCATGAGCCCTTGAAGGCCCTGTCCATGGCAGGCGGGAGGGGCTCCCCTTCTGGCTCTGCTCGCGGGGCGAGGGGGGGGGGAGGGCCGGGGGTCCTCACTGGTTGGGGATGGGGGGCTGCGGCTGGAGGTGCAGAGCCCAGCTGGACCCGCAGCCCCTCTGCCTGTGTCCTTGCTGTCCGGTCCCTTTGTGCTCTATTCAAGGCCTTGTTGAGTCCTTTTTGGGGAGAAGGTGGTGGGAGTAGGCGTTGGTTAAGCAGAATCCCAAAGGAGCCAGCGTGGCCCCCCTACTCCCAGGAACTGAGGTCTGTGCCTTGGCTGTGGCCCATGGGGGTGGGGGTAGGGGTGGGATGGGGAACCTGGAGTGGCTTTTCCCCTGTTGGGCCCTGACACTGTGCACAGAGGCTGGCCACTCACGCACCTGCGCTCTCCGTGCCTCCAGGCCTGTATGTGAAGCGTGTCCCATCGAGCCCACCCTGCTCCCCGGGGCACGGCTCGCTGGCCAGGCAGGGCACGTTCTGCCAGCTTAGTGGGGTGTGGCCAGGCTCGCTGTTCCCCCAGGGGCCTTGGCCTGGCTCTCCCTGGGACTTCTGCTGGGACTTGCCTTCCGGAATGTCAGCGCTGGGAGGGTGTGTGTGAGTGGGGGCGGTGGGGGTGGGGTGGGGCAGGTGACCGTGTGCAGTGTCCAGGGGGGCCCCCTGTACCCTAGATTTGTGCCATTGTGTTCTCTGTCCAGGAGTGCTGCAGCCCAGATGGGGTGGGGGTGGGGAGCCTCCTAAAGGGAAAGAGACACGTGGGCTTCTACTGCCCTGCCCTGACCCTAGAGCCACTGGGGTCAGAGGCATGGAGTGGGGGCGGGAGGCCTCAGTCCTGGAGAGCCCTGGGGAGGCGTGGCCATGCCTGCACCCTCCTGGCAGCTCCTGCCATGCTGTTGGGGCTGGGCCAGGCTTGCCTCTCTCTTCTGTCTGTCCAACGTGCTCTGGTGGCCTGGCCCTGCCTGGCTGCCCGGCCCCGTTTGCTCTTTCTTAACTCATCTCCCCTGATACTGATGTCTGATGTCTCTGCTTGCTAACCTCCAAGGTTGCTGGGACCCAACCCCTTCTCCTAGGCAGTGCCAGTAGACGCTTTATGGAGAGGGGCACCCGGTTTGAGAAGGTCCTGGGCCAGCAGGGCGCTGCCTGTCCTGGGGTGCTGTGGGGTGGGGTTCTGCCTCCACGCCCCAGCCCAGGCTGCAGGGTTGCAGCCGTGAGCCCACTTCTCATTGCACTCCCAGGAACAGTGTGCTGCTGGCCCCTTTGTTCTCCCTTTCTCTCTGCCGCCACCCTCCTGTGCCGAGGGGATTTTGTGGTGCCTCAACATTCATGGGGGGTGGGGCGGGCCCTGGCGCAGGGACGGAGTAGCAGCAGGAGGAGCAGGAGCAGTCTACACCCCCCTCCCCCCAGAAGGCTGCTGGGCACACAGGCGGCCACAGCACCTGCTTTAACTCCACAGCACACGCACAAGGATGGAGTCGCCCATGTCGCTGAAGGCTGACACTGGGGATGCAGCCATGGCAGGCACAGCCAGGGGAGGGAGGCCCTTTGCTCTCTGTCCTGAAGCGACAGGATGGCATGCAGCTCAGATCCCCTGGGGCCTGTGACAGGAGCCGGCACCGGGGGCAGGATGAGTGCTGGCCTGGGGCAGAGGCCTTGGCGGGCGGGGCTGGGTGGCTAACCCACAGGCACCTGCCTCCCTGCCTCGGCCCGCAGCTCCCTTTGTGAGAGGCGGGCGAGGTCACCCGCCAAGGTCACGGAGCCAGCTGCCTCCAGAGCTGAGCATCCGGGGTCTGGGAGGCTGGGCTCAGCCCTGGGCTCACTCCTGCAGCACTGGGAAGCTGCTTTCTGTGTTCCTGGGGCCAATCCGGGGCTGCGCAAGGGCCTTTGGGTAAGGGGCTTGGCCCTTGAGTTTGGGTTTTGGGTGAATTAGGGGGCTGGGCCACCCCTTCAGCCCTCATGCTGGCCCCTGGAGGTCCCCTTGGCTTGGGGGACCCAGGGAGAAGGGTCTTGGAGTCGGCCGTGTGCCAGTCAGAAGTGGCTGTCGGAAGTAAGGGTGTGGTTCTCAGCCCAGCTGTGTGCCCCAGCAAGTTCCTTCCTCTCCCTGAGCCTCTGAAGCAAGTCTAAGCGAGGCCGCTGATCGGCAGACGGCACCATGTCGACATCAGCCCACTGGAGACCAGGTCATGGCTCCTCCCACCGGGTGCCACGCCCTCCCCAGACTGGTCTCCTCCATGTGTTACTTCTCTGGGTCGCATCAGCTCTGAGCGTCATGCTCCCATTTCACAGGTAGGGAAGCTGAGGCTGAGCAAGGGACAGTGACAGGCTGGCTGCTGGTGAGGTCCTCCACCTTCCCACTTGTGGGCATGCGCCCCTGTGCTGGCCGACTCCCTGCCTGGCGGGCTCTGTGATTTCTGTGTCCCTGCCCCGGGCCCCGCTTGCCTGTGTCTTGTGTCCTCTAGAGCCCTTGTTCCCCTCTCACAGCCTTTGTTTTGAAGTGTGCTAACACGCCCCGTCTCATTTGCACCTCCTCGTCCTGACGTTTGCCTGTGCTGCTGAAGGCATCGCTGGCTTGCGTGCGCGTGGGCTTGCGAGCCTACGTTCAGCTCCCCATGGCCAGTCCCGGCTTTGTGTTTGTGTCTGGCCGCCGGCTCCTCACGCAGGCTTGGCTCAGCGGTGAGCGCTTTCTGAATCTTTCCTCTTTCCACGTGTCGCAGTAGAAGTAAGTGCGTCTGCCTGGGGGTCTCTGGACCCAGGGCTGTCCAGTCAGTGCAGGAGAGACCCCTGGATCTCTTCATGGCCGAGATGGATGGGGCCCAGTGGGGACACAGAACTTGCAGATCTGGACTGGGCAGGGTGGTTCCTTGTGGTGACCCTGTAACAGCTGGCTCCCAGGGCCTGTCATGGCAGGCCATGCTGGTCTGAGACCCAGGACCCAGCTGCTTCCCATAGGCAACCCCTTCTGTATTGCAGTGGCATCCCCCGGGGATGCCAAAGAATTGAGAATTCTGCAGTGCCACCAATGCGCCTTGGGATGCTGGGGAGAGGGAGGTGTGGTCCTGATGCTGCCCTCTCCACTGTGTGAAAATTTAAACTTTTCATAAGCCAAAGCTGAGGCATACAGGCAAGCCCCAACAATTATGGGCTCAGACTGGGATTACATCAGTTTTTTCTCTGCTCCACGTGCGCTGGGCTCTGAAGCAGACAGATGGAGGAACGAGAGCGGGGCTGCAGTTCTCGTCCAGACAAGGTGTGCAGACCTATTTCTTCCTGCTGAGTGCATCCACGAGTCCTGGCAATGGCACCGGAGACAGCTGGAAGAGGAGGCTGAGAGGCTGAAGAGGAGGAGGGGGCGCTGGTTTGAGACCCAGGGCTGGGGACGAGCAGAGGAGCAGGTTCCTCACAGCCACACCCAGCAGAAGGCACCAGTCCAGGTGGGCTGGCTCCCCACCCCCCCCAGGTGAAAGGCAGTGCTATTGTAAATCCCAGGGGACATGGCAGCGCCTGTTAGTGTGGGCCAGAGCTCCAAGTGACCAGGGGATGTGCTCCTCCTCACTCGACCTGAGACTCCCCTCTTGTGCCTTGTTGGATGTCTGGGTGGCACCAGCAAGGGGGAGCCCACCGCAGCCAGTGGCCCAGTGCAATTCCCACACACTGGAGAACTCCTCCACCTCCTTAGTGGCACCAAGTGGCTGGGCCTGGAGCAAGTCTGCCTCGTCGAGCGCCAGCAGGGTCTCTGTGAAAGCTCCAGCAGAACCGGATGGACCAAGCAGACCAAAATAATGCAGGGAAGCATCAAACAGGAGACCCTTATGGGAACCACGGACCACACAAGGAGTTCAGGACCTGCGTGCTAAACTGAAGTAGGTGACTCACTGCTGAAATAAAATATTTAGTGGTACAAACAGTCCCACAACATTAGAGCTATTGTCAAGGGTTTGACAAGAAAATCACTCATCCTACCAAAAATCAGGAACATCCAAACTTGAACGTAAAAAGAAACTCTAGATGCCAACACGAGGCTGGCGGTATGGTGTAGCAGGTAAAGCTGCCACCTGTGATGCAGGTGTCTCGTGTAAGTGCTGGTTCAAGTCTTGGCTGCTCCGCTTCCAATCCAGCTGCCCGCTAATATGCCTGGGAAAGCAGCAGAAGATGGCTCAAATCCTTGGGCCCCTGCACCCATGTGGGAGACCTGGAAGAAGCTCCTGGCTCCTGGCTTCAGTCTGGTTCAGGGCTTGCAGCCATCTGTGGGGTGAACCAGTGGATGGAAGATTCTCTCTCTCTCTCTGTAACTCTGAGTTTCAAATAAATAAATAAATCTTTTAAAAAAGATGCCAGTGCAAAGATGAAATAGGTGCTGAAATTATCTGGCAAGGATTTTGAAGTAGCCACCCTAAGCATGCTTCAACAAGCATTTTCAAATTCTCTTGAAACAAATTTCAAAACTAGAAAAGTTCAGCAAGGCAATAGAAGTAATAAAAATTACAACTGAAAAAAAAAACTAGTAACAGAAATAAAAATAAAAAGCCAAGAGTAGAGCACAGATGGCAGGGACAAACCAGTGAACTTGTGGACAGAATTATTGAGTTCATCTAATCTGGAGTATAGTGCAAATGGATGTAAAAGAAAGAACTAGGGCCAGCAGTGTGGCATAGCAGGTAAGGCCACTGCCTGCAGTGCTGGCATCCATATGGGCACCGGTTCGAGTCTCAGCTGCTCCACTTCCAATCCAGCTCCCTGCTAATGGTTTGGGAAAGCAATGCAAGATGGTGTCAGTGTTTGGGCCCCTGCACCCACATGAAAGACCTGGATGAAGCTCCTGGCTCCTGACTTTGGTCTGGCCCAGCCCTGGCTGTTGTGGCCATCTGAGGAGTGAACCAGCAGATGGAAGATCTGTGTGTGTGTGTGTGTGTGTCTCCTTCTCTCTCTGTACCCCTGAATTTCAAATAAATGAATAAACACATCTTTTAACACATCACAGTGAAACTTCTGAACACAAAGAATCTTGACGGCGGTTGGAGGGAGAGAAACAGTTCAGCATCCGTAGGAAAACAGCAATGCAAGCGACAGCAGGCTTCTCATCTAAAACCGTGGGGCTCGGAGTTTTATGAAGTTTGTGAAGCACATTTCATGATTGAGACAACAGTTGCAGCAACGTCCGAGTCTCGAGACAATACTTAAAAGTGGGAAGGATGAAGGGACCCAAATAGAGTGAAGGTTCCTCACGTCCCTGGCAGTGGGAAAAATGTGACGCCACCGGACTCACGTGACAATCAATCAGGTATGCACAGCGTAGCCTCCAGGGCAACCATGACCAAAACTCGAGAGATGTACTGAAAATACTGCAAATGCCCCAGATGTGAATCCTGACCCAAGGGGAGGCGAGAAAAGAGACACAAGGGGATGAGAAACAGGGGAAGCAATAAGAAAAAGAAATAGGATGGTGACTTTGGTATGATGGCCCTACCCTGGAGAAAGCCCGGATGCCCATCAACGGGCAGACGGCTTCACAAACTCTGGTGTAGTACTCAGCAGTGAAAAGGAACTACTGACACACACAGCCGTCTGGAAGAGCGCCGAGGGAGTCAAGCAGAGAGAAAAGCAGCCACTGGAGAGGGTGCGCGCGGCAGGGTTCCCTGTACGTGGCATTCACAGTTCTACGGATGGAGAACAGCCAAGGCTGCCGAGAATGGAGCTGCTGGGTATCTTGACTTGGGGGCGGGTATGCAAACCTACACAGGTGATCACATCATGTAGAACTAAATGCGTACACACCACTGAGTGTAAGACTGGGTAAATCTGAATAGGAGTGTCGTTGTCCCAATGTCACTCTCCTGCTTGTGTCGTGCGATGCTTCTGCAGGAGCTTACGAATGCTGCCACAAGGGGAAACGGAAGTCGCTCAGCTGCGTGTGTCTCTAGCTATCACAAAATAAAAAAGTTAAGTTCTTAAGAAAAGGGGGTCTGGCCGAGTCGCTGCCTCTCTGCATCTCTGCACCTGTGAAGTTCTGCTGCTGTCTCAGCCCTGCTGTCCTGGGGGCTGAAATGAGTGGCTGCCTGCCCAAGACTCCGTGGGATGGCAGCTTGGTGTGGGGCTGCCACCTGCTGTGGTCACTAAGCCTTTGCCCAGGGGAGACCACGGGCTGGGGATGCTGGGCAATCCCGCTCTCAGGTTCAGGCACCCTGGACCCTGCTGGCCGTCTCTGGCCTTTCTCTTGCTGGGCTCATTTCCCAGCAAGTCTCGGCCCTACGAAAAGAGAATCAGGTTGAGAGCCGACATATGTTAGGTGACTGTGCCGTGCAGCCAGGGCTGGGAGCACCTGCCCACCTGCCCACTTGCCTACCTGCCTGCTCAGAGCCTGCCACACTGCACTGACCTCTCGCAGGCTCCCTGGCAGGAACCAGCAGCCGAGCCTCTCCCAGGCGCTGGGCTCAGGAAAACAGTGGCCGGCTCACCCCTGCCCTGCAGGCTCTCCACCCACCTCCCCCAGGTGGCCCCTGCTTCCCGGGGCAGCACCTGTGCTGGGCTGGGGCTGGGGCTGGGCATGAACTGAAATGTATTTCATTTCTGAGAGTTTTAATAGATTTTTCTTTGGCAATGATTTCGTCAACCCTGGACAGTAATTTGAAACACAGGAAAGGAGAAAACAGGTGTAAAGGGAAAAAGATGACAATCACTTGTAACTCAACTATCTAAAATTAACTGCTAACGATGCTCTTACTTCTTGCTGGTTTCTTTCCTTGGTACATTATAACGCAGTAGTTGACAACCTATCATCCATATGGTGTGGGATCCTGTTATTCTATTCTCTGAATATTGTACCCCAAGCATTTTTTGCAAATTATTAAGAAAAACAATAAATATAATGTCAGACTACTTAATATTTCTGATTTTGAATATAATCATTTGAATATAATCATAATTTACTTCATAGTTACCTTACTGTTGGAATTTTAGCCATTTTGGGGGTGTTTTAAAAATTGTTTCTGAGTGGTTATTTTTTCCCACTTAATGTGATGCTATGGTGAATAGTCCTATGCACAAATTATTGTTTGCATTTCAGGCTGTTTTCTTACAACAGTTTATTAAAGTGGCATTTGATGGACCCTGGGCAAGGAACAATTTTAAGAGTCTTAATTCATAATAGCAAATCCCTTTCCAGGCAGCTGGCACTCCTATTTTCTCTCAAACAGTATATGAGAGGGGCTGGCACTGTGGCACAGTGTGTTAAACTGCTGCAGCAGCGCCGGCATCCCGTATGGGCACTGGTTCAAGTCCTGGCTGCTCCTCTTCTAATCCAACTCCCTGCTAATGGCCTGGGAAAACAACAGAGAGATGGACTAAGTGCTTGGGCCCCAGCTCCCACGTGGGAGCCCAGACAAAGCTCCTGGCTTCTAGTTCTGGCCTGACCCAGCCCCAGCAGATGTGGCCATTTGGGGAGTGAACCAGGGCATGGAAGATCTCTCTCTCTCTCTCTCTCTCTCTCTCTAACTCTGCCTTTCAAATAAATAAATCAATCTTAAAAACAATCCCAGTATGTAACAGTGCTGCATCACCCCCTTAGCAGCACTCAATATTGTTATTGAGATCTTTTCAAATTTGAGTAAAAACATTTCAAAATGTTATGTGTTTCCTATTGTAGACTTCGTTTCATCAGAATCTTAGTCATGCCATTTAAAACTTCCCATGCTTTTGCCAGAATTAAAGGACTCTAGAACATGAGCCTTAGAAGAGGCTACTTCTCCTCCTGTCTCCGCCCCCCCCCCCCATCTGTTCCACCAGAAAGAGCAGAAAGCGAAGGTGTACTCTTCTGTTTCTTCAGCACATCCCTGGAAACGTCATCAGCCAGCTAATGTGTGCTGATGACCGGAAGATCAGGAGGTCATGTCATGTATTTCAGTTTTTTAAAAAATTTTTTAAAAGACATTTGTTTGCTTATCTGAAAGTCAGAGTTACAGACAGAGGGAGAAACAGAGAGAGGTCTTCCATCTACTGGTTCAGTCCCCAGATGGCTGCAGCAGCCAGGGCTGGGCCAGGCCGGAGCCAGGAGCCAGGAGCTTCATTCTGGTTTCCCACATGGGTGGGGCCATTAGCAGGGAGTTGGACTGAGAGTGGAGCAATAGAACACAAAAACATGCGATGCAGGTGTTACAGGTGGGGCTTTACCAGCTGTACCACAATGTGGGCCCCAGACTTTTCTTTTTTTAAATGATAGGATCATTAAAGGTTATGAATTTGCCTTTGAGCACAACTTTGGTTGCACCTAAGAAGTTTAGGTCAATATTTGGCATAGCATATGATTTTCATCACTTCTATGATTCCACTGCCAACTTCTTTTTTTTAAAATCAATCTTCTTTTTAAAAGATTTATTTATTTTTATTTGAAAGTCAGAGTTACACAGAGAGAGAAGGAGAAAAAGAGAGAGAGAGAGAGAGAGAGAGAGAGAGAGAGAGAGAGAGAGAGGAGAGAGGTCTTCCCTCCGCTGGTTCACTCCACAACGGCTGGAGCTGCGCCAATCCAAAGCCAGGAGCCAGGAGCCTCTTCCAGGTATCCCACGGGGGTGCAGGGGACCAAAGACTTGCGCCATCCTCTACTGCTATCCCAGGCCACAGCAGAGAGCTGGATCAGAAGTGGAGCAACCGAGTCTTGAACCAGCACCTATATGGATGCTGGTGCTTAAGGCCAGAGCGTTAACCAGCTGTGCCACAGCCCTGGCCCCTCCACTGCCAACTTCTTGCTTTATTTTTACATTTTCCCAAGATTCACCTTTTTTTTTTTAATTTTCCCTCAGCAGTTAGGCATGTTTCTCATTAACAGTATTTCACTGAATTTTGAAAACAATATTTCTAGATTATATAAGCAACACATGATGATGATGAGAAAACCAAGCACATAAATCATTAAAAGACAATAATTACTACAATACCATAACCCAGCAGACACCATCATTAATATTTTGATATTTGTAATTCGGGCTTTTTCTATGCATAGACATGCATGTAGGGGCCAGTGCTGTGGCACAGTGGGCTAAGCCTGCATCTGCAGTGCCAGCATCCCATATGGACACTGGTTCAAGTCCTGGCTGCTCCATTTCTGATCCAGCTCCCTGCTAATGTGCCTGGGAAAGCAGTGGGAGATGGCTCCAGTCCTTGGACCCCTGCACCCATGTGGGAGACCCAGAAGAAATTCCTGGTTCCTGACTTTGGATTGGCCCAGCTTCTGCTGTTGCAGCCATTTAGTGAGTGAACCAGCAGATGGAAGACCTCTGTGTCTCCCTCTCTCTGTAACTCCACCTCTCAAACAAATAAATAAATCTTTAAGAAAGAAAGAAATGCATGTAAACAAATTTTTAGCAACAATGCAACTAAACTATACATATTATTCTCTAATATACTTTTAATTTGTTTTAGCTATTTATTTTATTTATTTGAAAGGCAGAGGTCGGGAGAGATAGAGAGATTTTCCATTCATTGGTTCACTCCTCAAATGGCCACAACAGCCAGGACTGGGCCAAGCTGAAGCCAGGAGCCAGGTGCTTCTCCTGGTCTCCCACATGGGTGCAGGGGCCCAAGCACTTGGGCCATCCTCTGCTACTTTCCCAGATGCATTATCAGGGAGCTGGATTGGAAGTAGAGAAGCCGGGGCTCAATCAGCACTCACATGAGATGATGGGGCTGCAGGTGGCAGATCAACCTGCTACGCCACAACATTGGCCCCTAACTTTTAAATTTTAAATTTGTATTTTTAAAAATTTTATTTCAAAGGCTGAGAAACAGAAAAAGAGACACAGAGAGACAGAAAGATCTTCCATCTGCTGGATCACTCCCCAGATGTCTACAATAGCTGGGGCTGGGCCTGGCTAAAGCCAGCAGCCCAGAACCCAGTGTAGGTCTCCCACCTTGGAGGCAGAGACCCCAGTATTTGAATCATCGCTTGCTGCCTCCCAGGGTGTGCATTAGGAGAAAGCTGGATCAGTAGCCTGGAGTTCAACCAGAAACTCTGGTATGGGATGCTGGTGTTCTAAATGGTGACTTAACTGCTGTGCCAAGTGCCTACCCTACTTTTAAATTTTATAACATATGGCCGGCACCGTGGCTCAATAGGCTAATCCTCTGCCTGCGGCACCAGCACACCGGGTTCTAGTCCCGGTCGGGTGCCGGATTCTGTCCTGGTTGCCCCTCTTCCAGGCCAGCTCTCTGCTGTGGCCCGGGAGTGCAGTGGAGGATGGCCCAAGTGCTAGGGCCCTGCACCCGCATGGGAGACCAGGAGAAGCACCTGGCTCCTGGCTTCCAATCAGCGCCATGTGCCGGCTGCAGCGCGCTAGCCGCGGCGGCCATTGGAGGGTGAACCAATGGCAAAAGGAAGACCTTTCTCTTTGTCTCTCTCTCTCTCACTGTCCATTCTGCCTGTCAAAAACAGAAAAAATAAGTAAATTTTATAACACTGGGGCTGGCACTGTGGCGTAGCAGGTAAAGCTGCCCCCTGTAGTGCTCATATGGGCGCTGGCTCGATCCCCGGCTGCTCCACTTCTGATCCAGCTCTCTGCTATGGCCTGGGAAAGCAGTGGAAGATGGACCAAGTCCTTGGGCCCCTGCACCTACATGGGAGACCTGGAAGAAGCTCCTGGCTCCTGGCTTCAGATTGGTGCAGCTCCGGCTGTTGCAGCCATCTGGTTAGTGAACCATCAGATGGAAGACCTCTCTCTCTCTCTCTCTCTCTGCCTCTCTGTAACTGTGACTTTCAAATAAATAAATAAATCTTAAAAAAATTATGACATGTTGTGCACATTTGTGTCAAGATAAATATTGGGTATCACTGTTTTTAATGGCTCTGTAGTATTCCGCTGTGTGAATATACCACAATTTCAACTGTCACAAGTATTTTTTAAATTAATTTCTATTTATTTGAGAAGAAAAGAGACACACACAGAAATATAGATAACAGGGAAAGCAGCAGAAGATGGCCCAAGAGCTTGTTCCCTGCCACCCAGGTGGAGACCTGGATGGAGCTCCTGGCTCTTGGCTTCAGGGTGTCCCAGCCCCGGCCATTGCAGCTATGTAGGGAGTGAACCAGCGGGGGACGATCTCTGTCTCTTTCTGTCTCCCCACTTCTCTCTGTAACTCTGCCTTTTTTTTTTAGATTCTATTTATTTGAGAGGTAGATTTACAGACAGTGAGAGGGAGAGACAGAGAGATAGGTCGTCCGTCTGCTAGTTCACTCCCCAAGTGGCCACAACAGCCACAGCTGGGCTGATCCAAAGCCACGAGCCAGGAGCCAGAGCTGCTTCCGGGTCTTGTGCATGAGCCCAAGTGCTTGGACCATCTTCCACTGCTTTCCCAGGCCACATCAGAGAGCTGGATCAGAAGAGGAGCAGCCAGGGCTCGAACCAGCGCCCATATGGGATGCCGGCACTGCAGGCCACACTTTACCCGCTTTGCCACAGCATCAGCCCTGGGAATGCCAATTAGAAACAGAGGAAGCTACCACTCTATACCTGTAGAATGGCTCCAGCCAGAACGCTGACAGCGGCAGATGTTGGTGAAGGCATGGAGCAGCTAAAGCTCTCATACCTGGCGTGGGAGTGGGGGGATGGCTTCAGAGAGCTCTCGGCGATTCCCTGTAAAGTGGACTACAGAGATAGGCACGTGGCCTGGTGATTGAGATGACCACGTCCCACACTGGAGTGAGTTCCTGAGTTTGATTCTGGCTCTGGCTCCCTGTTCTGACTCTGGAAGGCTCAAGGAATCGGTTTGCTGCCGCTCACATGGGAGCTCCAGATAGAGTTCCCGGCTCCTTGCTCCAACCCTGGCCCAGCCCCCGCCATCGTGGGCTTATGGGGAGTGAACCAGCGGATGGAAGATCTCCCTCTCTTTCTCTAAAATAAATAAACAAATAAAACTCGGCACATACGTCTATCCCATGGCCCAGCAACTCAACTTGTGGGCGTCTACCCAGGAGTCCTGGGAGACTCATCATATCATCATACACTGAGGCCATCCCAAGTGCATCAACAGATGAACAAATTCAATGACTTTCCTACAAACAGCAGCGTACCACCTAGCGAGAAAGCAGACTGAGTGATTGATACACACAGGGCTGCGGTTGAACCTCTAAAATACTGTACCGTGTGAAAGAAACTGGTACAGAGTCCAGGCCGGAGGTTTCTGTTTGTGTGAAGTTCTAGAACAGGCAAAATCAACCTCTGGTGATAGAAATTACAATAGCAGCTGATTCTATGTGTATGTGTGTGTGTGTGTTTGGGGGGATAGGAGGAAACTTTTTGGGGAGATGGAAAATTCTAGAACTTGACTTGGGCATTGGTAACAGATAAACCAGTGGCCTGAGCAGCAGAGGTCTCTGTATTTCATTGTATGTCAATGGCTCATCAAGGGACACATACAAATGCAAAAGCCCGTGCTAGGCAGGGAAATTTACGTCTAGATGCTTATTTTTATTGCTGTTATAAATATGATGCTTTTTTCCTCTTACGTATTTCTCACTAGTCCAAGCGATTTTATTGTCATAGTCTATGTGAGTTTTAATAAGTAATTCCCATCAACTCTCCTTGATGTCAAAACTTGAGAAAGTTGGCGCGCGCGCACACACACATACACACACACACAACTGTAACCCCAAGTTCACTTTTGAATGTAAATGTAAAAACACCAAGTGGTAGGAAATTTAACTCGCTAACACGGCACCATGACAAGATGCAATTTGTTCCAGAAACTCAAGGATTATTTGCAAACAGGCAAGCAAAGCTTTGGGAAAGACCAAGACGTGGGAAGGGAGGGAGACCTGCTGCACGCCCTGAGCTGGGGTGGGGTGGTCTCACATTGACCCCAAGAGGAGAGCTCTCTGTTCCCCAGGCTCATTTGTAGCAGGTGCTGGCTAAGTCCTTAGGGCCGGGATGACACATCCTGCCGCACCAGCTCCTCCCACAAACTGGTCCTCACAGTCACCGCCACTTGCGCCTCCTGTCTTTTCATTTTGAAACTTCATTCACTTTTTCTTTATTTGAAAAGTGGAGAGAGAAAGAGAGACAGACAGACACAGAGAGAGCTTTCGTTTCTTCCAACAGCTTAGGGCTGGGCACTCAGTCTGGGTCAGCTGAATGCTGGCCTGTCCTGCAGATTGGGGGTGGGGGTGAAGATGGGACATGGAGAGGAGGGCAGGCCAAGGGGAGGGGCTGGACACAGAGGCACGTTCTCACCCTGCCCACAGCAGCCAGGGGTTGGTCCCCACCCAGGATGGTCATTTGGATCCCGGCAGGCCATGCCCGGGACCCGCCCCCAGCTCCGAGAAGGTAAGTGTCCCACTTCTGCCCATACCCAGTGCTTCTGTCCTTGCTGCCTCCGTTTCCCTCTGCCTGCCTCTCACTGGCATCCTTCCCTCCCTCCCTCCTGCAGTGTGCCCCAGTGGGGGGGGGGGTGGTTGCCTCTGCACCTTCTCTTTTCTTTCTACAGTGGGAGGGTTCCTTAGCACCCACCCTCCCCGACACCCTGCCATGGGAGAAAATCCCCAGCTGCCCAATGTCCCGGGCCTCTGAACTTGGAGCTGTGGCCATCAACTCTGGCTTTCATTGCACTCTGTTGAAAGGAAATTCAACTCCTCATTGGTGGGAATGTCACAAAAGTTTGTAACAAAAAGCGCAGCTAGGGGTGGGTGTTGTGGTGCAGTAGGCTAAGATGCTGATTGCAACGCCAGCATCAATATGCCTGGTGAGTCCTGGCTGTTCCATGCTTCTGATCCAGCTTCCTGCTCGTGAGCCTGGGAGGTGGCAGAAGACGCCCAAGTGCTTGGGTCCCTGACACCCATGTGGGAAACCTGGATGGAGTTCCTGGCTCCTGGCCTTGGCCTGGCCCAGCCCCACTGTTGTGGGCATTTGGGGAATGAACCAGCAGATGGCAGATTGTCTCTCCCTCCCTCCTTCTCTCTGTAACTCTGCCTTTCAAAAAGATAAATACATCTTTCAAAAAAAAAGAAAGAAAGAAAGAAAGAAGTCGTGGGGTCAGTGCTGTGGTGCAGAGGGTTAACACTCTAGCCTGAGGTGCCGGCATCCCATATGGGCGCTGGTTTGAGACCTGGCTGCTCCACTTCCAAGACTGCTCTCTGCTGTGGCCTGGGAAAGCAGTGGAGGATGGCCCAGGTCCTTGGGCCCCTGCGCCTGTGCAGGGGACCCAGAGGAAGCTCCTGGCTCCTGGCTTCAGACTGGCACAGCTCCGGCCGTTGCAGCCAACTGGGGAGTGAACCAGCAGATGGAAGACCTCTCTCTCTCTCTCTCTCTCTCTCTCTCTCCCCCACTCCTCTTTGTGTAACTTTGACTTTCAAATAAATAAAATAAATCTTTAAAAAAATAAAAATCTCAATTGCTTCTAAAAGGAAGTCTTTTAAAAAATAAAAAAGGAAGCAGTAAGAATTTGGATTCAGTGGATCTAAGCATGCAAATCTGTAAAACCTTTCCTAACACAGACTTCTCCTTGAACTTCATTTGCCCTGCCCTGCCTTTGATAGGGTTTGTTCTGCACCGTGTATAAAACCAAACTGCCTTCTAATGACCGATGGCTCGCTGCTTCTGGGTAGGTTCTTGCAAGTCTCCTGCTCTCCCACTTCTAAAACGACAGCCTTGGGTTTGACTGTCAGGCTTACCACGGCTGCAACCTGAGCACAGATTAGCGTGGATGGCGCTTCCTACCGTGAGAAGCTGGGGGCCAGCTTCCAGAACCTTTTCCTGGTGGTTTCCATTATCTCCCCCAGAACCATCAGAACCCCTTGGCCTCGTTCTGGTGGAACTTGTGACAAGGTTGAGTCTTCGCTGTTTTAAAAGAAATGAAGTCTTGGGCGCTGGCACTATGACATATCTAGTGAAGTTGCCCCCTGTGTTGCCGGCAGCCCATATGGCTGCAGGCTCGAGACCCAGCTGCTCCACTTCTGATCCAGCTTCCTGCTCATGCGCCTGGGAAAGCAGTGAAAGATGGTCTAGGTGCTTGGGCCCCTGCACCCATGTGGGAGACTGGATGGAATTCCTGGCTCCTGGCTTCGACTTGGCCCAGCCCTGGCCATATGGGGAGTGAACCAGCAGATGGAAGATCTCTCTCTCTCTGTCTCTGCCTCTCTCTGTCTAACTCTGACTTTCAAATAAGTAAGTCTTTTTTTTTTTTAAAGAAGTCTTTTTGAAAACACAAGATTAGTTTTTAGAGAGAAAGACAGAGAGGGGGAGAGAGGAGAGAGATATTCCGTCCACCCATTCACTTCTAAAAATAATCACGGTTGGGTCAGAACAAAAGCAGGGGCCGGAACTCAATCTGGGTCTCCCACATGGGTGGCAGAGACCCAAGAACTGGAGCCATCATCTGCTGCCTCCCAGGGTGCGCACTGGCAGGAAGCGGGGTTGGAATGAAGAGTTGGGTCTCAAACCAGGCACTCAGAAGAGGGATGCAGGTTCCCCAGCTGTGATGTAACTGCTGCAACACACGTCCACCTCAAGAACTGAGTAAAGCCACCAGCTGTGTGCCTACATCCCCTATGCATGCTGGTTCGAGTCCCGGCTGCTCCTCTTCTGATACGAGTCCCTGCTAAGGGCCTGAGAAAATCAGCAGAAGATGGCCCAAGTGCTTTGGGCCCCTTCCGCCAACATGGGAGACCCAGATGAAGCTCCTGGCTTTTGCCTGGTCCAACCCCAGGTGTTGCGGCCATGTAAGGAGTGAATTCGTGGATGGAAGACCTCTATCTCTCTCTTTCTCTGTAACTCTGGTTTTCAAATAAATAAATATTTAAAAAGGAAATGAAGCTTTATGCCTTTCAAATAAAGACTGCTATATAAGTTCTTACAAGGTAGTGAATTTCTGACCAGAAATGTTACCTTAAGATTTCCCTTTTATACTAATTAAAAAATTATTTATTTATTTTGAATATTTATTTATTCATTTGAAAGGCAGAGATACAGGGAGGAAGAAGCAGAGAGAGAGAGAGAGAGAGGGTGGTCTTCTATCCGCTGGTTCACTCCCCAGATGGCTGCAATGGCTGGAGCTTCACCAATCCGAAGCCAGGGGCCAGGAGCTTCTTCTGGGTCTCCCAAGTGGGTGCAGGGGCCCAAACACTTTGACCATCTTCTGCTGTTTTTCCAGGCACATTAGCAGGAAGCTGGATCAGAAGTGGAGCATCTGGGACTCGAACCAGTGCCCATATGGGATGCTGGTGTCAAAGGCGGCATTTTTATCTGCTACGCCACAATGCAGGCCCTTGTCTTGTAATTTTGACCCCCGAGCTCATGCATGCTAGGGTCTTATCTGTGAGGCTTCTCTGGGGTCTGAATTGACAGGATTAGCACTTACTTCTGCCAAGTATCCCTGGGGGTCTCACTGGTACAGGAAGGCTTCTTGTGCTAATTTCTTGGCCATGAGGTACAGATGCATTGGAACCCTAATGTGGGCTTTGTTTACAGAGTTAACAAATTCTCATAAATCTTTTTTATTTTCCATCAGAACTTGAGGTAAAACAGACTTGCTTCCTTTTATTTGTTTGAGGGAAGGAGGGATGGCCCATATGGCCACAATGGCTGGGCCAGGCTGAAGCCAGGATCCAGGAACTCCATCCGGGTCTCCCACATGGGAAGCAGGGGCCCAAGCACTTGAGCCATCCTCAGCTGCTTTCCGAAGCGCATTAGCAGGGAGCTGGCTTGGAAGTGAAGCAGCCGGGACTTGAACCTGCACTGTGCCGTAGGATGGCAGCATCCTAGGGGTGGCTTAACCCTGTTTGTCACAGCGCCAGCCATTGTTGCCTCTCCGCTAGGCTGCGGTCAGCTTCCTCACACGGCTGCTTCAGGGCCCCCCCCCCCAACCACAGGGGACCCAGTCACAACGCCCCATCCCTTCTGCACCCACAGCTCTGAACCCAAGCCCCAGGATGGATGGATGCCCTTCTCTCTCCTGCCTGCACCTGGTGTCTGCCCAACCAGTGCCTGCTTAGCCTACTGCTTTCTGTGTTTCTCTCTGTTTGGGGCTCCTGGTGTTCGCCTTCACTTCTTTTTAACTCAGCTTCGCATGTCAGCCAGCATTTATTGTATTTCAGCCCGCTCTAGCAGTCACAGGTGAGGCAGGTTGGGCATGGAGTTAGCGCTAAGGATGTCTCTGCATTGTTATTATTATTTTTTTTTAGAAACATTTTTTTTTGACAGATAGAGTTAGATAGTGAGAGAGGGAAACAGAGAGAAAGGTCTTCCTTCCATTGGTTCACCCCCCAAATGGCTGCTATGGCCGGCGTGCTGCGACAATCCGAAGCCAGGAGCCAGGTGCTTCCTCCTGGTCTCCCATGAGGGTGCAGGGCCCAAATACTTGGGCCACCTCCACTGCCTTCCTGGGCCACAGCAGAGAGCTGGACTGAAAGAGGAGCAACCGGGATTAGAACCCAGAGCCCATATGGGATGTCGGTGCCTCAAGGCGGAGGATTAACCAAGTGAGCCACTCCCTGTTATTTTAAGATTTATTTACTTATTTGAAAGTCAGAGTTACACAGAGAGAGAAGGAGAGACAGAGACGGGGCGGGGGGGGGGAGTCTTCCATCTGCTGGTTCACTCCCTAATTGGCTGCAATGGTTGGAGCTGTGCCGATCCTAAGCCAGGAGCCAGGAGCTTCTTCTGGGTCTCCCATACAGGTGCAGGGGCCCAAAGCACTTGGGCCATCTTCTACTGCTTTTCCAGGCCATAGCAGAGAGCAGGCTTGGAAGTGGAGCAATGGGGACTCGAACCGGCACCCACATGGGATGCCAACACTGCAGGTGGCAGCCTCACCTGCTACACCACAGCACCGGCCCCATCTGCATTGTTATTTATAACAGCCCTGCACCCTCAATCCTCAAGCAAGGGCAAGAGCCTGAGTATCCCTGGGTGACCATGAAGCTTAACTTCCAAGGGCTGGACTGGCCGGGAGTCTCACTTGCTGGCCACTAGCACTCGCTCCATGTAGGGACGTAGTACACATCCGGGAATTTTGCACTCAGAATGGGTCACAGGATGGTGGCACATTCATATGTGCCTTACCAAGTGGCCTGAACAAAAAATGATTTTGCAGAAAAATAATAAAGTAAGGAAGTGTTCTCGACATAATTTTAGTAAAAAATAATCACAGGCAGGGCCATGTAGGTTGCCCAGTGGCAAGGTGCAGAGCACATTCTCTTTGGAAAACTAAAATGGTGCAAAGCAAATATCTGAGAAAGGTATGTTCAAGAAACCTCAAAAGAAGTGATCTCCGCAGTAGGGTTAGACACCATTTCCCCCTCTATACTCTGAATTAATTAAGTAATTAATTTGAAAGGCAGAGTGACAGAGAGAGAGGCAGAGAGAGAATAAAACGATTTTCCATTCTCTGGTTCAGTTCCCAAATGACTGCGATAGCCAGGACCAGGCCAGGCTGAAGCCAGGAACTCCATTCAGGTCTCCAGGCAGGTGCAGGGGCCCAAGCACTTGTCCATCTTCCGCTGCTTTCCCAGGCACATTAGCAGAGAGTTGGATTGGAACTGGAGCAGACGGGACTCGAACCCGTGTCCATATGGGATGTCGTCATGGCAGCTGGAGGCTTTACCCACTACGCCACAGCACTAGTCCCATGTTTTGTAAGTTTTGAAAACAGAGACTATGCCTGACTTTTATTAGAGAAATCAGAGAGCTGGATGACCCCCAGAGCTGGGAAGAACTGGCCTCACCCTTGCCCTGCACGCAGTCGCACTGGGCAGGCTCCAGGGCCTCCCCACCTCACATGTGGCCTGGGCTGCTCCGCACTTAGTGACAGGACAAGGTTGGGAGGTGGGGTTTCGTGTCGCTGATTTGTTCATCATTCCAGGCGTCCATGCGCCATTCAGAGCTGCTGAGAGCGTCGGCTGGCTCTGGGTGCTGGGGGTTACTGCTGGGCAGAGCAGCCAGGGTTCCTGCTCCATCAGCTCCCAGCCTGCTGGGGATGCAGGTAGGAGCAGGGAGTGGGAGGCAGTTCTGGGAGAAGGCTCGGTTTATAACTGGGCCCAGTGGCATGAGCCTGGGCAAGAGGGTGTGAGAGGGGTCCCTGGGCAGGGCAGGACCAGGGCTCCTGAGGAGGAGGAGCAGCTGGCTGGGGGGAAGGGGTGGCACTGGGAAGGCAGGTATGCCCAGGCCCAGGCCCAGGCCCAGGGACATGTGTGTGTGGAGGGCACCCAGCAGGCAGGTGCACAGGGCTGCCTGTGAGCGACAGGGAGGAGATCAGAGAGTGACCTGGTGTAGAGGTTGGCTGGGAGGCCACGTTGAATGGGCTGGCCAGGTCTGGGGCAGCTTCTGGGGCCTGGAGACCCCTGGGCCAGGTGGGACTCAGCTTAGTGAGGAGGGGCCTCCTCCTGGAGACTGTGGCCCCCTGAGAACGTTGGGGAAGCCCAGGGCGCTGCCTCACTGGGGCCACCCGTTTGCTCCCCAGGTGCAAGAGGGAATTCCCATGTTGATGACTTGGGCTCCCTTGCAAAAAGCACACGGCCACGGGAAGGCTGTGCTTCCCAAGGGAGCCTGCTGTGTCCCACGGTGCCTTCTTCCTGCACAACCCCACAGGCCAGTAGTGAGCGAGTGCCGGGTCCTCACCCCTGAGCCCTGTGTGTCCTGTATGCATTGTCCACGCAGCACAACATGGTGAGTGGCAGCTGGGCAGAGAGAGGCCTTTTCGGGGGGTGGTGGTGGTAATCGGGGAGGCCTCCTGGAGGAAGTGATGTTCCAGAATGGTGAGCAGGTACAGAAAGCAGCTTTTTGAAGATCTCCTGGAAGGAGGAGTGGTCAGTACACAGGCTGGGCATGCTGATGTGGAGCTCAGTAACAGGGAGTGAGGCAGGCCCGACTCAGATGCCTCAGGAACTTTCTAGGCCAAGGGGAGTGGTTTGGTTTTACTCCAAGTCTAAGGAGAAGCCATGAGAGAGTGAAAGCAGAGCGGCTGGGCTGGACGTTGTCCAGGTGAGCACAAGCCCTGGCCAGGTGCGGGCAGGGTCCCGAGCGTGCAGCGGCTGGTGAGGCTCGCTCAGAGAACAGGCTTTCGGGGGACTCGGAACAAACAAGCAGCCACCCGCAGAGGCCTGGGCAAACCCACAGGCCACCAGCTGGGCTGTGGACCCCCCCCCCCCAGGAGGGGCCGCTCTGCTAGTCCCAAGCAAGGCCCTGCGCCAGCCACCAGGCTACAAGACCTGTTCTCTATGAGGCTAGCCAGGCCCTGTTAGGACCAGCAGAGCCCATCAGTGGGGTCCAGGGTCAAAGTCAGAGAAGCAGCAGGGCCTTGAGTGCCCACTGTCCACCTCTGGCACGGTGCTGCAGCCAACTGGCTGCCCTTTTTCTTGGCATTGTCATCCACCCCTCACTATATCCACATGTCACAGTTAAAGCAGCTACCGTTAAAACGGAGAGAATGTTCTAGCAAATCTGCAGGTGGATTCCATGGTTTCTTAGCCCCTTCTTGGCCCTGCACGCCCCCATGAGGGACCCCAGGCCAGGCTTCTCAGGTTCTGCGTGTGTGCGTGGACGCCCCCTTCCGACACACATGTATTCCACTGGTCGGAAGGGCTCACTCCCGTGCACACACACAGCTCCCCTATGCCTGAGCGCGCATCCGTGCCTGCAGCCATGGCTCTTGGCCCGGCAGCCTGGCTGTCTCTTCTTGGCAGTCTGCCCCTTCCTCTGCCCCCTCGGTGCCCGGCTGGGCTGCAGCAGGGAGTGGGGAACTGCAGGGCCGTGCTCAAGCGAGGTTTGTCCAAGCTGTTGATGCAGGTGCAGCCCACGGCTGTGGCTGTGCCAAGGGAGAGAGACGCCTCTGCCAGCTGCCCAGGCCTGGCTCTGCAGAGCAGCCCCTGGAAGGGAGAGCACGGGCAGATCTGGCTGCTGGGGTAGGGGCAGTGGCCAGGCTGGCCTTGTGCCCAGTAGACGCCCAGCCCCCGCTCGGTGCTCCTTGCGTCCCTATCCCCAGCTGCTGGGATGGGCGCCTTCCGTCTGGCTGCGCCTTGTTCCTTCTTTCCTAAAATAATTGCTTCTCTGAGCAGTCTACTCACTGGGCTCAAATGCCACTTTCTGCAAAAGGGTCCTGGAGACGGGGTGTGTGTGTGTGTGTGTGTGTGTGTGTGTGTCCCTGCTGCCCCGCCCACCACTCTGCCTCCCTCCCAGGGGAAGCCGAGGGCCCCATGTCGGGGGCATGACCTGTTAGATTTTCTGTGCAAACAGCTCCGTGCGGAAATTCCTCATCCCCTGAGTTTTCACAGAACAGACAGCACACGCGGCCGGCCGTGTTTCCAGTGGCTTTTTGCTCTTACCAGACAGAAGGTCCGCACGTTCTGCATCGCTCATTACAGTCCATGCTGCGGGGGAATCCGCGTGCATGAGCAGTTGTGTCTGGTTGTGAAAATGCCACCAGGCGATGTTGGGAGAGGCTGTTTCTGACCCCACTCTTTGAATGGCGACTGTCGAGGATAGGCTAAAGGGATGTTTTTACAGGATGTTTACACTACCGATGAGTCAGTCATCTTTTAAAATAAAAGGCATGGGGCTGGCGCTGTGACACTAGCATCCCATATGAGCGCTGCTTTCAGTCCTGGCTGCTCCACTTCTGACCCAGCTCCCTGCTAATGCGCCTGGGAAAGGCGCACATGTCAGCTCGAGTGCTTGGGCCCTGCCATCCGTGTGGGAGACCTGGGTGGGGGCCCAGGCTCCTGGCTTCAACCTGGACCAGCCCTGGTTGTTGTAGCCATTTGAGGAACGAATCAGTGGTTGGAAGATCTGTTTGTCTGTCTTTCTCTCTCTCCCTGTCACTCTGCTTTCCACATAAAGTCAGTCATATATATATATATATATATATATATATATGAATGTATATATACACATATATATGAATGTATATATATACACATATATACATACATATATATATGTGTGTATATATATATGAATGTATATATATATATGCATGGTGAGCAGAATACATACATATATATATATATATATATATATATATATATATGATTCTCATGTGTAGGGTCCTTTCTCTGGACCCCTCTGCCTCTGTGGGATTGGGCGTGTCCCCACTGTACCCTCCCTGATGGGGTCTATGTGGTGAACCGGTTTAGGTTACCCTCATGGCCACCTGCCCTGTCCACACTGTGAGAGGCCCCCTGCACCCCAGCCTGTTCACAGTTTTCACCCCACCACCCAATTTGTCCAAAAAGTCATCAGAACTTGTTGGGGAACCATTCCACTATCCCCTGTCACCTCCAGAGGAAACCAACCATCCTGTAGCTCAGCTCTGGGGGTACTCTCTGTTTCCTCGAAAGGAAACCGGGGTTGGATAGGAATGTGCCATGAGCCAGAGGGGAAGGAGGACAAGGGCTGAGTTACAGGGTGCTGTTCAGAAGTCACAGCTGAGTCTGATGGGGCCGGTGCAGTGGCGTAGTTGGTAAAGCCGCTGCCTGCAATGCTAACATCCCATATGGATACCGGTTCGAGTCCTGGCTGTTCCATTTCCAATCCAGCTCTCTGCTATGGCCTGGAAAAGCATGTGTGCATGGGTGTGTGTGCTAGTGAACATATGGATTTGCTACATGGATTTGGCTCATACAACCGTGGGGCTGGCTAAGCAAGACTGAAGTCCATAGGGCAGGCGCCAGAAGACCCCAGAGCTGTTTGGAGCATGGCTCAGGGATTAGGGAAGGCCCAAGCCCTTTCCCACAAGCCTCTCAGCTGACTGAGTCAGGCTCATTCGGGAAAAGCTCCCTTTGCCTGTTACAGTGGACTCTCCTCACATCTGTGAAATCTTTGTGGCACCATGTGGGCTAGGCGTGGGTGTGCTCAGAAGGCCACGACCACATCTGTGGCTCAGCCTAGCAGGGTAACACAGCCAAATGGCATTCCAGGGAGAAGAGAACTTCACAACTGAGGGAAGGGAAAGACCTTCAGACAGGATGTAAAAACACAAACCATAAAGCCCAAGACCGACCAAGTGGACTACACTGAAATGAAGACGTCTGCTCCCCCCAGAAGCTGAGATCAGGAGAACATGCCTGTAGCACATGCAACTGACTCATATTCAGGAGAAACAATGTAATAGGGTATTGTGAAAGGGATTCACTGAGGGACTTTGCCAAAGAGTTAATCCTAATGGTGAGTAAACCCATAAAAAGATGTTGCCCCTCCCTTACCAGAAAATGCAAATTAATGCTGCAATGACATACCCGTAATAGTCTTAAAATCTGCCCATTAGTTTTTTTTTTTTAAAAAAAGATTTGTTTATTTATTTGGAAAGCAGAGATATACAGAAGCAGAGAGAAGGAGGGAGAGAGGGAGAGAGAGAGAGGTCTTCCATCCGCTGGTTCATTCCCCAAATGGCTGTAATGGCCAGAGCTGGGCTGATCTAAAGCCAGGAGCCCGGAGCTTCTCCTGGGTCTCCCATGTGGGTGCAGGGGCCCAAGGACTTGGGCCATCTTTCACTGCTTTTTCCCAGACTATAGTAGAGAGCTGGATCAGAAGTGGAGCAGCCAGGTCTCGAACCGGCGCCCATATGGGATGCTGACAATTCAGGCCAGGGCATTAACCCGCTGCACCACAGCGCCGGCCCTGGCATTTTCTTTTTAAATGCTATCCCAGTGTTCCTTACTATTTCTTCATTCTTCTCCTCCAACTGTGGCTTTTCAAGTTGCCTCCTTTCATGCTTTGAATTCTGCATCTGAGGAGCTGCACATAGCTGTTACTCTCTGGAATCTTATTTTGTTAGGTAGGTGAGGTCATATTTTCTTGAGAGCTCTTGATCCTGCCTACGCACTGAAGTATAAGGAATTTTTTCCAGTCTTTTTTTTTTTTTTAAAGATTTATTTATTTGAAAGTCAGAGTTACACACAAACACACACACACACACACACACACACACGGGGGGGGGGGAGAAAATGAGAGAGGTCTCCTATCCATTGGTTCACTCCCCAATTGGCCGTAGTGGCCAGAGCTGCGCCAATCCGAAGCCAGGAGCCAGGAGTTTCTTCTGGGTCTTCCCATGCAGGTGCAGGGGCCCAAGGACTTGGGACATTCTCCACTGCTTTTCCAGGCCACAGCAGAGAGCTGGATCGGAAGTGGAGCAGCTGGGTCTCGAACCAGTGCCCAAATGGGATGTTGGCACTGTAGGCAGCGGCTTTACCTGCTATGCCACAGTGCCAGCCCCTCCCATCTTCTTTACCTGTCTTTTTTGTTCCAATCCTTCCAGAAGTTCTAAGTGGTGTCCTTATTTTCCCTGAGCCTGTGGCCACTTCTGCTCTCCTAGTACCTGGCAGTGCCCTGAGCAGGATTTGTTGGGAGGCTGCTGCTTGCGTGCCTTTGTGGTGGGCTTGTCCCAGATCCACCGTTGGTGGGCTGGTCAGAATGAAGTGGGACAGTTTCTTTTTTAATTAAAAATTTTTAAAAAGATTTATTTATTTTTATGTGAAAGTCAGTTACACAGAGAGAGGAGAGGCAGAGAGAGAGAGAGAGAGAGAG
This sequence comes from Sylvilagus floridanus, assembly GCA_949820135.1. Taxonomy (NCBI): domain Eukaryota; kingdom Metazoa; phylum Chordata; class Mammalia; order Lagomorpha; family Leporidae; genus Sylvilagus; species Sylvilagus floridanus. The sequence goes on along the minus strand of OX463236.1, from coordinate 66,792,309 downwards.
AGAGAGAGAGAGAGAAAGGTCTCCCATCCGCTGGTTCACTCCCCAGTTGGCTGCAACAACTGGAGCTGCGCTGATCCGAAGCCAGGAGCCAGGAGCTTCTTCCAGGTCTCCCAAGAGGGTGCAGGGGCCCAAGCACTTGGGCCATCTTCTACTGCTTTCCTAGGCCACAGCAGAGAGCTGGAATGGAAGTGGAGCAGACAGGTCTTGAACCGGCACCCATACGGGATGCTGGTGCTTCAGGGCAGAGCATTAACCCATTGTACCACAGCGCTGGCCTCCTAATTAAAATTTTGAAATTTATTTATTAATTTGTATTTGAGTGTGTGTGTGGGGAGAGAGAGAGAGAGAGAGAAACACACACACACAGATTTGCCAGTTCACTTCACAAATGTCCTCAACAGCCAGGGCTGGGCCAGTCTGAAGCCAGGATATCCTGGAACTCAATGTGGGTCTCTCATGTGGTGGCAGGAACTCAAGTACTTGAGCCACCATCTGCTGCTTCATAGGATGGGCATGAACAGGAAGCTGGAATGGGAAGCGGAGCCAGGACTTGAACCCAGCACTCTGCCGTGGGGCGTGAGCGTTCCGAGCGGTGTCTTACAGCTACACAAAACGTCTGCCTCCAGAATGGGGAAGTGAGTTTCTTTCTTCTTTCTTTGACACTACAATATATAAAAGAGCCACTATAGGCCGGCGCTGCGGCTCACTAGGCTAGTCCTCTGCCTGTGACGCTGGCACCCCAGGTTCTAGTCCTGGTTGGGGCACCGGATTCTGTCCCGGTTGCCCCTCTTCCAGTCCAGCTCTCTGCTGTGGCTTGGGAGTGCAGTGGAGGATGGCCCAGGTCCTTGGGCCCTGCACCCCATGGGAGACCAGGAGAAGCACCTGGCTCCTGGCTTTGGATCGGCGCAGCCCGCCAGCTGCAACACACCAGCCGTAGCGGCCACTTATGGGGTGAACCAATGGAAAAAAGGAAGACCTTTCTCTCTGTCTCTCTCTCTCACTGTCCACTCTGCCTGTCAAAAAAAAAAAAAAAAAAAGAGCCATTATAAATATACATAGGATTTTCTATTGCTGGCAGATTTAGGGTTTTTTTTTTTTTTTTTTTTTTTTTTGGTCTTTAAGGAAACTGTAAGTCTCACCGTGGTTGAGACTTGCTTCTTCATCCTTGAAAATCTCGTCTCTATCACAGTGATGCATGCGCAGACTGACAGCCTCGATTGTCCAATACTTGGATCAACTCCTAACCAGTTTTGGTGCCCATAAATAAATGGGCCCCTGTGCCCATTTATTTACTGTTTTTTAGTAGCTACTCAGTAAGTCATGGACACACAGAAACGTGCATCCCAGGAAGGAATATCACGTACCCCTTCTCATAGCAGCAACTTGTCACTCCTAAGTGACAGAGTTCACGTCACCAGGGTCTGAGCACAGTTACCTGTCCCACTCGTCCTGGGAGAAAGCCTGGAGTACAAATGCAAGAAGGCATAAGTGATTTCTTACTAGAAATCACACATGAAATCAGAGTATTTTCTAGAATTTACTGCAAAACGCCATGAAAACCTGAGCTCTCGGTGCACCCTGGGAGCCAGCCGCGTGTCTGGGCACCTCAGAGACTCTCCGTGTGGGTGGCATGCAGACTGGATCCTCAGACGGACCCATGTGGTCTCCTGCGGAAGCTTCCAGCCAGCCTTGAAACCCCAAGCAAGCCCTGGCTCGGAGACACCGACCGTTAGGATCTGCCCAGGGTTGGATTTTACCAGCCTGGCACCGAGTTCCAAAGTGAGTCTGTGCCCCCAGGGCTCAGGTCTCCCCCTGATGCCAGGGCAGATACAGAGACTTGGCACACGCATGGGGATGCTCACCTTCGGGCTTACCTTGGGACCGGTTTCACTGCCAGGCTCAGCACTGAGCCCACAGTCCTGAGCTCATCTTCCTGTCCTACTCCCCCGCGGCGCCTGTGGTCTTGCTCCTCTGTTGGCTTGAGGTCGGGGGAGGGCGTGGTGGTGGGGAGACCAGTCCCATGGCCATCTTGCAGATGAGGGTCCAAAGTCCAAGCCCTGTCTGGTCCTGGGACTTACTGAGGTGGGCCTGGGACCTGGATTCAAGTCTCAGGTCTGGACTGAAGTCCCTCTCCAGCCGCAAGTGGGAGGCAAGTCATTCCTTCTCCAAGGTGTGCTGCTTGGGGTAGCTGGGGTATGGCTGATGCGGGCAGCTTTCTCATTCTCGCCTGGTTCAATGTGTCTCCTTTTCCACCTCCCCCTCCCTACCCCCCCGCCCCCCACCCCGCCCTTTGTTTTTTTGCTGCTGGTGCTGCGACTTCTGCTCCTCGTCTTCTGCTTCTTGTTACACTAAAATCAGGCTCTGCAGTCCCCTACCTGGTTTCCTTAGCTCTTGTGAATATGTGTATGAGTACCTGCTTTTGTTGGCATCTCTCTGTCCTGCATATTCTTTTTTTAAAAGATTTTATTTATTTATTTGAGAGGTAGCGTTACAGACAGTGAGGAGAGGCAGAGACACGGGTCTTCCGTCCGCTGGTTCACTCCCCAGGTGGCTGCAATGGCTGGATCTGAGCCGATCTGGAGCCAGGAGCTTCTTCCGGGTCTCCCGCGCGGGTACAGGGCCCCAGGCACTTGGGCCACCTTCCACTGCCTTCCCAGGGGCATTGGCACTGGCGCTGCAAGGGAAGTGGAGCAGCTGGGACTTGAGCCGGAGCTCCGCTGGGATGCGGGGTGCCGCGTCACAAGCAGTGGCTTCCCCCACTGCGCCACAACGCCGGCCCCTTCACAGTGTCCTGGACAGATCACTCCCCAGCAATGGCACCTCCGGCCATGAGCTCAGGCCAGTTCCTCCCTCGAGTCTCCAAGACCCACGAGCTTTGTCTCCAAGCAGCTTTACCTCAGTAACCTCCCTGACCCCTGGCTGTGACCTCTGCGCATGCGCCCAGCGTTTACCTCGGCACCTGGGTTCCCGCGGCAGCGCTCCGCTATTTCCAAATAAATATGACTCTTTGCAAACTCTGTCTCTGACCGCCATTCAAGTTGACAGGTCCAACGCGGGCCGCAATCTCACACTTGAGGCAGGTGCCGGGGGCCAGTGAATGCCCCGTGCTGTTTCCTTGAGTCCACCTACGTACTTCCTGGAGGTGGGGCCAACGGAGGCGTTGGTCTCTGTGGCCACTGCACTCCTATGCCTCCTGGTACTGGGACAGAGAACTTGAGGCTGGCTGCGAGAGCATGGCTGGGAGCCGTGCCTCATTCCTCTCCCTGCCCGCAAACCTAGGGAGCCTGCAGCGGGCCCAGAGAGGGGCGTGGCTCACACCCTCACTGCGGGGCTGTTCCCCAGCCCCCGGGGTGATAAGCACGGGTGCCAGCGCCTCACTTTACCCGATGTCTGGAAGCGAGCACGTGGAACCCCCATCCCTTCTCTTCCATCTTGGCGGCACTGTCAGAGCTCCTGGCGCCACCGGGTAGCAGCTGGGTGACCTTGGGCGCATGCCCTAGCCCAGCAAAGTTTGTGTTCCCTCATCTGTAACCCACAAGTTGGGAGAAGATCCTGCCTCTCTTGCAGGGTTGGGAGACTTCCACGGGCTGATTTATGCCAAAGGCACTCGGTGCCTCTGAAGTCTCTGTGGGCAGGGGTGACGGTGACCGGGTGATGACGGATGCCTGCTCACTCTCAGGCCCCAGCCCGGTGGCTGCGGATGCCCCCTGCTCAGTGATCCATTTCTTCCTTTTCCCATTGCTGCAAGTGAAAATCCGACTTTTCATTAGGAGGCACTGAAACCAAACCGCCTTCTCCCCTTGGGCAAAGAGGTGTCTCGGAGGCATTCGCCTGGGGCCTCCCAGAGCTGGGGTGGGCTCCCACCTGCCCACCCTGGAGTTGGCTTTGCAGAGCAGCTCCAAGCTCACCGTGTCCCCGCCTGGTCTCACCCCGCCAGCAGAGACCGACCAGCCAGCAGGTGTTGGGGACAGTGAGAGACAGAAAGCAGGCCTGGCCATGCACGCCCCGGTGTCGCCAGAAGCAGGGCCCTGGGAGACCCAAAGCAACAGCTGCCACAGAGCGAGTGAGACAGATGAGGACCAGGCCGCCTGGGCCCCCCAGACAGGAAGCCCCGGCAGCTGGCAGTTTCCAGCCGGGTGAGGACAAGGAATTTACACCACAGGGCGCCCTCCGTGGCTGCCTCCCTGGCGCTCTGTCGCCTGTCGCACTGGGCTCTGGCATCGGATGTCTCTGCCTTCCGCCCACCCCCCGGGGGGGGGCTGTCCAATCCCTTTCCTGAGCACCCTTCATCCTCACCAGCATTGCCGGCCCAGGCTCATTTCCCTGGAAGAGCCCCCAGGTGCCCACCCCAGTGGAAGCTCTCTGAGTTCTGGCAGCTAAACCACAGCTGACCAGTGTCACTGCTCAGAAAAAGCCTGGCGGGTGGTGGCGGGGTCAGGACCACTGGGCCTCGGGCTCAGCGTCCCCTCTCCTGCTGCAGGTCAGTTTCAGGGTCAGGGAACAAAGTCAAGTCTAACTAGAGTGGCTCAATCCAGCGTCCTACTGGAGCACCCTTTCCCCCTGCCAACTGGTCTTTAAGCCTCCAGGCCCAGCATCCTGGGGGATTCCCCAGTGTCCATGCAGCAGTGCCAGTGGGCAGACAACAGCTGCTTTCATTGGAAAGCAGGGGCCAGGGGCCAGCGCCGTGGCTCACTTGGTTAATCCTCTGCCTGTGGCGCCGGCATCCCAGATGGGCACCGAGTTCTAGTCCTGGTTGTTCCTCTTCCAGTCCAGTTCTCTGCTGTGGCCGGAAAGGCAGTGGAGGATGGCCCAAGTGCTTGGGCCCTGCACCCGCATGGGAGACCGGGAGGAAGCACCTGGCTCCTGGCTTTGGATCAGCGTAGCTCCAGCCGTAGCGGCCATTTTGGGGGGTGAACCAACGGAAGGAAGACCTTTCTCTCTGTCTCTCTCTCACTGTCCAACTCTATCTATCAAGTAAAATTTAAAAAAATTAGAAAGCTGGGTCCAGTGGAGGGTCTGCACCTCCAGCCTGCTTGGACCCCAAGCCTTCTCCCTCTAGCCCTTGCGTGAATCCTTCCCTTGCTCAGTCTTCCATCAGGGACTCCCAGTGGGGCTGCAACTTCCAGAAAGTGTGGCCCAGGCGCGCTGCCTCTCGGGCTCTGAGGCCAGACGAGGATCCCTTGGCACATTATTTGTTCAGGAGCAGAGTCGTGGCTCAGACACTGTCATATCAAGACCACTTCACACTCTTGAAAAACACTGAGGGCGGGCCGACACTGTGGCGCAGTAGGTTAATCCTCTGCCTGCGGCACTGGCATCCCATATGGGCACCAGTTTGAGTCCTGACTGCTCCTCTTCCAATCCAGCTCTCTGCTATGGCCTGGGAAAGCAGTAGAAGATGGCCCAAGTCCTTGGGCCCCTGTACCCGCGTGGGAGACCTGGAGGAGGCTCCTGGCTCCTGGCTTCGGATCGGTGCAACTCTAGCCGTTGAGGCCAATTGGGGAGTGAACCTGCTGACGGAAGACCTCTCTCTGTCTCCCCCTCTGGCTGTAACTCTACCTCTCAAATAAATAAAATCTTTTGAAAACAAACACAAAAATACTGCACCTCTCACCGGCCTGCGGTGACAGCACCTCTCTTTCCAACTTAAACTTGGCCATTGTGAAAATATTTACACAATTAAAATGAGCAAATGGTCCCTATACCTGCATACCATGGTTATGTCTATCTGTGTTTGCTATGACAGAATTTAAAACTAGGAAGTCTAAAACACAAGAAGACAGAAGCACACATTTGAGCAGCCACTGGAGTGTCCACCTGTTACCGCAGACCACAAACTCCTCTACACATCTGCAGGAGAATGAGAGTGAAAAAGACCCGGTGTGCTCCTTATTGTTATCGAAGCAATTTTGACCTTTCACCACCACCCCCCAAAGGTCCAGAGATGGCTAAGGGTCACTAGTTACTCTTCGGGTCTGTTTGGATATTGAGTCGGACATGTTTCAGACTCTGCTTCACCCTGCACTGGCTGAGGGACCTTGGACAAGTACCTGACTCCTCCGTGGTACAGATGCTGCACCTGTGAGATGGGGATGGTAGGGGAGAAAGATGACAGAGGGTACCCAGGCAGAGCTGGCTGCGCCACTGGGCGCTCTGGAGGACTGGCTGCATTTGGGGAGGTGACTCAAGTGTGGTGCTTTGCCACTATCACAGGGCCCATTTTAATGTTCACAGAATGATGGACGTCTGTCCCTGATATGGACTGAATGTTCACATATCCCCCAGATTCCTAGGTTGAAATCCTAAAGAGTGTAGCAGGTGGGATCTTGGGCAGGTGATTAGGTGAGAACTGGATATAGTGATGGGATTCACGGCTTTAGAAAGGGATCTGAGAGAGGGGCTTTCTCTCCCCACCGTGTGAAGATGCAGCAGGAAGGTGGCTGTCCACAAACCAGGGAGTGAGCCCTCACTGGACATCCTTGTTGATCTTGATCTTGTTAAGAGCAACCCCCCAAACCAGTTGGAGAAGTCGCTGTAAACCCCCCACACCGAGTCTTGCTTGCCCGACCCAGAAAGCCAATCACTGACATCGGTGTGGTGGAAGAAAGCAGGTGTTTATTTGCAATGCACAAAGCAAGGAGCTGGACGGCTACTGCTGAATTCCTGGACTCCCCAAGGGCAGAGGGGTGAAGGTTCTTGCAGGCTGACGTTGGGGCTGACAGGTGTGTGCACGGCTCGTGTGCACGTCCCAGCTTGGGCAGGGGTGCTCAGGGCCTTCCTTGGATTGGTCGGTGATGCTGTGGTCTTTGGGGAATTTTTCTGATGGCCAGGTGGGCTCCGGTTGGTCTGGGGGATTACATGCGGGTGGCAGTTATCATCTGCCCCAGACTTGGAATGCCCCCGCACAAACCCCTCTGGACAATACTGGCCGTCAAGGTTTTATCTATGGGAGAAGCAAAGAACTTCTCGCATCCAGCTATCAGCACCTTGTAGGGCTGCACACTGTACCACTCCCTCAACGCAGTGGATTCCTTGGGAGAGGTAGCTAATCCTAAAGGACGGGCAAGGACACCTTGGGCTAAGGGGACAGAGGAGAGGCTGGGTCCTGGTGACACCCCAGCTCCTCACTAGGGATATTTGTATGGGGGTTTGGAAAAACCTGCCCGTGTTGTTGGAGCCAGCCAGTCCTGACATTTTCTTGTAGAGTCGGAGGTGGCTGAGGTCGCTCCCTGAGTTGGTGAGGCATTTGAACAAGGGTGATAAGCACCAGAGTGGCCGCTCCAAGCCTTCGAGTGTAGGAAGGAGGCTGGCTGGGTGGAAGGGAAGGGGGTCCTCGGTGGGAATCGGAGGTTCACGCAGGTGCGAGCCTGGGACTTTCCATGGTTTGAATGGGCGGACTCATGTGCTGCTCTGAGATTCCCTAAGAGGGAGAGGCTTAAAGGGAGACCAGGGCAGAGTCTGGCCTCCACCCATCTGGTTGGTGGCAGGGGGCCTGAACTCCCTGTGAGCCCAGGGTGCCCATAGCTGGCCATGAGTGAGCTGGACTATGCACCCTGCCCCACAGGGTGAAGATAGCACAGACTGGGCAAGGCAGGGTCCTGGGGGCCACCCCCTCCAGAGTGCCCATGCCCCAGGAAGGAGCCCCTTCCAGGCGCTTCCTCCCAGGGAGGCCATGCCTAGTGATGGCAGCCACATGCAACAGTCCTGGGGTGCCTTCCCCTGTGAGGGCGGCATGGAGATAATGGAGGTTTCACCTTAGGCCAGGGACAGTTCCTCTTTGGACTGGATTTTTTTTTTCCTTGATGTGTCCAAAGAGAATCAGACATCTGGCCAAGGGCAGTGTCTGAACCACAGGGACAGGCCTCCCAGGTAAGCTCTCTGCACATGGTCCCCTCCCACCCCCTCAGCTGGACTGAGACTGTGGAGGGGCTCAGCCCAGACAGGAGCCGCTAAGGATGTCCCCTGACCTGTCTGTGCCCTGGCTGCTGAGGCCCCTCAGGGCTGGAGCCCTCTAGATCCTGGACCGGGGGCGGTATCCCCCTTCGGAGTGGGGGTGGGGGGCGGTGGCCTCCTTGGAGCAGGCCACTCTGGTGGGGAGGGGTTCAGCAGAAGGCGTCTGAGGGCTGGATCCGGGCTGGGGTCTGAGTTCCACGCGGTCAGCAGGAGGAGGCGGGGGTGGGGGTGGGGGTATTGGGCTTTCTTTCCCAGACAGCCCTGAGGCCCTGGCCCCTCTCTCTGTCTCCCAGAAGGCTGGGGAGCAGGCTGAGGCCCGAGCCAGGGCGCATTTTTGGAATTCCAAGCATGTCTGATTGCTTTCCAGGCCCTGGGCTTGGGGGGGGTGGGTAGCCGGGCCGTCGGGAGCTGAGTGGAGCTGCTGGCTCCAGGCTCAGTCTAGTCCCCACCCTGAGGGTGTGTGTGTGTGTGTGTGTGTGTGTGTGGAGTGGGGGTGGGGGTGGGGATGTCCAGGGTCTCTTCAAAATGTTGCGAGATGAAGGGAGCTGCTGCCCCCTGCCCTACGTTCCCAGCCTGGCCCCCAGACTCTGCTTGGCCAGGGATGCCTCCTATGGGGCTCATATCCCAGGGCACAGGGAAAACGCCCCCCCCCCCCCCACGAAAATGATACTACTTAATTTAGAGACCAGAATGTCCTGGGAAGTTCTTTTAGAGGGGTTTTACTTGAGGTAGCATACTGAAATCGTCAAAGGAAATGTTTTAAGGTCTAGTTTACCTTACTCTTACATTTCGGTTTTGATAACAGCTGTGTGTTGGCTCAGATGCTGCACGCCTGTGCGTCTGTTAGTGATAAAATGGCAAAGCAAAATGATCCCAGAGAGGAGCCACTTCCGAAAGGAGGCCTGGCTCATGTGGGTCCCTGGAGTGCCCAGTGCCCGCTCGGTGGCCTGGTGCACCTCCCACTGGGCCTGTGCCCACGGTCTTGCTCTGGATAGCTGGTCACCCACCCACCCTGCTGAGCCCCTGTCACCAGGGCCGGGCAGCGACTCCCTTCGACTCGATCACATACTGCATTCTTTTTTTTTTGCACAATTTGCCACTTCCCTCTGCGAAGTCTCCGGATGTATGTGCATGGCTGAGACGGGTCAGGAGACAGGCTGAGGTTACGCAGCAATGGCCGTCTGTGTGGGGGCCTCGTGGGAGAGAGAGCTCTCCAGAAACCTGACCTTGGCTCCCCCACACTCGCACGGACGGGGAAGTCCGGGCAGAGACTGGGAGGAAGATGGCCCAGGTCCTGTGGCTCCTCTAGGACTCCATGCTTTGGGTCCTCACCTGCCTGGGCCAGGGCAGCGCCTAGCTGGAACACTGCTCCAGGACTCCTCTTCCTATTTCTCCTTCCTCCAGACCCAGCCAGGCAGTTGGAGTCACTGGCGACCCTGTCCCCACTGGCTTGAGGCTGTCCTCCCTCGCGCCGGCACTTTGACATCCGCCTTGCTGTGGCGTCTCAGGGGGCTAGCTAGTTGCAACCTACCGCACATGCGCAACGCGGCCCGCCAGCTCCACGGAGGCGCACAGTCTCCAGGTTGCGATTGCATCTTCTGCAGAGCAGCAGGTCTTGATCTGACATTGGGTTCCCAGCCCCCAAGCCTCCCAGTGGTTTGAAGGTGTTCCCTGAAGGGCAGGTGTTGAATACTCAGTCTGTAGTGCGGAGGAGCTGGGACCTTTAAGAAGTGTTCAGGTCGCGAGCGTTCTGCCCTAATGGATGCATCACCGCCATTATCACCGGAAGTGCCTTCCTTAAAACGGAAGTGCTTACTTGTGTTTTCTCTCTGCCTCTCTCGCCCTCTCACTTTCCACCATGAGATAGTGGAGCAAGAAGATCCTTACCAGACATAGCCCCTTCCTCTTGGACGCCCCAGTCTCCTTACTCACCAGCCAGTAACTTGTTGTCCTTTATAAACCACCGGCCTCAGTAGTCTGTTATCACAAAGGAAATGGGCCCCAGTATCCTGCTATCCCCCAGACCCTTGCACACCCACCCTGCTCCAAGAGGGCGTCTGTGCCTTCGCTGGAGCCACAGCCTGGCAGCCGTGGGATGCCTTCCTGGGCAGGTGCCTGAGTTCTTCCTGCCAATCCCAGGCTCACCCCTCCACTGAGAGGGGCCCCTGGCAGTTGTAGCAGTTAGCTACTGCAGGGGAACAGGGGAGGCCACAATTCAGCAGCTTTCAAAGAGCAACAGCCTGGTTTTTCCACGAGTCTTCCACGGGGGCTGGGGCTGGCGGATGCTGCTCCTTGTGGAGTTGATTAACCCAACCTGGCTGGGGCTGGAGCATCCTCCCAAGATGGCGCAGGCTGTCCACCTGAGTGCGGCCTGGGCCGTGGCCTGGGGTTGGACTCCTTTCCATGTGGGGCGCTCCATAGGCTACTTTAAAGCAGGGAGGGAGCTGGGCCCCAAGCGTGGATGTCTCCAAAAAAGATTGGGAAGCATTGCAGGTCACACTAGTCCCTCCAGTCCTGTGCCATTGGCCAAGGTGGTCACAAAGCTTCCCCAGGTCCCAGGTGCAAGAGGTGGGGACCTTTTTTTTTTTTGGTCTTATGATTAATTTATTGGAAATAGTTACACAGAGAGAGACAGAGACAGAGAGAGAGGTCTTCCATCCTCTGGTTCACTCCCCAAATGACCACAATACCCAGGGCTGGGCCAGGGTGAAACCAGGACCCTGGAACTCCATCCAGGTTTCCCACATGGGTGGCAGGGGCCCAAGCACTTGGGTGAAAGTCTGCTGCCTGCCTGGCTACATTAGCAGGGAGCTGGATGGGAAGTGGAGAGGGTGGGACTTGAACTGGTACCCACATGGGATCCTAGTGTCACATTGCTACAGTACCAGCCTGGAGACGGGGACTTGGCTCCACGTATGATGACGAGTGGAAAGAGCATGCGGGCTGGTATACACTGTTGCCACCGATTTGGGGAAATAATGCTTGCTATGGGCACGAGAGTGAGGCTGGCAGCCTCTGAGGTGGCCCAAGGACCCCTGCCCTGGCCGAGCCCCCTCCTCTTGCACGTGGCTTGGACGACTGGACTCAGGCTGTGGCAGAGCTGTGGGACGTCACTCCGGAGACTGGGTCACATAAAGGCCTCTGCTTCCCTCTTGGTGTTTTCTCTCCTTCTGCCCGGGATCGCTCACCTAGGGCCAGGCCAGCCGTGGGGCCTCATGAAAAGCAATGGAGGAGATGGAGAGAGCCCCGGTCAGTCCTTTGGAGGAGGTGGGGCCCTGGCTGCAGGCGTGGCTGCATCCTCATCACAGGTGCAGGAGAGGCTCCAGCTTCCCGACCTGTGGAAGTGGTGGCACAGCAAATGTGTGTTGTTTTTAGCTGCTCATTTCAGGGCGATTTGACTCCCTGTGGTAGCTACCACGAGTGGTTTTGCCATCAAAAGTCACATGGAGTCGCGGCACACCTGTGTGTGTTCCCGGCCAGGGAAAGTGAACGCTTTTGCTTACCCCACAGTGCTCAAGATCCACGGGCCATAGTGACAGTGGCTGAAAGGTGTCCCAGTGTAGAGCAAAGGGTTCAGGATGATGACTGCGTTTGGCAAATGATCCGGGCTCAAGTGACACCTTGGGCCAGGGGAGGGGCTGTGTGTGAGACAGACTGACCAGGCTGAGGTCACAGGGGTCCCAAGTCCTGTCTTCAGGGGGTGGGGGTGGGGCATGAAGGAGGGACCTCCCTGTGGTCTGCAAGGAGGCACTGGGGTAGGGGGAATGAGTCAGGCTTAGGGACAGGAAAGAAGAACCCGAGGCTTGGTGCTTGAGTCGGGGGCCCTGCCATTCCCACAGAGCTGCTCCCCGCCACAGAGAGAAGCCCGAGGGGAACTTAGGTGAGCTCTGTGGGCTGGAGCTGCGGCGGCAGTAAGGAGGCAGCAGGTGGCTCATTCTCCACCTTGTGGGGAAGAGGGTGCTCAGTCTGGGACCCCCCCCCCCCACTGGGGGCTCCTAGACCCCCTCCTGGGCCAGGCTGTGAGCCTCCCCCCCCCCCCCCCCCGCACTCCACCCCTTTCCTCCACCACATCCTGCTGCTCCAGGCTGAAGCTCTGACACCATCTGGGTGGCCAGGTGGCTTGGGAAGCTCGTTGCGGCTGCTGTACCTGGAGCGTCCCCTCCCACTCGTGACGTGACGTGACCCGTTCAGGTGTCTTGTTTCTGAGGTGCGGGGATCCTGTCCCTGACAGCATCTCCACCTCCTCCTCCAGGCTCAGATGTGCCCAACCCACATTGCCCATCTCTCCTCCCAAACTCAGGGTTTTCCGCCCATCTCCTGTTGGTGCCGTGTGCCCAGGGTCCTGTGATCCCAGCTTTGCTGAGCACACGCCTGACCTGGGGGCTTCCTGCTGACCCATTTTGAGCGTGGACTTGGGGACCTGAAGCTAGCCCCTGGGTCTCCCGACCCCGCCCACTCCTACCAGTGCCCGCTCTTTCTGCCTTCTTGACCTTGACTTAGCTCCTCTCTTTTTGACCCCTGAACCTTGAACCCTCCTCTCTGCAGCTGCTGCTCCTGTGTCTGAGTCACACCTATTCTGCTGCAAGACACTCCACACGCTGTCAGCTGCCAAAATCCACATCGCTAGGACCGCCAGAGGGACGTTGTCAATTAATGTTGAGAGAGATCTCGGGGCTCCCGCGCGAAGGTGTTGCGTGCAGGAGACTTTATTTTAAAAACCAATCACCAGGCCCCCTCAGGAGGCCTGGTAATTAAGCCAACTGTTGTAGCCATGGAGTAGCTGCAGCTTTAACATGCAACCTCGGTGTAATTAAGTCAGGCCTCCACGGATCGGACGCGTTGCTCTGCCATGGGGGAGAGCAGAAGTCCACCTACGTGGCTCATTACGCGAGCGCTCTTGGATTCCAGGAACTTTGCCAATTATGTTTTTTTTTTTTTTTTCCCTGTAATTCCAATGTGGTTTTCATCTCCCTCCTTGCAATTTCCTCTTAGCCAAGTGGAAACGTCTTTCTGTCTTTTTAGACTTCTCTGGAATTTAATTGATCACATATCTTGTTGCTAAAGCTCTCTGCGTGGGGCGGGGGTTTCCATTTCGACAGTCTTAGTTCACCCCTGTCCCAGAAGCAGACTCAGAGAAGATGTGTGCGGAGACTTAATGGGAGGGTGGCTGCTGGACTGAGGGGAGCCACAGGAGAGGGCCTGAAGTCCCCATCCGGTTTTTTCCCAGGCACACCTGGACTACACTTCCCAGCAGCCCCTGTGGTAACGCTGGGGCCATGTGACTGGGATCTGACCAATAGGATGAGAATAGAGACCATGGCCATGCCCACCACATCCTGCCTGGTTCTTCAATTTGCTTCCATTCAGAGACCAGGTAAACCCTAAAGGCCTTTGAGGATGGTGGCCCTACAAATGGCAGGAGCTGGGATCTGTGAGCCCTGGGAGAGCCACAGACCAGAGCATCGGCCCTGGGTTATTGCACGAATAAGAAACCACGGAGCACATTAAGTACACCAAGACTCAATTTTCTCCCTTGCAAAATGTGTAGAAAGACCCTTTGCCACCCCAGCTGTTGGAGAGGCAGGCTTGGGTGGGAACGTGCTTTGAATGAGACAGGTGGCCTCCCGGGAGGGGCTGTGCTGATGTCACAGAGGGGATGGGTTGGGGGGCTGTGGGGTGCAGGGGTGAAATGGGGCCCTGGCAGAAGTTCCTGTGGCTCTGTTACCTCCAGGCATGTTCAGAAGGCTGCTGAGGTCGCCTTCCTGGAGGGGAGGTGGGGGCGGGGCTGCACTTCCCTTGGCCTCCCAGATGGCAGGCTACTGCTACTTTTTGGGGGAGCTGTCAGAATCATCTGTAGGGCCAGGAGGCTGTGCACACAAGAAACACATCTCACAGTTCTGATTGCTCAGCAACAGTGTAAAAATGGTGACATTTTTGTCAAAATGGAAAACTAAAGTTTGGTGAGTAACTTCCAGGCACTTTGGTGGTACTGTACTGGTGATCAACACATTGGGGACAAGAGATCTAGGTCCTAATTCTGTCTCCATCCCAACTCACCTCTGTATCTGACCCTCAACAGGAGGGTGGGTAAATGCAGGGTCCTCATGACACCAGGGCCCTCCTGTACCCATGGCAGACATCACTAATCCATCATAGAGCTATTTTATCCTTACTGTGCCTGTGGCAGGCATCACTGATTCATCATAGAGCTCTTTCATCTCTTCTGTGCCAGTGGCAGGCATCACTAATCCACCACAGAGCTCTTTCAGCCTGAGCTGACTGGCAGCCTCAGAATCTTCTTCAACATATTGCTGCAGGCTGCGGGTGGCTTGTGTTAAAGCATGAGCTTACTGAAGGCTGGGTGGGGTCTTCTGTCTTTGTATCCTTCAGGCCTTGCACCTTCCTGGCAGTGGGGCAGGGCCTGGGAAGATACAGGTGAACTGCCACTTGGAGGACCTGCCCTGTTTCTCAGGTTTCTCATCTTGCTATAAGCAAGTTGTGGGTAGAATCTGAGGTTGCCAGGAAGGACCAACCATTCATTATGCACCATGCCTCAGGCACCGTGACACAGGTGGGGTCAGAGCCCTGCCTGCCAAGAGGAGCCATTGCAACGTTTAGGGTGTTTATTGCCAGTCAGATTCTGCCTAAGTGGGTTCTTAAAAGTAATGTGAAGAGAGAGAGAGAGGGCTCTTATGTGTAGGTTCACTCCCCAGATGCTCACAGAAGCAATGGCTGGGCCAGAAAAAAGGCAAGAACTGGGAGGAACTCCAGCCGGGTCTCGCACGAAGTGGGGCAGGGACCCAGGTATTTGAGCCATCACCTGCGGCTGCCCAGGTATGCATTAGCAGCAAACTGGAGTCAGGAGCATAGCTGGGGCTGGAACCCAGGCGCTCTGCTGGGATGCAGGCATCCTGAGAGGTGTCCTAACCTCCAGACTAAATGCCTGCTCCAAGCTATCCCCCTCCCCAAATGTGATCCCTTTCCTTGTTTGCCTGTTTACTTTGTCTCGTTAACACCCCTACATGGGACGATTCCCCATTCAGAAATGAAGAAACTGAGGTTCAGAGAGGGGAGGCACCTGCCGAGGTTCTGCTGAGAGGTGCGGGGTGGGGGAGGGGAGGGCCCATTCACCTCCCCCTAGGTGCTGGGGTCTTCCTTAAGCAGATCAGAATGGTGCTGATGTTGGCCAGACTGCCCAGACCACAGCTGGGGAAGGGCCAGGCCCCAGGGTGTCTGGACATGGAGGAAGGAGGGGGCAGGGTGGGGCACAGGACCGGGTCTGAGCGCCTGAATGACTGCCTGGGCAGTGCTCCCCGGGCTGTGATTGGGACACAGCTCGGGTTTCTCCAGGGGAGGTTTTGCCTGTGCTCAGCAGAGCATTGTTCCGGGAACTGACGGAGCCAGGCTTTTTATGTGGGTTCCCTGGGAACTCAGACAAGTCCGGGCTCCCCGCCGCGTGTCCGCCTTCCCTGCCCCGCTGGCTGGCAGGAGCCGCCTAGGCTGCCCTTGGCGCTCGGTGGTAAACACAAGCAGACAGAACCAGACCATCTCGTTGCTTTTCCTCGGCCCGTGGGCTCCCGTGAGTGAGCTGACCTTGCTGACCCCTCTGTGAGGGCCCAGCCAGAGCTGATCGTGGGAAAAGGCAGCTGGAGGGGCCAGGGAGGGGCAGCCATTGTCCTGTATCCCTCTCACCCCGTAAATCCTTCTCTGCTGGAGGCTGGCGGCTCTGGGGGAAGATGGATGGAGACACAGGGGCTCTCCCCGCTTGCCCTGGAGTGCTTGTGATCTGAGCCCCTCCCCATGCAGGGGACCCTCTGAAACGTGTCCCTAGCTGAGACAGTCTCACTCCTGACCCCAAGAAGGAGGAATGTGGCAGGTCTGGGTCCCCATCCAAGGTGACATGTAAGGTCAAGGGGGGCCAGAGGCCACAGCCCCTGCATGCTCTGCATCTCAGAATAAGAAAGCATTCATCTTCCTGCAGCCCCGCAGGCTGCCCCCGCGGAGAAGGTCAAGGGGCAGAGAAAGTACCCCTCTCCCCCCCACCCCCACCCCCCTCCACCCCCAAACATGGGGGGTGTGACACTGCCGTCTCAGAGCAGGCCACGCCTTGCCCTGGCTTCTTGGCCTCCTGTTTGTTCTTTTGTGGTTTTGGAATTTTGCCAGTTTGAAAATCTGAATATTGAAAATGCCTCACCTGGGCGGGGTGGGTTTGCATCAATAGGCTTATCCTGCAGGACAGGCGGGTGGGTGGGTAGAACTGCTCCCTGGGCCTGCCTGCCACTCCATCACTCTGCTGGCTTGGATGGCGCCTCAGTCGTCTCATCTGTAAATTGGGAATGACTACGGGGCAGTCATTGGCGAAGGCTCAGCACCTGCGCCAGCAGCCTTCAGGAACCGAGCTGTGACGATATCTGTGCGTCTCATTTGCAAACAGGTGATGTCACCTCCTCCGGCCACAGGAATTCCCCGTTAGATGGGTGAGTCTCAGAGGAGTCTGAGTCCCTGGTCTGGAAACCCCAAGCCCTCACCTGTGACTCCTTGCGAAGCCATCTTTCTTCTCTGCTCCTGCCAGGATCCTAGCGAGCCTCCACACACACAGTCACGACACCGAGTGGCTTCCTGGTGACATTCGCCACCCTCCTTGTGCTGTCTCTCGGCCCCTTCTGCTCTTTAACCATCCTTGAGCTCCATGCTGTTCCTGGCTCTGAAGACCGCCTGGCAGGAGAGCAGCTTCTGGCAGGGGCAGGTGGGCGGGAAGCTGGGGGCCACCTCTCTGAGCCTTTTTTAACTTTCCTCTCCCAGTGATGTGTTTGTTGGGAAGTCACAGCTCTTTGGAGCCTACACCTGAGCCCCTGCCTGGGTTCGGGGAGGCCAAGGCACTGGGATACCCACTCCCCTTTGCCATGGGCTGTGGCCACCTCTGGGGACTGGCTGGAAGTGCTGGTACCAGAGCACTCCCCCACAAAGCCTGGACAGCTAGGGGCTGCTGACAAGCTCCCAGCTTGGGCGCAGGAGGTCTGGACACTTCCTCCCTGCCCCCAGGCCCTTGACGGTGTGTACTGTATTATCATGGGGAGAGGAATGAGTCGCACTCAGTCAGCTTTTCTTTGCAACATATGTGAGTTCTTTGCAACACAACATTTGTGAGTTATAAGACATGACAGTGCCACGAACAGGTGGATCAACCCCCAGCCAAGCCATGGCCATAGGCAGCAGTGGCTGGTGGAGAACATGGGTACTGGGAGGCCTCAGATCCGAATCTGAAGATCACCCCTATCTTGTGACCTTGGGAGACCTCTGTGTGTCCAGCTGAAAAATGGGTACATGAAAGATCCAAGGTGCCCTTGACGGTATGGTCTGACTTTTCTGTTTTCTTTCTTTTTTTTCTTTTCCAGTAGGCTATGTGACTAGAACACCAAGGTGTATTAGGATGTGTGTGCTCCTGCTGCTGTGGTATCTGTCACCCGAGCGTCCATTGGTGCCCTACAGCGGGGTCATCAGCCAGCTGTGGTGACATCCATGTCTCGAGGCCCCTAAGATTCCCGTCAGCAGCAAGGAGGACTGTGTGAGCCTCCAGGACCCCCGGGGCTGTTGCTCTGACCCCTACCCTGCCCTGGTCCAGGACTGGATCTCTCTTAGTGGCCCTCCCTGGAGGGTCCACATGGCATTCCAAGGATGGCCACCTGCTTGACTGTATCCTCTGCCCGGTGCTCATAGTGGCTGGGAGCCACCACAGGTGCTGGGAGCTGCTCAGGCCTGTGCTGCCAAGAGGGGTTGGAGCAGGCCTCAGTGGCCTGCTGGGTTCTAACGCACAGCAGGTTCTGTGCTCTGTGTTCTGTGGTCCCCCCACCCTGTGATTGTCACACACTTGAAGGAGATGACCGTGGGCCACGGGCAGGACCCTGCAGAGGGGGGATGATGCCAGATGCCACGGCAGCCACTGCCTCCAGCACATTCGTGGGTCCTCACTCGGTGCCCGGTCTGGAGATCTCTGGAGGGAGGAGCCACCTGCCCTGGGGGTTACTGGAGGGCGGGTTGGGGGGTGGGGGAGGGGGCTGGAGAGCCTGGGGGGGGTCCCAGGGAAAGGGAAGTTGCCAGAATCGCTTCTCCTTGCATCCTCTTTGCACTCACCAGCTGCACTTGGAGCTTAGTGACTGGGTTCCTGTCTTACTCTGAGAGTGCGCAGATTGCTCCTGGTTGCTCCTCAAGTGCCCAGCAGGGGCCCTGCACACACATAGCCTTAACCAAATTTGGCCATCGACTAAATGCCAGAGGCCCCCCTGAGCCCATATGTCCACCGAGGGCCATCAAGGCTCCCTGTGTGCCAGCCATCACCACCCCACATGGCCCCTTCCCTCCTGCACGGTGCTGGCTTCACCTGGCCTCCTGGAGACCCCTGCCTGGGGGCGGGGCATGCACACCAGAGACACAGAGCAGCCCTGTTTGGAGCAAGCCTTCCAGGCTCTTCCTGGTTCTTTCTAGGCTGGGTTAACCCTCCCAGGCCGGCTCAGAGTCGAGCTGGATCGTGCTCTTCTTCCCTTTGGCCAGAGCCTGCTGTGGCTCCCCATTGTCCCTGGACGTTCTTCCCAGCTGCACGTCTCGGCCTTTTCCATGCACTCTCTGTCCTCGCACCTGCTCTGTCCAGGCAGAGGGGCCTGTGCTGTCCTCCCTTTTCCAGAGACCCCTGCTAAATCCCTGGCACTACCTCCCTGCTCCCCCCACCCCCAGCTGGCCGCTGGCCCTCTTTTGCGCACACTGCTGGGACAGGTGGTCCCACTTCTCCACCCGCTCCTCTGGGTTCCCAGGGCCCGCTGAGCTCCTGCCCGGGTCTTGCCATCCTTGGAACAGTCCTGGGGCTGAGGTGTGTGCTTGCTGAACAATAACGCACCGCCTGGCTGTCTGTCTGCCACGTGGACTCCGGCAGGGCCCTAGAGTGGAGGGAGCAGACAGCAGTGAGGTTAGAGCCCGCCCCAGCAGGCACCGTCCGTCCGTGGCTGCCCTCCTTGCCCAGGAATGGCAGGTATGTGAGCATCTGTGCGCATGCGCACAGGCAGGGCCCGGAATGTGGGGCGGGAGGAGGAGGCTGTGGAGCGCTCTCCACGGCCCAGCACTTCGGGCAAGTCTGGCCAGGCCGCATCCTCTCTTTCCAGAGACTTGGTACGGACCAGGCCCCGGACCAGGCCCCGGCCGGTGAGGAGCCTGCTACACCCGACCCCTACTGGCTGCTGTGATGAGACCCGAGGGGGCCAAGCCTCCAGACACATCATGGGGGGAGGCGTCCAGGTTGCCCCTGGCACTGCCCCTTTTGCAGCTGCGGACGCCACACCTGTGCAGCACGGTCCCTCCGATGCTGAAACACGTCTTTGGGAGTGAAGGGTCAAGATCCTGCCTCCGCGGCAGACCCCCGGCTAGGCTCCCCGCACTGCTCCAGGGGCAGCGCCCGCTGAGCGGGACATCGGAGGGACGCTAGCGCCAGGGGAGGTGGCTGGAGCACAGCAAACTCTTCTGGGTCAACCCTGCTCCTCCGGTTCCTTCCCTTTGGCCCCGGGTGGGCGGGGCGGGCAGCGGAGGGTGTGCGCAGGTGTGGGAAGGACCACCCACCGAGGATGACGGGCGTGCTCTTCATCCCCAGGAATTTGGGGGCGAAGCAGATGGCCATGGCTGGGCGACATTTACTTGACTGTCTGTCAATATTTGCGAGGTTTTATTACTTTGCAGTGCCAGGTTTTAGAATAAATTAAATGGCTAATGGAAATATTAAAATAGAATTAATTTAACTAAACAAATAAAGCTGGGAGGGCTTCTTTGGAAGTTACCGACTGTATTTCCAAGCCGAAGCTTCAGGGAGGGAGCAGACGCAGGAGCCTGGGAAGGCGAGCGGCCGGCCCAGACTTCCCCAGGCCCTCATGGGTGGGCTAGGACCTGGGCTGGTCTGGGCGAGCTGCCTTGGGCGCTCACAGCCTGGCAAGGGAGATGGAGGCGCCCTCCCCCTTCCCCCACGGAGGCCGGACCCCACCGGCCACGCCTCCATCCCATCACTCAACTCTGGGGCTTCTGCTCAGGGCCTGACTGGGGGAGATTGAAGACAGAATAATCAGTCCTACTTCCGCCCCCAGGGAGCTCACAAGTCTGGAAGGGAGGCAGAGAATTGAATGGGGAAAAAGACAGCTTTGAAATAACAGGGTAGGGAAGCTCAAAGTCCAGAATTTTAAACATTTTAAAGCAAATATTGGTTTGGTTCCTATTATAACGTTTTGAGATATGCACAGAAGTAATTCTTGACTGCCTCTTGGCCTTGCCTTTTGCCAGAAACTCCACCATTAGAAAGTCTCTTCATGAGCTACAGCGCTGCTGTCTTCATGTGTCTTTTAAGATGTCAGTAAGGAATAGTATTAGTAGACACTAGTCTTGTTTGTGTGATCCCTTTTACTCTTAGACCTGATAGAATCAAAAAAGGAGAGAATGATCCAACATGGGAAGCGAGATACACAGCAGACTCATAGAATGGCAGATGTCCTAAATAGCACTCTGGCCTCAGAATCAGCCCTTAAGGCATTCAGATCTGGCTCAAGAGCCCATGAGAATATTTTAGGCATGGAAAGCCAAGACACTCTGGAAAAAACAGAAGACCTAAATGAGAGATCTCTGCGAGTGAGATCCCAGTGGAAAGAACGGGGCCATCAAAGAAGGAGGTACATTTCTCTGAAGGGAGGAGAGAACTTCCACTTTGACTATGACCCTGTCGGAATAAGATCGAAGTCGGCGAACCCTAAAGGCTTCCATAGCCTCGGCAACTCATGACTAGAGCCTAGGGAGATTACTGACGCCATAAACAAGAGTGTCAAATCAACATCAGGAGTCACTGTGTACTTACGTCTCATGAGGGATCTGTCCTTAATGTGCTATCCAATGTGAAATAATGCTATTACTAGTACTGAAGCAGTATTTTTACACTTTGTGTTTCTGTGTGGGTGCAAACTGATGAAATCTTTACTTAGTATATACTGAATCAATCTTCTGTATATAAGGATAATTGCAAATGATTAAAAAAAACTTGGTGTTAAATTGGAAATTGCATAGAAAATTAATCAATTTTTTTAAAAAAATCATGTAGGATCTCTGTCCTTAAAGTGCTGTACATTGTGAATTAATACTATAACTAGTACTCCAACAGTATTTTCACTTTGTGTCTCTATGTAAGGGCAAACTGTTGAAATCTTTACGTAATATGTACTAAACTGATCTTCTGTATATAAAGAGAATTGAAAAGGAATCTTGATGTGAATGGAAGGGGAGAGGGAGCGGGAAAGGGGAGGGTTGCGGGTGGGAGGGAAGTTATGGGGGGGAAGCCACTGTAATCCATAAGCTGTACTTTGGAAATTTATATTCTTTAAATAAAAGCTTTATTAAAAAAAAAGATGTCAGTAAGGAGATGGACGGAAGTCGAGGGGTGGGCCATCAAGGCTGTGGTTCCTGAGAGTGTGGGGCAGGGGGCTGGGCGTGGTCCAGGATGGTCTTTAGGAAGAGCAGTCCAAGGAGTCTTGTCCTGGGGCAAGAGTGGGCGGGGCTGGCCAGGCAGGGCTTCGGAAGCCACGCCCTGCCTTTGATGGCATTCCGCCAGGGTGGGGAGCTGGGGGAGGGTCCTCCCTAGAGGACTGAGGCTGACTTCCACAGGTGACTAGGATTGGTCACGGCGCCCACGATGGCCTCGGAGAAGGAGGAGGAGGAGGGGGCTGATCCGGCAGCTCATGCTGTCTCCTCCCAGAGGTCGACTTCCAGCCGACCACAGTTCTCCACATTGTGCTGGGTGGGAGGGGCTGGCTGAGGGAGGCAAAGGTGACTTCGGAGAAGCAGAGTTGGAGTCACACACGCGGGCCTGATGGGAGCAGTGAGGGTGTGGGCAGACAAGGAGGGGGATCACCGGGGGCCAGGGACCAGTAGGCCAGGCCAATGCGACTCAGTGGGCCCTGGGCTGGGCTAGGGCTCTGAACACCGCTCTCTACTAAAGAGAGCGCGGTGGCACTGGAGGATGCTCTTCCGCTACCCTCCCCCCCTCCCAGACGTGGACATCTTTATTCCCCCAGCGCTCATAGAGCCAGGTCAACAGCCGCAGTGGGGGAACCCTGAGGGCTGGGACTGGATGCCCATGCAGTGCCACTGCGGGGTCTTGGGGCTGCTCCTCTCCTCCAGCTGGTGCCTGAGGGTCTGGCCCTGGGCCAGAGATCTGGGCTTTTAGCGGTGGCTTTGTCTTTGGTCTTGGGATCTTCTGTCCTAGTCTGTTTGTGCCCTGTCACAGCCTGAGATTGGGTGACTGATGACCATTCAGAAGTGTTCCCTCATGACGCCAGCATGGTGGGTGCTGGTGAGCATTGCTGTCTGCCTCCCAGCTGAGTGCCCCAGAGGGCACATGGGCGGGTGGCAGAAGGACAGGAAATTTTAAAAACTATTTGGGGACGGGTACTATGGTGCAGCGGGTTAAAGCCCCAGCCTGCAGTGCCGGTATCCCATATGGGTTCAAGTCCCAGCTGCTCCACTTCCAATCCAGCTCCCTGCTAATGCAGCTGGGAAAGCAGCAGAAGATGGCCCAAGTCCTTGGGCCCCTGCACCCACGTGGGAGACCCAGAAGAAGCTCCTGGCTCTTTGCTCCAGATCAGCCCAGCTCTGGCCATTGTGGTCATCTGGGCAGTGAACCAGTGGACGAAAGACCTCTCTCTCTCTCTCTACCTCTCTCTACCTCTCTCTGTAACTCTGTCTTGCAAATAAATAAAATAAATCTTAAAAAAAAAGATTTATTTGAAAGATAGAGTTGAGAAAGACACACATGCACACACAGATGTCTTCCATCAGCTGGTTCACTCTCCAAATGGCTGAAATGGACAGGCCATGATGAAGCCAGGAGCCAGAAACTTCTTCTGGGTTTCCCACATGGGTGAGTACAGGGGCCAAAGTACTTGGGCCATCCTCTGTTGCTTTCCCAGGTGCATTAGCAGGGAGCTGGATCAGAAGCGGAGCAGCCAGGACTTGAATCGGCTTTCATATGGGTTGCCAGTGCTGCAGGAGGTGGCTGTACCTTCTAGGCCACAGCGCCTGCTCCAGGACAAAATTTGAGCTTGGTTCAACCCTTTTCTAGGACACCAATCTTATCAGTGAGGGAGGAAGTCTTGGGCTGAATCCTCTCTTGCCTGCTCCACCCGTTAGACCTGTCATATTGGCAGTGTCTGGATTTTGAAAGGCCTGCATTCAAACCTTGGCATCGTTGACCTTGATTCCTTGTGATCGAAGGCATTTGCCAAGCCCCTGGCTCTCAGCCTGTGTCCCCCGCACCTGGGTACTTCCTGATCTTTCCCCAGCTCCAGGGCTCTTTGCTGGTCAGGCTCTGCCGGCTGCCACCGGGGGCTCCTGTTGCTCATACAGCTCTCGCTCTCCCGCACGCACGCACACACACCTGTTTCTGACTGCAGGACCCGCCCCCTGGCTCAACAGCCTGCGCCCCAGGCTCTCTCTGGCTGCTTCCTGGCAGTCTCCGGCCACAGCAGTGTCTCCTGCCCTCCGCTGGGCCCGTGCAGGCAGCCAGCATGGAGCTGCTCAGGAGCCCTGGGCTGCTGGCCACCCGGTCCTTGCTTCTCACTGCCAATGAGGTTCCCTTCCCCAGCCCTCCTGGAAAGGTGGGCACCTTGCTAATTGTGTTCCTGCACGGTGCCCCTGCCTGCGCGGGCCCGCTTCCTGGACTTGGGCATTTCTGTCTGTTCGAGCGTGGGCTGCAGCTCTGTGCAAGCTTCCAGAAGCCATGAGCGAAGATTTGCCTTTTACAGGGCGGGGGCTGGTGGGCGTCCCCGGGCACTCACAAGGCAGCCCAGGCAGAAGGGGCTGAGAAGGTGGCGGTGGGAGTGTCCTCTGTGCGTGACTGGGGGCCAAACCCTGGGCGCCAAAGGGCATCTGGGCGGTAAATGGACGTGCACAGACATGAGCACGTTGGATGCGAAGCTCTGAGCAGAGCCAGTGTACGCTCTCCCAGGCCTCTCCCTCTCCGCCTGGGCGGGACCTGCCCAGGGGCTATGTTTGCTGTCTATCCCAGGATGGGTACAGCCTGCGTCTGCCCTAGGAACCATGGCTCGGCTCTAGCTTTTATGAAATCAAGAGAGGAAAATGCTTTTTTTAAAATTATTTATTTATTTGAGAAGTAGAGTTACAGACAGTGAGAGGGAGGGCCAGAGAGGAAGGTCTTTCATCCACTGGCTCACTCCCCAAATGTCCGCTACGGCCGAGCTGCGCTGATCCAAAGCCAGAAGCCAGGAGCTTCTTCCTGGACTCCCACGTGGGCACAGAGGCCTAAGTACTTGGGCCATCTTCTACTGCTTTCCCAGGCCACAGCAGAGAGCTGATCAGAAGAGGGTGGCCATATGGATGCTGGTACCACAGGTGGAGGATTAACCCACTGTGCCACGGAGCCACGGCGTCACTACACCAGTGCCAAAATGCTTTTGAAGGGGGCCGAATAGAACTTAACTTGCCACGTGGCTGGGAGTAGCAGAGGATACTTGCCACTGGAGGGTTGGGTGGTTGCTAAGACTTCGTTCTCTCCGACTTCAGGCCTGAGATGGTGCTGAGCCCACGCAGCCAGGCGAGGGTCAGTGTTTGCCTACAGGCGCTGAGCCAAGGGGAGGGACGGAGGGGGAGCCCTGCAGAGTCTCCCCCTTCTCCTTAGCCTGCGGTCCCTCCCCGGCCTGGCAGGATGCCGTGCTTGAGCCTCAAGTCTCGGGGAAGGAAAGGTGGGGGCTGCGGAGAGGGACTCACCAGGGCTCCCTTAGCCTCTCTGGTCGCCTCGGTCCTGCTCAGATCTTGTCCCCCAACAGCTGGGAGCCATGCGTTATAGGGGACAGGAGGAGGTGCAGTTCCTATATGGTTTGAATGTGGCCCCCAAAAGTCCATGTGTTGCAATCTTCAATGTCAATGGTATTTGGAGGTTTGGGTGGTTAGGGTTAGATGAGGTCTTGGGCAGGGGCCCCAGGATGGCATCTGTGGCTTCAGCAGGAGAGGGAGGGAAACCCGCATGGGTGATCTCTGTCTCACCTTGAGCTGCACTCTGTCTAGCTGTGACACTGCACAGCAGGTGCTGGGCCACTCTCTTGGGCTTCCTGGCCTCTGGAAATACGTGTTAGGTCAGCTCCTGCTCTTGATAAATCACCCAGGCTCGGGTATTTCATTATAGCAGCGGGAGATGGGCTAAGGTGCAGAGAGCACTTGCCCAGGTCATCCAGCACTCCTGCGAGTGAGGCTTAAAGGCTGTGGAACGTTCCCCCAGAGCCACGCTCCTTAGCATGCTGGGCGCTCCTGTTCTATAACACCCGTGGGTGGCATCACCATCCCAGGTGTGGGCCTGCTGGGGTGTGTGTGTGTGCACCTCCCCCCCATCGTGCACCTGTGTGCTTGTGCTGGGCACACTTCACCTCAGATGCTGGGAGCCCCTCAGTGTCCCCAGCCTCCTCCTGCCCTGGGTGAGACCCCTCCGATCTCCTTGCACTTGGGCAGTTCCCAGCCCAGTTCTCTGCCCCTGCTCGCCCTTGGCCCAGGTTGTGCTATGGGCGGTGCACCCCTTTGCGAGAGTGGCCATCTGTGAGTCTCTGCCCTGGGAGTCTCACTCCCCAAGCCTTGTCTCTTCTAGTGGACAGCCCAGCTGTGTCTGTGGCACAGAAAGGGTTCTGTGAGCTCCTGAGCCTTGGGCAGGGCACAGTGACCTTGTGCATGGTCAGGTAACATTGCAGACACCACGGGCTCCTGCCTATCAGCTCCCATGGCCCCTGCTTTCCCTCTCTCTGGAACAGGTGCTTTTCCATCCCAGCAGAGAGGTCTGCAGAGAGCCTGGCAGGCAGCAGGGACCCTGGTTGGCAGCTGCCCAGGAGTCCTAGCGACCAGCACTGGCTGGCTGTGTGTGTTGTTGAGGGCAG
Source organism: Sylvilagus floridanus (assembly GCA_949820135.1). NCBI lineage: Eukaryota > Metazoa > Chordata > Mammalia > Lagomorpha > Leporidae > Sylvilagus > Sylvilagus floridanus. Next base: position 66,766,411 of record OX463236.1, on the reverse strand, counting down.
CACAGTGTTGCTGGGGCCTGGGCATTTCCTGGGGATGGCGGTGGGGTGGGCTTGCAGTTTCCTGGTGCTATGGTTTAAAACAGCTACTGAGCTGCTCAGTAGCTCGCGGCTCACTAGGCTAATCCTCCGCCTGAGGCGCTGGCACCCCGGGTTCTAGTCCCGGTCGGGTTGCCGGATTCTGTCCCGGTTGCTCCTCTTCCAGTCCAGCTCTCTACTGTGGCCCGGGAAGGCAGTGGAGGATGGCCCAAGTACTCGGGCCCTGCACCTGTGTGGGAGACCAGGAGGAAGCACCTGGCTCCTGGCTTTGGATCGGTGCAGTGCGCCAGCCATAACAGCCATTTTGGGTTGGTGGTGGTGGTGAACCAATAGAAGGAAGACCTTTCTCTCTGTCTCTCTGTCACTGTCTAACTCTGTCAGAAAGAAAGAAAGAAAGAAAGAAAGAAAGAAAGAAAGAAAGAAAGAAAGAAAGAAAGAAAGAAAAGAAAAGAAACAGCTACTGGTCCCATGCAGATGTTTAAACCCCAAAGTCCTAGGTGAATGGCACCAAAAGAACTGGGGTGTTGGGGAGGAGAGCCTGGGAGTGGGGAGGGCAGATCCTTGGGTCCTTGGAAAGTACTTCTCACAAAATGTTTGGTTATGAGGGCTTATCCACTCCCTTCCCCCAACACACACACACACACACACACTCCTCTGCCTGCACTCCGTCATCACCAATGGGGCACCTGATCTTGGACTGAGAACCTCCATAATGGAGCTGAACAAAGCGTTTCTCTTTTTCTCAGGTATTTTGTTGGAGTGACAAAAAAGCTGAACCAAGGCACCACAGGGAGCCGAGATATCCGGACTGAAAACCTCCTGTTTAGGGCTCAAGGAGTCCTGGGAACACCCAGGTGGCTGTGCTGGGGCCCACGGGGTGTGGGAGAGCCCACACTCGTGGCAGTGTGCCCCCTCTCCATTCCCCACTTTGGTTTGGCCGTGTGAGTGTGGGAAAGTCACACTGGTTACAAGCTTGGGCTGTTATTTGGGGACCTGGGGCTGGGAGAGATTTCCTTTCTTGGCTGATCCAAGCCTTGCTGGAGTTAATGAGGCTGGGATGCAGAGCTGCATGGAAATTCTAGCAAGGAGTTTGTTCTTGGCCAAAATACATTTTCCTCTTCCTTGAGAAAAGAGCAGAACAATGACTTGTAAGAGGCTTCGAAAAGAACTCTGTGGATGCTAAAAATTCTTGGAAAACATGTTTTTAATGATTTGAGTGTAAATTAATAAGAAACAAATGCATGATATTTTCTTTCCGAGACCATGCAGATGGGTCCGTGGGGAAAGCATATGGTGGGAGGTTTGCCCTGTTCTGTGTGGCTGAGCACCCCTGAGGGTGGCCCACCTACCCTGACCATGAATCTGCTGGGGCCTGGCCTGGGGCTCCTCGCCTGGGACCCTGGGGCGGTCTCTGGCCTCTGGCAGATGCTTGCTGCTAGCACGTTGAGGGCGGAGCTCCCTTCCCAGCTGGGCAGGAGGCTCGCTGCTTCGCAGTCACTCACTCACTGTTAGCCTTGCTGCATGGCTGTGTCCAGGCTCATGCTTCGTGGGACCCTGGGTGCAGGGAGGTGTCCCACCATGAGCTCCCATGGGAGTCCCTCTCTAAGTAGTACCTGGGCTTGAGCAGCAGGTCAGGGCTACTGGAGAGACTATTCCGCCCTTGAATCGGGAGTTGGTATCTAAGTATGTGACATGCACTCCGGGCGAGAGCTTAGAATGACCGGTCGCTCTCTTTGAGAGCCTCACAGATTCCTCCCTGGGGCCGGGGCTGATGCTCAAAGCCTCATGTGACAGCCTCCATCTGATGTGGTCTTCCATGTCCCTGCCATTTTTTTTCCATTCGCTGGTACGTGTTGAATGTAGCTTACCTGGGAAAGGATCTGCAGACGGCCTCACGCTGACTCACACCTGATCATCAGTTAGCAGATGGATCTGCTGTGGCATTTCTTCCAGCCAGCAGCAAGCGCCATCATTTCACAAGACTAGGGTTGCAGGGAGAGAGCAAAAGGCCAAAGACAGCAGGGCCTCCAAGAAGCAGCAGGTGCTGCTGGGGGAACCCTGGGCAGATTTTCTACCTTGTCCAAGTCAATATACTGTGAGCTAAGATGCCTGGTGTGCCATATCGGAGCCCCAGTTCAGATCCCAGCTGCTCTGCTTCCAATCAGGCTCCCTGCTAATGTGCCTGGGAAGGCGGCAGAAGATGGCCCGGGTGCTTGGGCCCCTGCACCCACGTGGGAGACCTGGATGGAGTTCCTGGCTCCTGGCTTCAGCCTGGCCCAGCCCTGTCTGATGTGGCCATTTGGAGAGTGAACCAGGAGATGGAAGATCCCTCTCTCTGTCATTCTGTCTTTCCAACAAAGAAATCTATAAAGAGAGAATTTTTACAATAGTTAAATGAGGCGCTGTGTAACAGATTTATTATAATGGTGACTTTTCCAATGTATTTCAGTGTCAGGATTATGTATCTCTCAGATACAATGTAATTAGAATAGACCTGGTCCTGGCTTAGTGATCGGAGAAGCTAGCTGTTCGCAAACCTTTTTTTTTTTTTTTATTTGACAGGTAGAGTTATAAACAGAGAGACAGAGAGAAAGGTCTTCCTTCCGTTCACTCCCCCAATGGCCGCCATGGAGCCAGGTGCTTCCTCCCAGTCTCCTATGTGCGTGCAGGGACCCAAGCGCTTGGGCCATCCTCCACTGCCTTCCTGGGCTACAGCAGAGAGCCGGACTGGAAGAGGAGCAACCTGGACTAGCAGCCGGCACCCCAACCGAAACTAGACCCCGGGGTGCAGGCGCTGCAGGCGGAGGATTAGCCAAGTGAGTCACGTTGCCGGCCCGCAAACCTTTTCAAGGCAGATGCATTACCTTCTAGTACAGGTGCAGCAGCCCCAAAACAAAACTGGAAAATCCATAATGTTCCCAAATGTGAAGCTTTTGAGTGCTGACATGAAGCCACAGTAGAAAATTCCTCACCATGAAGCTTTGCTTCAGGCACAAAATTGTTAGAAATACTGTATAAATTACCCCCAGGGCGTGTGTGTAAGGTATGTATATAAAACATCAGTGAAGTTCATGTTTAGATTTGCTTCCTAGATAGCTCTTTATATATATGCAACTCTTCCAAAATCAAAAAAATCCTTCTGGTCCCAAGTACTGGGCACTCAATCTGGGTCTCACCCGGGTCTCCTGTGTGGGTGCGGGGGCCCACATACTCAGGCCATCTTCTGCTGCTTTGCTAGGCACATTAACGGGAGCTGGATGGAAAACGGAGCAGCTAGGACTTGAATCGGTGCTCAGATAGGGCATGCCAACAATCTAAGTGGCAGCTTAACTTGCTATGCCACAACAACGGCTCTGATGACTAATAATTTGAAGCATACCTATTTCGTAGGGGCACTCACATTACTCTACAGTCTGTGCCTCTTGGCTTGATACGTCTGTTTGTGGCATTTCTGTCTCTCGCTCATGGTAGAGGGTTTTTCCTATGTGCTTTGTAATTTTCCATTGTGAGCTTATCTTCACAGTGGTTGTGTCCATGGGAATCTCCTACAGACTCAGTCGAGGCCATGTCCCTCCGGATTCAATTGCTGCCTTTGCCAGTTTTCTCAGGGATGGCTCTTAATTTTATAGTAATTTCTTAGGCTTGAGAGTAATGCAATTTTTAAAATCTGAACTACTTGAGTCTCAGGCTTTTGTTCCAAGTTCTCAGGGGAGAATTTTTTTTTTTTCTTTTTGTACCTAGTGTCAACCAAGATAAAATTAACCTAGTCGGGAACAAAGAAGAATTACATTTATTTGGGGCTTATTAGGATTTCAATCTGAGAGACGCAGTTCGAGCAGTCTAGAATATGCTCTCTGAGGTTTTATAAGGTGGTGGCTGTTTTATAACTTAAATTGCAAGGGGGAGGCATGTCTTGGTGAAGAATCGTGATTGGAGTGACAAGAGATTACAGGAGGGGGACTGGGCACAGTCCCGGGGGCAGGGCGAAGCAGCAGTCTTGTTCCAGGACTTGCCATGAGGTCCGGTTCACAAGGGCAGCAGGCACCTGGGCGGGTGCGCGCAGACAGCTCAGTTCAGAAGTTCAGCTCTGAAGTTCAAGTGTGGGTGGAACTCAGCTGCAAAGTGCAGCTGTGGCTGTGCCTGCGACCTGTTGAGCAAAGGCCCCCCAACTCCACGACTCTAGGAACAAGCGGAACAAGCCCTGCTCCTCGTTGATGATCTAGCTGGACACTAGAGCCCGGGGGGAGGGGCAAGTTTCCCGGGGAGGGGTTCCCCTCCTCCGGCTTCCACCCCTTCCCCACCACCCTGAGCTGGCCCTCTTCCACTCTCGCCTGCAGGTCTCTGCTGTCTTCTTCAAGACTTCCCCATAGCATAACTTTGTTCCCGAAGTAAACTCAGTTCTGTTCTGTGTCGCTGTATCAGGTCCCTGTTGGGTCCCAGGCACTTGGAGTAACAGATGCTGTCCTGCTGGCTCCCCATCCCCACGCAAACATGTGGATGAGCCCCTCGCTCTGGGTGTGTCAGGCCGTTATTTGCCTCTAGAGAAGTCTTCATTCTCTTTTTGCGCCTTCACAGGAGCAGTGGGAGAGAAAAGACTTTGGTCAGACCACACATCTGTCCTTTTTCGGCGGTGGGACTTTCTCCGGTTATCTGTTGTTCTCAGATCTGGAATTTTAGCTAATCCCTCTCTAGGTTTGCTGATGTGGGTTCGTGACATCATTATGTTGTTGGTATAGGGCGAGCTCAGAGCTATGGAGACGTGCAGATGAAGAAGGAGTCTTTATCTTCAGAGCGAAGGGATGGCCATCGGCACGCTGCAGAGATTACCTGAAAGAAGGATTGCATAAGGTCAATTACTCCCCTTCTGCTTTGCAAGCCGTAAGAATTCGCAGTCTCCAAGCAAGTTTGGAAATGCAACCTTTAGTTTCCTTTACATCTTTGTTCTCTCTGTTGCAGCGTTGGAGTTGTCACGTTGACAGTTCCCGCTGAGGGCAGGCACTGGGGCGTTCGCTGGGACCCTGTGAGTGTCCCTTCTTCCCTGTTTGCTTCCCCCAGGACCAAGGCCACTGCAAAGGCCTTGTGCTCAGGCAAGGGGCTGGTGCCCTCTGAAACGGTGGGATTAAAATACCAGACAGCCAGGGTGCCTGGGGGCCTGATGAGTGCTGTTGAATGAGAGTACATGGAATGATAATTCCAGGAAGTTATTCCTGCCTGGAACCACTGACTCGGGCTGATTTCCTGGGTGTGTTGGGAACAATGAGCCATTTTACAGGAAGGAGGGAAGGGAGCGAGGGTCATCAGGTCACAGAGCAGCTAAGGGTCTGCCAGGCCACTGCTCCCTCCAGCAGGTGGAATTGAATCTGCCCCTGGGGCTCACTGCCTCCCCTCCGGTTTCCTGTAGGGGTAGGCTGCTACATCCCCATGGTTCACACACCTGGTCGTGTTCAGGCCCATTTCTCTCCACGGCAACTTCCACCAAGCATCCTTGTGTCGGAGCCGGGACCACTGAAACCATCGCTGGGGCCAAGGTTCTCATTGCAGCTAGTGCTGGGAACGTGAGCAGGGCGCTCCGGAGGCCCTGTGCCGGTGTTTGCCAGGCAGCCCCCAAAGGCGCTGACAGACCTGAGCAGGCACTGGGGAGGGCTTCTGTGCCCCCTCGTGTTTTGTCCCTGCCCAGGGAGAGGAGGCTCAGTGTGACAGTGGCATAAAGGGGTTCTCCACTAGGGGTGAGTGGCTGCAGACTCAGGCAGACCTCTGTGGGACCGCTCGGCTGCTGAGGAGGTGGACAAGGCAAACCCCTGACCTTGACCTGACCTTGATGGAGCGCCTTGCCATCTGCTAATTTGGCATCTGGACATCCTCTTCTGTGAAATGCTTCTTCATTTTATAAGTGGATTACCTGTTATTTTTACTGTTGGGTTTTAGAAATATGCTATATATATATATATATATATGAAATTTGATAAATTATATACACGTTTTATAAACTTTCATAAATTATATATAAAGAGTGTTCTTTATATATTCTAGATACAAGTGGTTTATCAGACATGTGGTTTGCAAGCACTTTTTTCCAGTCCAGTGTGTCTTTTTACCCTCTTAGCAGGATAGAGTGAGAGTTTTAAATTTTGATGCAGTTCAGTTTATCAATAGTTTTCTTTTAAGGATCTTACCTTTGTGTCAGGCCTAGGAAATGGTCACCAGTCCTTTGCCCCTAGAAGATTTTCTGCATTTAAATCCATTTTGAGTCAATTTGTGTATAAGGTCTTGATTCCTGTAGCTATTTGAATCCTAAAATTGGGTAGAGTGATTCTTCTCTTTAAATTTTTTAAAAAAGATGTATTTATTTATTTGCGTTACATAGAGAGAGAAGGAGAGGCAGAGAGAGAGGGATCTTCCATCCACTGGCTCACTCCCCTATTGGCTGCAATTGCTGGAGCTGTGCTGATCCGGAGCCAGGAGCTTCTTCTGGGTCTCCCACGTAGGTGCAGGGGCTCAAGGACTTGGGCCATCTTCTACTGCTTTCCCAGGCCATAGCAGAGAGCTGGGTTGGAAGTGGAGCAGCCGAGACCTGAACCAGTGCCCATATGGGATGCTTTTACTGTAGGCGGTGGCTTTACCTGCTACACCACAGCGCTGGCCCTGGGTAGAGTGATTCTTCCACTTTATTCTTTCCTTTCTTTTTTCTTCCTCCCTCCCTTCCTTTTCTTTCCTCCCTCTCTCCTCTTCCTTTCTCTTTTTTCCTTTGAGAGAGAGAGAGAGAGAGAGAGAGAGAGAGAGAGAGAAATCTCCTATATGCTGGTTCACTCTTCAGATGCCCACAATGATTTGGGGCTGGGCTAGGCTGAAGCTGGGAGCCAAGAACCCCACCCTGGTTTCCATTGCGAGTGCAGGGGCCAGACTACTTGAGCCAGCGCCTGATGCCTCCTGGGTGTGTATCAGCAGGAAGCTGGAACTGGGACCCAAGCCAGGACTTGAACCCAGGCACTCTCAGATGCCATCAAGCATCCTAACCACTAGGACGAATGCTGGCCTCTATTTTTCTCTGTACGATTGCTTCAGCTACTCTGGTTCCTTTGTCTTTCTGTATGAACGCTGTGATGATCGTGTCCGCATCTTCATAATTTCTTGCTGGGATTTTGATCATTTGGGGGAGGAGAGAATGGCTATCTTGACTAAACTGTATCTCTCCATTCATTTAGATTTTGATTCCTTTCAACAGTGTGTTGTAATTTCCAGCAACAAGTCAATGTACACTTTATATAGATTTACATGTATCTCCTTGCTACTTTTTGCACATTTGTAAATGCTGCTGCAGTTTTTTGTTGCAGTTTCCATGGTTCACTGCTGGAATGTAGAAATGGAGTTGGTTTTGTATGTTGATTTGTAGCCCGTAAGCTTGCTGAAACCACTTATTTGTTCTAGGAGTTGTTGTATGCACTCTTAGAATTTTTCTACAAAGAGGACCTCCGCCTGCGGTGCCAGCATCCCATATGGGTACGGGGTTCTAGTCCCAGTTGCCCCTCTTCCAGGCCAGCTCTCTGCTGTGGCCTGGGAATGCAGTGGAGGATGGCCCAAGTGCTTGGGCCCTGCACCCCATGGGAGACCAGGAGAAGCACCTGGCTCCTGGCTTCGGATCAATGCAGCTCCAGCCATAGTGGCCATTTGGGGAGTGAACCAACAGAAGGAAGACCTTTATCTCTGTCTCTCTCCCTCACTGTCTAACTCTATCTGTCAAATAAATAAAATAATAAAAAAGAATTTTTCTACATAGACCATTAGGTCATCTGCAGAGTTTTTCTCTCCCTTTCTGATCTGCATGCCTTGTCTTTTCTCTCCCTTTTGTGCCCCTCCCCTCCCTTCCCCTCTGCTCCTCTCCTTGCCCCTCCCATCTCTTCTTTCTTGCTTTCTTGCTCTGGGTAGAATTTCCAGAATGATGCTGAATAGCAGTGGTGAGTGACGGTTCTTGCCTTGTTCCAAAATGCTGTGCTCTTAGTTTAATCGTTGGGTCTCATATGATCTGAAGATTTTCCACAGATGTTCTTTATCAAGTAGGAAGTTCCCCTTTATCTCCTCTCATTTCTTGAGAGTTTTTATCGTGAGCAACAGTTACTGGATTCTGGCAAGCGATTCTCTACATCTGCTGATGTATGATCATGTATTACTTTTTTTTTCTTTTTTTGTAAGAGAGTATCTAGGAGCCAGTATTGTTGGTGCAGTAGGTTAAGCCACCACCGGCAATGCTGGCATCTTGTAGGAGTCTGGCTCAAGTCCTGGCTGCTCCACTTCTAATCTGGCTCCCCGCTATTGTTCCTGGGAAGGCAGCAGGAGATGAACAAGTATCTGGGCCCCTGCTGCCCATGTGGGAGACCCAGCTGGAGCTCCTGGCCCTGCGGCCATTTGGGCAGTGAACCAGTGGATGGAAGGTCTCTCTCTCTGTGAAACTCTGCCTTTCAAATAAATAAATATTTTTAAAAAATAAAAATAAAGAGATTTATCTATTCATCTGAAAGGCTGAATAACAAAGTGGGGGAGTGGGGAGGTGGAAGAGAGAGAGTGCTGACATGGTTTTTCTTTTTTAGTCTGTTAATACAGTGGCTTATTTTGATTATCAAATATTCGCACTGGGACTTGCATACCTTGAATGTGCCTTGCTCTATGATAATGTGCAATTCTTTTTATTTGTTGTTGATGTGGGAGCAATAGGACATTTCCCCTCCACTCTTCAGCATAAACTGACAGAAACAGATCCGTAGGAGAAACAGCACACAATTCTTTTTTTTTTTTTTTTTTTTGACAGGCAGAGTGGACAGTGAGAGAGAGAGACAGAGAGAAAGGTCTTCCTTCCATTGGTTCACCCTCCAATGGCCGCCGAGGCTGGCGAGCTGCGACTGGCGCACCACGCTGATCGGAAGCCAGGAGCCAGGTGCTTTTCCTGGTCTCCCATGGGGTGCAGGGCCCAAGCACTTGGGCTATCCTCCACTGCACTCCCGGGCCACAGCAGAGAGCTGGCCTGGAAGAGGAGCAACTGCCCTGACCGGGACTAGAACCTGGTGTGCCGGCGCCTCAAGGCAGAGGATTAGCCTAGTGAGCCATGGCGCCGGCCAACAGCACACAAATTTATTAACATGCACATGGGGAGAATCTTAGTATGGGGTAGCATCATAGGTGTGTGAATACTCCCTGGCCCAAATATGAGGGAACTTCTAAGAGTTCATAGAAAAACAGAACCAAAAGACAAGAGTGAAAACCTAAACATTATTTCTGCCCATAAGCTCCACCAAGTTCAAAATGCATTTCTTTCTTCTTCTTCTTCTTCTTTTTTTTTTTTTTGTAAAGATTTATTTATTTATTTGAAAGTCAGAGTTACACAGAGAGAGAGGTCTTCCATCCTCTGGTTCACTCCCCAGTTGTCCACAACGGCCGGAGCTGAGCTGATCTGAAGCCAGGAGCCAGGATTTTCCTCCAGGTCTCCTACACGGGTGCAAGAGCCCAAGGACTTGGACCATCTTCTACTGCTTTCCCAGGCCATAGCAGAGAGCTGGATCAGAAGTGGAGTAGCCGGGTCTCAAACTAGTGCCCGTGTGGGATGTCAGCACTGCAGGCGGCAACCTCACCCGCTATGCGCCGGCCCCTCTGGGTGCATTTCTAAGTAATGACACCAGCCTCGAAGAAGCAAGGCTCCTGGGAATGTGACCATGTCAAGGCAGTCTTGCAAAAACATTATTATCTGAACAAAGATGGATAACCTTTAAGGATTTGTTTTAAGATTAGGAAACAAAAAGAAGTCAGAGGGGCCAAATCAGGGCTGTGCCATGGATGAATAATGATTTCCCATTGGAATTTCTACCTAATCGCTCTTGTTGAGTGAGTGGGAGCATTTTTATGGTGGAAAAGGGCTCTCTGGTGATGCTTTTCTGGGTGTTTATCTGCTACAACTTTGGTTAATTTCCTGGAAACGCTCTCCTAATGAACAGATGGCATTGTGTTTTGGCCCTTGGAATATCAACAAGCATGTTTTGACCGCCACAAAAGTCTATTGCCTTGATTTTGGCTCTTGACCTGTCTTCTGTCTTGGCTGGACTGCTTTCGTCTCTTGGTAGCCATTGCTTTGATTGTGCTTTGGTTTCAGGAGAGTGTTGGTTAAGTCATGTTTCATTCCCTATTCCAGTTCTTCCAAGAAATGCTTCAGGATCTTTCCTTGTTTTAAAGATTTATTTTTTTAAAGATTATTTTATTTATTTATTTATTTGAGAAGTAGAGTTACAGACAGTGAGAGTGAGAGAGAGAGAGAGAGACAGAGAGAGAGAGGTCTTCCCTTTGCTGGTTCACTCCCCAGATGGCTGCAACGGCCAGAGCTGTGCAGATCTGAAGCTAGGAGCCAGGTGCTTTTTCCTGGTCTCCCATGTGGCTGCAGAGGCCCAGGGACTTGGGCCATCCTCCACTGCTCTCCCAGGCCATAGCAGAGAGCTGGATTGGAAGAGGAGCAGCCAGGACTTGAACCGGCACACATATGGGATGACGGCACTACAGGCAGAGGATTAACCTATTGAACCATAGCGCTGGCCCCAAAAGATTTATTTATTTGCTTGAAAGGTAGAGTTACAGAGAGAAGGAGAGAGAGAGAGAGAGAGAGAGAGAGAGAGAGAGAGAGAGAGGTCTTTCATCTGCTGGTTCACTTCTCAAATAGCTGTAATGGCCAGGGATGGGCCAGGCTGAAGCCAGGAGCCAGGAGCCTGGTCTGTCATGTGTGTGCTGGATTGGAAATGGAGCAGCCGGGACTTGCACCAGTGCCCATACAAGATGCCAGCACTGAAGGCAGCCACGATGTTGATCCCTGCTTCAGAATCTTGATCCACTTTTTTTAAAGTTTCCACTGAAAGCTCTCTTCTTGTCTGCAGCTGATCTGTGCACAACAGTTCCAGCTCTTACTGTCCACGTTAAGTTTTCGTTCACAATCATATAAGCTGAATGGATTCGGATGTCTGTGGTGTCGGCTATGATTTCTGCTGTGTGGCATCCATCCATTTCAGTTAGGGCATGAACAAGATTTTGTCCTTTGTGGTTTGATGTGGATGCTCCACCCCCACGGGCCACATTGTCTCATCCCCCTTAACATGAGCTGTCCGTTCATAAGCTCGTGATTTCTTTGGGGGTGCTATCCTCATAGATTTTTTTTTCTGTATTGATGATCTCGCCATCCTTCCGCCCGAGCTTACCACAAGTGCATTGGGGCAGTTTGTGGCTCTCTGGGGAGTGGTTGGTTTCTCGGTGTGATGTGTTTGCATGTAGATCTGGTCAAGGTGCTCCCTGCCTTGTTTTGGCTTCAGCCTCCCTGCCATGTCGGTGAGTTTTGGTGCCTGTGGTGACTGGACCTGTTACATTCCTGTCCGGGGGTATGCACAGCCTTGTCTTTCTCTCTAAGCTATGGGTTGAATCTTCTCTGGCTGATGATGGTGGATATGGTCATGTGGCTAAGGAGCTCCGCAGAAAGCCTCTCCCTGCGAGAGAGGATCAGAGGGACCTTGGCTGGAGGCGGAATCCCAGACACGTGGAAGCCATGGTTGGGACTTTGTTTCCTGACTGCCCACACTGAGTTCCGTTACTAATGCTACGTTAGGTCTTTTTGCATCTGTGTTAATAGTGAAGAGTGGAGTATAGTTGCCTTTCCGTTTTTTCTTTTCCTTTTCCTTTTTTAGGGCAGTCATTCTTTGGCATCTATGAGGGCATTGGTTCCAGGACAATGCCCCTCCCATGGAAATTGAAATCCGTAGCTGCTCATTCCCTTATGTTAAATGGTGCCATGTTTTCATAGAGCCTACGGACATCTTCTTGTATACTTAATTAAGAATGCATTTATCAATTTTATTTATTGGAGAGAGCAAGAGTGACAGAGAAAGAGAGAGAGAGAGAGAGAGAGAGAGAGAGAGAGAGAGAGAGAAAGTTCCCATTCCAGTGGTTCAATCCCCAGATATCCACAGTGGCTGTGGCTGGGTAAGGCAGAAACCAGGAGCTGAGATCCCAGTCCAGGTCTCCCATGTGAATTGTAGGGATCCAACTATGTGAGCCATTACCTGCTACTCCTGGTATGCACATTAGCAGGAAGCTGGAGTTGGGAGTGGAGTCAGGACTTGAACCCAGGCACTCAGATATGGGATGCTGGTGCCCCAACTGGTGACTTAACCCCTAGGCCAAATACCCCCTCCTCCTTGCATACTTGAGACGATTCCAAGAATATGTACAATACCTAAGCCAATATATGTGTTTTTAAGGAAACAATGACAAGAAGAGGAAGCATACCTGTTCAATATAGACACAATTCTTTGCCCCCGAAGCTTCGGCCTGTGAGTGTTAAGAACCCGTGGCATTCTCTTTTCTGTCTCGTTTTGGCATCAGAGTAATGCTGGATTATAGAAGGGCTTGGGAACAGCTCCTTGCTCTTCTATTTTCTGGAAGAGGCTGTGTAGAATTGGCATCCATTCTTCGGTGCTGGGTGCGATTCTCCAGTGAGGCCATCTGGGCCTGGAGATTTCTTTTCTGGGAGCTTTTCCATTATACAGTCAGTTTTTTTAAGAGTTGGTTATTCACGTGCACTGTTTCATCTTGAGCGACTTGGGGCAGGTTGTGGCTTTTGAGGAAGTGGTCTGATTTATCTGGGTGATGTATTTATGTATGTAGATCTGTTCGTGGTGTTGCTTTACCATCTTTGCATTGTCTTTGAGTTTTGGTGCCTGTGTTGACTGCCCCATTACATTCCTGATTGGAAATTTCTATCTTTTCTCTCTCTCTCAGTCAGTGTGGGTAGAGGTTTGTCAATTTTATTGAGTTTTCGGCTGCGCCATGGCTCAACAGGCTAATCCTCTGCCTTGCGGCGCCGGCACACCGGGTTCTAGTCCCGGTTGGGGCGCCGGATTCTGTCCCGGTTGCCCCTCTTCCAGGCCAGCTCTCTGCTGTGGCCCAGGAGTGCAGTGGAGGATGGCCCAAGTGCTTGGGCCCTGCACCCCATGGGAGACCAGGTAAAGCACCTGGCTCCTGCCATCGGATGAGCGCGGTGCGTCGGCCGCAGCGCACTGGCAGCGGCAGCCATTGGAGGGTGAACCAACGGCAAAGGAAGACCTTTCTCTCTGTCTCTCTCTGTCTCACTGTCCACTCTGCCTGTCAAAAAAAAAAAAAAAAAAGAGAGAGAGAGAATTTTATTGAGTTTTCAAAGAACTGACTTTTTGTTTCCTCGATTTTTCTCTATTGTTTTATGTTTTCAATTTCATTGATTTCTGCTCTTGCTTTTAGTATTTTTTTCAGATGTATTGTATTTACTTGAAAGGGAGAGTCAGAGAGAGAGGGAGAGAGAGAGATCTTCCATCGATTAGTTCACTACCCCAGATGGCTGTAATGGCTGACTCTGGGCCAGATGGAAGCTGGGAGCCGGGAACTTCATTTGGGTCTCCACATGGGTGCAGGGGCCCAAGCACTTGGGCTGTCTTTGCTATCTTCCTAGGAGTATTACTAGGGAGCTGGATCTGAAGTGGAGCAGGTGGGACTTGAACCAGTGCTCATAGGAGATGCCCATGTCACAGGCAGCGGCTTAACCCACTGCACCACAATGCTGGCTCCAGTATTGCTTTTCTTTGGATTGCTTTGGGTTTATGATGCCTTCCTTTTTCTAGGTTCTTAAGGTAGGAGCTTAGTTAATTAATTTGAACATATCTTTTTTATTGATGCAAGCATTTAATGCTATAAATTACAAAATCTATTAGTGTGGACATCCTGTCAGTTTGAGTACAATGTAGAAAATGTTCCTTCCTTTACGTATCTCTCTTTAACCTCCCCCATTGAGAATGCAGTTGTCTTGAATGGTTCCTGCACCCAGTGTGGTGGTGCCCAGGGTTAAGCCTCCACCTGCGACGCTGGTTCGAGTCCCAGCCGTTCCACTTCCAATCCAGCTTCCTGCTAATGAGTCTGGGAAAGCAGTGGAGGATGGTCCAAGTCGTTGGGCCCCTGCCACTCACCCATGTAAGGGACCTAGAGAAAGTTCCAGGCTCCTGGCTTTGGCCTGGCCCAGGCACAGTCATGCGGCTACTTGGGTAGTGAACCAGTGGATGGAAGATCTCTCTCTCTCTTTCTCTCCATCACTCTGCCTTTTAAATAAATGAATAAACTTTTTTTTTTTTGGACAGGCAGAGTTAGACAGTGAGAGAGAGAGACAGAGAGAAAGGTCTTCCTTTTCTGTTGGTTTACCCTCTAAATGGCCGCTATGGCTGGTGTACCACACTGATCCGAAACCAGGAGCCAGGTACTTCTCCTGGTCTCTCGTAGGTGCAGGGCCTAAGCACTTGGGCCATCCTCCACTGCACTCTCGGGCCACAGCAGAGAGCTGGACTGGAAGAGGGGCAACCTGGACAGAATCTGGCACTCCAACCAGGACTAGAACCTGGGGTGCCGGCGCCGCAAGCAGAGGATTCGCCTAGTGAGCTGTGGCACCGGCCATGAATAAATCTTAAAAAAAAAATAAAAAGAGTGAGAACATCAGATTGTGAGAACATTAGATTGTGACACAATTTTTGCTTCTGCTTTCAAACATAACTTGGGAAACTCTTGAGGAGTTTCAGCATTTACAAATATTTTATTTTTTCAGTTTTCTTTCTTCTTGATTTTCCAAGGTTCCTTCTTTTAAATTTTTTTCTGTTTCAATAAATTTCTTTATCCTGTTTTTTGGGGTCAGTCTGCTGGGACAAATTTTCTTCATTTGCCTGAAGTCTATTGTCATGGGATGGAGGATGCTGGCTGACTTTCTTTCTTTCTTTCTTTCTTAGATTTATTTATTTGAAAGAGTTACACACACACACACACACACATACAGAGAGAGAGAGAGAGAGAGAGAGAGAGAGAGAGAGAGAGAGGTGAGGCAGAGAGAGAGAGAGAGAGAAAGAGAGAAAGAGAGAAAGAGAGAGAGAGAGAGAGGTCTTCTATCCACTGGTTCACTCCCCAGATGGCCGCAATGGCCAGAGCCACGCCGATCTGAAGCCAGAAGCCAGGAGCTTCTTCCAGGTCTCCCATGCGGGTGCAGGAGCCCAAGTACTTGGGCCATCCTCCACTGCTTTTCCAGGCCATAGCAGAGAGCTGGATCGGAAGTGGAGCAGCCGGGTCTCAAACTGGCGTCCATATGGGATGCTGGCGTCTCAGGTCAGGGCATTAACCCACTGCACCGCAGCGCCAGCCCCGACAGTTCTTTCTTGAAGGATGCTGAACTACCATGGCTTCTGCTGCCATTCAGGCTTTATATCTTTACCCTAAGGTGTCTTATCTCTCTTGATGGTTTTCATTGGCCTTTACTTTTCAGAAGTTTAATTATGATATATACATGGCATGGTTTCTTTGGGTTCATCCTCTTTGGGGTTTGTTCAACCAGATGCATTAGGCTTTTGACTTGGGCCACATTTATGGATAGTTTAGTCATGATTTCTTTGGCTATATTTTCAGCCCCACCCTCTTTCTCGCGCCCTCTTGGAATCAGATGGCACAAATGTTAGATCTTTTGTTATAGCCACTGTGTTCTTTTTTTTTTTTTTTTTCCTTTTAAAGTCTATTTTCTCTCTTTGGTTAAGATTGGGCAATTTCTGTCTTAGTTTCAAGTTTACTGAGTCTGCCACAGTTCTCTTATTTTCTACTTTTACCCATCCAGAGATTTTTATTTTGGTCATTTTTTTTTTTTTGAGTTCTAAAAAATTCCCATTTGGTCTCTTCTTTTTTTAGATTTGAGGGAAATGCATGGAAAATTAAATTAAAAGGTGAGTTGATGTTGACGCAAAGTGTGCTGCAGAAATTGAAACATGATTGAGAATCTTACAATGTCCCCAAAAGTCACTCATTCTACCACAAACCAGAAACAATCACAACACAAGTGAGCGAAGCCAATCAGTAGAGGCCACCACTGATGTGACACAGATGCTACAATCACCTGACAAGGACTTTGAGCACGCTGCAATTGCAGACATGTGTGTAGGGAGAACAGCAAACTCTCCCCCAAAGAAATAGAATACCAAGGGTGGGCGTTCAGCACAGGGAAACCCCGCAGCCCACAGCTGGGCTCCTGAGACGCCGCCTCGCCTCCAGCCTCTGACCAGGCTGCCGCTAATGTACCCTGGAGGCGGCCCCAGATAACGACTGAAGTACGTGGGCTCCTGCCACGCAGCTGGGAGACGCAGCTGCAGTTCCAGGCTCCTGGCTTTGACCTGGCCCAGCCCTGGCTGTGGCAGACATTTGAGAGAGTGAACCAGCAGATGGGAGATTTCTCTCTCTCTCTATTCTTGCTCTGTTGCTCTGCCTTTCAAATACATAAAACTTAACAAATCAACTTTAAAAAAAAAAAAAAGAATATGAGGGGACATAAAAAAGTTGATGGGGAGGGGTCAGTGCTGTGGGAGCGGGTAAAGCCGCCGCCTGCAGTGCCAGCATCTCATATGGGTGCCCCTTCGGGTCCCAGCTGCTCCACTTCCAATCAAACTCTCAGCTATGGCCTGGGAAAGCAGTAGAAGATGGCCCAAGTCCTTGGGCCCCTGCACCTGCATGAGTGACCCAGAAGAAGCTCCTGGCTCCTAGCTTTGGATCGGCGCAGCTCTGGCTGTTGGGCCAGTTGGGGAGTGAACCAGCAGATAGAAGACCTCTCTCTTTCTCTCTCTCTCTCTCTCTGCCTCTCCTTCTCTCTCTGTGTAACTCTGACTTTCAAATAAATAAATAAATCTTTAACAAAAAAGTTGATGGGGAAATGGAGTTAAATATGGTTATTTGGAGCAAATGATTTTTTAAAAGATATTTATTTATTTAGTTGAAAGAGGGACAGAGAAGGACAGAGATCTTACAAACCCTGGTTCATTCCCCAAATACCTGCAACAGCCAGCACTGGGCCGGGCCAAAGCCAGGAGCCAGAATCACCACTCAGATCTCCCACATGGGTGCTGTGGCGTAGCGGGTAAAGGCGCCACCTGTGATGCCGGCATCCCCTATGGACACCGGTTCAAGTCCCGGCTGCTCCACTTCCAATCCAGCTCCCTGCTATTGGCTTGTTAAAAGCAGTGGAAGATGGCCCAAGTCCTTGGGCTCCTGCACCCACGTGGGAGACGCAGAGGAAGCTCCTGGCTTCAGCCTGGCCTAGCTTTGGCCATTGTGGCTATCTGGGGAGTGAACCAACAAATGGAAGATTGATCTCTATCTCCTAACTCTGCCTTTCAAATAAATAAATAAATAAACAAACAAACCTTAAATAAAAAGTGAGGGTGGCATGGATGCCTGACTGCTTCCCGTGTGGTGTCCCTGACACTGCCCAGTGTGTGTTGGGGGTGGCTTCTTCACCACTGAGCCGTGATGGAAGCCCCAGCTCACTACGGGGCCTCCTCTCGTTAGGTAGGAAGTTAGACATTAGCCCACAGGTGTGAAAGGGGCTTGAAGAAACCCGCACATCTGCAGAAGCCCGAGAAGCCCAGCATCTTGCACCTCAAAGTCCCGCCCAGACCCTGACAACCTCCCACATGGTGCCAGCCCTTCCCCCAAGGAAGGCTCCCAGGAGACTTCTCTCTCTTCAGGACCAGATGGGTTACCCGACCTGATAACATGGGCAATAAAACCTTCACAGATGCCCAAGGGAAGCCCCTCTGCCCGGCACCAGCAAACCTGGGGAGGGATTTGCTAATTTACTCTCTACACAACTTTTTAAAATTTTTAAATTTTTATTTATTTATTTTTTTCACAGGCAGAGTTAGTCAGTGAGAGAGAGAGACAGAGAGAAAAGTCTTCCTTCCCTTGGTTCACCCCCCAAAATGGCCGTCACAGCCAGTGCACAGCGTGGATCCAAAGCCAGGAGCCAGGTGCTTCTCCTGGTCTCCCATGGGGTGCAGGGCCCAAGCACTTGGGCCATCCTCCACTGCCTTCCCCGGGCCACAGCAGAGAGCTGGCCTGGAAGAGGAGCAACTGGGACAGAATCCGGCGCCCCGACCAGGACTAGAAGCTGGAGTGCCGGTGCCTCAGGCAGAGGATTAGCCTAGTGAGCCGCGGCGCTGGCCCACAAAACATTTTTAAAAAAATATTTTATTTATTTATTTATTTTTGACAGAGATAGTGAGAGAGAGAGAGACAGAGAGAAAGATTTAGTGGGACTGGAGTTGTAGCTCACTTGGTTAATCCTCTGCCTGCGGCATTGGCATCCCATATGGGTACAGGGTTTTAGTTCCGGTTTCTCCTTTTCCAGTCCAGCTCTCTACTGTGGCCTGGGAATGCAGTGGAGGATGGCCCAAGTGCTTGGGCATCTGCACCTGCGTGAAAGACCAGGAGGAAGCTCCTGGCTCTTGGCTTCGGATCAGCATAGCTCCGGCCATAGCGGCCATTTGGGGAGTGAACCAACAGAAGGAAGACCTTTCTCTCTGTCTCTCTCCCTCACTGTCTAACTCTATCTGTCAAATAAATAAAAAAAAAGCCGGCGCCGTGGCTCAACAGGCTAATCCTCCGCCTGCGGCGCCGGCACACCGGGTTCTAGTCCCGGTCGGGGCGCCGGATTCTGTCCCGGTTGCCCCTCTTCCAGGCCAGCTCTCTGCTGTGGCCCAGGAGTGCAGTGGAGGATGGCCCAAGTGCTTGGGCCCTGCACCCCATGGGAGACCAGGTAAAAGCACCTAGCCCCTGGCTCCTGCCATCGGATGAGCACGGTGCGCCGGCTGCAGCGCGCCATCCGCGGCAGCCACTGGAGGGTGAACCAACAGAAGGAAGACCTTTCTCTCTGTCTCTCTCTCACACTGTCCACTCTGCCTGTCTTAAAAAAAAATAATAATAAAAAAAAATAAATTTTCTACATAGACCATTAGGTCATTTGCAGAGTTTTTCTCTCCCTTTCTGATCTGCATGCCTTGTCTTTTCTCTCCCTTTTGTGCCCCTCCCCTCCCCTCCCCTCTGCTCCTCTCCTTGCCCCTCCCATCTCTTCTTTCTTGCTTTCTTGCTCTGGGTAGAATTTCCAGAATGATGCTGAATAGCAGTGGTGAGTGACGGTTCTTGCCTTGTTCCAAAATGCTGTGCTCTTAGTTTAATCGTTGGGTCTCATATGATCTGAAGATTTTCCACAGACGTTCTTTATCAAGTAGGAAGTTCCCCTTTATCTCCTCTCATTTCTTGAGAGTTTTTATTGTGAGCAACAGTTACTGGATTCTGGCAAGCGATTCTCTACATCTGCCGTAGCGGCCATTTGGGGGGTGAACCAACAGAAGGAAGACCCTTTTCTCTCTCTCACTCACTGTCTATAACTCTACCTGTCAAGTAAAAAAAAGATCTATTTATTTATTTGAAAGTCAGAGTTAGATGGAGAAGGAGAGTCAGAGAGGGAGAGAGGGAGAGAGAGAGAGAGAGAGAGAGAGAGAGAGAGAGAGAGAGAGAGAGAGAGAGAGGTCTTCCATCCCCTGGTTCACACCCCAGGTGGCCACTACAGCCGGAGCTGTGCAAACGCAAAGCCAGGAGCCTCCTCCAGGTCTCCCACGTGGGTGCGGGGCTCAAGGACTTGGGCCGTCTTCTGCTGCTTTCTCAGGCCATAGCAGAGAGCTGGATTGGAAGTGGAGCAGCTGGGACTCGAACTGGCACCCCTGTGTGATGCTGGCACTGCAGGCAGCGGCTTTACCCGCTGTGTCACAGTGCTGGCCCCTCCATAAAACTCTTTATTCTAAAAGAGAAGGAGGAGGCAGTAAAGAAAACTTCCTTAACATCCAGGAGTCTAAACAAAGACTGCGCGCTCAGCCCTCTGCTCTCTGCTGAGCTGCCCACCTGGCCTGCCCAGTGTGTTCTCTCCACTTAACCACATAGCCTTGCTCTCCCCCAGTCGGAGTGACTGGGCGATCGCTCTCTGTCTGTTCCATTCTGACAGATGCCCTGTCCCCAAATAAAACATCACTCTGATCTCTGTCTCGTGCCTAAGTTCTTTCTTGCGTGAAGACAAGAACCCACGACTTCTCTGTGGTGACACTCTGACCCCACACCAGCGAGGGAGGGGAGAGGTGTGTCCTTGTTGACAGGTGAGTGTAGAAACCCAGGATCCCAACAGGGACTCTCGTGGTGCCCTGGGTGGGGCTGGAGACTTTCAATGTAGGTGTGGGTGACGTCCTCGATCCCCACTCAGCCGTTGCTGGTGGGAGTGGGGCTGTGGTTTCTCCCCTGTGGCTGGAGTAGGGCAGAGATTATGTGTCAGTTTCCTGTTTGTCAGGCTGCCCAAGGCTGGAGCGAGCAGGGGTTTTTCAGGGCTTGCTTTGACGGTGCCTGGGGACACTTCCGGATTCACCTGCCCCAGAGCTGGGATATACCAGGGCACTTCACAAGGGTTGTGGGGGCGGCGGTAGGGTGATGGAATGCGAAGATACGTTTATTTTGTTGCAAAGATTGATGCAATCCCTATGCAGTGTTTTGCAAGAGGCATTGTCTGGGAGCTTTCTGAAGCCCTCAGGTGCCTTGGCGGTCCACCAGCTGGCCAGCTCCCTTCCAGGCACCTTCCTGCATCCTCCTGGGTCTGGTTTATCAGTAGTGCCCAGGGGGTTTTAGCTGTGCTTTGCAGAGGAGCAGGGGACAGCGCGTCCACCCCATCTTGTCTCTCTTTCCTACGCTGTCTGTCCCTGTGCTTGCACGGTGTGGCGTCTACCTCACTCTTTACCTGCCTGTGTGCCCAGGAGGCGGGGACACCCTGAGGTCCTTGTCACCTACCACTTTAATTTTATTTCTCCACCCTCGGCCCCACCCAGGTCTGGCCGTCCAGAGCGGGAGCGGAGCTGGGTAGAAGGGGCGTGGCTGGAGGAGGCCCTGGCGATTTGATTGGCTGGCTGCGCAGGGAGGAGGATGGGGGGAAAGGGCTATGTTGCTGGAGGTTCAGGGTTGGGCAGGGCAGGTGTGAGGGCAGCAGATTTCCTAGGCGGGACACGTGGGGTCCCCCACAGCCCTCAAACGGTCCAGCCCCGGAAAGCAACTGTGTCACAGTCCCGTCTCAGATTCCAAGGTGCTCTGAGAACGAGCAGAACTCAGGATTGAATACCTGAGTGATTGGCACCTGCAGAATCAGAGGCTAACCAGCGGGAGGAAGTAAAGGTTACGCCCAGGGGGCCGGCCCCATGCAGTGCGGCATCCCATGTGGGCGCCAGTTTGAGTCCTGGCTGCTCCACTTCCAATCCAGCTCTCTGCTATGGTCTGGGAAAGCAGTAGAAGATGGTCCAGGTCCTTGGGCCCCTGCACCCACGTGGGAGACCCAGAAGAAACTCCTGGCTCCTGGCTTTGTATCAGTGCAGCTCCGGCCATTGCAGCCATCTAGGGAGTGAACTAGCAGATGGAAGACCTCTCTCTCTCTCTCTCTCTCTCTCTCTCTCTCTGCCTCTCCTTCTCTCTCTGTGTTACTCTGACTTTCAAATAAATAAATAAATAATTTTAAAAATATTATGCCCATATGTAGAAGGTCTTGAAAAAACATTAAACTTTGTGTTCATGAATCAAGGGCTGGACCTGGCACAGGTTGGGGCGGGAGGCCCACCTCTGCCCTGAGCCCTTCTGTGTGACCTTGGGTGGTGTCCCGCCTGCTCTGGGCCATGCTCTCTTTGTTGGTCATCCAAGGCAGTTAGACTTGCAGTCCTCACCTGAAATTCTGGGAGCCATAAACCTGACCCCCTCAAAACTCTTCAGTGGCTCCTTACGAATGCCTGGAGTGAGCCCAGACTTGGTGTGGCTGACCCACTCCCTGTCTCCCTTCCCTTCCTCTCCTGGCGTTATCCAGGTTTTTCTAGCCACACTTGGCGACCCCTAGAATGGGCCAGGCCCTGCCACCCCTGCCATTTGTTCAAGCTGTTCCAGGCCTAGAATGCCCTCCCCAGCTTGGGCCTGATGTCCTGATTATGCATTAGCAAAACCATTGTGAATGAATGGGCTGCTACGCATTAGCTGTTTTTTTTTTTTTTATTTAAAGATTTGTTCTTTTTATTTGAAAGGCAGAGTTAGACAGAGTTAGAGAGAGAGAGAGAGAGAGAGAGAGAGAGAGAGAGAGAGTCTTCTATCCACTGGTTCACTCCCTAAATGGCTGCAATGGCTGGACCTGGGTTGGTCTGAAGCCAGGAGCCAGGAGCTTCCTCTGGGTCTCCTACATGAGTGCAGGGGACCAAGAACTTGGGCCATCTTCTGCTGCTTTCCCCGGATTGGAAGTGGAGCAGCCGGGACTCAAACTGATGCCCATGTGGGATGTTGGCATTGCAGACAGCGGCTAGGCCACAGTACTGGCTCCCATTCTCTACCTCTTTAAAGGGGTTTACACCCTGGAGATTGGCTTCTCCTGCTGTGCAGGAGCAAAGCCCTAGTCCCAGGACCTGCCTTAGCCCCAGGCAAATGCCAGCAGCTGGCGGCCCTACCAGGCAGGTCACTGGGGAGGCCTCTGGGGTCCCGCTGGCCACAGGGAGAGTTAGAAGAAGGGGGTGTGAAGGGGACAGTCCTCTCGCCTGACCCCTGCCTGGTTAGCCACTCCCATAGTGGCTGCAGTGTGGAGCTTGCCACCCACCAGCCGTTCTACCAGTTTTCTGGGGGGAAGAACAGTTCTGGGGCCTGGCATGTCTGGGTCTGGCCAGAGCCTCACCATGTTTAGCAAGAAACCAAGAGCCTCGGTTTCCTAATACACAAAATGGACACGAACATCCCAAGTCTTCCTGGAGGAAGAGGTGTGGGCGGCGCTCCGGCAGCCAGGCGCTTGCATGGGCAGGCGTCCACGGGTGGCGTGACACTGCTGGGTTGCCGAGGCGAGAGACAAGGGAGCAGTGAGCGGGGGTGGGGGCCACGGAGGCTCTGTGGCCTCCCAAGGGCGCTGCAGTCTTCCTGGAGGCGGTGGCAGCTGGCATGGTGGGCTGGGAAGGCATGATGGGGGTTATGGTGGGGGAAGGGGGTCTGAACAAGCCCAGGGAGGGATGGTGACTGCTGGGAGTGGAGAAGAGCGGGGACCCCATCCCTGCGCCTCCCCCCCTCCCCTGTGTCCTCTGTAGGTCAAGCCTGGGCCAGCGTGGTCCTTGTCATGCCTAGGATGTCACAGAGTGTGATGTGGTGACCACTGGCTGGACAAAGTTGGAGGAACCTTCAGGACTCAGAGGCTGACCCAAACCAGGGGGCTGTGGGAAGGAAGGAGGGGACATGGAGGCTGGGTAGCATCGGGGGAGGGGACACAGGAGCAGGTGGCGGCGGGGGTTTTCTGGGAAGAGGGGGGTGATGGGGACGTGATTTGAAAGAAAGACATCCCCCCCCCCACCCGGGACCCCCGCCAAAGAGTTTGTCTCAGGGCTCTGACAGCTCCTCCTCCTGCTGTTTCGCACAATGTACCATTTCTTTGCATAACAGACAGAATAATCTCATTTTCTCACTGGGTACACAGCTTAGCTTTCAATCAATTATCCCCGAGTACATTAAAAAAAAAATTCTCCAGGTCACATCTCTGCCTGCTCAGTGCTCAGTTTTCCCTGTCAAGGAATTTGCAAGTCAATCGCTTTCACAGGACTTTCCACAAATTACCTTGCCGCGCCTGTGACGTCACCCTCGGTGAATGTGCTCCTCATGCATAACGCATCAGGAAGCCGCGAGACCCCGCCTCCCGTGCCCCCGCCCCTCCCCGCCCGCTTGCCGCCTGGGCGCTGGGGTTGGCCACGTGGCAGGTGCTGGGAGCAGGGCGGCAGGTGGAGCTGCTGATGGTGCGAGACCCTGCCCCTTCCTGCTGTTTCTGTACTGATGACTGGGATTGCTACAGTTGCCATCCTGCCTCCTGAGATCCAGCTGGCGTGCCACCGAGGAGCCTGACTTTGGGGGGTGCAGGGGAGGCTCGGCCCAATGGGGAGGGAGGGAGCACCTCTGGGGAGGGGCTGGAGAGCAGAGAGCTCTCCCGCCTTGGTTGCGGCCCCAGCCCGAGGGTCTCATGGCTCTGGTTCCCGACCCACAGCCACATCACCATCCCACCAGCAGACGACTCTGAAGTGGCCTCTGCGCCCCAGGCAGCGGAGCGAGGCTGCAGTCAGAGCCGAGGGGCGTGGCCCTGGAGAGTGCTCTGTCCTGCAGGCTCAGGCAGCTCCGAAGCTGGCCTTGGAGGCGGGGTGGCTGGTGGACCCTGGCTGGGGCTTATGCTGTTGCTTTAGCATCTACTATGTGAATGCATGTGTGTGCACATATATGCCCATGTGTGTGTCCATGTGTGAGCACGTGCCTGCAGGCATTGTGTATGCACACGTGTGCCCGCGTGTATGTGGTCAGCTCATGCGTGAGACTGGGTGGGCAGCGCAGGGGATACTGATGCCCTCCACAGTGGGGCTGCAGGGCCCGGGGAAGGCACTGTCTGAGTCTTGGGGGTGCCGCAGCTGGGAATCTGGTGTGGATGGGGCCTGGCAGGCAGGGTGGGGGGCGTGGGCTGGGGATGGGCATCGCTTGGCCTCTGCTCCCACTCAGACACGGGGGAAGCGTGAGACCCCTCTGGCTGCTGCCTCCCTTAGAAAGCTCAGAGCTTTGTTTTATTGTGGGGCTGCAGGGTTTCTGCAAGAATTCAGTTAATTTCCCCCTGCTTGATTATTACCAGCACTGGTGTCTTAATAGCTGGGAGTGCGCTTTGCTAGAGCAAACTACAATCGCAGGATTTCCAGAAAACCAGAATAGATGGCAGCCACCGCAGGCAAAGGGCTGGCAGCGGCATGAGCTCCCCCCAGCATCGCGAGGGCTTGGTTTGGGGGTTGCGTGCGCCACACCCCCTCCACCAGCCTTGCGGTCCTGTCCCCGCTGTCCAGCCCCCTGTCCAGCTGTATGGTGTGGCATGATTATGTCATGCGGTGTTCATCTGGGGAAGGCAGAGGATTCTGGGAGAACAGGACTTTGGGGAGCGAGGGTACAGCACACAGGAGCCCCTCCCCCGCCTCCCCCACAAAGGGGCCAGGCTCTCTGCTCTGCCCCCTGTCATGCTTTCTTTTGGGTGTGTGGCTTGAAACGCTTGCTCCCCATGATGCACTGGGTGAGCCGTGGGTAGGGGCTGCCCACGGTGCCCCTCACGGGAAATGGAAGCTTTCCCCAGATGTAGGGTGTGAAGCAGCTCTCACGCTGTAAACGCCTGTGAACCGACGGGGAGGTTTTGGAACACATGTAGGGAAATATTGTTGTGGGTAAGTGGGTGGACAGGAGCCAGGGACCTGCCCCCACTCCTCCTGAGTTTCCCAGACTGCGTCCTGGGCCTGCGTGGTGTGTGGTGCGTGGTGTGGCTGGCCTGGATGTGGGGGTGGGGCTGGTGCTGGCTCAGGGCAGGAGGCTGTTTGCAGCCTGCTCTCCTGATCTTCAGGCTTTCACACCACAGGCCTGACCCAGAGCACTGGTGGGTAACGGAAGATGTAAAACTTGGGGCAGCTAGCACTGTGGCGCAGCGTGAGAAGCCGCTGCCTGGGACGCCGGCATCCCACATGGGCATTGGTTCAAGCCCCGGTTGCTCCACTTCCCATCCAGCTCCCTGCTAATGTGCCCCTGCACCCACATGGGAGACCCAAGCGGAGTTCCTAGCTCCTGGCTTTTACCACCAAGCCATTATGGCCATTTGGGGGACTGGATCAGCCAATGGAAGATGTCTCTTTCTGTGTCTCCCTCTCAATCTGTATCTTTGCCTTGCAAATAAATAAATCTTTTTAAAAAGATGTAAAACTTGGAATGTCTGTACTCGGAGTTAGTTAGGATTCTTCTTCTGGGGTTTTGTCCAACCCAGACCTGACTCGCCCTGGAGATGGGTTGGGCAGGATCTGTTGGGGGTGGGCACGTGGGTTGGAGTTAGGTCTGGATGTCAGATACGAGGGGCTTTTTTCTGACCTGCACCCCCAGTTCCTCCCAGTTTCCTAAACCTGCTGTAAGGCACGTGACAGGCTCATGGGCAGCCAGGTGGCCTGCACGGCTGAGTGAATGTCCAGGAAGCATTGGGGACTCACAAAGGGCTAATGAGCAGAACCATGGACAGGCGCTGTGGTGCTGCTCCCTCACTCCCAAGGCCTTGGGAGGAGCGGAACCTCAGATGGCAAGCGCTGGCCGAGGTGTGGACAGAAGCTTCCACTGCTGTGTTGGTGCCGGAGCAGCCTGGGCGTGTTGGGGGGACTGCAGCCTGGCTGTACCACAGCACGCGGTGCTCCTGCACCTGGTCGGGCCGGGGAGACCCTTGCACCCAAGCCCCCATGGAAACTGGGCGGTGCTGATCCACCACTGTCTTGGGACATTTTCTGTAGGGAAATACCACAGGCTGGGTAATGTACAGAGGAAAGAGGTTTGCTTGGCTCACACGTCCAGAGGTGGAGAAGCTCAGGATGGGGCAGGTACATGGGATCTTCAGCCCCTTTGGAGTGCGGCAGAGGACATCATCATGGCAGGAGCTGGTGTGAGAGTAGCCAGCAGGTGCATGGCCGAGAGAGAGGAGGGGAGAAAGGGCACCAGGGGATATGGAGCCACTGTCTCATAACCATGTTAATCCCTACATGCTGGGGAGTTCCTGTGGCTTAATTAACCCTTAAATGTCCCCCACACTCTGACAACCCCATAGCGCGGTGTGGGGTTTGGTGGGAACGCACCACATCCAGACCACAGCAAATGCTATGTCTGGAGGCACCCCAGGGGAGTGGCCCAAGGAGCCATGGTGGGGCCGTGGCTGACCACCCAGAGGTGGAAGTGAGGGCTCAGTGACGATAAGCACCCCCGGAACAGCCTGAGAACACAGATGCCAGCGTTGAGAAGGGGAGCAGGGTGGGAAGCACCGACTGACATACACAACTCATGCCCTCTAGGGGCAGATTCGCGGGAGCCACCATGCTCCAGGCAGCTGTACAAGCCACCTTTCATTATGGCCTGGGAATACCTGTGCTGGTCACCTTTCTCGATAGGAGAGGTGAGCCTTGCTCATGGCTTTGCAGGTTTGGATCTGGGGGGTAGGGGGTCGGGTCCATTTGTTTTGGCATCTGGTGGGGGAATGGGATGGTGGTGGCAGAATGCAAGAGGAGGATCCTATGGTGAGCCGGGTGGAGGGAGGGGGAAGGGAAGGGGAGGGAGGGAGAAGGAGGGGAGGGAAAGGAGGGAAGGGGGAGGGAAAGGAGGGAAGGGGGAAGGAAAGGGAATGGGGAGGGGAGGGGAAAGGGAAGGGGAAGAGAGGGGGAAGGAAGGGGAGGGGAGGGGAAAGGGAAGGGGAAGAGAGGGGGAAGGAAGGGGAGGGGAGGGGGAAAGGGAAGGGGAAGAGAGGGGGAAGGAAGGGGAGGGGAGGGGGAAGGGAGGGGAAAGAAGAGGGGAGGGGAGGGAAAAGGGGAGGGAAGGGAAAGGGAAGGGGAAGGGAGGGAGGGGGAGCAGGCAAGGGAGACTGGGTCCAAACTCAGGCTTAGACAATCTTCTCTAGAGTCACCTTCCAGGGGAATCTACCTCCCAAACTCCAGTACTGGGTTGAGTTTCCATGCTCTTGTTACTATAAGGTTATGGCCTTGGGGTTTAAAGTCCTGAACAAGTGTACAGAACAACTCAGACTCAGACTCCAGTCATGTCCACCCAGCTTGTGGGAGTAGACATGCCTAACAGGGAGGAGGAGGAGGAGGAGGAGGAGGAGGAGGAGGAGGAGGAGGAGGAAGAGGGGAGTGGGATTGAGGAGCAAGGGGAATACAAATGGTAAGAACCAAAGCAGCATCTTAGCTTGGCCTCCCTGGAAAACAGCAAGAGGCAGGGACTGAATCCAGGGGATGAGCGGGAGCCGTGAGGAGACCGAGCCAGTCAGGCTGCAGGTGCACCCTTTGCCACTGGGGACACCTCCGGGCTGCAGGGAGGGGAGGGTTGGGATATGAGGTGTGGGCACGTGGGTGATACTGTGCAAACACAGCTCTCTGTCTCCCTGCTATGGGCCCTGGGGCGACCAGCCACTCACCCCTGACCTGAGCCAGGACCAATGCGTTGCCAGCTTGCCTTGCAGTGAGCTGTTGGCACAGGAAGGCAGCCAGGAACCCTGCACTGCGGGGCCTGTCCTCTCCCCAGGCGTCTGGATTTTGACATTTGATTTCATTCAGCTTCACACTGTGTGCACAAAGCACTGATCATCCCCTGTGCTTAGAATAGAGACAGAGAAACGAGGCTGAGGGTGTGAGTTGGGCTTTACGTCCCTCCCAGCTCTCTCTCGTAGGTAGGTTTTAGGCTGTGCCTATTCGTACGTTCAGCCAAGCACCTGTGAGACATGACCAAGGGCTGCCTGGGAATCAGCCACAGTGTGGGTCCTTGGGTTCCATCCCCAGGCCCCAGTCATGCCCCTAAGAGCCGTCATAGGAGACCTGGAAGACCCTGAGTGATGGGCGAACGAATGAAGTGTGGAGGAGCCCGAGGAGTGCAGTCTGGGCCGATCTGTGAAGCGTGGGTTGGGTTTATCAAGGGGCCGTGTCCTGATGAGGCACCCTGATGCTATGGTTTGAACCAGGATTTGGCGCCCAAGCTCCCGTAGCATTTCAACCCCCAAAGCCGTAGTCAGAGGTCCTCAGAGGGTGGAAAGTAACCCCACCCCTGGTGTCTGGAAGGTGGGCTGAGTGGGTGATCGAGGCGTGCCCTTATCACGACAGGGTTAACACAGAAGCTGGGGGGGGCTCACTGTGCCACCCTTCCTCCACCTCTGCTTGGAGCTCTCTTCTGCCGTGGGTGCCCGGTGCTGTCTCGGGACTCTGCCAACAAGAACTCCATCACCAGCTGCCCAAGCTGTGTGGCCAGCCGACCCGGGACTGCAGCCGTCCAGAACCCAAATCCTCATGTCTCTTTTCTCTTTGTGAAGGCGTTATTTCTGGGTTTTTCACTGTAGGAACACAAAGCTGACCACAGTATTGCCATATTTGGAGCCTAGGGTCCCTGGGTTTGGGAACAATGGTGGGAAGTGAGCTTGGGGTGGTCCCTGGGGCCGGATGAGATTGGCTTTGAACTTGAATGCCAGGCTGGGGTTTTCTGCAGGATTTTAAGCCGAGGCTCAGATTTGTACTTTTGGAAAGACTACACTCATGGCAGCGGTGTGGCTTGGAGGCAGGAGACAAGTCCAGGGTACAAGGGGAGTGATGGAGATAGCCATTCCATACTGGCTCATGTCCAAGGTGGTGATGGTGGGGGTGGGGCGGCTATGTTCTGGGTGAATCCGTGTGCTCTGGGGCTGGCTCACTTTGGATGCTTCCTGTCAGTCCTGCAAGGGGAGCGTGTCCTTGAGGGCTGCCTGAATTCTCACTTCTGGCTTCCCAGATCCTGAATCCCGCCTCCTGGGTGGTTTACTGATGTGGACCTGTGGCTCCACTGTTATTACTGCAGCGTTCAGGAAAGTGAGCTTTGCTTATAGAAATCCAGCTGTGGTCCTTCAAAATGCCACCTCTTTATTTTACAGCATGCGTTTCTTTTCTAAGATGAGAAATGCTCTATCTGTCAATGTAGTCTACCTGATGCAGGCATGCGTTTTGTATTTTAAAAACAGATTTATTTATTTCTTTGGAAGGAAAGTGAAGAGAGAGAGAGATCTTTTATCTGCTGGTTCATACCCCAAATGTTTGTGACCAGCTGGGGCTGGGCCAGGCTGAAGCTAGGAGCCCAAAACTTCATTCACGTCTCCTGCGTGGGTGGCAGGAGCCCAGGTACTTGGGTGCCACGCAGGCACATTGGCAGGAGACTGGATGGGAAGTGTGGAATTGCCAGGACTTGAGCTAGCACTTGGATTTTGCATGTGGGCATCCCAAGTGGTGACTTAAGCCACTGTGCCATGGTGCCTGATCAGGGCAAGCAGAGTTTACTTTATTTAAGATTTATTTATTTATTTGAAAGGCAGAGTTTCAGAGAGGGAGAGGCAGAGAGAGAGAGAGAGAGAGAGAGAGAGAGAGAGAGAGTTTTTCTATCTGTAAATGGCCAGTCTGAAGGCAGGAGCTTCTTCTGGGTCTCCCATATGGGTGACAGGGACCCAAGCACTTGGAACATCTTCCACTGCTTTCCCAGGCTCATTAGCAGGGAGCTGGATCAGAAGTGGAGCAGCCAGGTCTTGAACTGGTGCCCTTGTGGAATGGCCATGGCTTAACCCTGCTGTGCCGCGGTGACTGACCAGGGCAAACAGATTTTAAACAGCATTTCCTTGATCTCCTGCTGGGGGTGGCAGGTGCAACAGCCCTTTCCAGGAAGTGTCGGGGGCCCTGTGCAGAGAGCTGTCCACTTTAGCTTGTCCCCAAAACAGCAAGTGACTCCTCCCAGGCGAGACACAGAGCTGAGTTTGGCGCAGCAGCGCAGAGAGAGGGTGTGAGTGTCCCCACAGCCTGGACAGTGGATGAGCCCAGGGCAGCCCCTCCTTAGCTGGTGAGCAGGTGCTGCTCCTGGGACTGCCTTGTGGATGCTCCAGAGCAGGGCCACAGTCTGCATGGGTCGGGGGCTTCTCCGGGGGTCTACACAGGAGGGCGTTTGGAGGCAGCCTGCCCTCTGCTGAATTGGAACTTTTGTGAGTACAGACCAGCGCCCCTCCCCCTTGCCCTATTTTCTACATAGGAGTCATGGGATTCTGGCATTTTCTCTTCCCTGCAGACGCTAGGTACTGGGAGACTGCAGAAGGATCTGAGCAACACTGGTGCTTGGGCTCTCGTGGGATCTCCCGGTGCTCCGGCCTGCAGGTGCCAATCACTCAGAAGAAGGGAGAAGGCAGAGGCGCTCTCCAGGATGAGGCTCTCTGGGTCGCCTCGCTCAGTGCTTCCTTGTTGGGAACGGGGTGTGGGTTGCGGTGGTGGTGGGATGGGACAGGCGGTATGAACAGGCATGAATCCCCCTGAGCTGGGCAGAGGGACCACCTCTCCTTCTCCCATGATGCTGTTGGACAACAGGGAACTAAGGCCTTGTGCTGGGATTCCACAGGCCAGTCCGATTTTTCCCTCAGAGGAGCTGTGGTTCCCGTGGGGGTGCAGAGCACCGTGTAGGAAGCGAAGAAGCACGACTTCAGGAAGTCCATTTCGCACACGAGTGCTGGGTGCTTGCGCGGTCGTGACCAGACCCTCTGAGATGGAATAGATTGAGCACGGGCTGAGAGCCAAGAGGGGCCTGGACAGGGTCAGAGGCGCTGAGGCAAGAGGCAGGCAGACTGGCTATGGGGGTCCAGAAGCTGTCTCCCCTCACGGTGTCGCTCTAACCTATGACAACACTTTGTAGGTCTCATTTGCTAGCGTGTCGCCATGCCATTCCAGTGGGCCTCCTGGTTAATAGCATCTAGTCTTGGGTTATGAAGCCAGGTGGATGCACACCTGGATATCTGCCTTCCACATTCTGCTACCCCAAGTGGGCAAAGCCTGGGATACCCTCTTCCTCTCCTACACGGGGATCCAGTACTGTTTGGGAGCCTTGAGAGCTGCAGAAGAGGCTGCCCTGCCGCTAGGGGGAGCACCGCACGGGCAGTCTGGCATTTGCATGGGTGCTGCCACTCAGGGGGACACGCTAAGGCCCCTCTGCAAAGGGCTGTTTGCTCAGCCATAAAGGGGAGGCTTGGGTGGAGTCAGTGAGCCCTAGAGGCATCCAATTCTGGGCGGGGCCTCCTGGGTGGTGGGGATCACAGGCTCCATGGGCTGAGTGTATTCAGGTGCCTGGAATACAGACCCAGGATGCCTGAGGCTGTCTCTGGTGGACCTTACACAGAGGGGAGTGTTTAAGCCTCCTTTCTTGGCAGGGTTCTGGGGCTTTGACAGACGGAGGGTGACCACCGTTCTCCAGCGTCTGTGTCTCCATCAGACTTAGAAAACACAGGTGCAGCCTGTGTGCTCCGACTCCAAACCAAGTGCTCCCCCACGGAGTTCCTGCGGGAATCAGGGTGAAGCAGATGAGCTTAGCACATTGGTGGAGTGAAGGGTGATTTGCAGAGGCAGCGTCCCGAGCCCCAGGGCCCCTGTACTGTTGTTAAATCTACCGCCACTGTCTGGGGCAGGGGGAGCTGGTGGGTTAGGCTGGTGCTCACCAATCTAACCGCATGATCAGGTCAGGGAGGGCTGCCTGGCGCCTCCTGGCGCAGGGTCTGGGCCACAGGTGGGGGAGATAAAACTTCCCTGGGAGGCTGCTGGTAATGGCTAAGGGAGGTGGCGGCAGATTGTGCATCTTAAAATGTGATTGCAAAATCAATAAGCCAATTAGGGTGGTTAAATCTTTGCTTGCCAGAGCTGCTTGCAATGCGGAATAGCTTGTTGCTTCTCCACGCAGCCGTGCGGCTCCGAGTCCGGGGCTGCTTTAGGGGGTCTGTGCGGGTTGACCTTTGGCCACCTTGGCCTCCTCCAACAAGGCTCTCGGTAAGAAAATCAGTTGCTAAAAGTCTTCTGCACTCAGGTGTTGGAGGTGGAGGGGAAGACCGGCGATAGTTCTAAACAGCGCCATTTCCCACAGAAGCAAAAGGTTCCCGAAACTCAGGGATTTGGAAAAGCCACTGCCATTCAGTTAGCCTGCGATACTTCTGGGCAGGTCCTCTGGTCTGGATGAGATAGGTCACTCAACCGGGCCTGCTCGAATGCCTGTGGTCAGTGGGCCGTCTGATGGGGGCCTGTGGCTTGGTTCCCAAGCAGGGAAGTGTGCTGGCGGTTGGCGGGGTTTGATGGGGACTGGGCCATGTCTCTTCCGAATAGGCTGGCCAGAGTTTGTTCCCACGGCAATGGCAGGTTCTAAGAGCAGCAAGAATGGAGTTGCAAGGTCTCCTGGGTCTGGCTCAGTGTCAGTGCAAGGTGGCATCTGCCTCATGCCATCCATGAAAGCCAGCCAGCCCAGATCGGTGGGAGTTACTGCGAAGCACAGTGGGAGCTTTTTATTCAATAATTTTCATCGATTTGAAAGGCAAGGTGAGGCAGAGGGAGAAAGACACAGAGAGACCTTCTATCTGCTGGTTCACTCCTCAAATGTCTGCAACAGCCAGGGCTGAGCCAGGCAGAAGCCAGGAGCCTGGAACTCCAACCTAGTCCCCTAGTGGGTGGCAGAGACCCAAGTACTTGGTCCATCATCCAGGCTGCGTTAGCAGGAACCTGGACTGGAAGTGCAGAGTGGCTGGGACTTGAACCAGCACTCCAATATGGGATGCGATGTCCCAGGCGGTGGCTTAACCTGCCGCACCACTGGGCACTTTTGTAATCTAGCCCATGAGGAAGTGGATGTTCTGAGACTTTTGGCCCCTGCCCAAGGCCACATGCCAGCCACTGGAACCCAGCCTGAGCCGTGCGTCATGTGTGACCTGGGCAAAACACCCTCCATTTGCCAAGTGGAGAAAGCAACGCTCAACTCCCATGGCTGGCTCCGTTGTGTGCAGCTGTGGGCAGCAAAGGCTGGTGGTTATTGGAGCTTAGGATTGGAGAGATTTTAGATCACTTTATCTGAGGGAACTTCAGAAAGTTCCTGGACAATTGTATTAACAGGTAAGTATATTTTGACACGAAAAAAAAAACCATTTCTGAACTCTGTGCATGGTTTCTTCATCAAATGCATTTTCCATGAACTCTGGAAGATCTTGCATGTTTGTGTGGCCATTGAGTCCTGCTTGGTTGTGGGGCTGGGTCCCGTGTGGCCCTGGGGGCCCTGGGTGAATAAGGGGCTTCCTCATGTGCTCAGGCCACGTCTCCCCACCACCCGTCTCTCTCTCTCTGCTTCCTTTGTGTCTCCATTTTTTTCCTCCCACCTTTCTTTTGCCTAGTCGGGGTGTGTGTGGATGTGTGTCCCACAGAAGCTCTGTGTCAGCCCTTTGCAAGCCAAGCAATGAGGTTTAAAGGGAGACACTGAAGTCCAGTGGATTTCCGTTTGCAATGCTCACAGCTCGTATTTAAACACTGCTGAGTTGGCTGTTCCTTTGATGACTCAGGTTTAAACACTGCCCATCGCCTGCAGTGGAAGCGGGAGCCCTGGCTGGCTGCATGCTCCCCTGCCTCGGCCCCTCCCCCTCTGCCTCTCCCTGCTCAGTGTACCCCTCTAACAGCATCAGTAGCCGGTGTGTCTGTAAGGACAGTAAACCGGGCTTATTGGTCAGCGAAGTAGATGATGATAATGTTTCCTGGACTTATGTGCACATTTCTCTGCTATTTGGATTTCTATGCATCCATCTGTTTTTTTTTTTTCTAAATGCCTCACCAGATCATTTATATGTGAATCAATATTACTTTCCAAAGAGTCAGCTGGCCCTTCTATGAGTCTCCTCTTCTGCAGCGCCCCTGTGCTTCCTGGATAAAACCTTCCCCCACCTCCCGCCTGTGGCCCCAGTCCCTGAAGCCTTGGGATTCCCCGTGGACTCCGACTTCCTGTTCTCATTCACTTCCTCATTCTGCTGAAGCATAACCCCCAGTGGGTTCCTAAGAGCAGGTGCATGGGTGGGGGTGGGAATTGTAGGATCCTTGCACATCTGAATATGTTCCCCCGAACAGATCCCGTGAAAGAGATTCAGTAAGAAAATGCTCCTGGGGAGCGGGGACCCCAGGATGGGGGGGGGGGGGGAGGAAGCCTGGCCAGGTGCCTGGCTCCGCCTGGGGTGAAGTCCCAGTCGCAGCCTGGTGGGGGAGCCCCAGAGCGGAGGTGATATAGACACCTGCAAGAACGCTGAGTGGCTGTAGATGAAGTTTCAGACTTGGCAATGACGCAAAAGCGATGGGAGTTCAGTGGACATTGTACTTTCTCTTCGGAATTTGAGTCTTTCCCTGGGCTGGCAAGATGTAGTTGGATCCGCTCTGGTCAAGGCGGGCAGCCGCAGCTGCTGGTCGCTGACGCGGAGCCATGTGCTGTGGGGCTTGTCCAGGATGCGTGGTAGGGTAGCGGATTCGGCCATCTCAGTTGGGGATCTTATTCACTTAGATGGGGAGTCAGGCAGCACCTGCTCACGCCCCGTGGCTCGGGCAGTGGCTGTCTCCGCGTCTCTGGCAGGCAAGGCTGGACTTGCCAGAAACCTTCACTCTGGGCGCTTGCTGGTAGGCTGGGGCTGGAAAAGGCTGCCCGGGAGGCCCTGGGTCAGCAGAGTGCAGCCTTCAATGCAGGACAGCTTTTGGAAGGACTATAAAGAAGCAATTGTGAGGCCAGCGCTGGGGCACAGCTGGCTAAGCCTCTGCATGGGGTGCCAGCATCCCATATGCGCAATGGTTCAAGTCCCAGCTGCTCCTCTTCCAATCAAGCTCTCTGCTGTGGCCTGTGAGAAAGCAGTAGAGGATGGTCCCAAGTTCTTAGGCCCCTCACTCACGTGGGAGACCTGAAAGAAGCTCCTGGCTCCTGGCTTTGGGTCTGCACTGCAGCCATTTGGGGAGTGAACTAGCAGATGGAAGACCTCTCTATCTCTCCCTCTGTAACTCTACCTCTCAAATAAATAAATAAATCTTTTTTAAAAAAGGCAGGCGCTTATTTTCAGAACAGCACAGAACTGAGGTCCTCCGGTGTTCCTGAGCCTGAGTCTGGAGTTGCTGTTGTCCCAGAAGCGTCCTTGGAATTCCTAGACGCTGGAGATTGGACCCTCCAGGCTTCCATCCAGCCTCAGTCTTCTGGAAAGAAGCCCCGCCCCCAGCATTGTCGGTGCAGTGGAAGCAGCTGAAGGCCTCGGGGCCTGTTAAAGGAAAACGAGCCTCTTCTGGATGAGGACTGACTTCTAGAAGCTTCCTGCCTCCACTCAACCAGAGCCAGTGGACACGGGGGACCCCAGCTGTGACCATGGCTGGGAAGCGGAGTTCTCATTGTCCCATCTGACTGGAGGCTGAGAGCCAGCACACGAACGTTCAACCGCTGGGTACAGGATTCTTGCTTTCTTTTTAAGATTTATTTATTTATTTGAAAGGCAGAGTTAGAGAGAGAGAGAGAGAGAGAGAGAGAGAGAGAGAGATCTTCCATCTACTGGTTCACTCCCCAGATGTCTGCAACAGCCAGAGCTGGGCTGATCTGAAGCCAGGAGCCAGGAGCTTCTTCCAGGTCTCCCATATGGGTGCAGGGGCCCAAGGACTTGGACCATCTTCTGCTGCTTTCCCAGGAGCATTAGCTGGGAGCTGGATTGGAAGTGGGGCAGCCAGGACTTGAACTGGCACCAATGTGGAATGCTGGTATTGCATATGGTGGCTTAACCTGCTATGCTACAATGCTGGCCCCTGGTAAATTCTTGATTCAACAACCAAAGACTTTTTTTTTCTATAGAATTAAAGGTATCGCTCCACCCCCTTCTAGCTTCTAGTTTCATGGTTGAAAAGTGGAAGACCATCCTCCTGGCTTTCCCTGCGTCTTTCTCTCTGCCACCCCTGGCAGCCACTGTTTCTCCCAGTCGTTCTGAAGTCTTGGAATGAGGTACGCCTCGGTGCAGGATGTCTGTCCCTCATAGCACAGGCCACTCCTGGGCCCCCCTTTTAATCAGAAAGGCTTGACCTAGAAAATGGTTAATAGCATTTCTCTAATCTCTCCTCCCGCCTGCATCTCCTTCATTCTCTGCCTGGACTGCCTATTAGTCAGATAGCAAAGTCTTCTGATTCACCCCTTCACCTTGGCTTTCCTCTTTCCATCTCTTTTGTTCTGCTCTTTGCCTATTTTTGTTCTCCTTTCTTTTTTTCCCCCCATACTCATTTCAGCATGGTAATTTTAATTTCTGAGAGCAAACCAGGCATCTGTTTCTTTCCATGGAGCCCCTTCCCTGCTCTCTGTGTGCAATACCTCTCTGATGATTTAGATATATTGTATATATATTACCCCGATTGTCTTGGTTTCTGTTTCCTTTTACTGGGTTGGAGGATCTCCTCAAATGTTTGCTGGCTGAGACTGCCTGCTCACAGTTTCTGTTTTTTTTTTTTTTTTTTTTAAGATTTATTTTATTTATTTGAAAGATGGAGTTAAGAGAAAGGCCTTCCATCTTCTGGTTCACTCCCTAGATGGACGCAATGGCTGGAGCTGAGCTGATCCGAAGTCAGGAGCCAGGAGCTTCTTCCAGGTCTCCCACATGGGTGTACTGCTTTCCCAGGCCATAGCAGGGAGCTGGATCAGAAGTGGAGCAGCCAGGTCTCGAACTGGCACCCATATGGGATGCCAGTGCTTCAGGCCAGGGCTTTACCCCTCTGTGCCACAGTGCCAGCCCCTGCCTGTTCATAATTAAGAAGGAAGTGCTGACAGTGAGTAGGGTGTCCTTGGGTGGAGGCGGGGCCTTGTACAGTGCATGCGTGGTAATGGGGCTTTCTCACTGGGGGACCCCAGACTGCAGGCCCGAGATCTGTTTTCTGTACAACAACCCTATACATTGCCTCCCGGGGCGTGGGCCAGGTGAAGACCGAGGGTTGTGGCTCTGCCCCCCCCCCTTTTTTTAGATTTATTTATTTATTTGAAAGTCAGAGTTGCACAGAAAGAGAAGGGGAGGCTGAGAGAGAGAGAGAGAGAGAGAGAGAGAAAGAGGTCTTTTATCCACTGGTTCACTCCCCAGATGGCCGCAACAGCTGGAGCTGCTCAGATCTGAAGCCGGGAGCCAGGAGCTTCTTCCAGGTCTCCCATGTGGGTGCAGGGGCCCAAGGACTTGGGCCATCTTCTACTGCTTCCCCAGGCCCAGCAGAGAGCTGGATCAGAAGAGGAGCAGCCCGGACTAGAACTGGCGCCCATATGGGATGCCAGCGCTTCAGGCCAGGGAGTTAACCTGCTGCACCACAGAGCTGTCCCTGGCTCTGTTCTTTTGAAGACAGACTTCTGCCTCCTTCCCGCGTCTCCACTGCACCTGTTCCCACTCTCCTATGTGCAAGGAGATCCCAGTCTGGAGTTAGGGTCTCTGAGCCTCTACTGTCATTATCACAGACTTTTGGCCAACCCTAGGGTGTTCCCCTGTCTCAGGTAGCCCCACGCTGTGTCTGCTGTCCTGGTTTAGTTAGAGTTATTCCTCCCAGGTTCTGCATCCATGGATTTAACTGCCCATGGATTGAAAATGACAGGAAGACATTTACATCTGGACTGAGCATGCACATATTTTTTTCTTGTCCTTCCTCTCTAAACAATACGGTATATTAACTATCTACGTAGCACTGACACTGTCGTAGATATTATAAGTAATCTAGAGATGGTTTAAAGAGTATGGGGGATGTGCACAGGTTGTGTGTCATCATATAAGGGCCTTAAGCATCTGGGGTTCCTGGAAACCAGTCTTCCCTGGATACTGAGGGGCAGCTATTAACAGTGCCCCTCCCAAATTGTCCCAGCTGGGATAATACCTTGTGTGGCCTCTTCCGCTTCCTTCTGCCCCTCAGGTCTGAGCTGGGCTCCTCTATCCTGGATACTGATGCGTGTTTTGGGGCCAGCAATCATTTCCTCTTGGTGCTGCCTCTCACCCTGCTGAGTATAGCTGCCCCAGGCTCTCAGAATCCGTGTTTCTCCTCCCATTTTCTGGGTTCCAAAGTGGGTTACCCGTTGTGTCTGCTGCTGTCCCCTGTCTCATTCTCTTGGTCCTTCTTGGTTGATATGCATCTTATTTAATTTCCAAAACTATTTATTTGAAAAGCAGAGAGAGAGAGAGAGAGAGAGAGAGAGCCCTCATTCACTGGTTCGCTGCCCAAAAGTTTGCCATGAACAGAATTGGGCTGAGCCAAAGCCGGAGAGCCATGATGGCAATCTGGGTTTGCCCTGTGAGGGGCAGGGACCCATTCTTGATCCATCACTGCTGCCTCCCAGGATGTGCATTGAGAGCGGGCAGGAGCCAGGGCTCAGTATCAAACCCAGATATTAAAAATCCGCAGATGTTAATTTGTTGTTGTAGTATTGCGAGAGAGAGGTGCTGATGTGTGTGAGTGATCCACTCTGGAAAGTTTGAGAAATAAATAAATCAGAAGCTGTCCCTCCACCCAGAAACTGCTTCTTTTTTTGTTTTTCTTTTCAGCTGAAAAGCAGAGAGGCAAAGAGACAGATGGAAAGAGATCTTCCGTCTGTTGGCTCATTTCTCAAGTGCCTGCCACAGGCAGGGCTGGAGTTCGAGTTGGGCGGGGACTCAGCAACTGGCCTGCGGTCTCTCAGCAGGAGGCTGGATTGGGAGTGGAGGAGCTGTGACTTGAAGCAGGCGCTGTCATATGTGCTGTAGGAATTCCAATTGGTGACGTTGCAGCTGTGCCAAGCATGTGCCCCCCGTTCATGAGTTTTGAGCCGTGCACCATCAGAGTAACACAGTGAAGTCTCCAGCCATCCTGCTCCATCCTGCCCAGGACATGGCTCACCCCAGGGGGTCCAGCATAACCACCAGTGGCCTGTTAGTCACTTAGTGGCTGTGCTGCTATCTGATGGACTGTCCTGGTAGCCCAGGGCTTGTGCACATGCCACCGTCACGTGACTTAGTGTAGCGTCCCCACGGTGAACAGCAGCGATGCTGGGAAGTCACAGCTTCAGCTATGCCAAAGGGAAGCTGCAGAGTGGAAGTGTCTGAAGTGAAAGTCCTCATTTTAAGGAAGGAAAAAATATTGTATGCTGGGGTTGCTAGGATCCACTGAAGGTAGTGTCGCTAATCCCGTGCTGTAGCTATTTATAAATTAAACCTCATCATAGTAAGTGTGTATAAGGCATTCTCAGGATGATTTGTGGCTTCAGGCATCCTTTGGGGGTCTTGGAATGTGTCACTGCATATATGCGGGGTGGTGGTGATAACTGTATTTAGTGAGTCTGGGGTAATGACCTCTAAGCCTCCTCTTTCTTTCTTTCTTTCTTTCTTTCTTTCTTTCTTTCTTTCTTTCTTTCTTTCTTTCTTTCTTTCTCTCTCTCTCTCTCTCTCTCTTTCTTTCTTTCTTTCTTTCTTTCACAGAGTTAGACAGTGAGAGAGAGAGAGGCAGAGAGAAAGGTCTTCCTTCCATTGGGTTACCCCTCATATGGCTGCCACGGCTGGAGCTGCGCCGATCCAAAGCCAGGAGCCAGGTGCCTCTTCCTGGTCTTCCATGGGGGTGCAGGGCCCAAGCACTTGGGCCGTCCTCCACTGCACTCCCGGGCCACAGCAGAGA
This sequence comes from Sylvilagus floridanus, assembly GCA_949820135.1. Classification (NCBI taxonomy): domain Eukaryota; kingdom Metazoa; phylum Chordata; class Mammalia; order Lagomorpha; family Leporidae; genus Sylvilagus; species Sylvilagus floridanus. The sequence goes on along the minus strand of OX463236.1, from coordinate 66,726,431 downwards.
GCTGGACTGGAAGAGGAGCAACTGGGACAGAATCCGGCGCCCCGACTGGGACTAGAACCCAGGGTGCCGGCACCACAGGCGGAAGATTAGCCTATTGAGCTGTGGTGCTGGCCGAGAGAGATCTTCTATCCACTGGTTCACTCCCCAAATGGCCTTAATGGCCAGGGCTGGGCGAAGTCTAAGCCAGGAGCCAGGAACTCCATCTGGGTCCCCCACATGTGTGGCAGGGTTCCAAGCACTTGGGCCATCCCTCTGCTGCCTTCCCAGGCTATTAGCAAGGAGCCGGATTGGAAGTGGAGCAGCTGGAGCAGCAATAAGCACCTGTACGGGATGTTGGCGCATTAGCAGGGAGCTGGATCAGAAACCGAGCAGCTGGGGTTCGAACTGATGCCCGTAAGGGATGTCAGCACAGCAGGTGGTGGGTTAACCCGCTGTGCCACAGCGCCAGCCCTGCCTCTGCACCTTTTCAGGGCGTGCATTTAGCGTGTGCTTGTTGCTGCCTCCTGGGTGCCAGGTACGGTCCCTTAGAGAAGCAGGGGTGTGGGCCCCACACCACGTGCACGCTCGCTGTGGAGGTTCAGGTGACTGTCAGGCATACCCTGAGTTCTCTGGAATGCTTCAGGGGTGAGGAGGGGTGGGGTGTGGCTCTGAGCCTCACGATTCTGCACACAGTCACTGGGATTGAAGCTGGGGGACAAATGGGACAATAGCCAGCTTCCCAGGGCTGCTCATTCGCTGTACACTGTGCCCCAGCCTCACTCTGCAGGGTGGGTGTCATCTCCCCACTGGATAAATGGAAACCTGAGACTCAGAGAATTGAAATCACCTACCTGGGGCCACCCAGCAGGGCAGAAACATAAAAGAGGCCATGGCCCCTTGCAGAGTGGTTAAGGGTTTGTGCAGGTGCAGGAAAGCAGGAGAGACCCCCGCATTGGCATTGCCCACCCTCCACCTCCAGCAGCCTCCTGCCCCACTGCTAACTGCCCTTGGGGCCCTAGGCGGCCTCTGTGGTCCCTGTCCAGCAGCGATAAAGCAGCTCCTTTGCCCCAAGGAAGTTGATAGCAGAAGGGTCAGGGGCTGGTGGCTCCTGCCTTTGATTCCTAATCACTTTGCAAGTCCCCGGTGCCTTGTGAAATAAACATGATTAACTCGGGAGCTGGCTTTCCGTAGCCCGCCCGGTGGAGAGCAGAGGCCTGGAGCGCTGGTGGACAGCTAATTTGATCAGAGGTTGTGATTTCTTCCTCTCGCCTCAGTGTCCTGGCCAGATAAAACGAGGGAGGGTGGTGACGCTTAATTAACCCTGTAATTCTTGCATGGGCTAATTAGCATATAGATGAGGGCAGCTCTCCCAGGGCCCCTCCTGCCTTTGTGAGGCGGGCTGGGCTTCTGGGGCCGTGGCCCTACTTCCCTGTCTTCACTTATGCTTATTATTATTATTTTTTAGATTTATTTATTTATTTGAAAGTCAGAGTTACACACAGAGAGAGGGAGAGACAGAGAGAGTCTTCCTTCTGTTGTTTCACTCCCCAATTGGCCTCAACAACCAGAGCTGGGCTGATCTGAAGCCAGGAGCCAGGAGCTTCTTCCAGGTCTCCCATGTGGGTGCAGGGGCCCAAAGACTTGGACCATCTTCTACTGCTTTCCCAGGCCATAGCAGAGAGCTGGACCGGAAGTGGAGCAGCTGAGACTTGAACTGGTGCCCATATGGGACGCCAGCACTGCAGGAGGTGGCTTTACCCACTATGTCACAGAGCTGGCCCCACTTATTTGTTTTAAATTTTAGGGTCTGAGACACTTTCCAGGAGGCCTACCCTAACACATTATCATTATTTTTAAAATTAATTTATTGGAAAGAGGAAGAGAGAAGAAGAGAGAGAGAATAACAGATGGACATCTCTTATCCATTGGCTCACTTTCCAAGTGTTCTTAAAATTTATTAAAGATTTATTTATTTATTTATTTGAAAGGCAGAGTTACAAAGAGAGAGAGAGAGAGGTCTTCCATCTGCTTGTTTACTCCCAAATGGCTACAGCAACTGGTGCGAGGCCAGGCTGAAGCCAGGAGCCAGGAGCTTCTTCCAGGTCTCCCAAGTGTGTGGTAAGGGCACAAGGATTTGGGCCATCCTCAGCTGCTTTCCCAGGTGCATTAGCATGGAGCTGGATCTTGGAAGTGGAGCAGCCGGGACTTGAACTGGCACCCACAAGGGATGCCGGCAACTGCTTAAGCCGCTACACCACGGCGCCGGCCCCTCCGAGTGCTCTTACAGCTGGAGCTGGGCCAGGCCTGAGCCCGATGGGAGCTCCATCCAGGTCTCCTCTGTGGCTGTCCAGGACCCAGCCAGTTAAGGCCTCACGTGGTGCTTCCGAGCTGTGCTTTAGCAGGAAGCTGGAATGGGAGCGGGATGTGGGCATCCGCAGGGGGATCCTAACTGCCCGGAGAAACACTCAGGGGAGACTTGGAGGAGTCTTGTGGAGTCTGCACAGCTCTGCAGCACCTTCTCCCTGTGCTCGGCTGGAGCCTGTTGCTGTCCGTTAGTCACTTGCCACTTCCTGCTTCCCTCAGTCCACTCCTTGATTCAGTGAATTTGGCTGTTTAATCAATTCATTACTCCCCCCCACCCCTGGAGCCTTTTATCCAAGGAATGCAAATTTCATGCATTTCATAAATACAACTTAACTAATTGATCTTAAAAGTATTGACCAAGAGAGACAGACAGACAGACAGACAGACACACACACACACACACACACACACAGATCTTCCATCTGCTGATCCACTCCCAAAGTGGCCACAACCGCCAGGGCGGGGCCAGGCTGAAGCCAGGAGTCAGGAGCTTCTTCCAGGTCTCCCACATGGACGACAGGGACTCAAGCACTTGGGCCGTCTTCTGCTGCCTTCCCAGATCAGGTGCACCAACAGGGAGCTGGATTGGAGATGGAGCAGCTGGGACTCGAACTGGCACTCATATGGGATGCCAGTGTCACAAGTATTAGCTTAGCTCACGGTGCTATAGTGCTGGCCCCATTTTGGCTGCTTGAAATACCTCACCCAAGTGTGATTATGTAGGATTTAAAAAATGGTTATTCCTTCATTCATTCTCATTTTATTTGAAAGCTAGGCGGGGGGAGGAGAGAGAGAGGAGGGAGATCTCCCACCCACTGGTTTGCTCCCTTATGCCTGCAGCAGCCAGGGATATGTCAGGCTGAAGCCAGGATCTTAGGGCTCAATCCAGATCTCCTATGTGGTGGCAGGGACTTAAGAACTTGAGCTATCATCTGTTGCCTCCCAGGGCGCACACGTTAGCAGGGAGATCAGAAGTGGGATGGGGGAACTTGACGCAGGTGCTGTGATGTGGCATGTGGGGGTCCCGAGCTGTGTAAACCCCCACCCCAGGATTTGTTATTATGAGCACTCCTTCACCCTGAGCAGTTCTTACCAACTTAGTCCGATTCTTTCTCCTGTAACAGAATAGCACAGACTGTGTAGTTCATGAACAACAGGGATCTCTTTGGCTCATGGTTCTGGAAGCTGGGAAGTCTCTGATGGCTAGGCTGCATCTGGTGAGGGCCCTGTGCTGTATCACACGACAGCTGAGGGCACCAGCATGTCTTGTGGTGAGAGTGAGCAAGAGGGAGAGGCTGGGGGTGAACTTGCTTTGATCACTGATGCATCCCCATGGTAAAGACAGGAACCCACATTGTGATGTAGCAGGTTAAGTTGCCATGATACCTGCATCCCATATAGAGCATGGGTCCATGTCCCGGATGATCCACTCCTGATCTGGCTCCCTTCTAATGCACCTAGGAAAGCAGCAGCAGGTGGCCCAAGGGCTTGGACCTGTGCCACACCTGTGGGAGACCTGAGTGGAGTTCCTGGCTCCTGGCTTCAAAGTGGCCCAGGCCGGGCCATTGCAGCCATTTAGGGAAGAATCTCTCTCTGTCTCTTTCTTTTTGTTGCTCTACCTCTTCAATAAATACATAAATCTTAAACAAAAATAAAGGTGCCATCTCGCAACGTGGTTGCGTGGGGGATTGAGGTCCCAACAGGTGAGCTTGGGCAACACAGTCAAATCACAGCAATCACAGCACTGCTCCCAAAGAGGTCAGCACGCTGGCCACCCACCTCGCATGCAGGGGACTGGCAAGGGTGGAGGTCTTGCTGACATAGGGAGTGGGCCCTGTGAATTCTGACTCAAAGCCCACCCCAGGGCTTCAGGTCGATGCTCCAGGGCTCCGTGGGCTCCCAAGTGTTGTGACCAGTGTCCGGGCTCCAGGCCCTGCCAGGGCAGCTGCCCCAACCTGCAGAGCCCGGCTGTGGCAATGGTAGGGAACACGTGTCTGGAACAGTCCATGGAACCGACTGTGGGAAGACGGCCATCTCTGCCGGAGCCTTTCTGGAGACACCCTTTGCCGAGGGCGCTGTGTTCAAGGCTGGGGAATCTCGGCTGTGACCTTGGAGTTTCTTTGGGGGTCTCCCGCACCCTTTTCCTCTGGCTGCTTGTTTTGATGGTAGCTTGGAGCTTCCTGCCTGTGTGCCTGGCTGGGGTCCCTCAAGTGTGGCAGAGCCTGCAGAGGCTGGGGGTGACGGGGTTGGTGATGGTGGGGGAAGCCCCAGGTAGGGCAGAGGTAGGACCACCTGGGGAGCCACACTGACCTCACCCCTGCCCACCCACAGCTCTGGGGTTTCTGGCCAGTGCAGAGGGTGGGGGTGGGGCTCTGACCAGTGAGAGCGGAAATGACTGTGCCTGGACATGCAGGGTCCACAAGGGGTTACTGCAGACCAGCCTGGCACCTGCTCGGGCTCTCTCACTCCTGGGAGAGGCAGGAAGCAGCTCTCTCCAATGGACAGCAGCTCCAGATCGGGGGCACTGGCCCTGTCCATCCCCTGATGGCTCCGCTGTGGGCTCATTTCTTGCTTGAGTGTGGTGTGATGCTTTCTACACTTGATCTTAGCCAAAGGGGTGAGAAGCGAGGTGAAGATTTCTAATCAGAGCGATGCTGGCTCTTGGCTCACCTGGATCGGGTGTGATGACGCTGTCTTTACAGACACCAGCTCTGGCCTCACAGGAAGAACCTACAGAGCAGGACCAGCTCCCACGTGCTAGAGGGGGCCGAGTGGCTGTGACTTTCCTGAGATGCCTGGAGTCATACACAGATCTGCAGGGAGGGGGGCTCTGAGCTCCCTGTGCCCCTAGCAGGAAGAAGGATGGGGGGCTTCCATGCAGGGCCTGTTGAGGGATGCCCGTGTATGTGAGAGCATGCATGTGTGTGCTTGCACACATGTGTGCTGTGCATGTGTGCATGTGATCTGTGGCCTGCAATCCCAGGGGGCTACTCTGTTGAGGGTGTCAATCAATGTCGCCAGCTAAGGAAAGGCCTGTTTGTCCAGCACTTGTCACAATGAGAGTGGGGTGGGTAGAGCTTACAAGCAACCAGAAATGGTTTCAGTTGAAATTTTTCCTGGAGATAACAGTAAACACACTTATATATAGTTATAAGACCCCTGAGATCCTTTGCCTAGTTTTACCCAGGGGGAACATTTTACAGATTTCTCCTATCACATCGCGAACTGCATCTTGCTGCTGATACAACCCATTGATCTCACTCAGATTTTCCTAGTTTGATTTGCATTCTTGAGTCTGTGTATGTGCTTATAGGTGTGATAGGAGATATCTGGTCTAATGGATACAGTCATGAGTGGCACTAACACACAGGAGGTTTTATTGGGTGGTGCTGGGATGGGATTGCAATCAGGAATCCTTCCTGGCACAGGTCTGTCCAGAGGCAACGAGGTGGCTGCTACTTACAAGGGGGAGGGCAAAAGACCTCCAGGAGGGGATGAGAGAGGGGCCTAGGTGTCAAGGTGACTTGTTGTTGAGCAGCGCGTGCTGAGTGGAGCCCGAGTCTGCAGCTCTGGCCTTATCTTATCAGTAGGCAGCAGCTGTTGGGTGAGGTCTCACTGAGTATGCAAAGCAGGCAGCCTGGAAATGGCTACACATTTGCCATTTGTGTGAGCTATTTTTACAATAATAAAATGGGTAAAATTTGAGTTTGGCTCCACCGGGCTTTTGGGGTAATGGATCTCAGCTTGCGGTAGGGTCCACTACACAGTGGCTGTCTTTGGCTTATTTGCGTAACTGGGTCTGTGTGTGCGCATGTGCACCTGTGTGTTTACAGTTTCGTGGCCTCTGCACGTTCACGTACACCCTGCCACAGCCAGATGCTGAAGGGTCTTAACAAGCAAAGTTCCCCTCTTTTGGTAGCTCCTCCTCTGCCCGTCCCAAGCCCTAGCAGCTGCCAGTTGTTCTGCTTTTTCAAATGTTGCCATTTCAAAACTTGTATAAATAGAATTGTACGATAGGCAACCTCTTGGGACTGGTTCACTCAACCTGATGCCCGGGAGATCCATTCCTGTGGTGTGCGTCCCTTTTCTTGCTGAAATTCCAGCTTTTGGTTATTACAAAAAAACTGCTGTGAACTTTTGGGTATATGTTTTTTCGTGTGAACACAAGTTTTCATTTCTCTAGGATAGCATCCAAGGTCCTATTGTACTTGAATATTTATTTATTTAAGCTTTTTAAAAAATTATTTGAGAGGTAGAGTTACAGACAGAGAGAGGGAGAGACAGAGGGAAAGGTCTTCCATCTGCTGGTTCACTCCCCAAATGGTTGCAATGGCTGGAGCTGGGCGGATCTGCAGTCAGGAGCCAGGAGTTTCTTCTTCCGGGTCTCCCACGTGGGTGCAGGGGCCCAAGCACTTGGGCCATCTTCCACTGCTTTCCCAGGTCATAGCAGAAAGCTGGATCGTAAGAGGAGCAGGCAGGACTAGAACCAGTGCCCTGTGGGATGCTGGTGCTGAAGTGGAGGCTTAACCTACTACGCCACAGTGCTGGCCCCTAGTTGCTTTTTTTTTTTTTTTTAATTGTTGCCTGGAATAGCTATACCAATTGACATTCCCAAGAACATCCATGATCCAGTTTCTCTGCATTCCCCTGAGCGTTAGTGCTGTTATTATTTTTTATTTTAGCTCTTCCGATGCTACAGAGTGATAATCTCATTGTGGCTGATAATGCTTTCTTTTCAAGTACTTATTTGCCAACTGTATTTTGATGTCTGGACTTCTTTTACTGTTGAGTTTTGATGATAGTTGTTATATAGTCTAGGTACTAGTCTTTTGTCAGATGTGTATTTGCATATTTTCTCCCAGCATGTGGTCTATCTTTTCATTTTCTTTTTGTGTATTTTCATGGCTCATGTTCACTGGTTGGCTCTCCATATGCCAGCAATGGCCAGGCCTGGGCTGGGCTCAAGACAGGAGCTGGGACCTCAATCCAGGTCTCTCACATGGGTGGCAGAGACCAGTTACTTGAGTTACCACTGCTGCTTCCAGGGTCTGCATTACAAAAGAGCTGGGGTCAGGAGCCAGAGCCGAGAATTGAACCCAGGCACTCTGATGTGGGATATGGGCAACCCATGCATTCTTCAAGATGTGATTGATTTTTGTTTGTTGGTATCCTGTGAGCTTAATGAACTCACTTGCGACTTGTAGGAGGGTATGTGTGTGTGTGTGTGTGTGTGTGTGTGTGTGTGAATTCTTTGAGATTTTCTATAATTATGTCATCTTCATATATAGATGGTTTCATTTCTGATTTCTATGACTTTTGTTTCTTTTTCTTGTCTTATTGTGGTAACTAGATCTTCTAACATGAGAGTGATGAGAGTGGACCTTCTTGCCTTATTCCTTAGCTTTGGGAGAACATATTTGGGTTTTCTCCATTAAATATAATTTCCTATGGTTTTTTCATAAATATCCTTTATTAAGTTAACTTCCCTTTATTGCTAATTTCCCAAGAGATTTAAAAAATTATGAATGGATATTGAACTTTGGCAAATGCTTTTTCTCCATCAATTGATGTGATCATATGACTATTTCTCTTTAGTTTATTGATGTGGTGGATTGCAGAAATGAGGCTTCCAATGTTGACTCAGTCTTTCATCCCTGGAATAATTCCACTTGGCCGTGGAGTACAGTGCTTTTTACACATCATTAGATTTCTTTTTAGCTGTGTTGAGTGTCTCTGCATCCAAGTCTAAGAGAGGCTTTGGACTGGAGCTTTCTCTTTGGCGTTGCTATCAGGGCACTACCGGTTTCATGGAAGGAGCTGGAAGGTATTCCTTTCTCTTTTATTTTCTGGAAGAGGTTCTGTAGGATCGATGGCAATTTTTCTTTAAATATTTGATAGCACTCTCCAGTGAAACCATCTGGTCTCAGATATTTCTATTTTTGGGAGCTTTTTAATTATGAGTTCAATTTCTTTGATGCTTATAGGGCTGTTTAGAGTGTCTCATCCTGATGAGTATTGGGACTTTTTAGTTTTCAATGAATGAGTCTGCTGCTTCTAAGTTGCCAGGTTCATGAGTGTGAAACTGTTCGGAGTGCTTCCTTGCTCTCTTCCTCATGATGGTAGGGGCTGTAGTGATACGGATGGTTTGTGTCTTTTCTGTTGTTAATGTCTTTCGGTTTTTCTAGATGTTCATTAATTTCATTGACTTAAGAATCACTTTTTTTTGTCTTATTGATTTTTCTATAGTGTTTTCCCGTCTTCAACTGCATTGATTTCTGCTTTTGTCTTTATTTCTCTCTTTGTCATTGATTTTAGTTTGTTTTGCTCATTTCTCAAAGGAGGAACTTAGGTATTGATTTGAGTTTATAGATTAGGTTATTGATTTCTAATATAAGAAATAAACACAATTATAAATGTGCCATCATATGAATGTTCTGTTTTTTATTTTTGCTATATTTTATGTGTCTTATTTGTTTTAAATATTTATTTACTTATTTGAAAGGCAGAGTTACAGAAAGAGAAGGAGAGAGATAGAAAAAGCTCTTCCTTCTGCTGGTTTACTCCCCAAATGGCCACAGCGGCCAGGGCTGGGCCAGGCTGAAGCCAAGAGCCTGGAGCTTCACTTGGGTCTCCCACATGGGTGCAGGGGCCGAAGCACTTGGGCCGTGTTCCGCTGCTTTTCTGCACTAGCAGGGAACTGGGTGGGAAGTGGAGCAGCCAGGTTTGGAACCAGCACCCATGTGGGATGCCGGCACCACAGGCAGCAGCTTAACCAGCTGTGTCACAATGCCCGCCCCATATTTTACATGCTTTTAAAATTACTTGTGAGACTTCCGACTTGATCCATACATTACTTAGAAATGTATCATCTGATTTACACCTGTATAAAGATATTCTTGTGTCTTTGTTACTGATTTCCAGTTTGAGTCCATGGTGCGTCAAAGAAACACTGTGATTTTAATTCTTTTCAGCTGGTTGAGATTTGTTTCATGTACTGGGATGTGGTGGTCTGTTGGGCAAGTGTTCCATGGCTGCTTAAAAATCGTGCATTTTGTTATTTTTGGGTGGAGCACTCTACACCTGCCAGTTAGATCTTGTTGATTGGTTGTGTTGTCCACAGTCCCATTGTCTGTGTTGTAGGTTTGCCGAAAGAGGAGCTGTATTAATCTGTTTTATGTGGCTAATTACACAATACAGTAACCTGGGTGGATTGTAAAGAAAGGAAGTTTCTTTTTTCTTTTGTGAAGATTTATTTATTTATTTGAAAGGCAGAGTGTGGGGGGGGAGTCTTCCATCCACTGCACTGGTTCACTCCCCAGATGGCCACAATAGCTGGAGCTTTACTGAAACCAGGAGCCAGGAGCTTCTTTAGGGTTTTCCACAAGGGTGCAAAGGCCCAAGCACTTGGAACATCTTCTACTGCTTTCTCAGGCCATAGCAGAGAGCTGGATCAGAAGTGGAGTGGCAAGGACTCGAACTGGCACCCATAGAGGATGCCAGAACTGCAGGCAGTGGCTTTACCCACTATGCTACAGTGATGGCCCCAGGAGGTTTCTTGTGGCTCATGGTTCTGGTCCATAGTCAAGGAACCACACCTTGCTGGCAGAGTCCTGAGATGGTGCAGGACACCACACAGCAAGAGACAGGGAGTGTGTGTGTGTGTGTGTGTGTGTGTGTGTGCAAGTGTATGTATTCTGGTTTCTGTGTTTCATATAAAATCCCCAAGACTCAGTCAGTATGGCTCCTCCCCAATGACTTATCTAATCCTGATCACCTTCCAAAGGCCCATCTCTAAACACCATAGTTGGATTAAATTTCCACCATTGTGATACCTCACCATGGGGATTAAATCCCCACACACCAACCCTTGGGGGATGCCTTTAAACCATATGCAAACCTTAGCAGAGGTGTTGAAGTCTTTGGCTGTCATCATTGGATTTTCTGTTTTACCTTCTAGGTCTATCAGTTTTTGCTTCCTGTATTTTGATGCTCTGTTATGTGGTGCATGCTGGTTTAGTATCACTATGTTTTATTGGTGGTTTGATCCTTTTTGTCATTATGTAAAATCTCTCTTTCTCTCTAGAATTCTTTTTTGTTTCAAAATTACTCTATCTGTTATTACTCTAACCACTCCTTTTAAAAAAACAATGTTTGTGTGACTTGCCTTTGCTCTCACCCTATGTATGTCAATGGATTTGGGGAGTTTCCTTATAAGTAGCATAATTGATCACTGAAAAAATCTACTGTCCCTATCTCTGTGCCTTGGTTGGTGTATTCAGACTGCTTACATGGAAGGGGTTATTTCTCTGCTAGGGCTTCAGTTGGTCACGTGGTGCTTTCTTTTCTGTTTATAGCCTCTGGTTCTAGCCACTTGGTTTTCCCCTCTTGCGTTTGGGAAAGTTACTTGAATACCTTCTAGCAGTCAGTTGTGGAGCAGGTGTTTGGCTTAGTGGTTAAATGCCTGCCTCTCATCTTGGACTATCTGGTTTCAACTCCTAGTTCTGACTTTTTAATCTTGGGATTTCTGCTAACACAGACCATGGGAGGCAGTGTGATGGCTCAAATAGTTGGGTCCCTGCCACCCACATGGGAGACATGGATGGAGTTCTCAGCTCTTATCTTTGGCCTCTCTGCCTTTGAGGATATTTTAAGAGCAAACCAGCTGATGAACTCCCCCTCCCCCCCGCCTCTCAAATAAATAAATAGTTAGAAAAGAGGAGTCCATCTTGATTTATTTAGTGCTTTTTTGAGTATCTCTTTGTAGTTTCTTTAGTGCTTGTTCTGATATTATAATATCCTTTTTTGACTTATGACAGTCTATAGCATCAACATTTTAGCACTTCTAGTCAACTACATAGAAACCTCACTTCCATGTAGGTCCTTTTATCTTCCTCACACTAAATGCCATTGTCTTAGACATAAGAGGATTCACGGGAGAAAGGACTTCTCTCTTAAGAACACATATTTGGCCGGCGCTGTGGCTCAACAGGCTAATCCTCCGCCTAGCGGCGCCGGCACACCGGGTTCTAGTCACGGTCGGGGCACCGGATTCTGTCCTGGTTGCCCCTCTTCCAGGCCAGCTCTCTGCTGTGGCCCGGGAGTGCAGTGGAGGATGGCCCAGGTCCTTGGGCCCTGCACCCGCATGAGAGACCAGGAGAAGCACCTGGCTCCTGGTTTTGGATCAGTGTGGTACACCAGCCGTAGCAGCCATTTGGAGGGTGAACCAACGGAAAAGGAAGACCTTTCTCTCTGTCTCACTGTCCACTCTGCCTGTCAAAAAAACAAAACAAAACAAAGCAAACCATATTTTTGTGCTTTCTGTTCCCTCTTCCTTCCTCAAATTCCAAAATTCCTTCACTAATCACTTCTTTTCTGTTTGAAGAACTTCCTTTAGCTAATCTTTAGATCTAACTATCGTGGTGTTAGCAATAGTTTCTTTTGGCTTTCTTTTAGCTAAGAATGTTTTTATTTTCCCTTTGTTCCTGCAGGATAGTTGCACTGGGTATAGAATTTGTGGTCTTCTCTTCAGCTACTTCTTTGTCATCTACACTTTCAGAGGACATGTTCACTGTTGTTTGGATTGCTGTTCCCTTACAGGTAATGCATCATATCTCTTGCTGCTGCTGAGATGTTTCTCCTCTGTCTTTATTTTTCAGAACATTGATTCAGCTGTGTCACTTGTGATTCCAACATAGCTTCTGCAGCTTTGTGCTGTCCTTTCGGTGGGCATGGTTTATCTGTGTTGCTGAGGGTCCCCTTGGTCCCTGCTGTGTTGCCCAGTGTTCCTGGTTGAGAGGGTAGTGACACCACCACTTTCCTGCTGCCCTCTGGATGTCCAGGTGTCTCTGGGTGGGGAAAAGAATTTTGGACCAAGGAGGACAAAAAAGCTTCCCGCACTGGGCCACTTGTTGTAACTAGTCCTTCACCTGCCTGCCCAGATGTTTCTGGTCAGGGAAAGACAAAGCACATTCTTGGACTAAGCTGCCTATGGAGGCTTTCACTGTGGTTCTGCCTGCTGCCTGTCACCTGGTATCCTAGAAGGAGGAGTGGTGGTGCCTCAGGCTCAGCAGGGAGTGGGAGTCTTTCCTGTGCCATTTATCACCAGGATCTCCCAACTGATCACCCTTACTGGTGGTGTTGGGCTGGCCTGCTGTTGCATGTGTGTCTGTATGTGTGTGTGTGTGTGTGTGCACATGTGTGTCTGTGTATAGAGGATTCCTGGTGGACCCAGGGCAGGTATGAGGCCACCTGGACTGCCTTCTATGGCTGGGTTCAAGTTGCAGATGCCAAGACCTTCTCCTGTGGGTTGGGATGGGAGAGGGGGAAACTCAAGAGTCCCCACCACTGGGCTGCTGCTTGGTCCTGTAGCCCCGGACCAGCTCACCCTCTTCTCTCCTCTTTACAGAGACCTGCCTTGGTAGCTGGTGGGCTGCAGCATTGGCAGGGTCCCTGGGGGAACTTGGTTGGGAGGAGCAGGACAGACGGGTCTGTGCACATCTTAGTCCACCTTCAGTCGCCACCCCAGAGTTCCCACAGCTGCATCATTCACAAAGAATTGCACTTGGCTGCCCACGGTTCTGGAGACTGGTAAGTCTGAGAGCATGGCCAGGGCCTCATGCAGCTTCATCCCATGGTGGAAAGTGGGCCTGTGCAGAAGGGACAGAGCATGAGGGGTGGCCTTGCCTTATAGCAACCGGTTCTTCCGGCGGCTGATCCTGTTCCTCAAGAGCAGGAACTGCCTGTACAGCAAAGGCATTCGTATCTGGACATGACCTGGTCACCTCGTAAAGCTGCTTCCCCACCCATAAGGTTGTAGTGGGAAGCAACCTAGTTTCAGAGGGGGATAAGCCCCGTCCAAACGCTACTGATGCCAGAAGCTTCAGGATTTTGATTGAGACGTTGAGGGAGAGCCGCACTCTGCCTCAGTGTCTCCTGGCTTCCTGAGGGAGGCTCCAGGTGCCTGCAGTGTCTCCATTGCTCTGGTGCCGCCTTTCCCAAGCTCGAATTCAAGAACACATGGAAGGGAAAGAGACAGCAGGGTGGGGACAAGGACAGCTGGTGGGGGTGGGGGGTGGGGGAGAGGCGAGGGGCGGCTTTAGTCCCAGCTCTGCGGGTGCTTGCTCTGCCTTGGGTAACGAATTCCCTTTCCCACTCCAGATCTGGATGCGGTTCTGGACCCACAACCCGAGAATGTGGAACCTTGACGTTTGAGAAAACAGCAGAAGAGAAGCAGAATGCCCCTCTGGCGGCCCCCGCTGCTCCGTCTCCTCTATGACCTGGGGTTTTCTGGCCTCCCCCTGAAGCGGGCCATGAGCCCCTCATCTGAGATGTTCTCTCCCGGCATGTGCAGAAAGGAAAAGTGCCCTGTCTCTACGGAGGAGTCTGGGCAGCCCGTGCCAAGCAACGCCCGGTCATTGCCACTGACCGTGGCTTCTTCACCCCATCCGGCTTCCCCGTGGTGGTCCAGATATCTGCCCCCTCCCCAGTAGCCTTGTGTCTTCACCTGCCAAGTGGAGGAGGAACTCTGGGGTTGCCCTAGGTGAGCTCCAGACCCTCCCAGCAGTGATGTCCTTGTGCTTCCTGGCTGGGTGAGGCTGGGTCATGGCTCTGAGCCTGGGGGCTGGGGTGGGGGACATTGAGAGTCCAGGGGACAGCAGTGAGGGGTGGGCAGCGAGGCAGGGCTGGAGGGACAGCCCATGGGAGGGTGGCCTACGGAGCTGCAGCCCCTACCTGCAACCACTCCCTCAACTGAATTCAGGGGGTCTGAGAACTTCCGTGCTGGGCTTCAGGGCTGTCCTGTGGGAAAGAGAAGGGGGAGGCGTTTGCTCCTTGGTTTCCATGTGCTGTGAACCTTTGTCCAGTGAGGAATGAACCCTCATGCATATGGATGCTGGGGGCATGAACGGGGAAGCTGAGAGGGCAGCGAGAAATGGGAGAGGTAGGTGGCTGGGCACTCCATTTCCAGAGACCCTCTCCCCTTGCGTGCACACACACACACACACACACACACAGGTAGAACAGTGTGCAGGTGGCGAGACTGGGAACTGAAGTGGCATCCTGGCCACATCTCCACCCCGTGTGTGGGCAGCTCTTGTTCGTCTCACTCCTTCCTGCCTCCCTGGGTTCTGCTGACCACACACGCATCATCACACTGAATAAACACGACTTGCTCATGCCCGGTCTGCTTCACCAACATCCGGGTACACAAGGCCCTTTGCTGCTGCGTGTGGCCCAGGGAGCAGCTGCTGTGGGAAGCAGCACTCCTTGCCCTCTGCCACATGGCAGGAGCGGGCGGTGGCATCGCCCCAAGCCACGCATCCTCTGTGCCTTGCTGGCTGCTGCTGGCCCTGTCTTGGGACCGAGCCGGCAGCTTCCCCGGGTGCAGGAGCTCCGGCAGTCCCGTCACACTGCTGCTCTTTACTGGAGCCGCCTGTGCGGCCCTGCTGTCTGTCCATCCTTCCTCCGCCTTGGCTCTCACTTGCCGCCCCCCACGCACGTGGCAGCCACTCCATGAGTCGGCTGGGCGCCGAGGCGCAGCGTGTGCAATGCGGCTGTTAGTGCATCATTTTTGCTGGGTTCCAAAGGCTGGGAGGTGACCGCTGAGACAGAAGCCAGCACAGGCTGCCGGGGAGACGTCCAGCATCGGAGGGGAGGCATCTGCCTGTAACGGTTCCAGTCTGCAGCAAGTCAAGGCAGAAAAAAACATTTTTTTTTTTTGGCTTGCCTTTCTCTCTCTTTCCTTCTGGCAAGAGGCGCTGATTCAGACTGTGGTTCCAATTAGGACATATGGCAGAACTAACCGGTCTCCTCCACCAAACACTGTCGGCCAAATTTAGGGAGAGGATGTGAAAGTCTCTTGGATGATAATAGCTCCAGCAGCTGCCGGTCTGGTCTCCGGAGCACCTACTGGGTGTCAGATCGTGATGCCGAGGGGAGGCGTCGTTGCCCGCGGCTGCTAGTTCTGGCTGGAGGGGGGAGGGGTGGTAGTGCTGGGAGTCTTTTTATTTTCCTCTTGGCTGGACTGGACCAAGCTCTGGGCACTGTGGAGAGGCAAGGACGGGAGGCTGGAGCCCTGGGATCTGGAACCGAGGCCAGAGGAGGGCAAGGCAGGAGCCCTGGTAGCTGGAGCCGAGGCCATAGGAGGGCGAGGCGGGGCCCCTGGGATGCAGAGGATGTGGGCAATTTGGCTGCACCCCTAGAGCCCAGGCAGAACTGAATTCTGGGTAGTTTGGGGCCCAGGGGACAGTCACCTCTCTGTCCCCTCTAGGGATAGAACCTCGGCTTCAGGCTGCTCAATTCTTGAATGGTGAGACCCAGGGCTGTAAGTACCCACGGCCAAGTCTCTGGGACTCTGCAGAGCATCCCCTGGGAAAGGTGTAGGACCAGGCTCCTCGCTGGCCCCACCCCAGGAGTACTTGGGCCCCTGCCACCCATGTGGGAGATCTGGATGGAGTTCCTGGCTCATGACTTCAACCTAGCCCAGCCCTGGCCATTGGGGCCATTTGGGGGATGGAATATCTCTCTTTTTATCTCTCACCCTCTCTCTCTCTGTGTCACTGTGTAGTTTGAATAAAATAAAGATATTTTTATAAAATATTGATAACTAATTAAAAAGCAAACAAGAAAACCCACTGTGGATCAAGACGAGACCGTCCTGCTGGTCACGGGCTCTGTCTCATCATTTCCTTGCTACTTCCTGGCCTGGGACGCAGGCCTGGCCCACGCGGACACCCAGTGGCAGTGCTGGGGCGCTGGCCATCGTCGAGCCCTTGCCACGACCATGTCCTGCGGTGGCCACGGCTGTGGCTTCCACGTCCACCTAGCGTGTCACTAAGCCTGCAGGAGTGTGACTGTGGTCATGCATGAGCGTGTGAAGATGCACACGCGTGAATGAGTAAGTGCTGGGTGCGACAGCACCAGTGTGACTGCGATGTGTGGCTGAGTCGGAATGGGAGGGAGCGTGTGCTGTGGGCGGGCTTGGGTGTGCGTGAGGGAGAGCGTGTGCGTGGGCGTGTGTGCTAAACTCCTCTGGGCACCTGGGTTGCTTGGCCAGCCAGGCTCAAACGAGAAGACAGCGACTCTGCTCTGGAGATTCAAAGTGTCCTCCTGGCAGGGTGCATGACAGCCGCAGGTGGGGGTCCCAGCAGCCTTGTCTGGAACTCTGACTCCCAGAGACCTGGCCTTCGCTCCCCTCCCACATTCTAGAGCTGATACACAGAGGGGTCCCAAGAATGTAAGGACAGGGATAGGAGTCCTCCCCTCCCGACCCCCGTGTAGGCACGAGATGACCCCCTTCCCTGCCGGGCTGCCAGCTGAGTGGCTCGGAGCCCCCAGTCACCGTCACATCAGCAGAAGAATCAGCTGGCCTCATCCTGTCCTAATTCCCACATCCCCCTCCTTCCGCCCTGCCCAGCAGAGAGACAGAATCAAATGGCATTTTAAGCCACTGGATTCTGGGACAGTTGGCAAAGCAGCAATAGATCAGCAGAATAATCAATCCCTTTCCTAGTTCCCACGCAGTCATGTGTCATAGTTGGTAAAAGGTTTTTTTTTTTTCCTTTTTTTTTTTCCAGGCTGCTTCAAATTAGCAAGAACTATGTCAGCAAACTATGACAACCAAAAAAAACCCAGCCTGAATCCCAGTGAGAGGCAGGCGAGCTCATTCATTTGGCTTCAGTTCTTGTCTTTTTTTTTTTTTTAGATTTATTTTATTTATTTGAAAGAGCTATAGAGAGAGGTAGAGCCAGAGAGAAAGAGAGAGGTTTTTCATCTGCTGGTTCACTCTCCAAATGACTGCAATGGCCAGAGCTGATCCGAAGCCAAAAGCTTCCTCTAGGTCTCCCATATAGGTGCAGGGGCCCAAGGACTTGGGCCATCTTCCACTGCTTTCCCAGGCCATAGCAGAGAGCCAGATCGGAAGTGGAGCAGCAGGGTCTCAAACTGGTGCCAATATGGGTGGTTGGCACTGCAGGCCTGGGCTTTAACCCGCTGCGCCACAGCACCAGCCCCTTGGCTTCAGTTCTAATGTTGGTGACTATTGTCCCTGCTGCTGGTGCCATCATTGGTTACTAAAGTTAGCCTTGGCTCAAAAATCAATGTCTGAGTTTAGCGCCCACTGCAGGCAGAGAGGGAGCTGTCTGATGACAAACAGGACCCTGGGGCTCTGGCTGGGCTCCGAGCTGTTGTTGCCTCCTGGGTGGCCACAAGGAACAGGTGGCCGTCCGCCCCGTCGGAAGACCTCGGCCTGAGACCAAGCTTTCCCTTCCGGCTGTGTGATGGAGCCAAGCCTGCCGGCACCTTGCCTGTGGACCTGCAGCCCCCAGAACTGTGAGACGATAAATCTGTTGGTATAGCCCCGGGGGTGGTACCTGGTTACAGCAGGCTGAGCTAATGGATTCACGCCGGTCAGTGTCCTAGGCGTGGCGTGGTCACAGCCTTGCCCGGGTCTACACTTGCGATGCTCCGACTCATACACCTGCCCACTCCCCACCGCGGCTCCCTCCATGGTCTCAGCCAGGTGCAGGCTGCCACCACGGCCCAGGACCCTCCGCTTCCCCAGATGATGGCCCCAGGGCTCTGCTCTGCTCTGCCCCACGGCTCCCTCCTTGGTCTCTGGCGTCTCTATTGTTGTGGCTTTTGCTATGTGAGCAGGGTCCCTCAGCAGGGACCCCCAGGAACGGTGGTGTCTCGTGGAAGAGGAATCCCCCAGGGGAGAGTTCCGCCTGGTCCAGGGTCTACACACTAGCAATGCTTAGCGGCTTGCCTGAGCGTTCTGACCCACTTCTCGTTCATCCTCATGGGACTTTCGGTCACAGCTGTCCTGCCCATGGAGCTGGAAGCCAGAGCAGAGGCAGGGATGGGGTCCCCAAGGGGCCGCTCTTGTTACCCAGCCAGGGCTCCTGGCGAGCCTTGGGTGATGGCGGCAGTGGTGGCCGTGGCTGTTGGCAGAAGGCAAAGACTGGGAAAGCCAGGCCCCTGGGCACATGAGCCTTGCCCAGGCGGTGGGGATACGGAGTCCCTGGGAGGCAGGCTGAGAGCAGCTGAGGACAAGCGAGGGAGAGGGAGAGGCCGGGCCGGCTGCCAGCTGCCTGCGTCTCTGCAGCATCCCTGGATCCTGCGTGACAGTCGCCCACGGGCTCGCAGGAGGCAGCTCCAGGAGCATGCGCACTGGGCAGCAGGGCGGATTTTAGGGAATGAGCTTGGGATGGGGCAGGCAGGAGTGAGCAGAAGTCAGAATGTCATACAAGCTGACGACAGCCGTGGCTGACTGCCAGAGAGCCCTGTGCTATCGATGGTGGCCTTCAGGGCTGTTCCCTCGTGGCCTGAGATAGCTGGGCCATTAGGTCTCTACCTCAAGCAGCCACGAGGAGGAGGTGGGTGGCCGTGGGCCCAGGGTCTGCAGCTGGGACAGGTCCCAGAGGGACTGGCAGCCTGGCTACCGCTTAGCCTTTCTGCTTTGGCTTCTCTTCCCTGAACGCCCCTCCCCACTGTGGCCCAAGCCTTCCCCACTCCCCTTACTCTGGATCCCGGCAGACGTCCATCAGATGCTGACACATGGGCCCTGCCAGTCCTCGCCTGGCATCCGCTCCCATTGCGTTTCCCCCTCCCGCCCTGGGCTCGGGCCTCTGTAGCTTGCTCTGCTGTGCAGCTCCAAGGTCCCCACTGAGGTTGGCGCTTGCTGTCACAAGGCACAGCTGCTTCTGCGGGCGCCACCTCGGGGGCAGCTGAGTGTGTTCTTCCAGACCTTGGTGCTGTGCTGGCCCTCTAGGCCTGTGGTCTCTGCCCGACGCACCTGTCATTACTGTCATTATTGTGTTTCTCGCTATGCCCCTCCTGAGGGTCTCCACTGCCTTAGATTGCTGTGGTCAGGGTGGCTCTTGGCTGGGCTGGTCAAGTTCCAGGAAGTAGGGTCTGGGGGAGTGGACGGGGCCAGCAGTGAGGCTGCGTAGTGGTGGCAGGGAGCAGTAGAGCTGGGGGAGACCCTGGGAGGACCACCAGCTGCCAGGGCCTGGGGAGCGGCCGGTGTCCTGGGCTATGCTGTGAGGTCACCTGGAGCCCCTGCTCTTGCCTTGTGCTCCCTAAGCCTCGGGTGTATCTCAGGAGGGGCTGCTCCAGGCCCACAGCAGCGCTGCTGTGTCCCAGCCAGAGGCCTGGCTCTTCTAGGGAGCTCCTTGGCGAGCACTGGCAGGCCGGTGCAGGGGCTGACTCCATTGTAATGGGGTGGGCATTGTGGTCTCACACTCCTTGCCTTCTGTGGCTCGGGCTTTTTCTCTCTCCCCTCCCCCCTTTTAAGATTTATTTATTTATTTGAAAGGCAGAGGGAGAGAGCAGAGACAAAGAGAGAGAGAGAGAGCGAGCGAGCTTTCATTTGTTAGTTCACTCCCCATATGGCTGCAATGACGGGCTGGGCCAGGCCAAATCCAGGAGCCAGAAGCTTCTTCCAGGTCTCCCACTTGAAAGTGCACCCAGCAGGGTCCCAAGCACTTGGGCCATTCTCCACTATTTTCCAAGGTGCATTAGCAGGGAGCTGGATCAGAAGTGAAGCAGCTAGTACTTGAAACAGTGCCCCTATGAGATGCTGGTGCTGCAGGCAGTGGGTTTACCCATCACATCACAACAGCGGCCCCATGCTTTCTCTCCTGAATTTGCCTAGACATAGTTGGGTGCCCAACCTGGAGGGGCACTGAGTAGGGGCGTTTGACAACTGCCTGACCAGGACAGCCACGGCCCATCAGTGTACTGGCCTCCCAGCAGCTGTGAGCGGCCCCAGGGGGACACTAGAGCAGGATGGAGCCTTGTGGAGGATGATTATTCCAGGAGGAAGCCTCAGGGGGCAGTTGCTGGGTCTGCCCAGGAGGCCAAAGTGAGTAATAGGCCAGGGGCCAGAGCCTGTCCCAGGCATGCTTGGGCCTGCACACCTTGCTTCCCTGCCCAGACAGGGCCTGAGGCTTTTTGGACATGACCTTGACCGGCAACTAGTTGCAGTCCCCAGTAGGGGCGTGCTGGTCTAAACTGGAGAGCGATGACAGTGAACCAAGACATCATACCCCATCCTTGCCATTTTGCTTGGCAAAGTTAAGTCTAGAAACAAAGAAAGGAAAGAGCCCCATAGGGGAGCAGCGAGCTGATGAGTTATTTATTTTTCTTCTTGTCTTAGTTTGTTGGGGGGGGGGGTAGATTTTCTGTATTTTTCTGTTAGAGACAAAAGAATTCAGAGAAGAGACGGGCTGCTGTGAGGGCGTTGGTATGCGGTGAGCACTCACGCATTGCTTCATCCCACTGCACCGACATCCTGAGCGTGCCCGGGCTGAGCCTGCCCTGGGCTCCCCGGGTCAGGGGCAGTGACGTGGTCCTGCCCTCAGGAATGCACAGTGCAGGGGGTGGCCCATAAGAATACACGTGATGCAGCCGTGAACGGGACAGACGTGGATGTCTCGCGGGGCCTGCTGTGGAGCCTTCAGCACCGTAGGTCACTGCGCCCCTGGGGGCCTGTCCCCACGACCTGTCTCTGTGCATTCAACCCAGATCAACAATTTAAAACAAACAAACAAACAAATAAACCACAATTGCATCTGTATAGAACATCGGCAGACTTTTTCCTTGTCATTATTCTGTAAACCACGGGAAGCCACTTCAAGAAGTCTGTAGAGAGATGGGATGAAAAGAGAAGTTTAATTTTGGTGAAACAATTGTTGAAGTCAAATTATAGTGCTTCATTAACATGGATTTGCCATTTGCCATTTATTTATCTGAAGACAGAGAGAGAGAGAGAGAGAGAGAATCTTTCATCCACTGGCTCACTCCCCAAATGGCAGCCTCAGCCAGGGCTGGGCCAGGCCACAGCCAGGAGCCAGGAACTCTGTGTGGGTCTCCCACAGGGACAGCAGAGGCCCAAGCACTTGTGCCATCATCCATTGTCTTCCTAGGCTCATTAGTAGGGAGCTGGATCAAAAGTGGAGCAGAGGGGACAAGAATCCATGCTCATAGGAGATGTCAGCAGGCAGCAGCTCACCCCACGGTGCCGCAGCACCAGGCCCCTCTTTGTGACCTTTTTCATGACCCCTTGTAGGCATGGATTTCATTTTTTTTGCAGAAAATAAGTTTATCTGTTAATTCAACTTTCTTTTTTCTTTTAAGATTTATTTATTTATTTGAAAGTCAGAGTAACACAAAGAGAGGAGAGGTAGAGAGAGAGAGGTCTTCCATCTGCTGGTTCACTCCCCATTTGGCCGCAATGGCCAGAGCTGCGCCAATCTGAAGCCAGGAGCCAGGGGCTTCTTCTGGGTCTCCCACGTGGGTGCAGGGGCCCAAGGAATTGGGCCATCTTCCACCACTTTCCCAGGCCATAGCAGAGAGCTGGATCGGGAGTGGAGAGCTGGGTCTCGAACTAGCGCCCATATGGGATACTGGCACCCATATGGGATGCCGGCACTTCAGGCCAGGGCATTAACCCGCTGTGCCACACTGCCGGCCCTTTAATTCAATTTTCTAATAGCTTTTTGAAGTACCCCCGCAGCTGAGCATACTTGAGCGTCTGTGGATTTCGGTATCCTGGATGCTGAGAGATGAGAGTACACACATCGGGCTGTGGGATGGGAGCTGGACATGCCAGTTAGGATGTCAGTTAGGATGCCTGCATCCCCTATGGGAACGCCTGGGTTCAAGGTCTCGGCTCTGCTCCCGATTCCAGCTTCCTGCTAACGCGCATCTAGGGAGGCAGCAGGTGATGGCTTAAGTGGTCGGGTCCTTGCTGCCCACATGGGAGGCCTGGATGTTACTAGCATTTGGGAAATAAACCAGCAGGTGGGAGATCTCTGTCTCTCTGCCTTTCAAATCAAAAAAAAAAAAAAAAAAAAAGAGAAGAGAAGAAAAAATGCGCTGTAAAAGCATCCCTCTTCCTGCAATTTCTCTTTGCACAAAGCAGAAGTTATCCTGAAAGGGCAAGTGAGCAGAGGCTGGGCCTGGGGCACAGAGGGAGTGGCTCAGAAGGGTTGGACTTGGGGCAGATCCAAGGAGGGAGAATCAGAGGAGGATCTTGTCTGGGTTCCCGGATTGAGGCAAGGCAGGCTAGAGGTAGGCTCCCCCAGCAGCCAGCCCTGGCTCCCTGGGGAATTGAGCCCCCGTGGCTGCTGGCTGCTGGGCCCTCCCCTTGTCTTAGCTCACCAGACAAGTGAAGGGCCTGGGGCAGATGTTTGTGTGACAGAGGCTGGTGTTGCCTTAGCAGGGAGCTGGATCGGAAGTGGGGCAGCCAGGACTCGAACTGGTGCCCTAATGGGTTGCAGTCATTGCAGACGGCGGCTTTACCTCAAGGCTGGCATTGCTGGATGATGCAGTGACAGTGGCCTAGATGATCCTCCTTACTCCCAGATGTCTTCCCTTCTGCATGTAGGCAGCCTTGTGGCTCCACCAGGAAGGGCCTCCCTGGGCTGCCCCAGGCAGGACTGGGGTATCCGGGTCCTGGCATGTAAGGATGAGGCTGTGACCCCCAGGTTCTAATTCTCGCCCTTCTTTCTGCTCCATCCCTCGGATGCTCTACTCATCACAACATGGTCCTCCTGGGAATTTGGGGGCTCCCACGTGCAGGATGCTACCACGTCCTGGTCCCTTCTTAGTTGGGTGGCTCTGGCTTAATTGTTAGAAGTGATGAGTGGCGTACCACTTCCATGTTAGGTATTTGATTTCTAGTGGGAGACCCTTGTGGGTTCCTTCTTCTCCTTCTCCCAGGGACCAGCAGGATTCTGGACAACAGTGACCACACTCCAGCCTGTGTCCTGGCGTGACGGGACCCCCGGCCTTCCTGTGGGATCTGTGGTGTGAGCAATACTGGCCCTGTGATTCAGAAGTCATGGCCATGTGGTGGTTGGCTGGTGCAGGGTAGGAGCATTGACCGTGATGGACACCTGTCCGTCAGAGTCTGCAGCTTGCCCAGAGGGAGGAGCTGCTCCATGCAGGTGGTGGGGGCGGGGTTTAAGAGACCCAGAGAGACTCAGGCTGCACAGCCCATTGGCAGAGATTCCACTGTGCCGGCCTGCCTTTTTGCTGAATAATGTTGTCTGCAGAGTCAGTTTTTTGCTGAATCATGTTGGCTACGGAGAGCTGGTTTGTAGAAGTGCTTTGCTAGCAGAAAAATGAGTGGCCTAATTTTGGGGCGAGGGAGAGTTAGTAACGTAAAGAGAATTCCCAGGGCACGCACATTAAAAAGATTATTTTCAGGGAGGTGGGGAGGAGAGGAGAGGAGAAGAGAAAGAGAAACAGAGATCTTCCATCCATTGGTTCTCTTCCCACATGCCTGCAGGGCTGGGCCAGCACCAAGAGCCAGGAGCTAGGAAATTCAGTGCAGGTGTATTACGTGGTGGCAAGGATCCAAGCATTTGCAACATCACTGTGGCCTCCCAGGATGCATTGGCCGGAAGCCGGAATCAGACACGGAGCCGGGACTGCAATCAAGGCGCTCCCTTATGGGGTCCTGGTGTCTCAGCTAGCGACACAGCAGAGGCACCAAATGCTTTCCCTGGGTGCTCCTTTCTAACTCGAGCCTGAGGTCAAGAAGGCGTATGCTTGGGATCGGCGCTGTGGCTTAGCCGGTTAAGCTGTTGCCTCCAGTGCCGGCATGCTATATGGGTGCCTGTTCATATCCCGGCTGCTCCACTTCTGAACCAGCTCTCTGCTCTGGCCTGGGAAAACAGGAGAAGATGGCCCAAGTCTTTGGGCCCCTGCACCTGCGTGAGTGACCCGGAAGAAGCTCCTGGCTCCTGGCTTTGGATCCGCACAGCTCTGGCTGTTGTGGCCAATTGGGGAGTGAACCAGTAGATGGAAGACCTCTCTCTCTCTCTCTCTCTCTCTCTCTCTCTGCCTCTCTGTAACTCTGCCTTTCAAATAAACAAATAAATCTTTAAAAGATAGAGAGAGAGAGAGAGAGAATGCTGTTGCCTTGACCGAGAGTGTGGCCTTTCGGGCAGAGGCTGGAGGTTCCATGAAACCCCAGAGGGACGGGGCAGGAGCCAGGTCAAGTGGTCGCACCTGCCGGGGTATGGTGCCGGCGAGGCCATGGGCACAGTCTCATAGGGCTGCACCTGGGAGACTGCACCTGCTCTTATTTGAAGGTGGAGGCCCAGGGTTTGCCAACACATTCTGTGACCTGTCCAGGGCCACACAGTTGGGAGGGTGGCAGAGCTGGGCAGGGGCCCCGGTGAACCTTGGTATCATCTCACCCCTGGGGCTCAGCTCCTTCTCCAGGCAGGTCAATCTGGCACTGACTCCTGGGGTTTCCGTGAATTCTGCCCACAATGTGTGTAGAGCAGGCAGGGAAGTTTGCAGAAGGCTGGGCCATTGTTCCTTCAGCCCAGGCCCACCTGCGGGACCTGTTCTCTTGCCCCAGGCCCCAGGTGGGAGCCTCAGTCTGCAAGCAAGCATGCAGAGAGCATTTTCCCTGGAAGGGAAGTCCGATTTCCCCCGAGGCAGCGTTTCCGAGAAAGGGCCGGCCCCTTCTGGGGAGGAAGGAGGAGAGAGGCTGGCGGGGTCAGGTGAGGGGAGCGGGCAATGCCGGGAAGAGCCTATTGATTTCCTCCTTTTAACGACGGCCTCCAGTGGACTCACTCCTAACATGCCCTGCCCAGCCTGACAAGGCCCCTTCGCGTCACTGTCAGGGAAATGGATTTGCAGCGGGTGAGGCAGACCGGCTGTCAGAGGTGTGTGAGGGGCCTGGAGTCCATCCCTGGACGCTTTCTGGAGATGTAGGGCAGCAGGGGGCATCGCCTGCGGCTGTGTCCAGGATTGGGTCTGGTTAGCGCCTAGCCACCCCATGTGGGCCAGGAGCTGCTGGGAGAAGCCCCAGGGTAGGGTGGACCACCCAGGGAGATAGCATTTGGCCTGAGTCTCAGGAGTGGGAGTGGCCAGGCAGAGCCTTCCGGCCCGGAGGGTGGGGTGGGGTGGACACCAGGCCAAAGGCGCAGCCAAGCAGTCAGTTTCTCCCTGTGGAACCAGTGGGAGCCCAGAGCAGCCAGGACCCAGGGGTGACGGCAGGCAGGGGTGGGTAGGCTGGGGGACTGGACGTGCTGCCCCCCTGTGCAGGGGGAGACCAGGACACTGGTGGAGACAAGGAGAGGGAGGGGTGTGCCCCTGCTGTCTGGGCTGCCTGCCCTGGGCTGGCAGCTGAGCCTGGGGCCACTGACCGGGGTCGCTCCTGCTCCCCTGGTGCCTGGCCCGTGCTGCTGCTGTGACTGGTACAGCTGGTTCCACAGAGAGCCCGGGAACAGGCCCCTGCCCGGGCAGACTGCCCCACAGAGATGCATCTTGGGGTTCATTCACTCCTCGGGAGGGACAGCAACAGGAAGTCCAGGCCTCTGGTAAGGTGGACTCACAGCATGAAGGCGGGCGGTGCGTGACAGCAAAGGATTTGGGGCCACGCAGACCTGGGTTGGAGCCATGTGCACTCACGGGACCTTGGGCACAGAAAAACGTGGCAGACCCCCGTCAGAAGGTCGTGGTGCCTGGTAAGCAGCAGGCTGTGACTTGAGCCCTGGGAATCCAGCCAAGGTATCCTGGACCCACGGGGCAGGCTGTGTCTCAGGACCTAGGCACGTGCTGTCACCGCCGCCATGGCTCAGCCTTCTGCCCCCTGCCCTGCCTCATCTGAGGGAGGTCTGTTTGTTTCCCCTCCCTCACTGGAAGTGAGCTGCACGGGGGCTGGGGTTTTTATTTGTTTTGTTCTCAGAGTCCCCTTTGTGCCCAGAGAGAAGTGGGCACGCAACAAGGGTGGGGGCAGGCTGGACCTGAGGGGACCTCTGTGCCCCAGTAGCAACCGAAGGAAGGAGGATGGGAGGCGGAGGGGAGAGGCTGGGCTTCAGGATCCCGTGGAGCTGACTGGACCCTCTGCAGGGGTTGAGTCTGGGAGGCCCCGCCCCCCACGAGGCCTCGCCCCTGCCCGCGAGGGCCTCCAGGTCTTGGGGAGGGTGCACTGGTCTCACCCCAAGAAGAGGTCACGGCCAGCCACAGTGATTCCAGGACCAGGCTGGACAGCGACTTCCCAGGCTGGAGATGCCCCTTGGGGGCCTCAGAGAGCTGGTGGCTCTGTGGGGGGAGGGCTCCCCCATGACTTTCTCCTGCCACATGGGTCTGGCTGCTGCGCGTGTGTCAGTCCCCTGCTGGGTGGCACTGTGTGTGTTGCTCCCCCTGGTGGCTGTGGGCTCCCAGAGGGAGGACGGCTGAGCAGGTGGGGTGGGGGTTGCCTGTGCCCAGCAGCCAGGGGTGTGGCCCAGGACAGAGGCAGGGCCCCCCTGCTGCAGCCCCGCCTGGTACACACCTAGAATTTTCCCATCTTCCTGGGAGAGGCATTGCTGGGGGTCTGGATCCCAACTTCCTCTGTCACCCAGGGGCTCAGCCCAGGAGCTTCCGCTGCGTGGTCATCTAGAGGTGGGCGGAGTCAAGAGGGCACCACTACCACCAGCACCACCAGGGGCTCACGTGCTTCCCAGGACAGCAGGCTTGGCCCAGGCCCGGGGAACCCTGGCTGAGCGCTGCTTGTTCCTATTGCTGCAGGGGGATTTGGATCCCGCCGCGGTACAGAGACAGGGTCTGCAGAAGCCTCCCCGAGACCCTCAGGAAGGTAGTGATCCTGAGAGCACAGGGTACAGGTAAGGAAGAAGGACTCTGGCTCCCCGGCTCCCCGGCTCCCTGGCCAAGGAGAGGCGCTGCCCATGGAGTCCGTCCCTGACCCCTGCCCGGGACCTGACCTGAGCCACTCAGGGGAAGGGCGTCCACAGGAGACGGCTTCAGCGTGGAGCAGGGAGGCTGCCTTCTTAGGGTACTTGGGGCCACACTGCCCCTCTAAGCCCCTGCCACATGTCTGGCTCAAAGCTGTGGCTCCCAGCTTCTGTCCCCCAGGCTCCCAGGGGGAGGTGGCCAGCGGCTCCAATAGGGCAGTGATGTCTGAGCTGGGACATGGAGCAGCAGGGGAGGCTGTGAGCCCATCACCAGGGCCCGTGTGGAGGCAGGGCCTCGCAGGGTGGACACGGCT
Source organism: Sylvilagus floridanus (assembly GCA_949820135.1). Lineage (NCBI taxonomy): Eukaryota > Metazoa > Chordata > Mammalia > Lagomorpha > Leporidae > Sylvilagus > Sylvilagus floridanus. The sequence continues at coordinate 66,699,073 of OX463236.1, read as the reverse complement.
GCCCAGTAGGGTGGCCTGGGCTGGGAAGGTGGACCACGGAGCAAATGAGGAGCGTGGCTACAGCTTCTCCCACTGGATGGCCAAGGCACGTGGGGAGCGGCACTGGTGCAGTTCTGAAACTTGGCACCCCCTCGGCTCGAAGACGTGGGCGGCCCCCTTCTCTCAGCAGTCACTGCTGAGGGTACTGCTTCCTGGAATCATCGCAAAAGCCCTCGGCCAGTTTCCGTGTCACTCCCTGGTGGAGAAAGGGAGTCCTGGAGAGGAGGGGACCCAGGGCCCTTCTGCAGGCAGTGGCCTGGAGTGGTGGCTGTGCTCGCAGGCTGAGTGCGTCTGGAGCTGGGCCCGCCCCTGCCTCTAACTTCCGCTGCTTCCAGGACCGCCCTGCCCCCACCCCCATCCTCTGTCTTGTCTAAAGGGATGAGTGCCGCCGAGTCGGCAGTGGGCTCTGGGGAGCCGCTTCTAATGGGAAAACATGCCCATTTGCCTAAATGAATCAGATCCATTTCTCTCCCATACATATTTCATGGGCTTCCTCTCTGCGTAATTCAATTATCACTGTTGTTAGTGCTAATGCCCAGCTTGGTGCGGCTCCGCTCCCCCAACCCTCTGAGTGGATGCTCCGAGGAGGAGCCCAGAGCATGGAACCGTCTCTATGGCAACAGGACGCCATCGTATTTCCTGGTGATCTATTGCTATCGTCTTGAGGGCTCTGACTGTATTGCCAGCATTAATAAATAAGCCCACGTTACACCCTGGTGACACTGAGAGTGTTCTATCCATTTTACCCAAGGATCAACAGTTCAGGGGGTTAAATGCCTCCCCTGGGCAGTGGCAGGGGGGAGGACAAGGAAGATGGTGTCGTGGATGTGTGTGTAATGAGGGCCACTGTGCGCCGCCCCCTGCCTTGTGTCCCTGCCCATGGAGCTGGGAGGTGCTCAGGAAGGCTTGTGGGGGCCAGTGGGGCCGTGGCCCTGGGACCTGCCATCTGAGACTGGTGCTGCCCTGGGGCCAGCCCTGCTCCTGGTGGGCAGAAGGCCTCTCTGGCAACCACACAGCTGCTGTTGCCCAAGTCTGGGAAGTCCACCTGAGACGGCCCGTCGGGAAACAGTTCAGTCCAGTCCGGGTCTTGTGCTTCCTGAGAGCCACCAGGAAGGGTTCCTGAGGCTGTGTTCTGAAAGCTGAGACCTGGACAAAGCCAGGAAGCAGGTGGCTTTGGGGCTGGGTGCTCAGGGGAGCGAGCACGGAGCTGGCGTCCGAGCTGCATGCAGATCTGTGGGCTACGGTTTGACGGTTGGCTCAGAAACTCACGTTGAGATTTGTGTGCTAATGTAGCAATGTTGAGAAGCAGGACCTTTATTTTTATTTTTATTATTTAAAGATCTGTACCTTTATTTAAAAGGCAGAGTTACAGAGAGAGAGAGAGAGCGAGAGCGAGAGTGAGAGAGATCTTCCATCTGCTGGGTCACTCCCTAAATGGCTGCAACAGCCTGGGCTGGGCCAGGCCAAACCCAGGAGCCTGGAGCTTCTTCCAGGTCTCCCACCTGGGTGGCAGGAACCCAAGCACTTGGGCCATCTTCTGCTGCTTTCCCAGGCGCATTAGCAGGAAGGTGGATTGGAAGTGGAGCAGCAGGCAGGAGCCTTGAAGAGGTGATCAGGCTCTGCAGGCTCTGCTGTGACTAACACTGTGATTGTAGCATCAGGTTCCTGATGGAAAGGCTTGGTGCCGCCTGATCTGTGTCTCCACATCCCCGATGCTTCGCCTGCCCCTCTGCCGTGTTGGGATGGCCAGGAAGGCCCTGTATTCTTGGGTTTCCCAGTCTCCAGACCAAGCACGCCCAGTCTGGGGTGTTCTGTTACAGCTGCAGAAAGCACACCAAGACAGCACGTTAGCTCTTCCAGTTTTCCGAGCAAGACCTGGGACTTCCACTACCTCCTAGGAGGATTTCCAGCCCCTCTCCCGGGGTCAGGACTCCCCTTCTCTTGACTTTCCAGGATCTCACATCAAGGACTCCACTGGTTTGCAGTGCGCAGTGTGCTGCCTGGTCCTGCTGCAGGGTGTCAGTGCTGAGCACGGGGACCTGGCCCCCTTAGGTGAACTTGGCCTCACACCTGCCCAGGGGTGGTTCCAGGACATAGATTTGCAGGGCCCCTGCAGTCCCTCTTCTCTGCCTGCAGGCTAGCTTCCCTCTGCATCAGCGCGGCCTCCCACAGGGCCTTGCTGGTTACCTGGCCTTCCCCTCCCTGCAGGGGGAGGGGCTCCTCAAGGTCATTTTCCTTCTCTGGACTGTGGTTCATCAGAAGAGCCCCAGCAATGTGTGATGAGAAGATCTGCGCCTCTGCCCCTTTCTCTAAGACACCTATTTCGCACCTGGTTATGCTCACCTGTTTTCATTTATGCTAGGACCATGTATGTCCATGTAGGAGACTTAGGAGCAGCTTCAGGTCAAAGAAGACAGTAGGGTGTTGAGGCCACATCGTGTTAGCCTGAGATCATGATTGATAGCTTCAGATCTTTCTAGAAAGGGAGGGCAGCTCAGCTGTGCTGATGGCTTCTCCAGCCATGATGGGCGGCTGTGTCCTCCACAGTTCCTCACCCAGCATGTGGGTCTTCTCCCTCACTGTTCTGTGAGCTCCTGCAGCTCGTTCGTCGTCACCAGTGCTGTGCCCCTGGCCTATGCTGGGGCCACATTCTGGGGAGTCCCCCCGCCGCCTTGTCCACACCCCTTATCCCTACACCCACATTCCTGACCATGACTGGCTGGGTTGGATGTGAGCGCCTGACCCAAGCTGGCCCACTCAGATTCTCTCTTCCAGTCATTTGGAATTGGGCTTTTGTGATCTGAGAGGTAAGTGTTTGATCCTTATCCCTGGTTCCTGGCATGGAGCTTGTAAAACTCCTGGTTTCCTGAGTGACAGGAGAGAGAGGAGCGTCTTGTCTTACTTATAATAAGCCCCCTTCCACCATATCTGAGTTTGTTTTTTAAAAAGACTTATTTGTTTGAAAGGCAGAGTGACAGAGAGAGAGAGGATGAGAGAGAGAGAGAGAGAGAGAGAGAGAAAGAGATTTTTCAGCTACTTGTTAACTCTCCAGGTTGCAACAGCTGGGACTGAGTCAGACCGAATCCAGGAACCAAGAGCCCCATCTAGATCTCCCATATGGGTCATAGGGGTCCATGGACTTGAGCCATCTTCCACTGCCTTCCCAGGTGCATTAGCAGGGAGCTGGACCAGAAGCAGAGGACCTGTGCTCATATGGGGTGCAGGCATTCCAAGCAGCGGCTTAACGAAAGCATCCACTCTCATGCTTCGTTTGATATCTGTGGGGTGACCTTGGAAGATGGGGCCTGTGGCTGGAGGCGCCAGCCTGCGATTAGCGGGTGGGAACTCTGGGGAGGGGAGAGAAGTGGGGATTGAGTTAGCCACCAATGGCCAATGATTTGGTTAATCCTGCCTATGGGGTGGAGCCTCTGTGAGGTACCTAACTCCCAGATGGTAGACACATGGGAATGCTTAGGGGAGGGGGTACGGCCATGCACGTGGGGAGGACACGGAAGCTTCACCTCCCTCCTCGCACCTTTCCCTGGGCATTGCGTCCATCTGACTGCTCCTGAGCTGAATCTTTCATAATACACCAGCAAAAGGGGCTGGTGCTGTGGCACAGTGGGTAGAGATGCCTTCTACAGTGCCGGCATCCCATATGGGTGCAGGTTTAAGGCCCAGCTGCTCCACTTCTGATCCAGCTCTCTGCTTTGACCTGGGAAAGCCATAGAAGATGACCTAAGCTCCTGGCTCCTGGATTCAGACCAGCCCAGCTCCTGCTGTTGTCACCATTTAGGCAAGTGAACCAGCAGGTGGAAGATCTCTCTCTCTCTCTCCCTCCCTCTCCCTCTCCCTCCCTCTCTCTCCCTCTCCCTCCCTCTCTCTCCCTCTCTGTCCCTCTCCCTCCCTCTCCCTCTCCCTCCCTCTTCCTCCCTCCCTCTCCCTCTCTCTCTCCCTCTCTCTCCCTCTCCCTCTTTCTCCCTCTCTCTCCCTCTCTCTCCCTCCCTCTTCCTCCCTCTCTCTCCCTCTCTCTCTCCCTCTCCCTCTTTCTCCCTCTCTCCCTCGCTCTCCCTCTCTCTTCTCTTCTCTTCTCTTCTCTTCTCTTCTCTTCTCTTCTCTCTCTGTAAAACTCTTAACTCTTTCAACTAACTAACTAATTAAAAAAAAAAAAAACAGTAAAACAAGCAACTGATTCTAACAAATGCTTAACCACAAGGAGGAGGCTGTGAGACTCTTGATTTATTTCTGGTTGGTCAGAAGTACGAATGACAATCCGGGACTTGCATTTGGCACTGGAGACTGGGGGCAGCCTTGTGGGATCTGTGCTAACTCTGGGCGGTTAGCATCAGAGTTGAATTAAGGTGCAGCACACCCAGTCTGTGCCCAACGAGAATTAGCTGGTGCGGGCTAAACCTTCACACGTTGGATGTCAGAGTTGTGGTGTGCGTGCGTAGTTTCACCCCAGACAACTGCAGCTGGGTCTGAACCAACAGGCAGGGCAGGCGGCCGGGGGTGGCCCCCTTTGGAAGGCAGGACGCTGGTGTCTCTGGAAAAGGCTGCAACGGCCGGAGCTGTGCCAATCCGAAGCCAGGAACCAGGAGCTTCTTCCGGGTCTCCCACGTGGGTGCAGGGGCCCAGGACTTGGGCCATCTTCTACTGTTTCTCCAGGCCATAGCAGGGAGCTGAATTGGAAGGGGAGCAGCCTGGACATGAACCGATGCCCATATGGGATGCCGGTGGCGCAGGTGGAGGTCAGAGCCGGTCCCCCAAAATTAACCTTTAACTCGATTTTTCCATGAACTTTTCAAAGTGCCCTTTTAGGCTATCTTAACGATACAGTCTGCTCTCTGGCTGGGCAGGAAGCCATTAACTCAGCAGACCTGGGTTGCCCAAACCCTGTACTTTTCAAAGAAAGACCCCAGGCCAACTGAAAGGTCACCCCTGAGATCTGAGAATGTTCTGTTTGATAAGAGTGCTTTTGTGTGCTGGAAGCCTCGGGCCAGGCTGTATGGGTTTGAGCTGGTAAGGGTCTGCTGACACTGGTTTGTGGGGACTGGGGTCTCCATAGCTGGGGACTGGGGTCTCCATAGCTGGGGTCTGGTCATGCGGGAGCTGTCTGTGTGCTTATACGATTGGCCCCCAACAAAATCCTCCGGACACTGAGGCTTGGGCGAGCTGCCTGTTGGGGAGTGTGTGGCCCGGGTTGCCACACACCATTGCAGGGACAGGGAAGCCTGTCTCTGTGCCTCTCCCCTGGGGGGACATCACTGCCCATTGCGTCCACTGGGAGGGGACAGCTGGACGTGGTGCCTGCTTCCTCCTGGATGCCACATGTGAACCTGCTAAGCGATGCCGTGGGTGTCCCCTCCCTGTGATACCACGACTGTGACCATGGCCGTGACTTCTGAGTTCTGAGTCCATCTAGGGAGTCAGCACGCTGGAGAGCGGTTGCAGGGCCCCCGTCACAGTGGCTTGGGGGGTGCGTGTGTAGCATTTTTCTGGGCCTTGTAAAGGCAAGCGCTCGGAGTCTGGGTCAGCCTGACATGGAAATGGCTCCAGCAGGGCACAGGGCTGGCCCCCAGCTGGGTGACTCAGGAGGGCTCCAGGAAGGGGCTGCTGAGGACAGGCTGGTGGCGTGGAGGGAGGTGAGCCTGGTGAGGTAGCTTCAGCGGAGCTGTCACCCCCTGAGCTGTCACCAGCTGAGGTGGGGGCGGGGAGAGGCTGTGCCTGCAGGTTGAGGGTGGTACTGCCGAGCTGGGAGGGGGAGCTGCTTCCAGGTTCCCCTTGGAGCATCCAACAGGAAGCCCCAGGGCAGAAGGCTCTGCAGCCCACAGAGGCTCATGGCCTCCAGGCTTCGGGCTGTTCTGCCTTTCTCTGCTCTTTTCTCCCTCCCCCGGGTTCCACGCTCCAGCCCCTGCCAGGCCGCATCCCCAGGACTTGCTCACACTGCAGCTGCCCACCAGGGAGTCTTCCCCACGGCCGCTGCCAGCCCCAAGCACAGGATGGAGCCGGTGATGAGTGAGGGAGCAGCTCCCTTCCCTGGGAGGGGCTCGGGGGAGCAGGTGTCCAAGAGGAAGATGGGCAGGTGAGGTGGGGAGAGAGGGAGGCTCGGGTGCTAGACGGCCTAGGGGTGGCACCCTGCTTCAGAGCTCTGGGGTTTCTGTCCACTGCCCGTGGGTGCTAGTGGAGGAGAGGCTGTATGTGTGTGTGTGTGTGTCGGGGGGAGGGGTTGGGCATAGTGGGTTCCCTGCAGGATCCCCCAGTGGCGTCACCCTGCCAGCTAGCATGCAGTCCTGCCTTACAGACCCAGGTGAGCAAAATGCCCACGGCCAGACAAGCCCAGGTGTAAGGAACAGAGGAAAAAAGACATGGCAATTAATCTAATGAACAAATGCCCTTCCGTTCCCTGCAAAAGATTCAAGGAGTTTACAAGAAGATCTTTGGCGACATAGCCAGTACAGATGGTGGCAGGCTCTCCGGGCCAGTGAACACGAGCCCGAGGGGGCTGGCACCCAGCCCTAGCCTGGCCCTGTCTCACCTGGGGTCCCTCATGCCTGGAGCTCCAGTCTCCTGTCAAGCTCTGCTTAACTTGGGGCCTCCTTATTTCTGGACCATGTCCCAGGTTGGAGTCACCCCAAATCACCCCAATGTCCCTGGATGTGTGGCTGTGTTTCTCAGCCTGCAGGTCTCCCCGTTGCTGGGTGGGCTCCCCAGACTTTCAGACCCGACCAGCCTTGCTCTCGTGTGCCTTCTCTGGGCAGCACCCATGGCCCTTTGGTTCTGGTTCACATGCCAGCTGCCTCCCCTGCAAGTCCATGCAGGCGTCTCAGGCCCTGTTGGGCAGCAGATGCACGTGTGGGCCGCTGAGCACTAGGGGCATGGGCTGGCTCATCTACCTTCCCAGTCCTGGTGTCCCTGCATTTGCTTTGAGCTGGGCTTCTGGTCTGTTTCCATTCAGCATTAGCTGGTTCTGCCTGTGCAGCTTTGTAGAAACCCCTGCTTCTTTTTGGAACAAGAATGAGCCTATTCAAAAGGAGGAGAAAGGGAGACAGAATGGTAAACCCAAGGAAAGTCAGCTCACACATTGGCCAATGCCATCGAACGCGCCTCCCTGACTGACACGGCTGAGTTCTGCCGTGGCTCTGAGGGCCCTGGCAGCCAGGGTGTAACATGAGGGGTGCTGGGGGCACTGGGCAGACACAGGGTGCTCATTGTCAGCAGGCATCTGCACCCCAGGGTGCCAGCCACACCTTTCCCACCATGCCATCCCCAAAGACAATGGGCTCTTGTGTTTACAGGCGTCTGGCAGGTGCAGGGCATGCTGTCCCCGGGAAGTGGAGTGCCAGCCACCCCGACTCCTCAGCTGTGGTTGCGGGCAGGACCCGGGGCCACTGCAGAGGTGGGGCAGAGATTGAGACAGCCTGGCCCAGACCCCAGCCACCGAGAGCCGGCGTGGAGCTCAGCCATGCACCCGGGGATGGACAGATGCTCTGCAGGTGCCTGCGTCAGAAAATACACGGGTACCGACTCCGTGTGCTCAGCTCAGGCCAGCAGTGTCCTCTAAGCACCTGACTGCTTCGGATATTGTGTGCGGGAGCCGGCACTGTGGCACAGCAGGTTAAAGCCCCAGCTTGCGGCGTCAGCATTCCATATGGGCGCCGGTTCAAATCCCAGCTGCTCCACTTCCGATCCAGCTCTCTGCTATGGCCTGGGAAAGCAGTAGAAGATGGCCCGAGTCCTTGGGCCCCTGCACACACATGGGAGACCTGGAAGAAGCTCCTGGCTTTGGATTGGCTCAGCTCTGGCCGTTGCAGTCACTTGGGGAGTGAACCAGCGGATGAAAGACCTCTTTCTCTCTCTGCTCTATCTCTCTCTGTGTAACTGTCTTTAAAATAAATAAAATAAATTTTTATTAAAAAAAATGTTGTGTACATAAATGGGACTGCACTCCTGCAGTAAATCCCGTTCTCAGCGCCCTCTCTCTGACTCTGGTCCCTTTGCCTGTCCAGCCTCAGTATGTATTTGTCATCTGGAAACCTGACGTCTGGTCCCTGAAGCTCCCTGGCACTGGCCAGCCACAGGGAGCTGGGCAGAGGGTGCAGGGGGCTCTGAGCCTGCTCCCCCTGTTCCCGGCAGGTCCCCTGGGGCAGCTGAAGCTTGCTCTGAGCCCCTGTGTTATTTTAGGGTGCACCTAGACTCCTATATCACAGCCCTGGTGCTCCCCCATAGGCTACCCTGATGCCTCCAGCTCCTGGCCACTCCCACAGCCACCTGCTTGTCCACGTGACCCACAGCGCTGTCCCCAGCAGCCCTGAACCATCTCCCACTGGCCCTCACTGCCAGCAACACCACTCTCAGCATAGTGACTTGTTCTGCTCCCTGCTGAGTCTCCAGTCTCAGAGAAGGGCCTCACACATCCCAGACACTGACTGAGCGCCTGCTTATTGATTTCATTGATGAGTGACGGTGACATGTGCACACAGAAGTAAGCAGCAGAATGAGCCCTGTGGGTACCCTGGAGGGAGAGCAGGTGCAAAGGTCCTGTGGCAGGACCATGCTCGACTTGTTTCAGTCCGGATCATGTTGGCTCATGGGGTTTTGTCCATGCTGGTGGGAGCAGGGAGACCCCGGGGGTGCTGTTGTCTCAACACAGTCAGAGGTGACAGTGGCTGGGACCAGCGTCCAGCAGTGGAATTTGGGGCCAGATGCTGGTGGGTTTTGAAGCAGAGCCAGAGGCGTTAGACACCAGGTGTGACGGAAGAGAGGAGGCAAGGGTGACTGTGGCTCGAGCGACTGAAGAACAGAATTGCCGTTAAGCAGGTGCTGGGAGGGGGAGGACCTGGAGTTCCGTCTGTGCACACGGAGCATGTGTGCAGGTGCATGGGGTGGGGCTACGGAAGCCTGGCATGTGGGGGTGAGGTAGGAATTTGGGCTGGAGAGTGCCTATGGTTCTGCCTGTCTTCTGTCTTAGGACTTCCTCTCAGCTTCGTGTTTGCGAGAAGGCTCAAAGGCTGCATGGGCAGCAATGCTCTGGTTTCAGAGTGTTTGTCTCCTGCAGGTACAGGTACTGGGAGCTTGGTCCCCAGTGTGATCATGTCGGGGACCAGTGGGAGGGACTTAAGTCATGGGCGCTGTCTCAGGGGAGTGGGCCAGGCCAGGTAGGAGTGGATGAGCCTGCCCCTGCCTACTCTCAGACCTCCTGCGCTGACCCCTGCATAAGCTCCTGCCATTGCGATGTTATCCCCCACGTTGCTGGCTTCAGGCTCTTGAACTTTCAGAACTGTGGCCAAGACCATCTTCTTTTCTTTTTAAGTATCTGGTCTCAGGTATTTTGTTACAGCAATGCAAATCAGACTGAGATGTGCAGTTTGTTTTCCTCCGTGGTATTTCACTGCATGAGTAGACCTCAATTTGCTTCTCCATTCTACTTTTTTCTTGGTAAGATTTATTTATTTATTTGAAAGGCAGAGTTACAGAGAGACAGAACCAGAGAGAGAGAGAGAGAGAGAGAGAGAGAGAGAGAGAGATCGATCTTCTGTGCACTGGTTCACTCCCCCAATGTTTGCAACAGCTGGAGCTGGGCTGATCTGTAGCCAGGAGCTACATGGGTCTCCCATGCGGGTGCAGGGGCCCAAGGACTTGGGCTATCTTCTACTGCTTTCCCAGGCCACAGCAGAGAGTTGGATTGGAAGTGGAGCACCTGGGACTTGAACTGGCACCCATATGGGATGCTACAGGCGGTGGCTTTACCCACTATGCCACAGTGCTGGCCCATGCATTCTACTTTTGATGGTCATATGTATTATGCCCAGTATTTGACTAACACAGGTATTTCCACTGTGATCATTCTAGGGCACAAGGGCATCTATTTCTCTGAGCTATGTACCCAGAAGAGCAATTTCTGGGTCCTTAGATAAGCATAGGTTGGGGTTTACTTGTTGAGTCCAAATTTCTTTCCAAAGTGGTTGTACCAGTTTGCAACCCCTACAGCTGTGTCTGAGAGCAACCCTGGCCCCATAGTCCTGGCTGTCACTTGCTATTGGTCGGCTTCGAGTGTTTGTCCACCTGGAGGCAGTGTGGAGGTATTCTATTATGCTCTTGCTAGCATTTGAATCTGAGACTCAGGGTGAAATTATTCCTCAATATGGGATGTGATGTTACGAGGTGGGGCCAGGTTGGGTCTTTAAGGTGTGTTAGGGCTCTGTCTTTGTGAGCAGATTAACCCACTCATGGGATTATGGATTAACGGGTGTGAGGATTATCCAGAGCGTGGGTCGCCAGCTGTCTCAGCTGAAGGCCATTGCCAGATGCAGCCCCTTGACCTTGGGCAGGAGCTGTGAGCGATCACGCAGTCTGTGGTATTGTGTTATTAGCAGCAGGTGGACGCAGACAGCGCTGCACGTATGTTCTCCTAGTGATGCATGTCTTCCTATTTCAATACAGCTCCTCCAAAGACATTAGCAGTAATACACACAATCAGAGCCAGACTCAGCAACTCCACCGACCAATAAAAACTGGAAGGAAGGGGGAGGGAAGTGTGGGAGGAGTCAGTGGGCCTTGCCTGGAGCCTGGGTGACTTCCTGGGCTGTGTGGTGCAGCCAAACGAGACAAACCGGAAGGGCCTTGGAAGTCATGCTCAGTGTTCTTAGTTCTGCTTCTGAGGTCTCACAGGAGCTGAAGCCACGAAGGCGTAGAATTCGGGGGAGGACAGGTTCGTGACCTTAGCTGAGAGTGTCCTAGTGACATGTGTGTGTGTGCGTGTGTGTGCATGCACGTGTGCACACAAGACCCCAAGCAGCTCATGTGGACTGGTGTCCAAAGCATTGGAAGCTGGAAAACCCTCTCCTGCCCGATTGGGCCCTAGGATCGGAACACGGAGCCGCGACGAGACATCCTGTGAGTGGCAGGGCCCAGGCCAGCAGGGAGGGGTCACCTCTCCCTTGCTCAGTGGCCTTTGCCTCCTGTACTTCTTTGCCCAAAACAACAGCAGGCCAGAGTAGCGCGAGGCCTGCAGGCCAGCAGCAGCCCCTCCAGTCGCACCTACGAACATGAGAAAACATAGGAGCAACACAAGAAGAGTGACACATTGCACATCAGCTCACTGAGGACCCGGTGGTGTCATCAGCAGGCCGACCTAGTAGTTTACACATCACACTGTGCCCTTCCGTGGACACATGTTGGTTTCAGTGTCCCGAGGGACGCTGGCAGAGATATTTCATTCATGAGGCAACAAAGCAAGAAGGAGTTCTAGTCAGCTTCCGGACTAGAAACCTCTCAAGTCAGGGCTTTGATCTTGTGCAGCAAACCTGGAGATCAACAACAGAGAAAAACAAAACCCTCCATCCTCATGAAAATTACACATAAACAGAAAAACATGGCAACCATTTCCAGAACAACTTTGGAACCAAGCAGACATTTGGAACTCTGATTCTGAACACTAAGGGAACAGCAGTGTGCAAATTCTGTGTCTCAAGACCTAGGAGACCTGACAAAGTGGTGACAAAGAAGATTCAGGAGCCCAGAAACTTGACAGGGTAGGGAGAAAAGAAGGGCCATGAACAAAGATTTCAAGTCGAAAAGATAAAATCAAGTAAACTTAAGGAAAGCGGGAAGAAGGAATTCATAGAAGCAGAATCAGTGAACTAAAAGCTCTAAAATATAAACAAGCTTCGGAACTTGTGTTTTTTTTTTTTTTAATCTTCAACAAAAGAAAGAAATCATTGGCTGGTGGTGTTTTGTCAGGATGCGCGTGGTGGGTGCCATTGCAGGGTGCAGGACCCCCCAACCCCAGCAAGACTCAGGGCTAGCGTGCAGGTCCACACTCCTGCATGGGGGCTCCATTCCTCAAGCACTCAGAGAGCTCCCCTGGAATACAAGTGAGTGGAACATAATTGATTTAGGGATGAACTTGGATTTGCTCTGCTTAATACAAAAGAAATCTGCCCAGCCTTGGAAATTTTACTACCATTAGAGGTCAAAGCTTATGGTTTATGTCCAGCGTGATGACCCCCAGCATGGTGCTTTCATGGTGGAGGGGAAGGAGAAGCCAAAGGCAGGGGGCTAAGGAGGGAGGTGGGATGTATCTCAGATGTGGGGGAGATAAAAGGAGGCTAAGAGATTTCTAAATCCACCTCAGTGATTTCCCACAGGAGTATAACTGCCCAAAACTTATTCCAAAGGAGAGAGAAAGCCTGAATGTAAGACTTATCATGGGAATAAGGAGGAACAATCCGCACAACGGTAGATTAACAGCCAGGTGTGCATCACACAGCAGAGCAGGAAGTTCCAGGAACCGGTTCCTCCACCGAGCAATGAGCTGCAAGGAACGATAGGAGCCAACTCTGGGAATTGTGGGGTCTGGTCAAATCCTTGCAGCAGCCAGAGGAATACCTGGTGTTTGGTGTTTCCTATAGCAGCTGCCGCCGCCCATCCCAGCCTTGAGGCAGGCAGCTGTAGGGAAGAGGGCCTGCATTCTGGACGTGGCCTGCTGGGGCCAGGGTGGGCAATAAACCTGTCCTCCAAAATGGAATTGTGTGTTCTGTTCTGTCTAAAGGTCACTGAGGGACCAGCATAGAGGCTGACCATTGCTTCTGCCCACTCTGGCTGAGGCAGCACCTTGCCAAAGAATTTGAGACACATAATGCTTTTTCTTTTCCTTTCTCTTTGATTGGATCCAGGCACTCAAGAAACTCTCTGCCAGGTCACTGCCTCACCACAGAGATAATGGAGCAAAGATGTCAGTGACCACCTGAATGTATGCATTTGGCAAACACAGTTTGGAAAATTCACTAACAACGGGTTGACTGCAGCCCTCAATAGCAATGACAAGAATGACAATAACAACAAGACACCAAACCCTGGGGAGAGAGGGAAAATCTGGTTTCCAGGGTCACTATCTTACAATATTCAAAACAGCCGATTCTTGTGGTGCTGCGGAGTAGGCCATCATCTGCAGTGCTGGCATCCCATATGGACACTGGTTTGAGTCTCAGCTCCAATAGAGCTTTCTGATAATGTGCCTGGTAAAGCCGAGGAGCGTGGCCCAGGTCCTTAGGTTTCTGCACCCATATGGGTGACATGGATGGAATTCCAGGCTCTTGGCTTTGGCCTGGTCCAGCCCAGGCTGTTGTGGCCATTTGGGAAATGAACCATCAAATGCAAGATCTCACCCTCTCTCTGTACCTGGGCCTTTCAAATAAATACATAAATCTTAAAAAACCAAAACCAAACCAAACCAAACCAAACAAAAACATCTAGTTCTCAACAGTTGAAATGGTCTGACACCATTCAAAGAAGTCCAGACTTTTAACTCACTAGACAAAAACTTTCAATTAACTCTTATATATGTTCAATGAATTGAAGGAAACAAAGAACTAGAGGAATCTGAAGACAGCTGTATGAACAAGTAGAGAATGTCAATACACAGAGAGCAGGCATAGATAAGAACTGAATAGAAAGTCTGGAGCTGAAAAGTACAATGGCTAAACTGAAAACATCACTAGAGAGTTTCCACAGTAGATTCGAGCAGGCAGAGACCTTGGCCACAGGACCACTGACATCACCCGGTCTGAGCAGCAGAAATAAAGAAGTGATGAGAAACACAGAGCTACGGAGCTGATTTACAGATGTGGAAAGCCTGAAAGGAGGAAACAGGGGAGAGGAACAGACAAAAGTTCCTCAAATTTGATGAAAGACAAGAATCCACACATCCAGGAAGTTTAAAGAAATCCAAGCAGAAGAAACCTAGAGAGAACCACACCGAGACACATCATATCCTACTGTAAAAATCCGAACAAAGAGAAAATTCTGGAATTTGCCACATACAATGAATACTCAATAAGATTAACTGCCATCCTCTCATCAGATAACAAGACAGCCAGAAGGCAGGGGGTGAAATATTTAAAGTGCTAAGGAAAAAAAAAAAACCAAAACCCTGTCATCCTAGAATTCTGTATCTGGAGAGACCATCCTTCAAAAATGAAGGAGAAATTAAGACATTCCTAGATAGATTAAACAAAAAGTAGGTGAGTTTGTCATTAGTAGGCCTGTCCTATAAGAAATGCTAAAAGACTTACTATGGATAGTATGATATAATAGGAAAGCTATGGGAAGAAATAAAGCTTGCTGGTAAAAGTAACTACATAGGTAAAGACAAAAGTCAGTATTATCACATTTTTGGTTTGCAACTCTTGTTTTTGTTTCCTATGTGATGAAGAGTATGTAACACAATCATTTTGAATGTATCTTAATGAGCACATGATGTATCAGGATGTAACTTAAAGTGATAACAGCACCAAAGGGAGAGGAAGCGCAGTGGGATGAGAGTGGAGAAATTCTGCTGACGCTGATCGGGCATCAGCTCAAACTGGACCGTTACGGATGGAGTTCATTGTTATGGTTTGGATGCTGGTTTGGCTGGTCCCCAGAGGCCACGTGTTAGGGGACTGGTCCCCAGGGCCTCATGCTGGTGGATAGTGATAAATGGATCCAAGGGAGAGCCTTGATCTCATGATGGTATCTGCAGGTGTGGTCTTCAGGAGGTGTCGCCTGGCCGAGCCTCCTGGACTGGAGCTCCTGTGGTCAATTATGGTGGCTTCCTAGAGGCCACATGGTCACGAGGGCAGCCACACTCCCTGGCTGCCTCTGCTTCCTGGCTTGCTGTGCGACCCTCTGTCAGTGTTCCTCCACCCACTGGGTGGTCCTGGGCTGTGGCCATCCAGAACTGTGAGCCAAAATAAACCTTCTTCCTTCACAAGTAGCTTCTCCGAGATACTGCAGTTGCAGTAGCAAATCATTGCCTAATGCAATCTCCAAGACAACCACTAAGACAATAAGTAAAATATGTGGAAGAGAAAATGAAGAGGAAATCAAGATGGCACAATAGAAACAAACAAACGAAAGTCAAACACAAAATAAGGCAGTATTGGGAGACTTGAGAAAAAAATGACATGAAACGTGAAAAATTAGCAACATAGCAGAGGTAAATTCTTCATTATTGGTAACTAACTGTAAATGGATTAAATTTAACCAATTAAGAGAGTTATGCAAAATAGAATTTAAAAGAAAAATGAACACTATCCAGTTAATTAAATGCTGCCTGCGATGGACTCCTTTTAGGCCTGGAGACAAAATAATTACTCAAACTCATAAGCTAATTCAGTAAAGTTGCAGGATACAAGGTCAACGCACAAAAATCAGTTGTGATTTGGCAGAGCAGCAGTGAATAATGTGAAGAGGAATCTGGAAAACAGTTCCACTTACAATAGCATTCAATAGAATACAATATCTAAGAATACAGTTAACCCAGGAGGCAAAAGACTTCTACAGTTAAAACTGTAAAACACTGCTGAAAGAAATTTTAGAAAACTCAGTTAAGTGGAAATGCTTCATATTAATGCCCAGGAATACATACTGCTGTTAAGATGGCAATTCGATCCAAAGCAATGTATTGATTCAGTGCAATCTCTGTCCAAACTCCACTGACCTTTTCTGCACAAATGGAAAAACTGATCCTCAGTTGCATGTGGACTTGCAAGGGAAATCCCACTAGCCAAAACAATATTGAAAAAGAAAATCAAAGACAAAGCCAAAAGACTCATGCTTCTGGATTTCAAAACTGAGTATAGGCCGGTGCCGCGGCTCACTTGGCTAATCCTCTGCCTGTGGCGCTGGCACACCAGGTTCTGGACCCGGTTGGGGCGCTGGATTCTGTCCTGGTTGTTCCTCTTCCAGTCCAGCTCTCTGCTGTGGCCCGGGAAGGCAGTGGAGGATGGCCCAAGTGCTTGGGCCCTGCACCTGCATGGGAGACCAGGAGGAAGCACCTGGCTCCTGGCTTCAGATCAGTGCAGCACGCTGGCCGTGGCAGCGATCTGGGGGGTGAACCAATGGAAGGAAGACCTTTCTCTCTCTCTCTCTCTCTCTCACTGTCTAACTCTTGCTGTCAAAAAAAAAAAAAAAAAAAAAGAAAAAAAGAAAAAAACTAAGTACAAATCTTCAAAACAGTCCAAAGGTTTCAGTGTAGCTAGATACGGAGAGGGACCTGGTGTCTTGTCTACTCTCATGTGCACCCCACACTGTAAGCTGGTCTGTGGGATGGAGACGCGGGTCCCGTGCTGGGGGAACTCCATTGCTGGTGCTTTCCTGCCCAGGTAGCTCTTCTGGGCTCCTTCTCCCAGGCTCAGCCACTGCTTCCCAGAGACCCTCTGGAATGAGATGCATTTGGATCCAAAACTGAATTCCCCTGGGTCCTTGCTGATGCTGATTCTGGGTCATCAGAGGTGCCTTTCTCCAGGGCAGTGTGGTTCAGAGGCCCAAATAAGTGGCCCTCATTTCACATCTCAGGAGTTACAGGTAGGGGGTCTGATTCCACCTTGGTATAGATTGGAGGTCCCTTAAAAGTCCATTTAGCATCTTGGTCCTGAAAGCTTGTGTTAACAGCTAATGAATTAATATTAATGGCTAATGGATTAAAGGTGGAGACTCAGTCTAGATGTAGGGTCTGGAGGTGGGGCCTGAGAGAAGTGATTGGCAGCATGATGTTGCTGGGGTGGAACCCCATGGTGGCTTTATGGACACGAAGCACAAGCCAGCTCCCTGTCTCTTTGCTTCCCATTGCTCTCCTCAGGGCCATGCCTGCCTGATCTTGGACAGTGAACCTCCAAAATCGTAAATGGACAAAACTTCCTTCCTAGGTAGCTTCTCCCAGGCGTTTGCCATAATGATGAAAAGCTGGGAGACTCACAGGCCTGCACTGATCCGAAGCCAGGAGCCAGGTGCTTCTCCTGGTCTCCCATGCAGGTGCAGGGCCCAAGCAATTGGGCCATCCTCCACTGCCTTCCCGGGCCACAGCAGAGAGCTGGACTGGAAGAGGAACAACCATTAGCAGGGAGTGGAATTGGAAACAGAGCAGCCGGAACCCAAACAGCCCTCTTGACATGGGACGCTGGCATCTCACACGGTGGCTTCACACATTGCGCCATGACACCGGCCTTAAATTTTTAAAAAATTTTTGCACCAGAATGAACTTCTCCTTTAGTCCTATTTTCTCACAATGTTTTTGAAAGGCCCTACACATGGTGTTATGTGTGTGTGTGTGTGCATGTGTGTGCGTTCTGTCCTTCAGGGTAATCTAGAGCAGTGAGTGGCAGAGGCTCGGCTGGCACTTTTGCAACCATTTTAGAACCTTTTGCTTGTAGGCCACTGAGAAGCCAGGAGCCAGGAGCTTCCTCCAGGTCTCCCACGTGGGTGCAGGGGCCCAAGGACTTGGGCCATCTTCTACTGCTTTCCCAGGCCATAGCAGAGAGCTGGATTGGAAGTGGAGCAGCCGGGACTTGAACTGGTGCCCGTCTGGGATGCCGGCACTGCAGGTGTCGGCTTTACCTGCTAGCCACAGTGCTGGCCCCTGTGACGTAGTGCTAAGAAGATTGACCCCTCCACTTGTAGGTCCAAGTGCACACCCTTGACCAGACTGCTGGCTCTTGGTAGACTGGACTCTGCGTCCCCTGACCACCCAAGGGTACTCCTTAGCCTTCCTCGCCCTCACAAGTAGTCTGCAGTGCCCCCTTCCCTTGCTCATGGCTCAAACCCTTGTGCAGGCCTCAGTCCAGGCTGACTTGCCTCCTGCCCCTGGGGTGCCTTTGTAGCCTACCTGCACAGGAGGCCCTGCTGGAGGCTTCTCCAGCACCTGGGGCTCACCTGCACGGAGACATTCAGAAGCTGTGGGCTCCAATGGGCCAGCAGGACCCCACCTGGGTGGGGCTTGGAGAAGGGGGCCCTGGCTGCCTGGGGGCAGAGTGAGGGTGTCCTGCGGGTGTCACCCCTCGCAGGTGACTGTGTCTCCCTCTTTGCTCTTCCCTCTTCTGTCTCTGGTTTCATTTTGTCTCTGTTTGCCTCTGCTGCGTGTCGTGTGCACAGAGCCGATCTAGATGATGAAAGCCAAGCCGTCATCTTAGTGCTTCTTGCACCCCACCGCCCCTGCAGCGCTCTACTTCCAGATGTGCTCACTGCTGGATTAGCGGAGCTCGTTAACGAGACGCAGGCCGGCAGAATACAAATTGATTTTCAAACATTGTGCTGATTGCTGAGTTGTGTTTGTCACACCAGCTAAGCAAAGTGAAAACAATGCAATCAAAACTCCACGTGACACGTGGCACGTGCAGGCTTTGATGCAAGCGGCTTGGGTCACGTGGGAGCAAAGGTCAAAGGCATCTGGGGGCTGGAGAAGCTGCAGATGGGAACTGGTTTCCAAGGGAGCTTTAACAGGGCTGGACCCGAAGGCGGACAGGACCCACAGGCAAAGCAGCCCTGGCTCCTGCTGGCTCCACTCCTGGATCCACTGTCAGTGTATGTGGTGTGTGATTATGGGAAAGTTGGTAGCATCTGAGCATCCTCATCTGGAAAACGCGGAGAATGGGATGTGGTCCCCAGCTGGCCGTGAGCATGCCTGACACCGCATGCAGACCTAGCAGGGCCCCGTGGCAGCTGGGTGGAGATCGGTGCCAATGAACTATGGAGTCTTCCACAGCACTGTCTCTAGGACGGGCAGGAACTCCCTGAGCTCCCCCATAAGCTGGAGCTGGTCCTGTCCCCAGACACCATGGAAGAGGGCAGAAGCCAATCAAGCCAGGACACTGCTATTCCCGCTGCCGCCACAGGTGTCACTGTTGAACCCGAGCCCTGTGCGGTGCTGTGGATGCTGGTCCATGGCCATGGCGAGGGCTTTGCTCCAGGGGCCCGCACAGGCTGCATCCCACTCCTCCTTCCCCTCGGAGAAGGCGCCCGAGTTCCTTCTCTGGGTATTACAACACAGACAACGGGAGGTCCTCTGGCAGCCTGTCCTGGGGGTGCTGGCACTTCGCTGAGGTCCTACCCGACCAGGGGCCATCCCCTCCTGTGGTTTCCCCAGGCAACAAAAATGGACCACAGAAATGTGTCTTCTAGATCCTGGAATCTGTCTTGGTTTTTAAAATTCCAGCTCATCAGCGTGCCTTCTCACAGGTAACTCGCTAAGCTCTTGTGATTGGTGTGTGGCGGCCAGTCTGTGGCTAGGAGCTGGCTCCCTTCCCTTTTCCACTGGGGTCACAGGGCGGCTCGCCCTTGCCTTGACAGCCCTGCAGGGTGGCTGATGTCCAGGATGTTTATCTATGGGTCACCTGGTTTTACCCCTGGGAGACACAGGGGCGGCAGATGGAGGAGACCCGAGCAGGGTAAGATGGACGATGTCCCTTTGTGCTCCTAATCTGCCCCTGAGTGGCAAATAAAGACCTAGAAGGTGGGCAAGTGAGGGTGGCTGCAAGGAGGCAGTGCAAGGAGCACCCAGAGAGAGTGCTCTCTGTGGCCTGGGCTGGAGACACTTGGGTTGCGTCCTTTCTAGGTAGTTTCTGGAAGGCTGGGATGGTGGTTCCAGAGTACTATGGGCATCTATTCCTGCTGTGGTCAGCTCTGTGGAACCTAAGAAATCACCAACCCTGCTCAGGACTGCTTTTCCCAAAAACTCACTGTTGTAGAGTCGCAGAATGTCCAATCTAATGTCCTCCTTACACCCTGCCCTCTCTGACCCCTCCGCCTCCCACCTCTGGGTGGAACCAGGGCCTGGAATAGTACTGTCTCCTGAAGCTCTGATGAGTGGGTCTGTTCTCGCCTGAACGAGAGTCTGGGCTTGGAGAGTGACACCAATGGCCTGGCCGTCATGGGCTGCTTGCTAGGGAGGCATGGTGCCCCAGAGTGTCACTTGCACTAGGTCTGGGCACGTCTTGTGGGGTTTGCCACTCATCACTTCATTCCTGGCTGAAGGCCATGGTGTGTCAGTGCTTTGGGGGGTGTGGTCTGGAGGTCTGGGACTGGAGCACCCACAGTGGGCCTGGGACCCTCACAGAAGTGGTCTGGATAAGGTGGGTGCCTAGAGCCTGGCGGGAGACCTAACTTTAGGATGATCGGCATGGTGCCAGGCTGGGTTGTGGAGCAGGGCTCACTTCCGGGATGGTGCCATGCAGGGTGAGTGACCGCCAGCGCAGGCTGCACCACCCATGGGTAGATGGTCCTGCATGACTGGGTGTGGTGGGGGAGGGGGTTCCTCAAGAAGAACTGGCCCCGCTGCCTGGAGTGGGACAACAGACATGGCAGGTGAGGACTGTCCCACTCTTCCTAGCTGGTCACTACTCGCACAAGCTGCTTAATCAACCTGCTCCCATCTGCCTAGCATAAGCTGCTTAGTCAATCTCTCTTCACCACCACCTGCATCTCCTTATTCTCCCTAAAATAACATTTGCTGGGCTAAGGAGGGGGGCCTGACCATAAGTACAGAGGAAGATGGCCCAAGTCCTTGGACTCCTGCACCCACAGAGGAGACCCAGAGGAAACTCCTGGCTCCTGGCTTCGGTCTGGCCCAGCCCTGGCCATTGTAGCCAACTGAGGAGTGAACCAGCGGATGGAAGACTCTCTGTCTCTTCCTCCACCTTTCTCTCTCTGTAACTTTACCCTTCAAATAAATAAACTAAGGAATTTAAAAAGAACTGTTTTTGGGCAAAAATTCAGGCATAGATTTTGCTTTTCCTTTTTAAAGTAAGATGTATTCTATTTGTTTTAAAGGCAGAGTGACAGGAGAAAAGGGGGGGGAGAGAGAGAGAAGGAGAGAGAGAGAGAAAGAGAGAGAGAGAGAGAGAGAGAGAGAGAGAGAGAGAGAGATCTTCTGTCCACTGGGTGCATTGCTGCAATGGCCAGGGCTGGGCCAGGGCAAAGCCAGGAGCCCAGAACTCTATCCAGGCTTCCTACATGGGTAGCGGGGGCCCAAGCATTTGGACCACCTTCCACTGCTTTCCCACGAGCATTGGCATGGAGCAGGACTGGAAGTGGAGCTGCCGGGACTCGAACTGATGTGCGTGTGGGGAGCTGGCGTCATAGGAGCTCACCCACTGCACCACAGCACCAGCCTCTTATCATTTTTTCCAACAGCACTTTCCATGAATCTCTGAAGGACCCTCATGTGATGATGAAATCCTACAAGGGCGAATCGGGCAGGCACTAGAATCGCGCTCGGGGAGGAAGGTTCAGGGCGTGTAAGAAGCAGAGCCTTACCCAGAATCTCTGTGCAGGGAAGTCCTGAAACGAAGCAGGCAAACGCTCCACGTGGTAGTGGTGGCCGCTTTGAAACAGAGGAATTTTGAATGATATGTATTTTCTTTATGCTTTTCTGCATTTTCAAATTTCTTTCAAGAAGTATAGATTGCTTCCACTTTAATGCTGATGTTATTTGTATATTGAGAAAACAACTTTAGAAATTATGGAAAAGTAATGGAACCATCTGCATTCTAAGGGGGTGTGGATGGGATTCGTTCCTCCCCTGCCTTGGTCAGGTGTTTCATTACTATTACTATTATTATTTAGATTTATTTATTTGAGAGGCATAGTTACAGACAGAGAGAAGAGGAGACAAAGACAAGGGTCTTCCATCTGCTGGTTCACTCCCCAAATGGCCGCAATGGCTGGAGCTGCACTGATCTGAAGCCAGGAGCCTGTAGCTTCCTCCGGGTCTCCCACGCCAGTGCAGGGGCCCAAGGACTTGGGCCATCTTCTGCTGCTTTCCCAGGCCATAGCAGAGAGCTGGACTGGAGATGGAGCAGCTGGGACTCAAACCGGCGCCCATGTAGGTGCTGGCACTACAGGTGGCAGTTTAGCTCACTAGGCCCCAGCCCCAGCCCCAGCCCCAGGTGTTTCATTATTTGGGGAGAAGGTAAAATGAGTTGTCATGGATTAAAAACCAGGCCCCATCTCTCACTTCTCTTTCCTGTCACAGGAGTGTATTGGAGAACAGGGTAAACCAGGTGGGTTTATGAAGGCACCTCCTGGAGGGGGATCAAGAAATGTCCTTTGTCTTCAATGAAAGAAAATACCTGAATGTGCGCACCTCTGATGGCGTGGGACCCTCACCCAATTCCTCCACTCAAGCTGGTGTCGAAATCTCATCTCTGCTGTTGATCTTGAGAGGGTCATTTAATCTTGGTCATCTGCACAGGGGGATTGGTGACAGCCTCCTGTCCCTAGCACGCCTTCTCGGATGCCTGGCACAGAGTAGGGGTTTGACCATGATGCGTTTTTTCTGTGAATACCTCCAGGCAGACCCCAAAGGCAGAGCGCCCCCAGCGGTCCCCCTTGCTTCTCCTGCTCGGGGTGAATTCACCCTCCAGAGCAGCCCCCAGAGCTGTGGGGTGAATGTCACAGAGGGTCGGCTGGTGTCTGATGAGGGGCTCAGAGAAAGGCGTCAGTGCCCAGGAAGGCGTGAAAAAGAGAAAATGGCCAAGGCATCATTCAAAACGGTGCTATAAATGCCCATTTCTCTCTTTTCCTCTCTTAGCTGATTTCAAAGCCAATGGTACAAAATATTGTGTTTATAATGTAGGGAATGTAATGCATTTGCCAATAACAGCACGAAGGAGGTAGCTGTTGGGAAGAAAGTTGCATTGTGTTAAGGAAATGGCCACAGATAGTAAAGTAATACAGCAGTTTATTGCTGGATTTATAACATTAATAGATATAATAAGTATAACAGCATCACAGAAAGAGGTAGGAAAGAAGATAAATGTTGCTGAACAGAACGTTTTTATGTATCACTGGAATTAAGTTAGAATAAATCTGAAACTGATTCTGGTAAGTTGAGATACTTGTGGTAATGTCTATAGAGCAATCACTAAAAAACATAACTCAAAGGTATAGTGAAACAATGATCAAAGTCATTACGATGCCACATTAGAAAATACTCAACATGGAAGAAGTGCAGAGGAGGGCTAGGAGTTTGGAGAAAGACAGGAGATGCATGGAAAACAAAAACTCCAATGGATGACGTCAATTCAACTGTATCAATGGGAGCATTAAATGGATGGATTACATGATCCAATCAAAATGTAGAGATAGAGTGGATAAAAAGATCCGGTCCAATCATATAGCATCTATAAGAGATGTACTTAGATTCAAAGATACAAATGGATTGGGGCCAGCGCTGTGGCACATTGAGTTAAAGCCCTGGCCTGAAGCGCCGGCATCCCATATAGGTGCTGGTTCTAGTCCAGGCTGCTCCTTTTCTGATCCAGCTCTCTGCTATAGCAGTAGAAGATGGCCCAAGTCCTTGGGCCCTTGCACCTGAGTGGGAGATCTGGAAGAAGCTCCTGGCTCCTGGCTCTTGGCTGTGGATCGGTGCAGCTCTGGCCATTGCGGCCAATAAGGGAGTGAACCAGTGGATGGAAGACCTCTCTCTCTCTCTCTCTCTCTCTCTCTCTCTCTCTCTCTCTGTCTCTACCTTTCCTTCTCTTCTCTGTGTAACTCTGACTTTCAAGTAAATAAATAAATCTTTAAAAAAAAAAAAAAGAAGGAAAAAAATTTCAAATGAAAAACCTAGCCTTCCACTTTAAGACCCTTGAGAAAAAGAGCAATTTTCTTTAAACCTAAAGAAAGAAGAAAAGAAATAATGGAGATTAAATAATGAAATAGAGAATAGAAAACAACAGAGAATCAGTGAAATCAAAAGATTATTTTTTGAAAAGATCAGCAACATTGACAAACTTTTAACAAGACCAAGCAGGAAAACAGGAGTGTGGACAATTGCTGCAATCAGAAGTGAGAGGGCATCACTACCGATGCTACAGAAATAAAAGAGGATTCTAATGGAGTAGGCTGAACAGTTGGGTGCCACGAAATTAGATAACTAATGAGATGTACACATTTCTAGGGAGGTATAGATTGTTAACACTGACTTAATGAGAAATAGACAAATTGAATAGATCCATAACAAATGAAGGGATTCAATTAGTAATCAAAAGGACTATTCACAGAAAAAGCTAAGGCCCATCACTGCTGAATTCTACCAAAAAAGAACAAATCCTTCCATAAAATGAACGAGCAGAGAACAGCTGCAAACTCATGTTGAGTACAGTAGTACCTAGGAACAAAACTAGGAACAAAGATGTCACAAGAAACCTGGGCCAATGTTTCCTACGAATGAGTTCAACCCTCAAAAAAGTGCTAACACAGTTAGTTGTGAACCACATAAAAGGGTTATAAACCATGACCAATGGTTGGTTCAACACGAGTATACCACATCCATAGAATAGTGACAATAAAAAGGGCACAATCATGATCATTGACACTGAAGAAGCATTTGCTAAAATACAGCAATTAGCATCATAAAACACTCAACAAACTGGGACCAGAGGGAACTGATGAAGGACATCTGTGAAAAACCCACAGTTTACAACCTACTTTATGGTGAACGCAGGCTTTCCGCCTAAGACCACGAGTAGCAAAAGGATGCCTCTGCTCTTAGGACTTCTATTTAACATTGTGTTGGAGGTTCTATCTAGGGCATTTGGGTAAGAAAAAAGAAGGTTCCCAGATGGGAAAGGAAGAAGTAAAATTATTTTTATTCATAGATGACATGATGTTGTATATGGAAAAGTCCTGGGGGCCGGCACTGTGGTGTAGCTGATAAAGCCGCAGCCTGTGATGCCGACATCCCATATGGACACCACCCTAGCTGCTCTGCTTCCAATCCAACTTCATGCTAATGCGCCTGGGTAGTCTGCAGGGAATGGCCCTGTACCTGGGCTCCTGTTGCCCATGTGGGAGACCTGGGTGAAGCTCCTGGAGCCTGGCGTCAGCCTGGCTCAGCCCTGGCTGCTGTGCCATCTGGGGAGTGAACCGGTGGATAGAAGATATCTCTTTCTCCTTCTCTGTAACTCTGCCTTTCAGATAAATAACTAAGTCTTTAAAAGCTTTACCTGCTTTGCCACAGAGCTGGCCTCATAACTAAATTTTAAAAAATGTAAAGTCCTAAAGGATTAGGATATCCACTTAAAAAAACTATGATAACCAAGTTCAGCAAGGTTGTGGAGCACAAATACAATGCATAAAAATCAGATGTCTGTCTATACATTTGCCATAAATCATCCAAAAAACAAAATTAAGACATCAGTTCCATTTCAATAGAATTCAATGGAGGGGACAGTGCTGTGGTGCAGTGGGTTAAAGCCCTGGCCTGCAATGCCAGCATCCCATGTGGGCGCCCATTCGAGTTCTGGATGCTCCACCTCTGATCCAGCTCTCTGCTATGGCCTGGGGAAGCAGTAGAAGATGGTCCAAGTCCTTGGGCCCCTGCACCCACGTGGACACCGGGAAGAAGCTCCTGGCTCCTGGCTTCGGATTGGTGCAGCTGCGGCCGTTGTGGCCATCTGGGGAGTGAAGCAGCGGATAGAAGACCTCTCTCTATGTCTCTACCTCTCTCTGTAACTCAGTCTTTCAAATAAGTAAAATAAATCTTTTTTTTAAAGAATTCAATGGAGGCCGGCGCTGTGGCTCAATAGGCTCCTCTACCTTGCGGCGCCGGCACACAGGGTTCTAGTCCCGGTTGGGGTGCCGGATTCTGTCCCGGTTGCCCCTCTTCCAGGCCAGCTCTCTGCTGTGGCCCGGGAGTGCAGTGGAGGATGGCCCAGGTCCTTGGGCCCTGCACCCCATGGGAGACCAGGAGAAGCATCTGGCTCCTGCCATCGGATCAGCATGGTGCGCCGGCCGCGGCGCGCTGGCCATGGCGGCCATTGGAGGGTGAACCAACGGCAAAAGGAAGACCTTTCTCTCTGTCTCTCTCTCTCACTGTCCACTCTGCCTGTCAAAACAAAACAAAACAAAACAAAACAAAACAAAACAGAATTCAATGGAGAGTGATCCGGTAGTTCTCCCAATAGTTAAACACAGAGTTAAGCTTATGACTCAGCAATTCCACTCCCAGGTAAGAGCCCGAGAGAAATGAAAACATATGTCAGCACAAAATCACAAATGTTTGCAGCAGCGCTATTTATAACAGCTAGAAAGGGGAAGCGCACAGATAGTCCTCAGCTGGTACATGCGTAATTTAAATATGGCACGCTCATATTTAAATACTATCTGTACTTAAACAGCATCAAAGTGAGTCAAATGCTCGGGAATACATTTCACAAAACAAATGCAAAACTTTTAAGCTGAAAAGTACAAAACATTGGGAAGAAAACTGTACTGCTCAGGTGGCAACATTCCTTCAATGGAGGTACAAATTCAGTACAGTCTAACAGGATTTCAGCTGTTTTCTTTGTTGCTATAGACAAGCTAATTATACAATTCATAAGTAATTATAAGGAGTTGCCAAATAGCCAAAACAATCTTTCTTTTTTTTTAAAGATTGATTCACTTATTTGAAAGGCAGAGTTAGAGAGAGAGAGAGAGAGAGAGAGAAAGAGAGAGAGGTAGAGAAAGAGAGAGAGAGAGAGAGAGGGAGAGAGAGATCTACTGGTGTATTCCCCAGATGGCCACAATGGCCAGGGCTGGGCCAGTCTGAAGCCAGGAACCAGAAGCCAGGAACCAGGAGCTTCATCCGTGTCTCCCATGTGGATGCAGGGTTTCAAGTACTTGGGCCACCGTCTGCTGCTTTCCTAGGTGCATTAGCAGGAAGCTGGATCAGAAGTGGAGCAGTTGGGACTCAAAACCCCGCCCATATGTGATGCCAGCCTTGTAGGCAGTGGCTTAACCTGCTATACCACAATGTTGTTCCCACCAAAACAATTTTAAGAAAATACCAGGACCCACACTTTCTAAATTCAAAGCTTACTATAAAATGATGTTAATGAAAATAGTAAGGTACAAGGGCATGTGGATCACAAACATAGAATAGAGAGATCAGAAATAAACTCTTATCTCTATGATCAACTGATTTTCTTTCTGTCTTTTAAAATACTTATTTATTTATTTGAAAGGTGGAGTTACAGAAAGAGCAAGAAAAACAAAGAGAGAGAGAGAGAGAGAGAGAGAGAGAGAGAGAGAGAGAGAGAGAGAATCTTCCATCTGCGGGTTCACTCCCAAATGGCCACGTTTCTCTGGCTGGGCTAGGTTGAAGCCAGGGTCTTAGAACTCCATTTGGGTCTTCCATGTGAGTGGCAGGGGCCTACACACTCAGGCTATCTTCCACTGCTTTTTCAGGTGAATTAGCAGGGATCTGGATTGGAAGTGGAGCATCCAGGACTCCAGCCGGCGTTCATCCGGGATTCTGGTGTTACAGACAGTGGTTTAACCCACTGCGCTGCAATGCTGGCCCTGAACAACTGATATTCGACAAGGGTGTTAAGTACATTTAATGAGGGGTTTGAAAGAGTCTTTTTTTTTTTTTTTAACAAATGGTACAGCTACATGCAAAAGAATGAAGTTGAATTCTTATCTCATACCAAAGATCTAATGTAAGATCAAAGATCAAAGATCTAATGTAAGAGCTAAAACCATATAACTGTTAGAAGGAAGCATCTTTATGATCCTGGACTTTGAAAAGAATTCTTAAATATGACACCAAAAGTACAAGCAACTAGTGAAAGAATAGATACATTGGATTTCACAAAAATTAGAACTTGTGCTTCGAAGGACATCTTTAGGAAAGCGAAGAGCATCTCACAGAATGGGAGAAAAAAAGTCTGCAAGTCAAAAACTTGGTAGGAGACTTATTTCTAAAGATGTGTGGAGGCTCAATGACAACTCAACCCGAAATCAAGCTAAGGATCTGTGTGGATAGTTCTCCAAGGAAGATCTATGAACACAAAAGTCTCTGCAGCATTTGTCATCAGGGAAATGCAATCCAAGACCACAGCGACATACTAGCTCATGCTCACTAGGAGGGCTAGAATAAAGTCCGCTAATCACAAGAGGTGACAAGGACGTGGAGCACCGGAGACCTTGCACACTCTTAGTGCAGAGTGGTATAGCTGCTTTGTAAAACTGCCTGGCAATTCTTTGGACAGTGACAAAGTACAGAGGTACCTTACAATCCAGCAAGTTCACTCCGGGGCGTACTCCCAAAAGAAAGGTCGTCATCCACCCAACACTAAAACTTGTACATGGTTGCTCAGAGCAGCACTATCCCAACACCCCAAAGGTGGGACCGCCTCAGCATCCATCAGCTGGTAAATGGACAATGGAAATGTGACCTAGCTGCACAAGCTCCAGGGAGTGTGTGACCTGGAGGGGGGCTCCTCACTTCCTTGGGGTTCACACATCTCTCCCATAGAGTGGCCTCTTCAGCTGAACAGCTTGTCCCTCTCCTGTCCATCTGCAAGGACATCAGCTTGGCACAGCCAGCTCCTTGTTCTGCTGTGCACAGTCCCCAGCCTACGAAGAGGTTCAGGCCACATGTGCTGCTGAACAAGAAGAGCGCCCACTCCAGGTCTGCAGTGACAGAGAGACTGCATGGTAAGAGCAGGACTCTTGGGCTGGAGTTTGCCATAGTGGGTTAAGCCACTGCCTGTGTCTCTGGCATCCTATATGGGTGCTGGTTTGTGTCCTGGCTGCTCCACTTCCTATCCAACTCCCTGCTAATGCACCTGGGAAAGCAGCAGAAGACATTGCCCAAGTGTTTGGGCTCCTGCCACCCATGTGGAAGACCTGGAAGAGGCTCTGGGCTCCTGGCTTCAGATTGGCTCAGCCCTGGCTGTTGCAGACAGCCAGGAAGTGAATCAGTGGATGGAAGACCTCTCTCTCTCTCTCCCTCTCCCTCTCTCTCTCTCTCTCTCTCTCTCTCTAACTCTGCCTTCCAAATAAATCAATAAGTCTTAAAAAGAACAGTACTCTGATGTTAACAGTGTGACCTATGGGACCTTGTGCCGGTCATGTGACCCCTTTGTGCTTCAGTCTCCCCATCTGTCAAATGGGAGCAGTCCTAGTCTCTGCCGCACGGGCTGTGCTATGAGGATGCCTCACTTGGAGAACTCACCAGAAGGATCCATGGAGCACGGAGCAGGCACCTGGGATGTGCCGGGCACTGCAGAGCTGTGCTCCACTCTGCTGGGCACTCATGGGCTGCACTGGCCATGGTGTACGCTCTGGGGTCATCCTCACCCACAGGGAAGCTGCAGCTCTCATGCTAAGTCCAGTGCTCAAGGGCAGGAGCTCAGGTGTGTTGGAGCTGGCATTTGAAAGTACGACAGTGTGTCCCTCTATGGCCTTGTGGCTCCCTGTCCCCTCTTCTCAGATGGCCCTTCCCAGCAACACCAACCACTCCATGAATTGGTCCAGCCCAGCCCTATTCTTTGGCTCCGTCTTCCCTATAGGATGTGCGCTTTGTAATGTGCTATCCATGTCGCTTGCCCTGGTTGGATCTGTCAGTCCCATGAGGCCAGGAAAATTTGTCCCTCTAAGCTGGAAGATGCAGAAAGGCACAGAGAGGCTGCACAATATGCCAGCTACGAGCCCAGGGTCTGGAGTCACAGTGCACATTCTAGGTTCTTCTCTCGTGCACTGTGTGAATTTCAATGCAATTTCTAGCCTATGACTGAATTTCCTCACTTTCAAAATAGGGATAGAGTAAACACTCTTATTAATCTGTTGATCAGATTGAGTGGTGATATCTCTAAGGTGCTTAGCAATGTGTCTGGGATAGAGTGAGCTCTCCAACAATGTGCCCCTAAACAGAATAGTCAGTTTATGGCTTTTCTCAGGGTCCCTGGGTTGTCAAAGACCATATGTTTTTTTTAAAGATTTATTTATTTATTTGAAAGAGTTACACACACACACACACACACACACACAGAGAGAGAAAGAGAGAGAGAGAGAGAGGTCTTCCATCCGATGGTTCACTCCCCAGTTGACTGCAACGGCTGGAGCTGCATCGATCTGAAGCCAGGAGCTAGGAGCAGGGGCCCAAGGAATTTTACCATCTTCTACTGCTTTCTCAGGCCATAGCAGAGAGCTGGATCAGAAGTGGAGCAGCCAGGACTTGAATTGGCGCCCACATGAGATGTTGGCACTGCAGGTGGTGGCTTCATCTGCCATGCCACAACGTTGGCCCCTACATGATTTTGTTTTTAAAGTCAGAGTTTATAGTTGTTCACAAATCTGCAGTGTGGCTTGTCCCTGTGTCGTTCAGCATTAGCGGGTGTCTGGAAGGCTGGGCACTGGCTCAGGCACGTGTCTGGCCACACGTGCTGCCTGTCATCTGGCGCCTCAGCAGGGACACTGTTGGAACATCCACACCTGGCCCTGCCTGTGGCTGTTTGGCTTCCTGACACCATGATGGCTGGCTTCTGAGATGAGCTCCAAAGAGGAAAAGGAGTCATTTTTTCATGGCTTAGCCTTAGCAGGCATGTAATAACGTTTCCAATGTAGTCACAGGTCCTCCCAGTTTTATGGAGAGGGAATACTTCTCAATGCAAGAGTGTTCTTATCTCTTTTTCTATTTTTTTTTCCCCAAAGAAACATTTTATTTAATGAGTACACATTTCATAAGTACAACTTTAGGAATATAGTGATTCTTCTCCCCATACCCACCCTCACACCCCCATTCCCACTCCACCTCCTCCTCCCTCTCCCATTCCCTGTCCCATTATCCATTAAGATTCATTTTCAATTAACTTTATACACAGAAGAACAACTCTACACTAAGTAAAGATTTCAACAAATTGAACACACACACACACAAACTGTTTGAGAATAAGTTTTACGGTTAATTCTCATAATACAACTCATTGAGGACAGATGTCCTGCATAGGAAGTAAGTGCACAGTGACTCCTGTTGTTAATTTAACAATTAACACTCTTATGTATGATGTCAGTGCCACCTGAGGCTCTTGACATGAGCTGCCATGGCTATAGAAGCCTTTCAAATCCACAATCTCTGTCAGTATTTAGACAAGGCCATAAGCAAAGTGGAAGTTCTCCCCTCCCTTCAGAGAAAAGTGCATCTTTCTTTGATGGCTACTTCTTTCCACTGGGGTCTCACTCACAGAGATCCTTCATGTAGGACTTTTTTTGCCACAGTGTCTTGGCTTTCCATGCCTGAAATGCTCTCGTGGGCTTTTGAGCCAGACCAGAATGATTTAAGGGCTGATTCTGAGGTACTGTTTAGAGTGATTATCATTCTGTGAGTCTGCTGTGTGGACGGCTTCCCATGTTGGAACATTCTCTCCTTTTAAATTCTATTTATTATTATTACCAGACCCTTGATCTTATTTATATGATCCCTTTAACACTTAATCCCATCTATACAATCATTTTAACACTTAATATGATCCCTTTAACACTTACGATGTTGTTTTTACCACCCAGCTTAATGGGATTAGGGTTCCACGTAAGTTTTTTTCTTTTTTGACAGGCATTGGTTCACCCCCAATGGCCGCTCTGGTGGTGCACTGTGGGCCAACGCACTGCGCCAATTCAAAGCCAGGAGCCAGATGCTTCTCCTGGTCTCCCATGCAGGTGCGGGGCCCAAGAACTTGGGCCATCCTCCACTGCACTCCCGGGCCACAGCAGAGAGCTGGACTGGCAGAGGAGCAACCAGGACATACTCCAGCACCCCGACCAGGACTAGAACCCGGGGTGCCAGCACCACAGACGGAGGATTAGCCTAGTGAGCCGTGGTGTTGGCCTCCATGCAAGTTTTTAAACTGTACCCTTAGAAGTAAGTCTGTAGCAACTATACAGCTTTAAAGTTACAAACTTCCTCCTCCCTCTCTTATTCTCACTCATTTTTTACTGAGATCTATTTTCAGTTGACTTTATAAACATGTGATCAACTCTATGTTAAGAGTTCAACAAATAATATCAAGAGAAGAGAAGAAAAAAACTGTTCCTCAACATTCAAGACAAGGACTGTTCAAATCATTGCTTCTCAAAGTGTCAATTTAACTTCTACAATTTTCCTTTTAGGTGCTCTATTAGTTTTTGCAGATCAGGGAGAACATATGGCATTTGTTCCTTTGGGACTGGCTTATTTCACTAACTATGATGTGCTCCAGATTCCTCCATTTTGTTGCAAATGATGAGATTTCATTTTTTTCTACTGCTGTGTAGTATTCCATAGAATATATATCCAATAATTTCTTCATCTGATCTTCAGTTGATGGGCATTTAGGTCGATCCCATGTCTTAGCTATTGTGAATTTGTCTTCTGGTTCTGATATTTTGTCTTCTGTCTCACCTATCCTGTTGTTAAGGTTTTCCATTACATTTATTATTTGATCTACTGAATTCTTCATTTAGAGTATTTCATTCTGACTTCTCTTTAACATCTCAATTTATTGGGAGAACTTTTCATTTAGATCATGAATTTGCTTCTGATTGCTTCTAAGTCATCTGACGATCAATTTTCTGAATTCCATCTCTGGTGTATCGTCGATCTCTTCATCTTCACCTTCTATTATTGAAGAGTTGTAGTGTCCTTTGGGGGCTCACAGTGACTTCCTTATTCTTATTTAGGGTTTTTCCTGTGTTTTTTGGCATTTGTGTATTTTTTTTTTGGTCTGGCTGCTTTTCTCTTTAATTTGTGTCTTTATGATTTAGTGGGACATCTATATTTTTAGTGAGTTCCAAGAGGTGTGTGCTGGATGTGGCCTGAGTGCTCTGTTCAGTATTCCAGGGTTGAAGGAGTATCCAAAGTAAGGCCCTTGTGGGGCTTTGTAGCTTTCCCCTGGTATTTTGGTTAGAGGAGGTTGTTCACTTCTGTTGGTGTGACGTGTTCTTTTTCTCACAGTTGTGGGATGCCCTAATGTTAGCTTCTGGTGTGTTTAGGGTTGCATCATGCTGCTTAACGAACTGCACCTTTAATCTGGAGATTTTCTTGTGATCAGATTTCCCTCTCTCATGAGCTGCTATGTGTCTGTGCGTTGCAAGTGGAAGAATGGAGCCCCACCTACCGGAGCCCCACTCCCTTCTCGATCGTGGTGGAGGTGGTATGAGCTCCAGTGCATGGCACCCTGCCTACTGCTTGTATAAACTCCAGTGCATGGCACCCCACCTACTGCTTGTATGAGCTCCAGTGCATGGTGCCCCACCTACTGTAGCTTGGCTCACTTCTCAATGGTAGATGGAGCAGGTTCAAGTTTTCGATATCCAGGACTTCTCCTTGTTGGACAGCTTGTGTGGAGGGGGAGAAATTCTTCTGAAATGCTGTGGTCCTCATTCCTGGGTAGGAGGTATGGTGAGGTGGCTCCCGCAATTGATGGGAACATGCATGGGAGGCAAAGGCGACAGTTTCCTGCTTAGGTTTGAAAATGCCAACAAACAAATGGTCCTCCCAGCTGGCTGCAGGTCCCGGTAGTGGTGGGGGAGGTGGGTAGGGGGGTGTCCAACCTCTCTGTTTGTTCCTCTATACTCCCTCCCCCCACTTGGAACTTCAAAAGCAGTTCGCCAAGCTCCCCCTCCCACGATTTCCCGTCTCCCCTGGTCCACCGGGGGCTGGCGCCGATCTCCCCAGTCTGAACCTCCACAGCTTACCTTCTTATTTGCTCTTTTGGCATGGACCTGCCCAGTGTCTGTTGCTTTCCTGGTCTTCCCGCTGAGAATTTCCCACAGCTCATTCTGTTGCTATACCACCATCTTTGGTCTTCCACCTCGACACATGATTTTGTCATCTCTGAAATCTATGCTTGAGGGCACCTCTTCCAGGAAGCCTTCTCTGACCCCCCCCCCCCATCCCAGCATTCTCCCTTCCTCTTGCCTCCTGCTCACTTCTCTGTCTTAGCATTGGTCACCGTGGATTTAAGGGTCCTTGAGTCTGACTCCCCTCTGGGTGAGTGGGTAGGGGGACCTGCACTTGCTACAGCACAGAGCCCGTGCTTACCATGGCCCAAGAATGCACACTCTAGAATGTGCTGCGCCTTCACAGGTGCACGGGGCATCTGTTGATTTGAGCCACACCCAGGGTAGCTAACAAGTGGAAACACCCTAGATGTGTATGGCTGGTGGAGTGTGTGTGTGTGTGTGTGTGTGGGTGGGTGGGTGTGGGTGTGTGAGAGAGAGAGAGAGAGAGAGAGAGAGAGAGAGAGAGACAATCATAGCCCATGAGAACAGTGTAGTCTTTGGACCTTGTTAAAACAGTGGAGCTGCTCTCCCTACACATTGACTGGAAAAGCACCTGTGATGGCTAGGCACAGAAGCAGCTGCAGAACACTGGATGTCATATGTTGGTCTGAGTTTGTTAAGGAAAGAAAGATGTGGAGAAAAAACATGTTTGGAAGGATCCACACCAAGCCAGGGATAATTGTAGAAGGTGTAATTGTGGAAGAAGCTCATATTCTATGTTTTGTGGTTGGCTATTTTCATTTTCATTTAAAAAATATTTATTTTATTTATTTGAAAGGCAGGGAACTACAGAGAAAGAAGTTGGGGGAGGGGGGGGAGAGAGAGAGAGAGAGAGAGAGAGAGAGAGAGAGAGGTCTTCCACCCACTGGTTCATTCCCCAAATGGCTGCATTGGGTGGGGCTGGGCCAGGCTGAAGCCAGAAGCCAGGCGCTTCTTCTATGTCTCCCACGTGGGTGCAGGGGCCCAAGCACTTGGGCCATCTTCTGCTGCTTTCCCAGGTGCATTAGCAGGGAGCTGGATTGGAAGTGGAGCAGCCATGTCTTAAACTGGCCCCCATATGGGATCCTGGCATCACAGGTGGCGGCTTCACCCACTACAGCACAGCAGAGGCCCCTTGGTTATGTTATGTTCTGTTATATTTATAAATCAGCCGATGTAATCTTTGTAATCAGAGAGAAGCAGTGGAGATATCTGCATGAAAAAACAAGCTAGGGAGGCAGACCTGATTAGCATTTGTAATCCACAAATATTCTTTGATGAGAGATGATTGTAAATAAGTGCGGTTGTCACAATGGACTCAGCAGGGGACTTGAGAGAGGCTTTGCTCCAGCGGGCAGGCTCCTGCGAAGGCTGAAAACCAGCAAGTCCACAGGGCACCACCATAGCTGCTTCCTCCTCCCCTCCAGGATCAGAGCCCAGGCGCTTGGCGGGGCACATGCCACCCTGGGGACAGCCCCTGCTTCCCCTCCCACTACCGCTCCGGGGTGTCACCTGCTGCTGCCAGGGCATCCCATTCATTCATTCATCATCCCCTGTAGGTGCTCCTCTTCTCCCATGTCTTGAAACTGAGCTTGCTGTGGTCACCAATGACTCCAGGTGGCCAAATCCCACTGCCCTCAGCAAACCCTGTCCCTCTCAGCTTGCTGGGTATGGCAATTCGGGGCTCCCGCCAGGCCCCTTTCTCTCCCCCACTTTTGCTCCTCCTAGGGGTCCTCAGCCGGTCTCTGCCTCCTTGTTCCTTGGTAGCACCCCTAGCCGAGCCGTCCCCTCCTCTGTTGGGTATTGAAGCGAACAAAGAGACAGAAGTCGAGATCCCCAGGGAAGACTGGGCAGGGGTAATCAAGCCTGTAGGACTGGATTTTCCTCTTTCTCCAAACCAGGTAAGGTCAGGCAAGGGGAAAGGAGGTGGAGAAGGCAGAGCAGCCCAGGAACGAGAGAGGCAGGCAAGGCTTCTCGCAGTGAGGCCTGCATCCAGGGCAGGGCTCAGAGGCCGCGGCCCACCTAAGACCCAGCCCTTGCCATGCAGCCGTGGGCAGAGGGCCAAGGCCTTGGGAAGAAGTGGTTTGAAGAGAGCTGCCCCCCTCTCCGCCCTTCCTCCCCATCCCCTACCTGTCACAGATGCATAGTGCAGGCTGTGTGTAGACTGCAGAGCTTGTGGCTTCCTGGGCATGTCCCCTTGCAGGTCCAGCAGGCCCCAGCACCCACCAGGCCTGGGTTAAGGGCGCTGCCCTCCACCATTGTCCAGCCTGCAGGTCAGGAGGGTCTGGATTCCTCCTTTCTCTCATGTCACCTGCCTGCAAGGCTTCAGGATGTGACCCTGGGCCAGTCGCAACCCCTCCGTGCCTTGGAGAGGATGGGTATGACATCAGCTGCAGCTTCTGGGGGTTGTTGTAAGGTTCAGCATGATGGGCTATGGGTCAAGGTCAGGGTCAGGGTCAGCATGGGCAATGGCCAGTAGTCTCCCAGGCTGGGGCGGGAGGTGGAGGAAGGGAGGGCTCTAGTCCAGTGGCTATGAGAGTCAAAGTTCCGAGGCGATGTGGGTGGTCAGCTTGCAGCCACCACTTGCCCTGTACAGAAGGTATTCCAGGAAGGGTTATTTCAGTCTGGGCATGAACTGAGTCCCTGTCTTCTTCAATCAGAAGCTCCCCAAGGGCTGCCCTGTGCACGGTCCTCTCTGTGGCACTCCAGGCAAATGGTGGCCCCGGAGGAGGAGGTGTCTGTGGCCAGCAGCCTGTTCTGCCTGGCATGGTTGGCTTGTTTCTTCAGCATATGTCTGCACCGGGGGCCTGGCGCCATTGCATTGCCACAGCGGGAGCGGCTCCATCAGCGCCCACAGCCGCTGCCCACTCCAATGCAGGTCTGTGCAGAATTCTGTGTTGCAGCACAGACCCTGAGAACAAGTAGCCTGTCTGCTGTCCACAAGGCGTGGCGAAAACAGTGGTACTGGTTCTTCCTCTTGAGTTGTGTCTACTACCATGATCAATTCCACCCACCAATTCCTTAATCTAATGATGCTCGCAAACTGTCTAGCCCTGGGGACCCGTCTTAGCGTTTCAATTCCCCACTGGATTCCCTTCTCGCTGGCTTGGTGGAGCCTCCACTCCCAGCTGCTTCAGTTTTCTAAGGCACCTAATCACTCCCATGGGGCAGCACGAAGCCATTTAGGCCAAACCCAGCGCTGACTTGCGTCTAAGGTGCTTGGAGCATAATTTACTTTATAAGCAGACATCTGGATGCTAAACCTCATGTCAAGGGCAAGCTCTCCGAAGCATGCCTCGGCCAGCTGGGGACATTTGCCTGTGTGGCGGGGGCTCTCCAGTGGGGGGGTGAGGACAGACAGCCGGACGCCCTGGCTCAAGGTGCTCCCCACGGCAGGTGCGGCAGCTCCCTGGCTCTGCCTTGCAGGGACCCAGAGTATCTGGCCCTCAGAAAATGCAGCTGTTCAGGCACACAAACACTGCCCGATGTCACTGCTGAGGAATCTAGAAAAGTCTATGTTCCTGCAGCACGCAGTGGAAGACTGGGTCCTCGGGGCTGGGAGGGCGGTGGGAGAGCAGGGTGGGGAGGGATCGCTCAGCAGCGGTCGCTGTTCAGACTAGGTTCTGGAGCTCTGTTGCACAGCAGGATGGCATCAGCTAACAAGAATGCACTGCACATTCCAAAATGGCCAGAAGAGAGGGGAGTTTTGAATGCTTCATCATAAGAAAACCTGATAAATCGGCGAGGTGATGGGTAGGCTAATGAATTGGATCTGAGCGTTATCCAATGGATATATGTATCAAAGCATTACACTAGACCCCATAAATGTTATGCGTGCAATTATGTGCATATTTGAAAATAAAACAATACAAAAGTTGTAAAGAGAAGGAGAGAGGCTGTGGATGCTGAGCTACGGGCTAGCTGGGGATGCAGCCATGGCCATGTTGCTTGGGGTGGTTTCAGGTGCTGATGGCAGGGGCTCAGGGCTCACACACAGGTGGATTCAGTGAGCCTCAGTGCCTGGGGCAGGAAGCACAGACCCTCACTCCCCCCCCCGCCCCCCCCCCCAGCATGGGCAGGAAGAGCTGGCACCGCCCATCTGTTACTGACAAATGTTTGTGCCCCACCCTTCCCACTCACATGGTGAAGTCCTAACCCGGCTTAGGTTAAGGTAAGTTCACGGGTTTGGGCCCTTGGGATGGCATTCGTGCCTCTGCCAGAAACCACACCCCACAGCCTGGTCTCTTCCACCTTCTGCCAGGCGGGGAGTTATGGAGAAGGCAGCTGGGTGCAACCCGGGAAGAGGGACCAGGCCGGCAGGCTGCCCTTGACTGCGCACCTGCAGAACCGCGAGGAAGCGCTGTTGTCTCAGTCCTTCTCTCTCCTGGCTCCTCTCGGCTGCTCTTCCTCCCCCCACCCCCAACCCTCTCCCTCAACTCTGTGGATGTGGCTCCAGTGGCCAGGCAGGCTCAGCGCTCCTCGGCGAAGTCCAGCTGCGCCCCCAGCCAACAGGAGAATTTCTTCTGGTTCTGTCTGTCGGGTGACCTCGCCTTGGCTCGCCCCATCCACGTGTTGGTGACCGCCAGGGAGCTGGGCGTCTGCAGAGCCCACTCCGCCCTGGCCCGCAGCAGGCCTCTGTGTGCGGGTGGGTCCTGCGGCGTGATCGAGGGTCCCACGTGCGCTCAGCTCGCGCATCGTGAATGTTGCACGCGTGCGGGATGCAGGTGTGTTGTGCGCGGGCAAGAGACTTGCTTGGGCGTGCAGGGGGCAGTGGGCATCCACCACGCACTCACGACCTGCGTGCATTTGCCTCATCTCCTCTGCGTGACTGTGGGAAGTGGCTGAGGAGGTGAGCATCCCAGCGGGCGGAGCCTGACAGCAGGGGCAGGGCCAGGAGAGGTACAGGAGACTACTGCGCAGGGACTACAGCTCTGGCAGAGGCGTCTCCATTTGACAGATGGAGAAAGGGAGGCCCAGAGTTTTAGAGCTTGGACCCTTAAGTGATGGAGACGGGAGTCAAACCTAGGCTCTGCGGGTTTAGGCTTGAGCACTGCCGGCGCCGATCCTGGAGGAGAGGCCGTGGTCGCTCTGAGCCTCAGCTTCCCCGTCTGTTCTCGGGGTGATGCGAGGGGCCTGCAGAGCTGCAGGCAGCCGAGCACTGCCATTGACTTCACACTTGGCCTCCATCCAGCAGGCCCGAGCAGACTCCTCCGCAGCCACGGATGGTGTTGGCTCCGCCAGCCATCTACAAAGCCATAGCCGAGACCTTGAAGTCAGCAAAGGAGGACGCCCGGCCCCAGCCTATTATCTCAGCTTCGCATATCGACATTGGCAGACTGCTCGGAGCTGGTGGAGAGAACGCATCGAAACCCCTGCCAAGAGCAAAAACTGATTTGCCCACATGCAGCCCAGCCCTCTGATCTGTCCTTGGAGACAAAACAGGGAAACTACTTCTTTGATCCGAAGCTATTTTTATCTGCCTCAGAGCGGTGCTTGTGGTGAATTCAGAGGGTTTCATGGCGGGGGGGGGGGGGGGAGCATCAGCAGGCTGGGGTAACCTTACCCTTGGCCCAGCCCTGTTAAGCGGCACCTTTTGTCTTCTGATGGTGCCAGAGGGGCCAGGTCTGGTTTACCTGCTGATGGCTCTCAGAACTGGGGTCCCCTTGCCCCGGCTGGCGGGTGATGACCCGATGGTGGAGGAGGCAGAGGTTTTGTTGATTGCGTGTGCTGGGGGCGGACAAGGCCTGGGTAGTGGCCTTGCCTGCCCTCTGGGCTCTCCACTCTTGCCCGCTGTCCCTGGCTCACCACCCAGCTTTTAGTCTCTGGGTTCCCAGTTCCTCCAGAACTTTGGGCAGAAGCTCCCCCAGCAGTCCTGCCTGCCAGCTTTCCTGGGGAAGGAGCATTCAGGAGGAAGGGGTGTCCGTGTGCTTGGCCTTGAGGACAAGGATAAGCCACAGGGATGGATGGTGGGGGGAAGCCTTCTTGGACAGACATGGAGATAAGATCAAGGCCACAGGACAATATTTGGCCATCTCACTCATGCTAGCTGCATCTTTGGCCCAGGAGTGGCTTCTTTCCCGGAGCCTGGCTTTCAGCGCACAGAGGTGGGTAGGGCCCGCAACCAAGTGTGATGGTTCCTTTTCAGGGGGCAGCTGCACTGGGCCATGACATGCGGTCAGACATGATTCTGGGTGTGCCGGTGAGGGTGATCCTGGGTGGGATGCACACTGGAAGCAGCAGGCCTCACCCAATCTGCTAAGGCCCTCAGTGCAACAGAGAGGCCAGGTAGAGGGGGCTCTTCCCACCAGACTGCCTCAGCTGGGGCACTGGACTTCCCACCTCTGGGCTAGCCTAGAGACCGCAGTACTTCCTGGCATTTGGGTCAGCCTGTGTTTGGACTGAGAGGATACCACTGGCACTCCCGGGTCTCACAGGGTCCGTGGCACAAAGATGGCATGGGAAGCTTGCTTGGTGACGTGACAGCAGCTTTCTCATCCCCAGGGTGTCATGTTTTGATGGGAGGAGATGACCAGAGGGATGTGGACAGAGCCTGGATGGTCAGGGTCCAAACACACATACATTTGACCCTTCCTGGGGCAGGGGGAGAATCCTGAATTAAATGAATATTTGCCCAGTTGTTCACACCCCATCTTTTTTTTTTTTTCCCCTATAGGGTCCCAGCAAATGTAGATTTTTGCAATTCTTAAAAATAAACTGGCTTGGCTGGCGCCACGGCTCAATAGGCTAATCCTCCGCCTGTGGCACTGGCACACCGGGTTCTAGTCCTGGTTGGGGCACAGGATTCTGTCCCAGTTGCTCCTCTTCCAGGCCAGCTCTCTGCTGTGGCCCTTGGAAGGCAGTGGAGGATGGCCCAAGTGCTTGGGCCCTGCACCCGCATGGGAGACCAGGAGAAGCACCTGGCTCCTGGCTTTGGATTGGCGCAGCGCACCGGCCATAGCAGCCATTTGAGGGGTGAACCATCGGAAAAGGAAGACCTTTCTCTCTGTCTCTCTCTCTCTCACTGTCCACTCTGCTTGTCAAAAAAAAAAAAAAAAAAAAAACCTGGCTTGTGGCCAGCAATGTGGCAGCCTGGGTACAGCCACTGCTTGTCTGCTTGTGACGTTGGCATCCCGTAGGTGTGCCAGTTCGTGTCCTGGCTGCTCCACTTCTGATGCAGCTCTCTGCTAATGGCCTTAGAAAGCAGCAGAAGATGGCCCAAGTGGTTGGGCCCCTGCACCCATGTGGGAGACCTGGAAGAAGCTCCTGGTTCCTGGCTTCAGATCGGCGCAGCCCTGGCCCTCGTGGCCTCTTGGGAACTGAACCAGTGGATGGGAGATTGCTCTCTCTGTGTCTCTCCCTCTCAATCTCTGTTACTCTGACATTCAAATAAATAAACGTGGGAAATCGCCTCACCTGTCCACCTGTGAGATGAACTCAGTTTCAGGAAGTGAAAGCCAGACTTCATTCTCAGTCTTGCAAGCTCGGGTATCTGATGAGCAGGCACACCTGGAGCTCTTACAGCAAGCGATTTGTATCTTAGCCCTGACCTTCCTCCTGGGGCTCCTCACTGGCTGAGTACTGTGGGGCGTGTAATCTTCCCGACTGTCACCTCCGTTACAAAGTTACCTCCGCCCTTCTCTGTACTTAAATTTCCTTTTGCCAGTTGGCTATGCTGTAACATCTGGTTTGCCTGGTGAGTTTTGCTACATCTGCAAGTCGGCTTACAGTAATTTTCCATTCTGTGTTGAAAATGGACCAGCAGATATTTTCTTACAATAAACAAATCTTTTTTTAAAAAAACCCTGGCTAATAAAGTCTTGTTCAGCTCCTGCTCTCCTGGCTCCATCCTCCACCCCAAGTTTTACAGTGGGGCTGTAGCACTCTGTAGGTTGCTGCTGTTTTAAAATGTATCTGCCTGTGTCTGCTAGGGTGCT
This sequence comes from Sylvilagus floridanus, assembly GCA_949820135.1. NCBI lineage: Eukaryota > Metazoa > Chordata > Mammalia > Lagomorpha > Leporidae > Sylvilagus > Sylvilagus floridanus. The sequence goes on along the minus strand of OX463236.1, from coordinate 66,657,776 downwards.
TTTGATCATGAGCAACAGGAAAAAGCACTTCAGCCGTTTGACACAACACAGGCTTCCTCGACTAACTCAAATGAAGAGTCCAGGCTGACTGGGTAGGCTTCAGGGCAGGCTTGCTCCAGAGCCTCAGCAGGTTTATAAGTTTCACTTCTCCATGCTGTCCTGCACAATCTCAGGCTACTTGGACTTACCAGGTCTTAATGACAGCCTCTAGCTTCCCGGGCTGTAGGTCTCTTTGCTCCTGTGTAGTCTGATAGGACCTCAGTTCCTGTGCTCACGGCTGTTGTAGACTTTTTTATTTTAAAGAGTTATCCTTGTGAGAGTTTCTTATTTATTTTTAAAAAGGATTTATTTATTTATTTGAAAGTCAGAGTTATACACAGAGAGGAGAGGCAGAGAGAGAGAGAGAGAGAGAGAGATCTTCCATACACTGGTTCACTCCCCAATTGGCCGCAACAGCTGGAGCTGGGCCTATCTGAAGCCAGGAGCCATGTGCTTCTTCTGGGTCTCCCACTAAGGTGCAGGAGCCCAAGGACTTGGGCCATCTTCTACTGCTTTCCCATGCCATAGCAGGGAGTTGGATCAGAAGTGGAGCAGCCGGGACTCCAACTGGCACCCACATGGGATGCTGGCACTGCAGGCGGCGGCTTTACCCGCTATACCACAGCACTGGGCCCCGTAGAGACTATCTTGAAAGGCAATGGCCATGTGCCCATCACCACCCCAGATACTGGAGGCCTGACCCAGGAAGCATGGATGGGCTCATCCCAGGACACGGACCCAATGTCTGGAGCCAGAAGAGGAGACGCAGCTCTGAGTCCAGGATCGCCAGGTAGGAATGAGAGCTGTTGGGGAAGGGGAGGAACTATCTTGGTGCCAGGGAGGCAGCAATAAGTGTCCCCTACTAAGGGGACCCTGCACTGTCATGTCTATCAGGATTAATTTCTTTGCAACCTCCTGCACAGCTTTTCTGCTCATTGGTGAAGGATGTTTCACACTCACCAGTCACGTGGAGGATTTGGTAAGGCTCACGGTTTACCTGGGGCTAGGGGCTGGCGCCTGAGGCACGGATCCAAGCCTTGGTACTGCAGGGGAGGCTCCATCCTGTGATACCATCCCAGCCGCATAGGTGGTAGCTGCTCTCAGGCTGCCCTGACAGCTCGTGCACACGCTAGGGAAACCTCTGTCTGCAGGGCACTGTGGGCATCTGGGAGCCAGGCAGCAGATCTAAAGGGTAGATAGGAAGACAGCCGCAAGAGGTGACCCTGAGCTGTCAGCCAGAGCCCCAGGAGCAGGGACAGGGAGGGAGAGGCTCAGGGAGACGTGAGGGGTGCAGGGGTGCAGAGGGCCCTGCTATCACCCGCCATGGGCAGTACTGCGCCCCCCTGCTGCTCCTGCTGAGAACCTGCTGGCCACCCTCTGATCACAATGGGCATCCTGATGGTGGCCATCCTTCTAAGTGTCCAGCTCTGGCCTGACCCCAGGTCCCTGATGCTGTTGACGCCTTGATTGCTGAAGGAGATGGTAGCTGGGAACCTTAAAGGGCCCTGTCCACGGTGCAGCCTCTGAGTCCCCACCCGTGCAAGCCTTCCAGGGGACCTCACACCAGAAGCTGCAGGACCCCCAGTAACTCACGCCTTCACAGAGAGGAAGCTCAGGTAATGCTGGCGGGTAACCTGGAAGGGAAACTCCAAGCGCCCACTAACTGCACGGTCCAGGGCTCTGCCTGTGCCTCCTGCTAGCTGCGTGTCCACCAAGCTGTTTAGATAACCTCACTCTCTCATCCCCAGGTCCCAGTGGGGATAAATGAAATCCTTTGGGCCTCTGAGCAGAGACCCTAAAGGCCAAGAGTGAGCCCGTAACAAGGCGTTATTAAAAGGGGCTCTGATGGAGACCCCAGCGTGCAGAAGAGCCGCTAGCAGAGGGAAAGTCCCCACGCTTGGAAGCGCACAAGGCTGCCCAACCCCCGGGAGCACTCGTTTGTCTGTGGCTCTTAGACCAATACCCGTGGCAGGTGCTCCTCCTCGGCCTCTTGGGCTGAGGTCCGGGCTCGCCCTAGGGCTCTGTCCTCTGTCTGTTCTTCAGATTTGCACATGACCCATGAGCTGAGCCCCCTGTGTGTCTGCCTGGGGCTCTGTCCTCAGATCTGACGCATCCCTTTCCTGCCAGCTGACAGCTCCTGAACTCGGCCAAAATGAAACCACCACCTTCCTGACCTCTGCCATGCAGCCTCTGCAGTCCCTGGCCCCGGGGAATGGCAGCTGCATCCCTCTGGGGTTGTCCTGGCTGCCACTCACACCACGTCCAATGAAGCAGAAAGCCCACAGGGCTCCGTCTGTCCTGGGCGACCCCTTCTCATCACTTTCAGCTCCTCTAATGTGGATGCGTTAGTGGGCCAGGCCCCATCTGCCTCCACCATCCATCTCTCCCACGTGGTTTGTTCTTAACCCAGCCAGAGAGACTTTCTGAAACGGAAGGCGCATGAGGTCCCTCCTCTGGCTGAGGGCTTGCAGCCCCTCCCCACTTTGTCTCCCCATGCGACCTGGCCTCCCACTCCCCAGTGAATTTCATCACCTTCCACCCTCTCTGTCCCATCCACATGGGCATCCTTGCTATTCCTAGAATTGTCTTGCCCCAGGACCTTTGCACACTCCCTGCCACCTGCCCCAGAATGCCTTCTCTCCATGGCCCACTCCCCTCCCCTCCCCAAGTCATCACTTAAGCCTCACCTGTTCCCCAGAGCCCACCCTGGCAGCTCCCTCTCCTCACCCCTGCTGCGCTCTCTGGTTCTCCCCCACGGCTCCACAAGGCAGCGGTGCTCACGCGTCCTGCTCATGGACATGCTGTCCATCTCCAGAGGGGTGCCTGGAGTATGAGCATGCTTGGCCTGACAGGCAGGGTAACTGGGTTAGGCTGCAGAATGAGCACCCCCATGCACTGCTGTTTAGCGCTGGGACATTCACTTCCCTCCATGTTCCTCGGCCAGTGTGGGCCTGCGGGGAGCTCTGCTTTCACGGTCCCTCCGGGGCCTTCCATCTGCTTCTTCGGTTTCCATGAGGGAAGACAGGGTGGGGGAGCTGTGCGTCGGCCTCATGCTTTCTCCGGCCGTCCCTTGTCTCTGTTCACAGGCTCCAGGCTCCATGTCTTCCTGGGTGCACCACTTGGAGCCCGATCTCACTGACTCAGGGGGTGTGTTGAGGCCACACATTGACTCTCCCCAGAAGAGCCGTCTACACTGGGGTTTTTAGCTTTGCACCCAGCTCGGGGGGCTGCGATGTGGACCAATGTGTTTCCCAAGGGCATGTCTGAGGCAGGTGTTTGGCTGCACCTTTGAGGAGGGGCCTGGGGGCAGGAAATGCAGACAGGACACATCTGCAGATGGGCTCTGGGCAAGCTGGCCTCCTGTGGACAGCTGGCAGGTGCTCCTGTGGCTCCCAGGCTGGGGTCCTGCTCTCCCCCTCCCCCACACAGGTAAGCCCTCAACTTCTGCTCTCCCCTGGGCTTGGCTGGGGTCCTTCAGGGTCCCTTTCTGCATACCCGACACTGGTCATGGACATACAGCCTGTGTCACACTGGAGGTGAGAGCTGGAATGTTCCTGTGTACCTGGAGGGCAGGGACCCAGAAACAATTGGGGAGCAGCACTGCTGACCTGCACAGCACCCAAAGGAGGAGGCTGGGAGGGACCTGCTGAGCCCAGGGGCAGGGGTGGGGGTGGCTGTTGGGCTTCAACTCCCCTGCATCTACAGTGGGGCGGGATGTAGGCTGCGTGCCCACGACCCGTGTTGGGCATGCAGAAAGGGACCCTGGCATCACCGTGCAGCTTGTGTGACTGAGACCCGGATTGGCCCTGCCGTAGCCCACGCTCCTTGGCACAGTGGGGATTAAGCTCAGGATGATGCCCTGGGAAAGTGGGGCCGGCGTCCAGCATTGTGATGGCTGGAAAACATTTCAAGTTCTTGTGTAGAACTGTCTGTGGTGGAGAGATAAGGAAGAGTCCTGGCACAGGCAGCGGCGGCTTCTTAACTAGTTTGTGCAAGAACAGCAGGCTTATTTTAGCCTTGGGGCCGGGTAGAGCGTGGCCTTAATCAGCAGCTAAGGTGACACTGGCCAGGCCAGTGCCAACCCAGACCCAGAAGACAGAGCCAGAGCCAGTGTCTGCCAAGGAGTCTGGCACCAGGGGCCCTCTCCTGACCCCTGGTGTGGGCGGTTGAGGGGCCTTGGAAGGAACCCAGGTTTGAGAGGGGACATCTGGTCACCTCTGATCTGTGTCCCAGGGCCTAGAGTTGGGAGGGGCTGTGCCTGCCCCGTGCAGTGGGAGTTGGGTGAGGTGAATACGGGGGATCTAGGGCCCAGCAGCTGGGGAGGGGCTGTCCCCCTGCACCGGTGGCATGGGGCAGCCTCCTCGGCTCGCCTGTCTGTTCTCATTGCTCCTCTGGGGTGCTCGCATCAGAACTCTGCCCAGCCCCCAGCAGTGAAGCTATGTGGCTAAGGCCTCCCCTTACTTGGCCCAGCTCAGGCCCCACAATTTGCCCATCGAGGCTGCCACAGGGGCCACCTGATAGGAAGGAGAGCCTGCTGGGGACAGTGTGTGCTCAGCCAGCATGAGGATGATGAAAATGATGATGAAGATGATGATGGTGGTGTTCTTACCCTCCCACCCCCGGGGGTCGGCTCCGCCATGCAGGTCCCCTCCCAGGTGTGCCTTGGCTCACCCCTGCTCCAGCTCCACCAGCTGCTGCTCCTCCCCGTCTCCTGGAGGGGCCACACCCTGCTTGCACTTCCTCCCTTCCCGGAATGGTTGGCCGTGCACTTGGCGGAGGATGGCAGTCACTCTGGGATTCCCAGGGAGACAATGCCATGAGCTGGTTTTCCAGTCAGCATGAAGGGGAAGAGAATCCTGGAAAACTGCTGCCCGTGGTAATCCTGGGACCCACGCTATGACCCTAAGTGACACCCTGCTCTAGCCCCAGACTGAACCTGGAAAGGTTCAGTCTCTCCAGAATCCGACTCTCCTTGGGGACCCCATAGCCTCTCCTCCCCATCGGAGGGGACCTCTGAGCTCTCACCCCAGCCTCAACATGGCTTTCCTCTATTCCTAGCATCAGAAAGCCCAGAATCTTCTTCTCTCTTAGGGACAGATGTGGCTGCTGGCTCCCTGCAGGGTCTGGCCCTGCAAACCATCCAGGAGGCTGCTTGTCTGTGTGTGTCCCCATCTGAGCCCTTCCTCTCCAGTCACCCCCAGGGAACAGGGTGCTCTGGAGGAAGGAGGTGTGGGCGATCCAGAGGGGGCTCCCTGCTCTCTGACGGTGGGCTGTGCAGGCAGAGAGAGCTGGGATTGTGTCTCAGCATCTGGGTGATGCAGCTAGTCACCTCCTTTCTCTGGGCATCCGTGCCCTTCTGAGATGCATGGGAGGCAGGGTTATTGCACCAGTCAACAAGCTCTCTCACACCCAGCTCTGAGCACAGAGCTCCTGGACAGGGGCTGCCTGTATTCTCAGTAGCTGCAAAGTCGGTGGCAGGCTCAGATTCTCCAGGGAGCCCAGCCTTTTTGCTGGAGGTCACTGACATAAGGAACCTCTCTCCAGGAGGCAGCTTGCCAGCCCTTGCATAAGGAGGTGAGGAGTGGTGTGTGTGTAGGGGCACTGAGTTGCCTCTGTGGTCTCTGGATGACTCAGATCAGTGAGGGCATGGAAGTGAAGGCTTCAGACCCCACCCCAGCCCAGGAGACCTGCTGCAGGGCCAGCTCAATCCCCCTTAACAATTCATGTACCCTTAGGAAGGGCAGTGACAGTACTGGATGCCTTTTCAGCCCATCTGTGCCAGGGCTGCAAAGGGCAACCCAGCCTGAAGGTGATCCTGACAAAGAGGAGAGGGGAGTGGCTTCCGGGGATGATTTCTGATTTGTACAATTGCAAGGGGCAGTGTCTCTGGAGCCAGAGAAGATAATAAATCAAATGCATTCTCGTGTGAGGGAGATTGCACCCTGTGTCTCAGGTGCAGCTCTGCTGCCACCGCATATGTGAGGTGCAATTCTACTGCATTGTGGAGAGAGTTGCAGGAGGGACTTGGTTACGCTACTGAGTGATGCCAACATGGCCATCATGCCTTCTCATCCTGTGATATTGAGCAAGGGGCTGTGTCCTTGGGCCCAGGCTCAGCAGAGAAAGTCCTAAGAGCTGGGCTCTGTGGTCTCCTTCCAATCCAAGGGAATTTCTACCTCTCTGCATGGAAGAGGGCTACAGAAATGCAGCCAGGGCCACAGGTGACACGGTCCACACAGGTGCACTGGAGCCCTCACCGGTGTCACTCAGCTTTTCTGGCTCTTCCCAGGCTCCTCCTCCGAGCCCTGCACACTCAGTCAGCTCTCTTCACCTTTTATTAAGGAGCTGTTGGACAGGAGGACCACAGCTCTCCTCACCCCTTCCTTGTAGAGTGTTAGATACTTGAAAAGTGCCTGCCTTTGATCTTTGCAGCAATCGGCGCCTTTGAGGCAGGTTCAAGGTTTTACCTTGAAAGGAGAGGCAGAGATGGCAGGGGATTTTCAACCCAGTACATCATCTATGTGCCAGCCACTGGCCTAGGTGCCAGGCAAGAGTGATAAAAATCCCTGCCTGCGTGTGAGTTTGGAGGAGACACGTACGTATCCCGGGCATCATCTGTGTGCCGGGAGGAGATGGTACTTGGCAAATGCAAGACAGAGTAAGCGGGATTAAGGAGCCTGGGCTGGGTGAGGTCAGGTGCTGGGCTGGATTGTATGTGGAGTCCTCAGAGCAAGTCCCAGTGACTAGGGGATGGTAGGCAAAGGCTGCAGGAAGTGTGTTCTAGACAGAGGGAACAGTGCCTGCAAAATCCCTGAGATAGGACAGGACTTGAGTGCTCCAGGAAGACTGGGAAGGCCCGTGTGGTTGGAGCAGAGCATGACGGTGGGGGAGTGGGAGGTGAGGTGAGAGGCCTTGGGGGTCCGTGTGGAGGCCTGGCCTCTTCCTCAGAAAGCTGGAGCAGAGGAGGGACATTAGGTTGAAAGGTCCTTGTGACTGCTGTGTCCATGGAATGCAGACAAAGGTGGGACAGGTGAGAGGCCTGGAGAGGCACCTGCTGTCCACCAGGGGAGGGGAGGTGGTGGCGCATGCCAAGACCGCAGAACTAGAGCGGCGTGCTCAGATTCCAGGCATATTTTGCAGAGGAGCCATCAGGATTTCCTGACTGTTATGGTTTGGAAATGAGTTTGGGTGTGTCCAAAAGGCTCAGGTGTTGAGGGCTTGGGCCTCAGGAGGGGATGTGGAGCCTTTAGGAGGTGCGTGGGCCTAGTGGGAGGTCCTTAGGTTGCTGGGGGTGTATCCCTGGAAGGTAGTTCTCCTGCGGGGGTTGTTGTAAAAGTCCGAGTTTGGGCCCAGCCTCTCTGATTCTTGGCTTGCTATGTGGTCTTTCTTCTCTACATGCTCCACCGTCTGCCACCCTCGGCAGAGAGTAAACCCATGGGACCATCTGTCCACGGACCTTGAACCTCCTGAACTGAGGGCTAAATAACCAGTTTTGTGTGACAGGTATTTTGCGATAGTGACACCAGCTGATGCATACACTGACCATTGGGAGTGGAATTCAATGGAGAGGATGAGTCAACCATGGCCCCAAGGGCTTTGGCCTGCACCACTGGATGGATGGAATGGAGTTGGGGAAGGTGCAGGCCACGCAAATTGGGTGAAGAACGATGAGTTTAAGTCCTAGACGGCTGAGTTGGAGCTGCCCATTAGATGCCCAAGTAGACCATTGAGAAGGTGGTAGCCCACAATTCCTGAGTGTGTTAGGAGTGGGACTGGATATGGGAGTCCCGATTTTTTCTGATCTCTCCATCTATGCCTCCCTTTATCACACCATGATGTTTTTCTCTCTTCCAGTAGTTTTGAGAATTAGACAGTAGAAGGTAATTTATGTCTTATTTGTTTTTGGACTGGAAAGTCAGGATTTTCCCAATCCTGGGCGATGTTTACTTAAATGCCTTGGGTATAGCCAGCAGCTCCCACCACAGCGCTGCACAGCCTTCATACAAAGATCCATTTGGCCTGCTCCATGCTGTGGTGTGAGTGTTCGTGTGCCTGTCTCTCTCCTTCGACTGTGAGGTCCTAGCAGGAAGGGGAGGCCTTGCTCATCTCTGGACTCTCCACCCCGGGCTCCTGAAGAGGCTCTGGCTGTAGAGTTCAGTGTGAGGCCGTGCAACTCAAGGGCATCTGAAGGACTCCTGTCTCTACCTGGGACGTCCTGAGTATCCTTCCCTAGCATTCTTTTTTAAAAGAATATTTTTTGTGGCTTTCTTATTTCCAGAATTTGGCCATTTTTCCCCCTTTTGGGTTGTTTGTCAGAATTCTTTAATATGTTGGCCACTAAATTTTTCAAATATCTTCTGCCTGTAGTGGCTTATGGTTTTTTTTTTTTTTTTTTTGACAGGCAGAGTGGACAGTGAGAGAGAAAGACAGAGAGAGAGGTCTTCCTTTGCCGTTGATTCACTCTCCAATGGCCGCCGCGGCTGCCGCACTGCAGCCGGTGCATCGTGCTGATCTGAAGCCAGGAGCCAGGTGCTTCTCCTGGTCTCCCATGGGGTGCAGGGCCCAAGCACTTGGGCCATCCTCCACTGCACTCCCGGGCCACAGCAGAGAGCTGGCCTGGAAGAGGGGCAACCGGGACAGAATCTGGCACCCCGAATGGGACTAGAACCCAGTGTGCCAGCGCCGCAGGTGGAGGATTAGCCTAGTGAGCCACGGCGTCGGCCATGTTTTTGTTTTGTTTATGATTTTTTTACTCATAGAATTAAAAAAAATGTATCATAGGAAAGTTCATTAATCTTTTCCTTTGTGGCTTTTTCTGTGTGTGTTCTTCGAGGAATCTTTCTTTATGGTGAGATCATAAAAGATACTCTCCAATATTGTCTTCTAAAAGTTTTACTTTGTGTTTAGATTGTTAAATTGATTTTTAATTGATTTTTCCTTTGTGGTACAAAGTAAGGATCTGCTTTTATATTTTCCCATTTGAGCAACTGGTTTTCTTGGTATCATTTATGGAAAAATCTGTCCCCACTACATTTTAAAATGGGAGTCCAGGAGGAAGCACCTGGCTCCTGGCTTCGGATCGGTGCAGCGCACCGGCTGCAATGCGCCGGCTGTAGTGGCCACTTTGGGGGTGAACCAATGGAAAAAGGAAGACCTTTCTCTCTCTCTCTCTCTCTCTCTCTCTCTGTCTAACTCTGCCTATCAAAAAAGATTTATTTATTTATTTGAAAGGAAAAGTCACAAAGAGTGAGGGGAGAGACAGAGAGACAGAGAGAGACAGAGAGAGACAGAGAGAGAGAGAATATCTTCCATGGGCTGGTTCATTTCCCAAATGGTCGCAACAGCAGGGGCTGGGCCAGACCGAATCCAGGAGCCTGGAATACAGTCAGGGTCCCCTGTGTGGGTGCAGGGGCCCAAGCACCTGGGCCATCCTGTACTGCTTCCCCAGGTGCATTAGCAGGGAGCTGGGTTGGAAGTGGAGCAGCTTGGACTCCAGCTGGGGTCAATGTGGCTTCACCCACTACGCCACAATGTTGGCCCTCTTCCCCTCTTCCCACTATTTTTGACATCATCTCCTTTACACATTGTTTCTCTGTATGTGTGGCTTGGCTTCTGAGTGCTTCCCTGCAAGAGGGTCCTTGGGTCAATACTACACTGCTTTAATGACTGCTTCGTTATAACTTCTGCTGTTTGATGAGACAAATATTCCTTCTGCTTCTTTTAACCCAGATTTTGATAACATTCTTGGCCTTCAGTTATATATACATATATTTATTTATTTGAAAGTCAGAGTTACACACACACACAGAGAGAGAGAGAGAGAGAGAGAGAGAGAGAGAGAGGTTTCCCATATGCTGGTTCATTCCCCACTTGGCTGCAATGGCTGGAGCTGTGACAATCTGAAGCCAGGAGCCCGGAGATTTCTCTGGGTCTCCCAGACGGGTGTAGGAGCCCAAGCTCTTGGGCCATCTTCTACTGCTTTCCCAGGCCATAGCAGAGAGCTGGATCAGAAGTGGAGCAGCCGGGACATGAACTGGCACCTACATAGGATGCTGGCACTGCAGGTTGCAGCTCTACCTGATATGCCATCGCACTAACCCCTATGTTTCCCCCTTTTCAAAAAAGATTTATTTGAAAGGCAGAGAGACAGGGAAAGAAGGAGAGGCAGAGAGAGAAAGAGCTTCCATCCACGGTTTGCTCCCCAAATGGCCACAACAGCCCAGGCACTGGGCCAGGCCCAAGTCAGGAGCCAGGAACGCCATCTGGATCTCCCATGTGGGTGGCAGGGGCCCAAGCACTTGAGCCGTCACCTGTTGCTTCCCAGGTGCGTTAGCAGGGAGCTGGGGGCGAGCTGAGTAGCCAGGACTCCAGTTGGCACTCTGATACGGGATGCAGTTGCCCCAAGAGACAGCTTAATCCACTGAGCCACAGCACCAGCCCTGGCGTTTGCTGTTTAAGCTGCTGGGCCAAGGTAAATTGCTGTAATAGCCCAAATGGAGTAAGATAACTCTCAGTAATAATTTTCAGTAATAATTGGGAAATAAAGGCTTTCTTGAAATAAAATGCACTGTGCAAATTTTCTTAAACTGAATCTGAAACGTATGATCATGCCAGTTGAAAGTGAATTTTGTTAAGGTAGAATTGGCTACAAGTGGGAGAGTTTAGACCATCACTCAAAGATATTGCTGGTGTAACATTTCATTTCCTTGATTAATTCTTTAGCTTTAAAGCAGTTAATTACAAAAGGCTACATTTCAGGGCCACTGTCGTGGTGCAGCAGGTTAAGCTTTTGCCTGTGACGGCGGCTTCCCATAGGGGCGCTGGTTCCAGTCCCAGCTGCTCCATTTCTGACCCAGCTCCCTGCCAATGCACCTGGGAAAGCAGTGGAAGATGACCCAAGTGCTTGGGCCCCGACACCTACGTGGAAAACCTGGATGAAGCTCCTGGCTCCTGGCTTCAGCCTGGCCCAGTCCTGGCTGCTGCAGCCATTCGGGGAGTGAACCAGCGGGTGGAAGATTTCTTTCACCCTCTCTCTTTAACTCTGCCTTTCAAATAAATAAATAAATAAACAGATCTTTTAAAAAAAGGCTAAATTTAAATTAAGAATCAGTGATATTTCACGTATGAACTGAAGTGTGTAGGTGTCAAACATGTACATTAGCTCCCACGGCGTCACTGTTTGAACTTCCACGGCCAGTTAACGTCTCAAGTGGTCACATAGAGAGAAGCGAGGCCATCAGCCTGGGGTCCTTGTCCTCACAATGGTTGTTCTGCCAGTGCCGACTCCCAGGGGCCCTGTTACCCAGGGACGTTGGAGGTGGGTGCTGTGCCCCTGGAGCCTGTGACCTTCCGTGTGAACCAGTCCCCATGGGGTGGCCACCTGTGCCCCCCCTGGAGTTCCATGAATTAACATGTCTGTGGAGCTCAATGTTGACTGAGGGAAAAGTGAGGAGCAGGTGCTAGCATGGGGTTCAGAGAACGCTAAGGGTCCAGCTGCCCTTCACTGAAGGTGCCAATCAGCTTGGGCCACTGGGCCCTGCCTTAACTGGCCAAGCTGGCCGTGGTGTCCCCAGGGCCACAGTGAGCAGCTGGTGCATTTGCAAATTCAAGTGGACTTTGCTGTTAGACCCTGGAGACTTGGGAAGTGAGATGGGATGTTAGTGGGGGTGGGATGTAAGAGGTTTGGGGGGAGTGGAGCTGTGGCAGGGATGTGGGATGAGTAGATGTGTCTGGGGGTCACTTCCTCCATTTGCCATGGGGACTACTAGTATACCTGCAACCTAGCAGGAGGGCTTGGGGGGAGTGGGGAAGGCCCAAGGCTCATGTGGAGGTGCACAGTCTGGGGGAACCGCTATACCCTTTACTCACCGGCCAGGAACATTGATATCTCCTCCCCAACCCATCCCAGCCAGGCACCCCTTGGCTAGCCGCAGCTTCCTCCAGGTCTCCCACATGGATGCAGGCATCCAAGAACTTGGGTCATCTTCCACTGACTTCCCAGGTGCATTAGCAGGGAGCTGAGTCGGAAGTGGGGCAGCCAGGATTCGAACCAGCACCCATATGGGATGCTGGCACTACAGGCAGAGGCTTAGCCTACTGTGCCACAGCGCCTGCCCCACTGTGGGCATTTTCAAACATGGATTCAGGCTTCCCTGGAAGGGCCCTGGAGTCAGACCTCTGGGCCCTTCCTCAAGTGAGGATGGGTGAGCGCTTGCCTTCAGAGCCTCGGTCTGCTCAGCTGTAACCCCGAGGAGGCCCCTGCTGGCCTGCATGGGAAGCAGCCGTCCTGACGGATCTCAGCTCATCCCAGGAGCTGTGCTGTCCACAGTGACAACGACAACAGCTTACTGGTGTGGAGGAGGCAGGTGGTGGCTGACTGTCTGGGGCCCTGGCCCCCAGGGACAGAATGAGTGGAAGAAGGTGTAGACTCTGCTGCTGCTGCTTTCCACCTGCCGCGGCTCCTGACGGCCACAGGGCCCGTTACAGCCCCACGGCGCTGAGCGTTGAGGCTCCCATGGTGACGGTGACGGTGACGAGATGGCTCATCCAGCACAGGGGCCGTCAGCTGTCCTCAGAGGACTCGTGTGTGGCTACATCTGAGATCACCTGAGTGATCACCTCCTCTCACTAGGATGGGACCATGCTCCTGTGGGAGTGAGGGGTGCTGATGCCCGGGCACTCTGTCTAATCCAGTCCAAGGCTTCATGCACGCTGCCATGTGTGTGTGTTTGCTGTGCCCATATGTGTCCTATGTGTGTTCTGTGGGTGTTGTATTTCCTGTGTGTGTGCTCCATGTGTGTCCGTGCTGTGTCCCCTGTGTGTCCTGTGTGTATGGTGTGTGTGTCTTCTGTGTCCCATGTCAGTGCTGTGTCTCATGTGTGTCCTATGTGTCCCGTGTGTGCTGTGTCCCTGTGAGTCCCATGTGGGTGCTATGCCCCCATGTGTCTCATGCATGTGGCACGTGTGCCATGTCCTGTGTATGGTGTACGTCCCATGTATGTGGTGTGTGTCCCATGTGTGTGCCATGTCTCATGTGTCCTGTGTATGTGGTATGTGTGTCCCCTGTGTATGTGCCATGTCCTGTGCATCCCATGTGTGTGGTGTGTGTGTCCTGTGTGTGTGCCGCGTCCCTGTGTGTCTTTGTGCATGCTGTAAAATCCTGTGACTCACGTCTGCAGAGCCCTGTCAGGGCCTCCTTTTGTCCACTGCAGAGAGAAGGCTGAGCCGGGTGAGGAGGGCGGGACTTGTTCTCTGGGGCAGATTGCATGGACAGGACAGGAGGGGCTTTCTCTCCTACTGGTGACGAAGTGCTCATATGGATGGGGCCTCAGAGGGGACCCGGATATCTGCTGCCATCTCGGCTGATGCCTGGCTATGGGAACGGCCAGAGATGTCACCCCAGGCCCCAGGCATGTAGCAGAGCCTACTGGGGCTGCTGCAGCCTCAAAGCCACGAGGGTGACAAGTGTCTCAATTTGCCTGTCCTGGGCTCAGTTCTGAAGTTCCGGTCACCCTACACAGCCTGGCTCCTGTACCTCTCACACTCACCCGTGTCGCCTCTGCCACCACGCTGGTGACACCATGTGTGTCCCTCCCGCCTGACTGCAGGCTCTCTCCTCCCCTCCTCTTGGCTCTCCCTGACTGCTAATGGGGTCGGGGTGAGGGCTCCGGGGATGGTGTCAATTAGGCCATGGTTTGGGCCCTTTGTGCCCTCTGACCCTGGAGCGCCGCTAGGGGCTGAGGAAGGGGCAGGCATCCTGGGATTAAGTGGCTTCTGATGGACCACAGGCAGTGGTGCCGCCCCCAGGGACAGGAGCCCTTCCGGGAGGCCTGGCCCATTTACACATTCTTGGGAGAGAAGCTGTCACTCAGTATTCCTGATTAAGGAGTCACTTAGTTCACTGCTTCAAAATCCCACGTGTGTAGGGCTCCTTTTCAATAGAAGTTTGTGCTGTGTGTGGTCTCAAGGAATGGGACTGTGTCCCCGGCAGCAGATCGCCCAGGTGAGCCACAGCATCACCTGCCCCCGGGGGCAACCGTGCTGACTCTCGTGTGGAATACACTGTGCCAGTGCCCCATGCTCTCCCGCATGGCGTCTGGGATGCTTCACATTTCTGCAGGCGGAAGCTGCCGGGAACGGGCTGTCTCTGCATCCGGCTGCACGCGTGCCCAAGGTTCTCTCGGGGATCCTGCCTCAGGCGACGTGGCTGGGTGTATGTGATGATCTGTCTAGAGGTGTCAGTCGTTTTCCAAGGTGGCCATCCCAATGCACAGTCCAGAACGTGAGCTCCGTGGTCTGTGTCCTGTTGATCACAAGTCCTCATTGCTGGAGCCTGTGGTGTTTACCAAACAGATGGGCGTGAAATGGAATTTTACTGGGCCTGATGTACATTTCTCTGATCACTCGTGAGTGAGAGGCTTGCTGTGTTGCCTGTGTCTCCTTGTTTGTGCTTTGCCTATTTTTCTCTGAAGAGTTGTCAGGGGCCCAAGCACTTGGGCCATCAGGAAGATGGGTCGAAAGTGGAGCAGCCAGGACTCGAACCGACACCTCTATGGTATGCCAGTACTGCAGGTGGAGGCTTAACCTCTATGCTATAGTGCCGACCCCGTGTAAGAGCTCTTCACTCTGATGTTCCTGTCAGTTGCCTCCTCACTTTCTAGGCTTCCTTTTCCTGCACGGCTTTGACTCAACCCACTTCCGTGACCTAGGAGATCTGTACTGGCTGGAAGAGCAGTTCCCATGCCAGCTTTGGCTGGAGAAGCCACTTGACATGTCCATGGGTGTGGACTCAGGGTGCTGGGTCTCTACTCAGCCACCTAAACCTTCTGCACCTGCTCATATGTCACGGGAAGGCCACTGGGGAAACCAGGGTGCATTGTTATTAATTTACCAACGTAGAGACCATGCACTAGGGCCAAACACCTAGCTGCCTGTTTATCTGCTAGAGACAGAACCCATGGTATTCATAAAAACATTTCAGCGTGTGTTGTGAGAAGTTCCAAGTGAGAACTAAAAAAAATCTCATTCGATAAAAATATCTTATTAAAGTGATGAATGTATGAGGCTGAGAGTTGACAGGTGTCTGTCAGGCAAAGCAGCCGTCCTGGGCACCAGCCCACCCCCAAGGAGGTTCTCATCATGCCAAGTCCAGCTGAGTCCACAACTCTAATGGAAGGCTGTCCTGGCTGGTTCAGATTGTCCAGATTTTGCTGTGAACCTCTCAGCCCTAGCAGAAAGAGGGGCTCTTCGCCCCATCATTCCCCCCTCCCTTCCCAGGGGGAGGCAGAGCCACACACACATACACGCAGGATCACACACTTTCAGTTACATCCTGATTCCGCACCACTGGAAACACAGAAGTTCCCACACTCCTTGGAGAAGACTCCTTGTTCTGTAGCCAGGGTAACAAGCAGCAGCATAGACTGTTTTCAACCCTTTCAGGGGCCCCGGGGAACGTGGTTTGCAGCCAGCCAACCAATGCCAGCTTGCTGGCTGAAACTCAGCCAATCAGGGAGCAGATTCACGAACAGAGCTGCTGAGTGTCAGCCAGTTGAATACCATCTCTCTCACCCAGTAGCATTTGAGGGATGGCAAATGACATCACCCCTAGCCTTGATGATTGGCTAATCCCTCAAATCCTGGCTGTGTTCTCTTTGAGGTGAGGTGCAGAGGAGAGAGCGCCTGAGCAGCAGAGGTCTCTCCAGCTTGAGTGAGTGATGTGTTCAGCTTTGCTTTTTCTTTTGGAGTTGAGGGACAGTTTCATCATCTTTGACAAGATTCACACAGTGTTTACATTATGACCACGTTCAAGCCTTTCATAGCAAAACGCTTTCCTGCATGACTTTCTTTGTTTTTCCTGGAGTTAATGATTGCCATGTAGTTCTTATTTGCTTAATTTTCTTTTCCTGTCTTGCATAACGTTTTGGTTGTGGCTGGAGTGGATAGTGACTCTGTCTTTCACACTTACTTATTTTTCTGCACTTGTCCCTACATGCATCCTCAAACTTCTCCCCGCTGCCAGTGCCCCTTCCATGTGGCCCTTTTCTCTCACCGTGTTCCATCAATTCCATCTTCCTGCAAAATCTCCTGGGGAACTCCTGACCTCCCCGCTGTCCTGGGCATTCAGGCTCTCCCAGGGATAGGGGTGAGCCCCACACTGGCAGGGATCTGAGGGGGAACCACAAGTGGACCATGTCCTGTGTCCTCTGGTGGCACAGGGTTGTCCAGGGCCACATTGGAGGTGACGGATGCCCCATCATATTTATGGTACTAACTATTCCAGCCCACAGTTCCCCCAAGAGAAATGGGTCAGCTGTGGAGCTACCATGTTTGGAGGTGGGAGGGGAGCTATAGAGCTGATTACCATTGCACAGAAAATGCTGACTGGGGCCCTATGAGCCATGGGGGAGACCTGGGTGGAGCTCCTGGCTCCTGGCTTCTGTCCCCACCCAGCCCCGCTTATGTAGCCATCTGCAGAGTGAACCAGCAGATGGAAGATCTCTCTCTCTCTTTCTCTCTCTCTCTCTCTCTCTCTCTCTCTCTCTCTCTCTCTTCC
Source organism: Sylvilagus floridanus (assembly GCA_949820135.1). Lineage (NCBI taxonomy): Eukaryota > Metazoa > Chordata > Mammalia > Lagomorpha > Leporidae > Sylvilagus > Sylvilagus floridanus. Next base: position 66,641,182 of record OX463236.1, on the reverse strand, counting down.
TCTCTCTCTCTCTCTCTCACCCTCTCTGTAACTCTGACTTTCAAACAAATAAATCTTTAAACAAGAAAATGCTGAGCAGTGCTTCTCTCGGAAAAGGGACAGGGTGTGAGCCCGGATTTGTGTCCTGCACACTAGAGTCACATCGTATTTTTAGAAAGTACATTCATCCTCTTCCCATGGCCAATTCCCCTTTGTTCTTCTATTTCCTGGTGAAATAAATCATGCTGTGATTGGCTAATTGGAGCTTTTAAACTTTTTATTGAAGATAATTATAAAGTATTTGCTTATGGAATTAGTAGGGATTTGAAAAAAAAAAAAAAACAAGTGGAACAGCAGTGCTTTGAGACTGGGCTGTTGTGGACAGGCAGGCAAGGTCTCCAGGCAGCCTCATGGGAGGTGGACAGGCTCCAGCACCCCTGTTCCCAGAGGGCTTCCCATTGTCAAGGGCTGTCCCTGGACTCTGGGAAGTCCGTGAGCCCAGGCCACATGTCTGGAGGAGGCAGCCCGACATGGAATGCAGGCACCCTTGGGATCACACGTGGTTCTGCTTCTCATGGAAGTTGGAGGCCATTCCTTTCCACCTGTCTGCTCTTTTGTTGGACAGTTTGCATCATCCACCTAGGGCTTACGAGGACTCAGGCATCACGAGAGTAAAACTCAAAGCTCTGTGCCCGATGCTGGCCAGACTGTGGCATACATTTGTTTTCTTTCTCTTCTGGTCAAACCACCCATGATTTTTTATTGAGTACCTACTGTGTGCATGTTCTTTTCAAGGCCTGGTCCCTGCTCTCTGAGGACACTGGTTTCTCCTGGCCACATGGGAGAGGGTGCAGGTTATGCTGATGACAACCACTCACCTGCGGGAGTGACCTCTACCTGTCAGTCACAATTGTGATTGCACGGCGTAGGCGTCATGCCTTCATTTAACCTTCCCAATACAGTAAGCCCCTTTCCATGATACTGGTGAGGAAATATGAGCACCAGGAGATTGTACGACTAACTCGAGGCCAGAGCAGCAGGGTCAGGATTAAAACCCAGGGCCCAGTCCCTTGCCGTCCAGTCTCCTGGATCAATAGTGATTGGTGCAGGCATGTGCAGTGCTTATACCCAAAGAGGGGAGGGTGGTGTTGCCGAGGTCACCCAGGAAAGGCTCCTGAGGATGGGCGGGTGGGTGGACTTCAGAGGGAGATGAGTTGGAGCTAAGTCAGCAAAGCCCTTTGGGGGATGGGAGAATGCGAGTGTGTGTGTGTGTGTGTGTGTGTTGTTGTTGCCTCGCGACACCCTCACCACCAGGAAGCCTTCTCCTCCTCCTCCAACTCAGGTGCTCTTTCCTTGAATGCAGTTATGTTTTCCTGCCTCCTTCATTCTCTCAGCAAATGTTCCCCAGCCCTATTCCATTATGGATCTCAGGGGAGCAGGTCCCAGCCGGGGGCTCCTGCTGTCTTGTGGAACAGACAGAGCTAGGCAGACAGACGTGAGATGCTGTGCTCAGAACTGTGACACAGGGCTGAGGGGCTGAGGGTCAGAATCCGAGGATGAATACCTAGGCCAGGTGTGGAGAGAGGCAGGGAAGCTTCCCTGGAGGAGGTGGTGCCTGGTGTGGGCTGCAGGAGGGGTGGAGAAGGTTGCCTGGGAGAATGGCGTGGGCTCAGGGTTTGAGCCAGGGTTGGGGGTGAGTCAGGAGCTGAGAAGCAGATGGTGGGAGTTGCCTGATGCTCCAGGTGAGACAGGAGAGATAGAACAAAAGGCAGGGATCTTGCAAGACCTGGTCATGGAGGAACTTGGGCGTGGAACAGAGAAGCTGTGAATTCAACCCAAGGGCTCTGGGGTTCCTTGGAGAGTTTGCAGACGGGCAGGGTGAGACGGGACTTGCGTTTTGTCTGGCCGGGGTCACACGAGGGCCTGTGTTCAAGTATGGGCGCGCTCACAGGGAGACCTGCCTTCATGCCCTGCCCAGCCCTCCAAGGCACCACGCAGCGACTTCTATCCCAAAGAACTTCAGCTCAGACCCTCTCCTCTCCAAATTATTTTTTTAAAAAATGCCCTAACAGAGCAATCTAGCTTTAGACATCTCCTTGTAGAAAAGAGACTTTCATCTGTGAATTATGAGCCCATGGGTTCTGGGACCTGTGATGAGAGAGGCCGTCCTTGGAATTGCCCCCAGATTTTGGAGTCCATTAAGCCTTTGAGGATGTAGGCTTCTGTCGAATGACTGCTGGGAGGTGTTTAAAAAACATTTATATGAAAAATTATACAAAGATATTCCAAAGTAGAAGGAATAGGGTAATGAACTCTTACTACCTATTGCCTTCTTATCTGGAAAAGCTAAACACCAAAGTGTGTGAAATACCGATTCCCAACCAGCGGTCTGTGCCCTCTGAGAAAGAGCAAACGTATGTGGTTAGCCCACCGACTGCCTGGAGGGCTCCCAGGTCGCAGTGGAAGGAGGGAGAACTCGGCAGAGCCTGGTGCTCCCCACCCTGAGCTTAAGGACAGAATTTGGAGTCTGGGAGGCCAAGGATGCAGGGAGCAGCAGGACCCAGAGACCTGCAGGGCTTCCCTCCAGGACTTAGCCGAGAACCACTCAACTACCCAGGTATTGGGAACAGGGGGAAGGTCCACTTGGAAGGAGCGGAGGAGAAAGTGTCTTGGAGCCCCCGCTGGGGGCTGGGAGCAGCCAGGGGAAGCTTGTAACTCCCGGGGGCGGGGGGATGTGGGAGCACCTGGGGTATTTCCTTAGACGATGGAAGACAAGCACTGGAAAATCGGCTGCTCTAGTCCTGTCCAACAAAGCCTGAGGCTCAAAGGGGCCAGGGGTTTTTCACATGTGTATGCTGTGCCTCTGAGCAAGGCTCCAGGACACTTAAAGAAACAGGAAACCGTCCAGTGCTCAAGGCAAAGTCGGTTTCTATCATCTAGTCAGCAATGACTAAGCATCCGGGGACGGGGCAATGACACCAGTGAGAGCAAATCCAATGAGCAGAAACAGACGGCGAGTGGGAGGGGTGCCCCGTTAGGGGACTAGAGCAGAAAGGCTGTCTTGTCTTACCTTGACTCCACAGGTCCTGGTGGGTAGAACAAAGATGAGCACGTTAGGTCGAAGCAGAATATATCCAGAAAACACAGTCAAGATGGCAGCTATGAAAACTAAAATGTCTGAAATGCAAAATACACTGGACAGAGTTAATCACAGATTATATTCTGTCAAAAAATATTAGTGAAAAAAAATAGTAATGGAAACTATCCAAAGAGGAAGAAAACAGTGAAAACTATGAACAATAAGGTGTAGAAAAATTCCTAATTGCCAAAAATATTTATGACTGGGGTCCCCAAAGGAGAAGGAAGGGGGGAAGGGTAGAAAAATCTTTGAGTAACTAATGACTAAAAAATTTAGCAAATTAGGGCCGGCGCCGCAGCTCAATAGGCTAATCCTCTGCCTTTCGGTGCCACCACAACGGGTTCTTGTCCCGGTCGGGGCACCGGATTCTGTCCTGGTTGCCCCTCTTCCAGGCCAGCTCTCTGCTGTGGCCCGGGAGTGCAGTGGAGGATGGCCCAGGTGCTTGGGTCCTGCACCAGCATGGGAGACCAGGAGAAGCACCTGGCTCCTGGCTTCGGATCAGCACAATGCGCAGGGCCATTGGAGGGTGAACCATCAGAAAAGGAAGACCTTTCTCTCTGTCTCTCTCTCTCTCTCTCACTGTCCACTCTGCCTGTCAAAATTTTTTTTAGCAAATTAGATAAATTGTATAAACCTACAAAATTGACAGGCCCAATGAACTCAGGGCATGCAAACACAAATAAAACCATACCAAGATGCAGCATAATCCATCTGCCTAAACCCAGTGATAAAACTCAGCCAGTAACTGTAGCAGAAGGTGTTACGTACAAAGGAACAAACATAAAACCGAAATTGACTTTTCATTGGAAGTAACGTAGGGCAACATACACGGAGACACATGTTGGGAGTCCTAAGAGAAGGCCAAGGCGCCTGGCCTCTGGTTAAGCTCTGCTTTAGGATGCTCACAGCCACGTTAGAGCACCTGGCCCAGTGCTGGCTTCTCCCCAAGGCGGACCCAGGGAGGAAGCTGTGATGGCTCAACTAATTGGGCTCCTGCCAACCATGTGGCAGAACTGGATTGAGTTCCTGGCCTGGCTCAGCCCTGGCTCTGGCATGCATTTGGGGAGTAGACCAACAGATGGGAGAACTCACTCTCTCTCTCTCTCTCTCTCTCTCTCTCTCTTGCTTTTGCTCTCTGCCTGTCAGATAAATAACATTTTTAGAAAGTGCTGAGGAAAAAAATGAATCTGTCAACCTGGAATTCCACACTCAGTGAGAACATCCTCTAAAACTCAGGTGGAATCAAGACGTTTCAGACTATCAACCCATGAGAGAATTCATTACCAGAAGAAACAACTCCAAGGAGGGGGAAGGAAGTCCTCCAGGCAGAAGGAAGTGTGGATCCACACAAAGGGAGGCGAATACCAGAAACAGCAAAGGTGTGGGTAAGCTACTTCCAGAATCTTTAAAAGGGGTCATCGGCTATTCAATGCAAAACACTGGCAACCTGTTGGGACTTCATAACACATGCAGAAGTGAAATATACGACAGACGAAGCTGAAAGATTGAGAGAGAAGAGAAAGAAATCGGTTGTTGTAACCCTCTTATGCATGCAGTGCAACAGAACGTCTAAAGGGTATGCAGTGTGTTATAAACTGTGAAATAACCACACCTCCATGCACAGAGGGACGACCACTAAACCTGCAAAAACAGGTGAAGTGGAATTATTAACAAATAGTTATTCCAAAAGAAAACTAAAGAAAAGGAAAAAGGGAAAAAAGAACAGTGGAGATGAATGAAAAACAAAAACAGCGAGGTGTTAGGGTAAAATCTCACATATCCATAATGAAATTAAATTAATTAAATATAAATGATTCTAAAATTGCCGGATTGAACCAAAACACAAGATCCAAGTACATGTTGTTACCAAGAAATCTATATTAAATAGAAACATATATAAATACATCAAATGTAAACAGCTAAAAATGTATAGACCAAGCTAACAGTAATCAAGAGAAAATAAGAGTGGTGACATTAACATCAGACAAGGTAGATTTGGGATGGAAACCCTTTCCAGTGAGCAAGAGGGACATTTTGCAATGCTCAAACATCAAGAAGAGTTAAGAATTCTAAACATCTCTGCACCTAACAACTGAGTTTCAAAAATTACCAAGCAAAACCTGACAGAACTGCAAGGTGAACGGCAAGGCTGCAGTTACGGGAGGGATTTCAACACTCCTCTTCCAGTGACTGATAGAAAAGAAGTAGATGGATAAAGAAAAGTTGAGGGGTTGGTGCTGTGGTATAGCAGGTAAAGCCGCCGCCTGTAGTGCCAACATCCCAAATGGACGCCGGTTCGAGTCTCAGCTGCTCCACTTCTGATCCAGCTCTCTGCTAATGGCCTGGGAAAGCAGTAGAAGATGGCCCAAGTATTTGGGCCCCTGCACCCATGTGGGAGACTCAGAAGAAGCTCTTGGCTCCTGGCTTAGGATCGGCACAGCTCCAGTCATTGTGGCCAATTGGGGAATGAACCAGTGGATGGAAGACCTCTCTCTCTCTCTCTCTGTCTCTCTGTAACTCTGCTTTTCAAATAAAATAAATACATCTTTAAAGAATAATAAAATAAAAACTCGAAAAACACTATCAAACAATGTGGCAAATTGGTTTTTATAGGGTACTCCACCCAATAATAGCAGAATATTCAACTTCCACACTACCCAGGCATTCCAGCCTAGCTATTGCCTAGAAGAAAAGAAAGCATTTGTTCAAGATAGTTTTTAGCACCTTTATTTGTTGTTTTTTTTCTTCTCAAACAGTTTAATAGCAAATAAACAAAGGAAGGTACCACACTTGGCAGCTACAAAATGACTTTTTGTCTGTGTGTCTGTAGCACCTTTATTTGTAATATCCCAAATCTAGGAATAGCCAAATATCCATAAATGGATGAGCTGATAAACAAACTAGTGTGCTTTTATAATGAAACACTACTCAAAACATATAAGAATGAATTACTGGTACACACACTAATATGGATGAATCTCAAAATAATTATGCTTATACTGAAAATCATGAAACATATGTAAGATAATCAGAAGAAGACACAAATAAATCAAACAATGCCTTGTGTTCACCCATTGGAGCAACTACTATTGTAGAAACTCCCCCAAATGATACTACTACTTAAAATGATCTGCCCCAAAAGAATCTACTACCAAGGGCTTCCCAAAATGATCAGCAGAATCCATGCAATTTCTACCCAAATTCCAGTGTCCTTTTATACAAAGTTTAAAAGAACTTAAAATTCCTATAGAATTACCAAAGCAAGCTTGAGTGACAAGGACAAAGTGTAGGCCTCGCTTCTTGATGTCTGGAGTATATACAACCCTGTACAAAACATGTGACTATACACAACAGCTGTGATAGCCAAAGCGGTAGACTGGCCTAACATTAGAACTCAATACTACAGCTAGCTCTTTGCGGTATGGCTTCATTTCCTTTGCATGCATACACAGAAGTAGCATTGCAGATCTTAGTCCCAAGTATGAGACTGCCCTGGGTTTCCATTGGTTGGCTCAGGGCCCTAGTAGCTTCCATGGGTTCCTGTTGGAGAGCAGGTGATGGCAGCCCTCACACTGTGTCATTCTCTTGAGCTGTCCTGCTTGTTGGTGCTGGATGCTCTCTGTTGCTTACAGAGTTGTCATCTTGGGATTTTCCTGGACCTTTGTCTCGGAGATTTCTTTCTTTCTTTCTTTTTTTTTTTTAATTTGACAGGTAGAGTTATAGACAGTGAGAGAGAAAGAGAGAGAGGCAGAGAGAAAGGTCTTCCTTCTGTTGGTTCATTCCCCAAATGGCCGCTACGACCAGCACTGTGCCTATCCCAAGCCAGGAGCCAGGTACTTCCTCCTGGTCTCCCATGCAGGTGCAGGGGCCTAAGCACTTGGGCCATCCTCCACTGCCCTCCCAGGCCACAGCAGAGACTGGACAGGAAGAGGAGTAACCGGGACTAGAACCCAGTGCCCATATGGGATGCTGGTGCTGCAGGTGGAGGATTAACCAAGTAAGCCACAGTGCCGGCCCTGTGTTGGAGATTTCTTTCGTATTTCCCCAAGGTGGCATCTCCTGTCTCCTGGAACCCCCGTCTGCTCCTTTCTTTTTTTTTTTTTTTTTGTGACAGGCAGAGTGGACAGTGAGAGAGAGAGACAGAGAGAAAGGTCTTCCTTTGCCGTTGGTTCACCCTCCAATGGCTGCCGCGGTCGGCGTGCTACGGCCGGCGCACTGCGCTCATCCGATGGCAGGAGCCGGGTGCTAGGTGCTTTTTCCTGGTCTCCCATGGGGTGCAGGGCCCAAGCACTTGGGCCATCCTCCACTGCACTCCTGGGCCACAGCAGAGGGCTGGCCTGGAAGAGGGGCAACCGGGACAGAATCCAGCGCCCCGACCGGGACTAGAACCCGGTGTGCCGGCGCCACAAGGCGGAGGATTAGCCTGTTGAGCCACGGTGCCGGCCTACTCCTTTCTTGACTCACTCCCTTGTATCGGTGCACTCCCTCCAATGGCTTCTCAGAAAGGGAGCATGGGATGAATCTACTTACCTGAAATGATCTTCATTGATTAACAGGTGCCTGGCTGTAGAACTCTGATTGGAAATAGTTGTTAAGAATTTGCTGCCACCTTGTTTTCTATCTTCTTGTGTGTTTGTGAGAAGATCAAAGATGTCTTTAAAAGCAAGGTTTGTTTATTTAAAAGGCAGAGAGAGAGAGAGAGAGACAGCGAGCTTTCATCTGCTGGTTTACTTCCTAAACAGCTGCACAGCCAGGTCTGGGTGAGGCTGAAGCCAAGAGCCAGGAATTTCATCCTGGTCTCCCTCAGGTGAGGCAGGGTGCCAAGTACTGGGCCTGCCCTCTGCTGCCTTCCCAGGCACATTAGCAGGGAGCTTGATTGGCAACACAGCAGCTGGGCACTCTGATATGGGATGTGGGCACTGTAAGAGGTGGCTTGACCTGCTGGGTCCCAACACTGGCCCCGTTATGTGTCTTAGTCCAATGTATGTGACTGTTGTAGCTTTCTACTGTTACAGCAAAATAGCTAAAGAAGAGAGAGTTCTTTGACTCACAGTTTTAGAGCAGGAAAGTCCAAACCCCAGAGTGAGGCCTCCGTCCCCACTACATCAGAACAAGGCAGACAGCGTCTTAAAGGGAGCATGTGAGAGGGGGTGGGGCCATGGTAAGTAAGATGGGAAACCAGAGGGCAGGGAGGGGCCAGGCTTGTTTGCCCTTCCTTCCTTCCTTCCTTCCTTCCTTCCTTCCTTCCTTCCTTCCTTCCTTCCTTCCTTTCTTTTTCTTTTGAAAAATTTATTTATTTATTTGAAAGTCAGAGTTACACACAGAGAGAAGGATAGGCAGAGAGAGAGAAAGTCTTCCATCCGCTGGTTCACTCCCCAATTGGCTGCAACAGCTGGAGCTGCACCTATCCGAGGCCAGGAGCTTCTTCTGGGTCTCTCACGTGGGTACAGGGGCCCAAGGGCTTGGATCATCTACTGCTATCCCAGGCCATAGCAGAGAGCTGGTTTGGAAGAGGAGCAGCTGGGACTTGAACCAGTGCCTATATGGGATGCTGACATTGCAGGTGGCAGCTTTACCTACTACACCACAGTGCCGGCTCCAATAACTTATTCCATTGATTTAACTCTACTTTGGTTAGCATTATCCAAACTCCTGTATCCTGCCTATTCCTCCCAACCTGTAGTCATCACTATTCTGTGTTTCTGTTGAGTTTTTCCTTGGGAGAACTCGGTACTTGTTTTTCTGTGTCTGATATATTTCACTGAACAGTTCATCCATTTTGCCACAAATGGCAGGCTTTCCCTCTCTTTCATTGGCTGAATAATATTCTACTGTGTATATATATCACACTTCCCTTATCCATTCATCTGATGATGGATATCTTGGTTGATTCCACATTCTGGCTCTTGTGCTGAAATGAACACAACAATGGAGCAGGCATCAGTCTGATCTGATGCTTTTGTGTCTGTCGGATACATACCCAGTCTTGGGGTTGCTGGGTCATTGGCAGCTCTATTTCTAGTTTGTAAAGGAATCTCCATACTGTTTTCCATGATGGCTGGGCTAGTCTGCATTTCCACCAACAATGTGTAGTAGTTCCCTCTTCTCCAAGCATAGCTAGAATTTGTTACTTTCTGTCTTTTTTGATAATAGCCATTCTAACGGGAATGAGGTGGTTTTGATGTGCGTTTTGCTGATGGTTAGTGATTTTCAGCAATTTTTCATGTAGTTATTGGCCATTTGTATATCTCCTTCTGAGAAGTGTTTGTTCAAGTCCTTTGCCTGTTTCTTAGCTGCATTGCTGGATTGGGTCCTTTGTTGTTGCTGGGTTTTTGAGTTCCCTATGTATTCTGGATATTAATCCTTCGTCAGGTACGTGGCTTGCATAGAATTTCCTCCATCTTATCAGATGTCTCTTCACTCTGTTGATTGCTTTCTTTGCTGTGCAGAAACTTCTCAATACGATATAATACCATTTGTCTAGTTTGCCTTTTTTTTTTTAAGATTTATTTATTTATGTGTGAGGCAGATTTACAGAGAGAGGGAGACATAGAGAAATCTTCCATCTGCTGGTTCACTCCCCAAATGGCTGCAATAGCCAGAGCTAAGCGGGTCCAAAGGTGGGAACCAGGAGCTTCTTCCAGGTCACCTACGCTGGTGCAGGAGCCCAAGGGCTTGGGATATCTTCTGCTGCTTTCTCAGGTGCATTAGCAGGGAGCAGGATTAGAAGTGGAGCAGCTGGCACGAGGAACCAGTGCCCACATGGGATTTCAGCGCTGCAGATGGAGGCTTAGCCTACTCATCCACAGAGCCGGCCCTTCATCAGTGTTTTATAAATTCATTACGGAGATCTTTCACTTCTTTGGTTCAATTTATTCCTAAATACTTTATTTCTAGTGGCTACTGTGAAAAAGGTCACTTTCTTTTTGTGTTGTGTCTTTCTTTGGTTTTGGTATCAGAATAACACTGGCTTCATATGAAGAGTCTGGAACATTACATCCTTTTCAACTTTGGGGAAACATTTTGAGAAGTTTAGGAGTCAGCTCTTTTTTAAATGTTTTGTGGAATTCAGTTGTAAAGTCATCAGGATCTTGACTTTCATTGGATGAGATACTTTTAATAACTGTTTCAGTCTTGATGCTTGTTAGTGGTCTGTTTAGGTTTTCTATATCTTCTGGATTTAATTTTGGAAAGTTGCATGTGCTGATGAGACAAATGTGTATTCTGTGGCTGCAGGGTGAAGTATCTGTAATTGCTGGTTAGGTCTCTTTGCTTTGTAGTATGGTTTACCTCTGATGTGTCTTTGTTGATTTTTGTGTCTGGGTGATCTGCCCATTGATGAAAGATTGTATTTTTATTTTATCCATTTTTATTATTTTATTTTATTTCAGTTTAACTCTACCTTTTATTTTATTTTAGTTTATTTCTACCTTTAGATTTAATAATATTTGCTATACATATATATATATATATATATATATTTGAGTGGTCTTGGTGTTGGGTGCATACATATTTAAAATTGTTCAATCTTTTTGCTGAAGCTCACCTCCCATCAATATAGAATATACTTCTTACCTCTTCATACAGATTTTGATTTCAAATATTTTTCATCTGATGTGAATGTGGTTTCCAGTTGCTTGGCATATCTTAGTTTCTTGTAGGCATTATGTAATTGAGTCTGTTTTTTTAAAATCTATTTGGATAACCTATCTCTTTTGACTGGGAGATTTAATCTATTTACAAGGAAGGTTAACATGGATAAGAACCAATCCTGTCATTTTGTTGATGGTTCACTAATTATTCTATAGATTCTTCATTTCTTTCTGCTTGTATTATTTTTTTAACCTTTGTGTTTCAGTAGTTTCCTGTTCTGATAGGGTTGGATTCTCTTTTGTTCCTATTGTGTGACTTAGGGACAGTGTAGAGATGGAAGCAGCATGTGGCAGCTGGATGTAGTTTTTGTGATTGGAATTTTAATGCACTGATGATGAGTTACGTGTATGATTTTAGATGTTTTACCCAGCTTTCCTTTGTATGTCCCTATGGTGAGCATTTGCTCCCTGGAGAAAGAAACACCCAGTGATGGGATGTTTTTGAAAACAGCAGTGATTGGTGGGAGTCTGAATTGGCTCATTACAAACAAGGCATTGGCCCAATGGTATCCAGTTGACTGGGCAGATGTCCTAAGCCATAGTATCTGGTGTTATTAAGTAAAGCGCATTGTAAATTCTGCAAAATATCTGACAACATTCACACTTACATTGTTGTGGACACAATGGGAACATGGGTACAGGAATGACTGCGACGGATGGACCCAGAATGTGCCAAGCTCCTGTATCCACAGCTTGAGGTACCTCACTGCATTCAGATATATCTTCTAGTACTATGGCTGCAGGGCTCTGTTTTTTTTTTTTTTTTTTTTTTTTTTTTTGACAGGCAGAGTTAGACGGTGAGAGAGAGAGACAGAGAGAAAGGTCTTCCTTCTGTTGGTTCACCCAAACAAATGGCTGCTATGGCTGGCGCACTGCACCGATCCAAAGCCAGGAGCCAGGTGCTTCCTCCTGGTCTCCCATGTGGGTACAGGGCCCAAGGACCTGGACCATCCTCCACTGCATTCCCAGGCCACAGCAGAGAGCTGGACTGGAAGAGGAGCAACTGGGACAGAACCGGTGCCCCAAACGGGCTAGAACCCGGGTTGCTGGCACTGCAGGCAGAGGATTAGCCAAGTGAGCCATGGCGCCGGCCTTTTTTTTTTAGGACTCTGTTAATCAGCAATCTAAATCATGGCAAACAGACTTAATATGTGCAGATGAAAAAATGCTGGGGAGAGAGCCACTCTGTTTGATGCGCAGTCTCCATAGGGTACTGGAATGGTGACTGAGTCGGGTGGATGGGGGCTTGAAGGCACAATCCTTGGCCTGTTGTGCCTACATGAAGCTTGAGCCGTGGCTTGTTATGGGACTCAGACACGGTGAGGAGGACATGAACTGTCAGCTTCCCCAGAGAGCCACGACGTATTGGGATCCGTCCTCTTACTCAGACTGCAGTCAGACCTCTCGGCATCCCAGAAAAGTAACTTGCTAAGCTCAGGAAAGATCTCTTTTCTTTCTCACTGATCCCTGCTCACTTCCCCACCAGGACCATCATCCAAGCCCCCACTGCTATCTAACCCATCAATCAACCCACCCACGTACACACCTACTACCTATCCACCTATCCAACCAACTACGCAATCATCTGCCCACCCAACCTTCCATTCCCTCCTTCATGCATTTGCCCATTGCTATGGTTTAAACATGACCTGATCCCCAAACTCTTCTAGTTTAGTTCCTAAGAGGGTGGAAACCTGATCCAATTATGGTGCTTTGAGGTAGAGTTTTTGGGTAGGATTAGATTGGATTAAGTTGTCAGGGTGGAACACCCATGATTGAATTTTGTAGTTTTATGAGGATAGAGACAGACATACAAATGAGAACAGATGCTCCCTGTCCCTTGCCATGTGATACATTGGCCACAATTGGCATTCTGCCAGCAAGAATGCTATCATCAGAGGTGGAACGAATCAGGCCTGTCTGCCTGATCTTAGATTGTGAGCTTCCAAAAGCATGGGCCGAAACAAACCCCTTTCCTTATAAAGTTAGCCTGCCTCAGATATCTCATTACAGTAACAACCAGCTGACAAATACTCCCATCCATTCATTTACCTACCCATTCATCCAACCATTATCCACCCATCTATCCATCATCCTACCTACTCATCCAACCACCCATCCACTCATCCATTCAGCCATCCATCCACCCACTCAACCAACCACCCATCCATATATCCATCCATCCGTTCATCCACTCATTATCCATCCACCCATCCATCCATCCATCCATCCACTCACTCAACCATTCATTCATTCATTCATCCACCCACCCACCCACCCAATCATCCATCCATCCATTTATCCATCATCCATCCATCCACCCATCCATCCCCTCATCTACCTGTCCATCCAGCTATACTCTTGTTCAGTCTCCCAGGTACATTAGATGCCCAGGAGTTGATAGATGAATTAGATAATGCCTGTGTTTTTAAAGAGTTCATAACCGCTTTGTAGGGGGATGTGTGCATAAGTGGGAAAAACAAAGGGAAGTGAACAGGGAGGGCCATGCTGGAGGGAGATGTTTGGAATCCATCAAAGGGTGGAAAAGGCAAACCAGTGAGGGTCAGCAGGATGTGCCATGATCTGACTTGGATCTAGTCTCCAGCGGCTCTGGGAAGGGTACGTTAGACAGGAGTGCAGAGAGGCTAAATGGTCTGCAAGTTTTTTCCAGCAGCCAGGTTGGGGACTGGCATGTTGGCTGTTTGGGACTGGTTGGATATTTTATTTATTTATTTTTTTAATATTTATTTGAAAGAGTTACAGAGAGGGGTAGAGACAGAGAGAGAAAAGTTTTCCATCACTCCTCAAATAGCCGCAACAGCTGGAAATGCGCCGATCCGAAGCCAGGAGCCAGGAGCTTCTTCCAGGTCTCCTACATGGGCAGCAGAGGCCCTAGCACTTGGGCCATCTTCCATTGTTTTCCTAGGCCACCAGCAGGCAGCTGGTTAGGAAGTGGGGCAGCCAGAACTTGAATCAGCTCCCATATGAGATGCTGGCACTGTGGGCTGGGGCTTTAACCATCTACAACCATAATGTCAGAACCTTTATTTGGTTTTAAAGGTCGATTTATTTGAAAGACAGAGAGAGAGAGAAAGAGAGAGAGAGAGAGAGGTCTTCAATCTGCTGATTCACTCTTCAGATGGCTGCAATGGCCAGGGCTGGGCCAGGCTGAAGCCAGCGGCCAGGAGCTTCATCCAGGTCTCTCACATAGGTGCTGAGTCCCAGGCACTGGATCAGAAGTGGAGCAACCGGAACGTGAACGGGCACCCATATGGGATGTGAGCACTGCAAACAGTGGCTTTACCACTAAGCCACAGGGCCGGCCCTGGCTATTTTCGAGTGTGGAAGCAGAGGTGGTGCGAGGCCCTGTTATTGCCTGGTCGATGGAGTCCTCTCATTCCCCAGGCCTGGTGCACTTACTCCTTCCTTCTCCTCCCATCCCCGCGTTCCCTGCCCAGTCTTCCCCTTTCCCTTTTCTAGAATTACCAGAGCCTCCCACAGCCAAGGGTCACCACAGAATAAGTGAATTTCCGGTTTGTAAATCACTGGAGGAGCACGGACCATTCTTTGTAGTTTCAGCCTGGCCAGCAGCCATTTATCTGGATAACACATTTATTTATTGCTGCTCCACCATTTTGCATTGAGATATATGTGCAAACTAAAGTGCCCGTGATTTGCTTGCAAACATCAAAGGTAGGAAAAGAAAATGAAATTGGGCATATTAGATTATGTGGTATTGAATTCAATGTCTGCAGCTCCCCATTTTTCTCCATCACCCGCCTTTCCTACAAATCAATTTACAAGACTTTTGCTGGAAATATTACTTAGTGTCAGAAATCTGTGGGCGAAACCCGGCACAGGCGATCTTTCTCCCACCAGAAGGCAGAGCGCTGCTGAGCACGGCTGCTGGGTCGGTGGCAGGGTGGCTGTGCTGGGTGGACCTCCTGCCTCCACCTCTCATGCTCCACATGCTGGAGGTAGGAACACAGGGGCACACACACACACATGTGTGCACACAGGAAAACATACCACATACTCGCATATGTGCACACACATACAAATACACACCACATGCTCACCTACCTGCAAACACACACCACATACTCACCTATATGCACACAAACACACACCACATACTCACCTATATGCACACACTCAAACATACTGCACACTCACATCTGAGCACACATATGTACATGCATACTCAAACTATACTATCTAGTCACATATATGCACACACATGCAAACATATACCACATACTCACATATGAGCACACACATGCATGCACTCCTCATGTACACATGCATACAAACGCACTATACAGACACGTATGTGCATATACATGCAAGCACACACACAGTGCTCCAGAGTCTATGACAGGAGGAACTGAAAACATGCCCAGCCCACAGCTCCTCCCACCAGCGCCTGTCCCTCTACTCTACTGAGCTTGGTCCACCCCCCAAAGCTTCCCAAATCTTTGGGTGGCCTCCACGCCAACTCCCAGC
This sequence comes from Sylvilagus floridanus, assembly GCA_949820135.1. NCBI lineage: Eukaryota > Metazoa > Chordata > Mammalia > Lagomorpha > Leporidae > Sylvilagus > Sylvilagus floridanus. The sequence goes on along the minus strand of OX463236.1, from coordinate 66,625,906 downwards.
TGCCTCCCCACCTTCCTCTGAGCAGGTTCAGCCCCTGTTTCTTCGCCCTTCTCCCAGCGATTTCTCCTTTACGCCAGGTTGGATCCAATCTCAACCTGTTTTACTGTTTTCATGGGGAAGATCACCTGGCCAGGAAGAGGGGTGCACGGGTAAGACACGGGGTATCTAGGTGCTGACTGGCTGTGTGTGTACCTTGCTCTGTGGAAGGGCAGGGCTTCCTCTGGGTCCCAGTCTCCACACCTGTGAAATGGAGTCATTCTTCTCTACACCGGGTGGTAGGCTCACACAAGCGGATGAATGGGAAAAGGTTCGGATAGGTTACCAGGCATGAGACTCAGGGGTGTCCCAGCTTTGGTCCAATTTATTAGCTGTGTGACTTCAGCCAGGTTGCTCAGTCTCTCTGAACTTGGGAGTCCTTGTCTGAGACACTGATTTCAAAGGACTGTCTCGTGAGGGCTGGCAGGGGTGGTTAACCATGGCCCTGTGGCCCTGTGGCCCTGTGGCATCCTGCTTCAGTCAGGGCCTGCCACATACCAGCTCCCAGTAAGTGGTAGGGATTATTATTACTTACTTATAGTATTTGAAAGAGGGGAGGGGCAGGGTAGGGAAAGAGAGAGAGAGAGAGAGAGAGAGCGCTCCCATCTGTTGTTTCACTCCCCCAGTGCCAGCAATAGCCAGGCTGAGCCAGGAGTGGAAGCCTCCATCTGGGTTTCCCACCTGCTGCCTCCCAGGGCGCCATTAGCAGGAAGCTGGAATCAGAGCAGGGGAGCTGGGATTCAAACCCAGGCCCTCCGACATGGGATGCGGGTGTCCCTAGCAGTGTCTTACCTACTGCATTAAATGTCTGCTCCTATTTGTTGTTTTTTAAAAGACATTAAGGGGGCCAGTGCTGTGGCACAGTGGGTTAAAGCCCTGGCCTGACGTGCTGGCATCCCACATGGGCGCTGATTTGTCTTGGCTGCTCCATTTCTGATCTGGCTGTCTCCTATGCCCTGGGAAAGCAGTAGAAGGTGGCCCAAGTCCTTGGGCCCCTGCACCCATGTGGGAGACACAGAAGAAGCTCCTGGCTCCTGATTTTGGATTGGCCCAGCTCCAGCTGTTTTGGCCATTTGGGGAGTGAACCAGTGGATGGAAGACCTACCTATTCCTCTCCCTCTCCCTCTCCCTCTCCCTCTCCCTCTCCCTCTCCCTCTCCCTCTCCCTCTCCCTCTTTCTATAACCCTTTAAAATAAATAAATAAAAGTAAAACTTTAAATAAAAGACATTAAAACACAGAAAGTTGGATGATGGAGAAGAGGTGACTACGAACCAGCAAGGAATTCAGAAGAACTGTGGGCTTGTGAGGGAAGGGGTTTTCTTTTGCTGGTGGAATCCGCTGTCATGCTTTTGGGGTAAAATGAGCCAGTGGGACCATTTCTGGATGAGCCCTGCCTGTGGCCTATGCTCCTGCAGCCCCTCCCCCCTCACATCCTCGGGGGCTGGCACGGCCTTGCCCAGCAGCTTAGGCACCCCCAAAGGCCAGCCAGTGTCCTCCTGCTGGTTTGTGACCTGGGCTCTGTGGGCACCTCTCACGGCCACACCTCCACCCTGTCCCACCGTCCTCCCCATGGCCTGCAGGGAGCCAGCTAATGAGAGCACTGGGCTTCCTACTGGCCAGGCAAAACCGCCTTGTCAGCATGTTTGAACATCCAGCAAATTCGCCAAGGGACTCCCTGTGATGACAGCCTGGCACTGAGACCATGTGCATGCAGAGGCGCCACCTCCTGGAGTCAGAGTGGACATCCATGGTGGGGTGGGGAGCCACCCCCTGGCAAACCGTGGCCCCCTTCTGGGTCGGGCCTTGGAGGGGCTGAGATGCCCCAGGAGTTGCGCTCCTGCCTGCCCCCAGTCTCCCCTGCTCCTCCCTTCCTCCTTCCCAGAGACAGGGACTCCTTGCTGTTTGAGGGCCTTGGCCACCCCTGCTCACACCCACTGCCATGGGCCCTAGCGTTGTGTGGGTGCCAGCAGGTTCAGTGTTGGGCGTGGCCATGCCTCTCATTGATGGCTTCTCCACACGTGGCCACTTGGTTCTGGCTGACAGTTGTGGAGGGGCTGGAGGAGGTGGATTTATGTTCTCGAAGCTTCCTCTTGGGCGCCTGGTGGAGGGTTAGTTTGGGTCTGGAGTCTAGTGAATCTCTAGAGGTTTCAAGGATTGCAGGATCCGTGTCAGGCCATGTCACAGATCGGCACAGTCAGACCTGGGCTGGGGCTGGGGTGGGTGTGTGTGTGGTGGGGGCAGAGGGGCTCAGTAACTCCAGACAGGCAGGGGACAGCTGAGCTTGGGTCCCACTTGTGCAGAGAGAGGGCAGAGGTCCCCAGGGGGGATAATGAGGGGCAGTCCAGTTGGAGTCCATGTGATTGGGCCAGCTGCACCTGCTAAGGCAGTGGTCAGAGTCAGGCTCCTATGCACCTGCCGAGACATGGACACAGAGGCCTGGCCCTTCCTGATGACTATATGCAATGGCAATGGCCTTCATGGGTCTGGTAAAGACATCTAGAGCCCTCACAAGGATGAAGGAAGGGCCCACAGCATGAGCTGCCCAGAGAAAACAGCCTGAGAGGGGGTTGGCAGCCCCAGGGTCGGGGGTTGGTGGCACAAAGGGTAAATTATGTTGGCAGCCTTGACTTTCTCGGGCATGGGGTGAGGTGAGGGAGCTGAATCATCCCAGGGACAAGCCCTTGGACCCCTAGAAGCTATGGTAGAGTTTGCTTTTGTCTCTTAGTGTGCAGGAGAGGGGCACAAAGTCGGCAGAATCTTTTGTGATGAAAGTTAGCATTCCTATCGGCCAAGGTGGAGGCCCAGCTGGTCCAGACAAGGGCTCAGAGAAGATAAGGAAAGCTTGATCAAGGAGAGAGACTCGGGCCAGTGCTGTGGTGCAGTAGGTTAAGCCTCTGCCTGCAGTGCCAGCATCCCATATGGGGGCCGGTTCGAGTCCTGGCTGCTCCTCTTCTGATCCAGCTCTCTGATACGGTCTGGGAAAGCAGCAGAAGAGGGCCCAAGTCCTTGGGCCCCTGCATCCACATGGGAAACCTGGAGGAAGCTCCTGGCTCCCGGCTTCAGATGGGTGCAGCTCCAGCCACTGTGGCCATTTGGGGAGTGAACCAGCGGATGGAAGACCTCTCTCTCTCTCTGCCTCTGTCTCTCTGTAACTCCACCTCTCAAATAAATACAATCTTGAAACAAAAAAAGGAGAGAAACTCTTTGTCAGCAGGAAGCTCAGCACTTACTATTTCTCCCATTTTACTGAGAGGTAGACTGAGGCACCCACCCGCTGTCACACACAAGTGGGGCAGAGTCCACGATGCTGCTACCATGTGGGGCCCATGTGAGCTTTGCTCCTCTGGATGGAGGATGCGTGTGCTGATGCCACTTCTCAGACAGCAGGAGGGAAAAGAGTGCTGGTCCTTCATGCTGGAGTTGCTCAGGAGCAGGGCCCCCACCTCCTGGGCCCTATTCTTCCAGGGCCTTGCAGGTGTCTCGGGTGTAGGTGGAAGGTCACCAGTTCCCAGATGCCTGCCTAGGAACACCCAGGGACACTGCAGAGTGCAGACGCTACGGGCCCAGCCCAGGCTTGCTGAATTACCCGCTCCATCCGGGACCCAGGAGCTGCATGTGAACAAATGAGTGGTTTCCAGCCATGGAGGCGGGAGTAGCTAGAGCCAGGTGCCTCCTAGCTCTAAGCCTTCAGCCGGCCTGGTTGTGGGCAGTGTGACCTTGGATCTACCCAGTGTGGACACAGCAAGGCCTCTCCCGCAGGCAGTGGGGGAGGGGTGCACACAAAAGCCTAGGAATCCCATCTTTTCTGGAATATTCTTCCAGCCAGGCATTGGCTGCTTCTAAGGCTGTGGACCCTCTGCCAGTGCTGGCGTCATGTGAGGCAGCTTGCCTGTCTCTGTTCCTCTTTGCGGATCTTAAAAACACCATTCCGGGGGTGCGTGTTTGGTGGTATGGGTAAGAGACCACTGGGGAGACCTGCATCCCACATCAGCCCCAGAGTTCAAGGCCTGGTTCTGCTCTCTGTTCCAGCTTCCTGCTCACACACTCGCTGGGAGGCAGCAGCGACGGCTCTTGTTGGGTCCCTGCCACCCACGTGGGGGTTCCGCATTAAATTCCTGGTTCCTGGCTTTCGCCTGGCCCAACCCCAGCCATTGCAAGCATTTGGGGTGTGGACTAGCAGATAGGATCTCTGTATGTCTCTCTGCCTTTCAAAATAAATAAATAAAAAAAACCTCATACCCTTAATTTTCAGAGGACGTCATTTTGCCTTCAACAACTGGATCATTATTATTCTAGGATTCAGGAATGAAATCCCCCTTCCCTTTCCTAAACTATAAGCAGTGTCCTGGGGACCATTCGGCCAGCACTGGGTCGGGCTGAGGGCCCAAAGTCTGCGCACAGAGGTCGGCTTCCCCGGGAATGGTGCCTGGGCCCGCTGGGGCCGATGGTTTCCTCTCCAGTCCTCTGATTGTCCACCTCTTGTTCCCAGAGCCAAGCGCACAGGTTGGAAGCCCGGCTCAGGCCTTCGTGTCTCGAGGCCTCTGTTTCTGGAGGTGTCACAGCAGGTCTGTGTGCTTGCTCTCGGGATGGACTCGGGGACACTCAGAAGGTCCCGACACCACCCCCTGGCCTCCAGGATTCTGCTCTCTGCTGCCTGCTCCAGGACCTAAGTGTGTCTGCCTCTGAGAGAGGGGCTTCCGCTCTGCAGCTTGGGGTCTGTGTGTGTGGCCCAGAGCCACAGAGCGCTCAGCAGTGGGGCCCTGTGTTCCCTGGGGGCCGGAAGCAGGCCGGGGTTGGGCAGGGGCACAAGGCAGCCAGCAGTCCCTCCTCCACGTTTGGGGTGCAGTCTCTTCCAGGAGGTCTGCCTTGGTTCATCTTCTGTTGCTACAACCTGAGACCCAGCCATTCAGTTGGAAAGAAGAGAGGGTCATGTGGTTCAGGGTTCTGGGGGCTAGGACATTCAAGAGCATGGTGCCGGCATGGGGTAGGGGCCTTGTTTCTGTTGCTTTTCTGATAAAGCCAGGAACGCCCCTCTCGTACCCTTATCCAAGCCTGATCCCCTCCCTGAGACCCCACCTCCAGAGAGCATCAGCCTATGAATTTGGGGAGTCAGTTTCCCAAACTTCTAGGGACCCATCAAACCACAGCTCGGCCTGGAAGAGAAACCTGCCAGTCCTCTGGGGTGGCAGTGGGGTCAGGGAGCTGGGGAGATGTCTGCCTCTTCCCTCGGCGCTGAGTCCCTGTGTGAGATTGGTGCTGATGATGCTCGGGTTCGTGTTTCCTCGTTCCCCTCCTGGGAGCAGGCTGGGACTCCTGCTTCCAAAGCATGTGTTTGCGGGGGGCGGGGAGGGCGGGGAAGTGTGCGGTGAGCAGCAGGGGCTCTGTGATTTATGCTGCGTGCCGGAAGGTAAGTGACAGAGATGGAGTGCCACGGCGCAACTGGACTGGGACTGCTGCCTGCGATTTAATTTCATTCGATTTTTAAAATTGACACAAAACAATTGTGTATCTTTATGGGGGTACCGTGTGATGTTTCAATCCATGTATACAACGTGTAATGATCAAATCAGGGTAATTAGCCTTCCCATCACTCAGACATTTGTCATTTCTTTGTGATGAGATCATTCTGAGTCCTCCTTCCAGCTGTGTTTAAGTGCACACTTATTGTTCGTGCTACTCACCTGATTGTGCAGTAAAATCCCAGCACACATCCCCAGTGACCCGTCTGCCCGCACCCCTCCCCTCTCCCCTTCCTCTTGACTGCTAGGAGAACTGTTTTACATTCGGGATTTGTTTGCTCTGCCTGGGTTATTTCACTCAGCACAGTGAGCTTCAGTGTTACCCAAGTCACAGATGATGGGACTCCCTTCTTTTTGTGGCTGAATGGTTTTCCTTGGTGTGTGTATCCATAGGGTGACCAGGGCAAGGCCCGATGAGCAGGGAACGTTTGAGCCAAGAGTTGAAAGGGATGGAGAGGTGGCCATGCACATGCCTAAGGAAAGAATGCTCCAGGCAGAGGGAACAGGCTGTGCAAAGGCCCTGGGGCAGGATGAGATGCAGCAAGGTGGTGTGCAGAGGCTGGGGTGCTCTCTTGAGCCTTGATGAGAACTTGGGTTTTGCATTGAGTTCCCTGGAGCTGTAAAGAGAGTGGAGACTGTTAGGACTGTGCAGCAAGCCAGGTGGGAGCAGAAGGCTGTGGGACAGCATTAGCTGTGAGGGTGGTGCAGAGTGGCCCAATTCTGGCTGAGCTGGCAGGGTTCCCAGGATTTGGGATGAGAGGAGAGAGGAGCAAAGAGTGATTGTGAGCCTGCACGGTTGCTAACAGACATGGCAAAGGGGCGGTGGCGCGGGTTTAGGACGACAGGCAGAGCTCATTAGCAGTTTCGGCTCCGACGTTCTGAGTGGCAGGTGCCCTGGCGACACAGGAGTCTGGTTGACAGACTCTGGGTGGCCCTGGCACACGCTGCGGGAGTGCAGTCACCCTGCAGTGCTTAGCAAGACCTCCCCAGTTCTTCCGGTTTCTCTTAGAATGCTGGCCAACATCCTTATGAGGGCCTGCAAGGGTCTGTGAGACCCAGCCCTGTCTGTCCCTCCCGCCTGTCTTCCTAAGAGCTCACCCTGCTCTCACTCCATGGCTGCCACACTGGGCACGCCCCAGGGCCTTTGCACGAGCTGTCCCTGCACCTGGAACTAGTTGCAGCACACGGGTCGGAGAGAAGTCGGCTCCAGCTCCTTGCAGCAAGAAACTTGACCATGAGGGCGCTCCGGCATGGCGTGGGCCTGGGCTGGCAGCTGCTCGGAGGCTGGATCTGGAGTCATTGGAAGGGCCAAGCCAGCCGCAGGAGCCTTGGGAACGAGTCGGAGTGTGAAGTCTCACATGGGGCGGGATTCCCCGAGGCTTCCTGGCGCAGGGGACCCGGAAGCCGAGGCTCAGAGGAGCAGACGGCCAGATGCTGATCTGATTGCCACTGCGTGTGCTCCCCAGCTGCGGGACAGACACAGGGCCCCCGATGTGGCTCCGCTCCTTGGATCCACTCAGCCACGGGCTGTTCTCATCAGGGAAAGTGCAGACACTGCGTTTCCTGCCATGGACATTTTTCTGAATGCACTTGGCCTTGTCTGCTCTGCTTCTGCCAGCACCAGCACACAGGGGAGTGCTTTCTCACTCGGCACTGCATCCGGCCCAGAAGTGGGCTCATCCCACCGTCCACAGGGGTCTCACTGCACATCCTCCCCCGGAGGCCGCCAGCCTGAGACACCCTGCGGAGACTCAGGCGTGGCGTCAGCTAAGGGTCTGTGTGTGGCAGAGCTGGAGACACAGCTTCCCATCGACGTCCCTGTGGGCTCCACATCTGCAGATTTAACCAGTGGCAGGGCAGAACATTAGAAAAACACTTACATCTGTCCTGAACACACAGACTTTTGTTTCTTCTCATTACTCCTCAAACGATACAGTATACTCACTGCTTACACAGCATTTATGTTGTGTTAGATATTTACAAATATTTATTAGAGAGAAGGAGATACCGTCACAGGGGCTGGCACTGTGATGCAGCTGGGTTGAGCCACTACTAGTGATGCCGGCATCTCAGATCTGTGTGTCTGCTTGAGTCCTTGGTGGCTCTGCTTCCCAGCTCCCTGCTAATGGGCTTGGGAAAGCAGTGGCAGATGGCCCAAGTGCTACGGCCCCTGTTGGCCATGTGGGGGCCAGGGATGGAGTTCCTAGCTTCTGGCCCCTGGCTACAGGCTGGACCAGCCCTAACCATCCTGACTATTTGGGGAGTGAACCAGTGGATGGAAAAACTCTCTCTCTCTCTTTCTCTCTGTCTTACTTTGCCTTTCAAATACATAAATAAATCTTTTGAGAGAGTGAGAGCAAGAGCAAATGAGAGAGAGAGAGAGAGAGAGAGAGAGAGAGAGAGAGAGAGAGAGAATCTTCCACCTGCTGGTTTACTCCCCAGATGGCTGCAACAGCCAGGTCTGGGAAGCTCCATCAGGGTCTCCCATGTGAGTGACAGGAACCCAAGCACCCGAGCTGCCATCGGCTGCCTCCAAGGCTGTGCACGAGCAGGAAGCTGGGATCGGAAGAAGAGCTGGGACTTGACCCTGAGCACTCTGCTCTGGGATGCGGGTGTCCCACGTGGGTTGGGTACTTGGTCCCTGGGAAGTCTGTTTAGAACGTGCTAGCAGATGCTAGAAATGAATAGGGGGATACGGACGCCTGTATAGTGACGCGTAGGTCCTTCAAGAACGAAGGTTTGGGTGACAGCCAGGTAGAGGACCGTGAGCAGCTGAGGTGCTGCTGGGGGCCGAGGAAGCCGCCAGGGCAGTGGGGAGAGAAGGCCGAGAGGCCGTGGCGGCTGTGGTAGGAGCTGGCAGTGGCTTTATTTTTTCTGCTTTGTTATGTGTCCACCCTTTCTTATCTCTCTGTCTCTTATCTCACTTGCTAGTACAAAATAGATGGGGTAGAACCTGCCTCTCCCCCCACCGTGGGGATTATGACTCAGCCACCAATGAGATGAGCACTCTTGAGCTGGGTGGGTGGCATGTGGGCCTTTGCACCTTCTCTTGTTTTTTTTTTTTTTTTTGACAGGCAGAGTTAGACAGTGAGAGAGAGAGAGACAGAGAGAAAGGTCTCCTTCCATTGGTTCACTTCCCAAATGACTGCTAAGGCCAACGCATTGCGCTGATCCGAAGCCAGGAGCCAGGTGCTTCCTCCTGGTCTCCCATGTGGGTGCAGGGCCCAAGGATCTGGGTCATCTTCCACTGCACTCCCGGGCCACAGCAGAAAGCTGGACTGGAAGAAGAGCAACCAGGACAGAACCGGTTTATTTATTTGAAAGACAGAGTTACAGAGAGAGGTAGAGACAGAGAGAAAGAGGTCTTCTATCCACTGGTTCACTCCCCAGATGGCTGCAATGACCAGAGCGGCACCAATCCAAAGCCAGGAGCCAGGAGCTTCTTCCAGGTCTCCCACGTGGGTGCAGGGGCCCAGAGACTTGGGTCATCTTCACTGCTTTCCCAGGCCACAGCAGAGAGCTGGATCAGAAGTGGAACAGCCGGGACAAGAACCAGCATCAGTATGGGATGCTGACACTGCAGGCCAGGGCGTTAACCTGCTGCGCCACAGTGCAGGCCGCGACCTTCAGTTTTCTAGCAGTGGTGAAAGGCCTCACTTCCCCGAGTTAAAGCTACCTATGTGAACATGGGAGTGATCCCGAGCGGCTTCTGTCTGCCTCGCTCATCCCTTCTGAGGCCTCTGCTAGGCAGCTGTTGCATTGGGCTGGACCACACGCCCCCAGGGTGTGTGTGTGGACTGGAGGTATGTTCTCTGAGGATTTATGTCAACATTTGTTTGTTTGTTTATTTATATTTGAAAGAGAGAGAGAGAGAGAAAGACCGAGACCTTCCAGCCACTGGTTCATTCCCCAAATGCTCACAACAGCCAGGCTGGGCCAGGCCAAAGCCAGGAATCAGGAGTTCCATCTGGGCCTCCCATGTGGGTGCTTGGGCCCTCACTGCTGCCTCCAGGGATGCCCATCAGCAGGAAGCTGGATCAGAAGTGGAGGCGAGACTCCATCCCAGGCACTCCCACATGGGATGTGTGCATCACTTCAAATAAGAATTTCTAGCAAGATGGACAAGGCACCCTCACCTAACCACCCCACAGAGCGATGTCCATGAGGCAGCTGGGGCTCCCACTGGGTGTGGGGCAGGGGGATCTCGTGTTTGGTTCACTGGCAGAGTCTCTGTGCCTAGTTAAATGGGTTTACCGAGTATACCATTATCCATGTTTAACTATCCTTATAAAGCTGGCAAGCGATTTACAAATAATTCTGTGTTGCTTGGACATTGATGATGACACAGATAATGAAAGCAGAGTGCAGGATGCGGAGGAGTGGGACTTTACTCCTAGCAGGGACTTTTCTTGCATTGGCACTGTGATGTGAAACTGCTTAGCTGGACAGATATTTATGTATCTGTATCACTCATGGGCTTAAAATATACAGTTTTTAAATGGACCCCAAAGTAAACAAGACAACCATTGTTCAAGTAATGCTTAACTTGCCATTTAAAACTACATGCTCAGTATATGTTACAGGTGCATGGGTATCTTTTTTTTTTTTTTTAAAAAGATTTATTTATTTATTTGAAAGGCAGAGTTACACACAGAGAGAAGGAGAGGCAGAGAGAGAGAGACAGAGAGAGAGAGAGAGAGAGAGAGAGAGAGAGGTCTTCCATCCGTTGGTTCACTCCCCAATTGGCCACAACTGTGCCAATCTGAAGTCCAGAGCCAGGAGCTTCCTCTGAGTCTCCCACATGGGTGCAGGAGCCCAAGGACTTGGACCATCTTCTACTGCTTTCCCAGGCCATAGCAGAGAGCTGAATGGGAAGTGGAGCAGCCGGGACTAGAACCCAGCACCCATATGGGATGCCAGCACTGCAGGCAGCAGCTTTTACCAGCTATGCCACAGTGCTGGACTCAAGGGTATCTTTTATAAGCAGATAAAATGTGTGCCTCTGACCCTGGATGGGTCAGAGTACCTGACACTGTGAGGGGAGAAGTTATTTGAAAGTCATGAGAAAGACTATCTGTTTCCATTATAACTGGTCTTTTTCTACCTAGAGAAAATCTAATTATTTTGATAATCAATTTCATATTATGACATTTTACTAAATTCTTTTATTTCTCAAATTGATTTTCAATTGATTCTTATTATTTTTCCAGGTAGAGAAATCACAATAATGTTGCTTCCTTCTTCCCAATTTTTATATTAAACCATGAGGCCCAGATTGAATTCTGTATCATCAAATTGGAAAATTTGAATGAGTTTTTAACCTGTTCTAGAACTTAGAGATAAAAAGAAAACTCAAAAATTATTTTATGGCACCAGCATAAAAGTCACAACAAAACCCGATAAAGTGAGCACAAAAATAAAAATGCTAATCAATAGCTGCAACAACTTCAAATAAAGTATTAACCAACCAGATTTATAAGCACCATTTAAACAGAACGTAATCCTGCAGCTGGTATTGTGGCGCAGTGGGTAAAGTCACCACCTGAAATGTTGGCATCCCATGTGGGTGCCAGTTAGAGTCCTGGCTGCTCCATTTCTGATCCAGCTCCCTGCTAGATGCACCTGGGAAAGCAAGAGACAATGGCCCAAGTGCTTGGGCCCCTGCTACCCACATGGGAGACTTAGGTAGAATTCCAAGCTCCTGGCTTTGATCTGGCCCAACCTTGGCTACTGTGGCTATTTATAGAGTAAACGAGCACATGGAAGTCCTCTCTCTTCTCCTCCCTTCTCTTTCTCTCTTCCTCCCTCTCTCTGTCACTCTGCCTTTCAAATAACTAAAATATTTAAAAAATAGAATGTAATACTACTAGAGAAAGATTTGTTCCAAGAATGCCAGTTTTTCTTTACTGATAGGAAAGAATTAATATATTAGTAAACAGTTGACAGTAATTTCCCATATTGAAGGGTCACAAGAAAAAACTTGATCGGCTCTAAGAAAACAAAAACATTTGATAAAAATAGAGTCACATCTAAAACCGGAATGCGCAAATTCTTCCTTAATGTACCAAGGGAATCAAACTCCCACAAGATCCCTGCTTTCTGTTGGTATGGAAGTGTGGAAGAATGCCGCTCATGGCGGAACCAGGCAAATGTGCACATTCTCAGCACAAGTGTCTGACAAAACCCTGGAAGGACCAGCGACCCTGGCTAGGAAATAAAAAGGAGTAAGATGTAACACTTGGGAAGAAGGGAGACACATTTCTGTTGTTTTCAGGGGACCGAGCTGTGGACTTGACAAGGGCAGCAGAATACAACAAAATGTATTGAAAACACAAGCGAATTCAGCACAGGCTCCGATGATGGAATTGATACATAAAATGTTCTATCATACTTTACTTGCTGACTTTTTCTATATTCTTCACAGGTTTTCCCATTTGTGGTAACTCATGTTGCCCTGGGCAGTCACTGGCTTCTTCTAGGTTCCTTACGTATTTGCATGGATCGGAGCAAAACATAGCATTTATTAGGCTCTGCTGGGTTTCCTACCCGAGGATTGGATGGGTGTGCTGTGACTCCCCCAGGCGCCCTCCCCCAATCTGTCTCTCAGCCCTTGCTGCCCTGCTCCCAGCCCCAGGAGGCTGTGCCACCTGAGCCACCTTGAGGCTGCCTGGTTCCCAGGTGGGCTCCAGGGGCAGGGAGTGGGGGAGGAGAGGCTGGCACACCCTTCCTGACTTAGTTGACTGGCTTCCTGGGTCCTGTGGTCCTAGGACGTGGACAGTTTCTAGCCAGGACCTCAGCTTCCCTCCTGGTCCTCTTAACACTGCCTGCCTCTTTGTGAGTAGCTCAGCCACGGTGGTGCACCTGCAGGGAGGGGCCGCTCTGTGTGTGTGTGTGTGGTTCATGACGTGACCCGGGTTTCACTGTGCTGCTTAGACCCTCATCCTCAATCTTCATCTTCCTGGTGGTTTGTGGGATGGATTGGTCATGGGCAGAGAGACAGGAGTTAACTCTCTTTGCTGTGCTTGAGTTCCCATTCCTGCCGGTATCTACCGTGGCGTCTCCCTTTATAATTTGGTACTGCATTATTGGGCACATACATTTTCCTGACAGGTAGCACTTTACCGTCCATTACTCTGCTTATCATTATAAAGTGCCCTGTTTCCTCGCCCTAATGCCTTTCCCGTCACCCTCTCTGCTCATCTCAGGCTCCCAGCTGGCTTTGCTGGGTCCCTCCTTCCATGCCATCTCTTTGCCTGTCTGTTTACTTTGGGGTTCCCAGGGACTTTGCTTTAGTTATATCTTTGTTTTCAGTGAGAAAAGTCTTCAGATAGAATCTTTAAACAATTGAAAAAATGTGTGTGGGAGGCAGAGGGAGGGGAGGGGGAGAGGGAGAGAGAGAGGGGAGGGGGAAGGAGAGGACGAGGGAGAGGGAGAGATCTCAACTGCTGGTCCACTGCCCAGATGCTCAGCAGACAGGAACTCAGCCCAGGTCACCCCAGTGGTAGCAGAGACTTGATTGCTTGAGCCAGCACCTGCTGCCTGCCAGGGTGTGCACCAGAAGGAAGCTGAAATCAACAGTCAGTACCAAAGCCCAGGTGCTCTGCGAAGCATTGCTGGCGTTGTAACCACTACGTCAAATGCCTGCCCCAATATGTACAATCTTAATGTGAGTTTGTTCAGCTATGCTTAGTGACATATCTGTAAAGTTTGATCTTAATTCTACCATGTTTTACATGTTAAATAACTGAAGGTTTTCCTACCAATTTTATCAAGGTACATGCAAATAAATGTCCCCAAGATTCACTCTTATTGTCACAGGTGACATGATTTTCTTCTTTTCAGAGGCTACACAGTATTCCACATTTTCTGTATCCATTAATCCATCAGTGGGCACTTAGGCTGACTCTGTAGCTTGGCTGCTGTGAAAAACACTACAATGAACATGGGGCTATAGATATCTCCTTGAGATACTGACTTCTTTTCTTGTGGCTAGATACTCAGAGATGGGATTGCTAGGTTAATTTTATTTTTAAAATTTTGAGAAAATTTCTTTTTTTTTAAAGATTTATTTACTTATTTGAAAAGTCAGAGTTACATAGAAAGAAGGAGAGGCAGAGAGAGAGAGAAGAAAGAGAGGTCTTCCATCTGTTGGTTCACTCCCCAACTGGCTGCAACGGCTAGAGCTGTGCCAATCTAAAGCCCAAAACCAGGAACTGCTTCTGGGCTTCCCATGCAGGTGCAGGGGCACAAGGATTTGGGCCACCTTCTACTGCTTTCCTAGGCCATAGCAGAGAGCTGGATCGGAAGATGAGCAGCTGAGACTCAAACCGGTGCCCATAAGGGATGCCGGCTCTGCAGGCAGCAGTTTAGTCCACTACACCACAGCACCTGCCGCAAGGAAATTTCAAACCCTTTTCCATACTGGCCATATCCACTTACATTCCTAGAAACAGTGTTTGCCCACATCCTGGCCTGCACCTGCTATTTCTTGTTTTGATAACAGTCAGTATTTCAGATACATGCATGCTGGAGACTGGCTGAACTTGGATTGGTGTGAGTTTTGGGGTCACACTTAATTTCCCATGAATCTTGAGTATATCCCTCTCTGATTTTCTGGAATCTGGTGATGGGAGAAATCTGATGCTAGTCTGATCTCCCCCTTTGTAAATGTGCATGATTTTTTCCCTGGATGCCTAAAGAATTTTTTTTTATCCTTACTAAAGCTTGTGAGGATGTGATTCAACACTGGTTTTCTTCTGGACTGGCGCGTACTTTTTCAATCTTTAGGAACAGCCTTTCCCTTTTGCAGGAATGCCTTCTTATTTACTTTGAGTATTTTAGTTTCCTGTTGGCAGGGTCCCTAAGGTAGGGAGACCAGTTATCCACAGGATGCATAGTGTTGTTTGCTGTTCTTCACGTCCGTGGACTTCTCTTTGATTGCTTCCATTACTTTGTGTATTCTGCAGTTATTTTTATTCTGCTCAGTATTCCATCTGTGCCAGAAATCCACTTATTAACTAGGTTTTTTTTTGATATTTATAATTTATTAGTTTTGTAGAGCACCTTTGTTTCCTTAGATTTGAGGTCTCCTCTTTTTATGCCTGAGTACTTTTAAAAAATATTGTAAGAAATCTGTGAATCCTACAGTGTACGGAGCCCTTCCAGGTTTGTTATCTCAGGCAACCCTTCTGATTGGTCTGAAGAGTAGGTGTTATCTTTTCCCCTCAACACTTTGTGCTAAAAATCTTCACATACAGACATTTTCGCATACAGATGATAGAACTTTGCCGTGAACTCACAGCTACTCGCCGCCTACTGTCTGCCATCTGCATCTTACTACGCTTCCGCTGTCACCAGCTAGCCGCTCCTCCTGCTTCTCCGAACATCGATCCCTCTTATTCTTGATCCATCTCAAAGCTGCAGACGTCAGTATAAGGGCGACTTAAAAAGTTAATGGGAAATGAAATTAAAAGACAGTTTGTTGGGGCTGGCGCAATAGCACAGCCAATTAAGCTGCCACCTGCGATGCTGGCATCCCATATGACTGCCGGTTTGAGTCCTGGTTGCTCCACTTCTGATCCCCCTATCTGCTCACGTGCCAGGGAAAGTAGCTGAAGGTGACCCAAGTCCCTAGGCCCCTGCACCCACGTGGGAGACCTGGAGGAAGCTGTTGGATCCTGGCTTTGGTCTGGCTCAGCTCTGGGCGTTTGTGGCCCTTTGGGGGAGTGAACCAGTAGATGGAAGATCTTTCTGTCTCTCCCTGTCTCCCCCTCTCTGTTACTCTGTCTTTCAAATAAATAAAAGTAAATCTTTGTTTTTTTTGACAGGCAGAGTTAGACAGTGAGAGAGAGAGAGCGAGAGAGAGGGGTCTTCCTTCCGTTGGTTCACCCCCTAAATGGCCGCTACAGCTGGAAGAAGCTCCTGGCTCCTGGCTTCAGATTGGCACACTTCCGGCCTTGCAGCCACCTTGATAGTGAACCAGCGAATGGTAGAACTCTCTCTCTCTCTCTCTCTCTCTCTCTCTTTGACTCTGCCTCTCTATAACTCTGTCTTTCAAATAAATAAATAAATCTTTAAAAAAATAAATAGATGATTTTGTTAGTTGTTCAGAGCAAAGCATATGAGGGGGTCAGCAAAAATTCATGGAAAATGCATACTGTGAAAACATTATGCTTGCATTTCAAAAATATTTGAACAAAGCAAACTCCTTTTTAAGAAGATTTACTTTGGCTGGCGCCATGGCTCAATGGGCTAATCCTTCGCCTGCGGCGCCGGCACCCTGGGTTCTAGTCATGGTCAGGGTGCCAGATTCTGTCCGGGTTGCTCCTCTTCCAGTTCAGCTCTCTGCTGTGGCCAGGGAGTGCAGTGGAGGATGGCTCAAGTGCTTGGGCCCTGCACCCCATGAAAGACCAGGAGAAGCACCTGGCTCCTGGCTTCAGATCGGCGCAGTGCTCCAGCTGTAGTGGCCATTCCTGGGGGCAAGGAAGCCACAGAGCTCAACACACAGGGCACAAATGCAGCTAGAGCTGCCTCTGCCCTGTGTCCCAGCCCAGGAGTTGCTGCTGGTGGGAGCCTTGTGGAGCTCTCAAGCTGTCCCCGGCTCAGCGTGAGCTCCTCTCCCAAGGGGCGCATCGAGTAAGAACAAAGGAAAGGAGCTGGGATGCGCAGGCACCTGCACTCACGGTGGACTGAGTCCTCAGTGGATAATGGGCTTGGGAAGACGGACTTGGCTGCCCTGGCGGGGGCGCCAACTCAAATGGCCACAGGACATCCACAGATGGAATGTGACAATGACAGGCCAGCAGCAGAGGGTGGGGCTGTGTGGGCTCTCTCTGATCGAGGACACTGCCTCAGGGGTCAGTCGGGTGAGTCTCCTAGAAGCCCAAGAAGCGCCAACCCATCCCCCAGAGAGTTTGCTGCTGGGAATTCTCCCCGGGGGCAACGCCTCGGCAGGCAGAGGGAGATGTGGACAAAGAGGTTTGCAAGAGCGATGCTGGTAGGCAGGAGTGATTGACGTGTCTGCCAGGAAGGAACTGGATAATTGAGTTATGGTATATTCCTATGCACACTCTGGGACAGCAATTAAAATAAAGGAGCTACATGTCTAGGAGTCTGCTCCGGGAGAGCTTGAAGCTGCAATGAGCGAAGGCAGTGGGTTTCGGCACTGCAAATTCAGTAGATTTTGCATCGATAGTGAAAGCAAACAAAACATCGCTGTCCCTTCCTTCTGGATGTCTGTCTCCAAAGTATTGCTCCTAGCCCAGGAAGAAATCAGGCCAACTTCAGGCGAGGGAGGGACGTGGCCCTGGGAGGGGGTCCGGAGATTTCAGTTGGTGCTGTGTGACTTCACTTCCCTCAAAGTCTCCGAGGCACCCTTGGAAATGTTGATGTCTGTTAGTTCTGGGTGGTGGGTCCAGAGGCAGTTACAAATTGTTTTATATTCTTGAAATATTTCGTTACATTTGCAAATAGACCCCGCTGTGATTGCCAGGGGCTGCAAATGCCCAGGGCTTGGGGTAGCAGAGCTGGGTGCCAAATGACTGGGGAGCATCTGTGTGTCCTTGCTGGCCTGGGTGTGCAGGCTTGGGGACAACTCCTCTCTGATGCCGTGGCAAGGTGCAATGAGCAGAAGCAGTGAAGGATCCTCTTGCCCTGCCTGCCCCTGGGACAGGGACTCTGTCCCACTCACCCATCTGGGGCCCTGGCTCAGAGGGGCCATCACATAGTGCATTCAGGGGCTTGCAAGTGTTGAAGTGTGTGGGCACAGGTACACATGTGTGTGCATAGGTGCATGCATATGGGTGTGTGAGTGTGTATGATCATCTACTTGCAGGAGTGCAGGTGTTTGGGTATGCATGTACGTGTGTGTGCATGTGTGTGATTGTGTCTGTGTATACTCGCACAGGTGAGTGTATACCTGCATGTATACACAGGAGCTAGGAGGGTCAGGCTGGCTGTGGCACAGCAGAGGAGGGTAGTCATGGGCGAGGCATAAATCCTAAAAGCGTCAGGAGCCCGTGTGGTCCTGCTGGATGGGCTGGGGGTGGCAGGGGCCGCACCCAGGTAGGACACACTCAGAGGTGGCTGGACACTGTACCTGGACAACATGGGATTTCCAATTTCTGATGACCACGATTCTGGAGGTGAGACAGGGCAGAGGAGCAAGGTGACTCAGAGCGACCAGTGAGGACCACTGCCTCACTGGGGCTGGATGACAGGCAGGTCCTGGAGGAGGCAGGGCCCTTCCTCTTTGGCCCCCACACCATGCAATGCACCCAGCTTGGGAGGGGCCTGACCAGGGGTGGGCTGTTTAACCGCCTAGGGAGCAGCAGCGGGGCAGGGCTGTTTGCAAGACAGACCTGCCTGCTTCTCCTTGTACCCAGACTGCATGAGACACCTCGAGAGGGATCAGTCACAGGACAGCGACTTCCCATCTCCCTGTCTGCCTCGGGATGCTGGAGCAGAGCTGCAGAGTACTTCAGACACCGGCCCTGGGCTTAGCTTTTCCTAGGAAGGATAACAGCTGAAGCCATACCTCCTCAGCCCTGCAAGTTTGCGTGCAAAATGCTTGTAGCTGAAAGGTACCCGGCATCTCCTCAGGTGGCCAGGCAGCTAGTCAAGGAATAAAGAGCGGTGGCTCCGCCCCTGGAGGTGGGAGTGTCCTCACCCCAGGTCCCATGGGGGAGGGCACCCACAGGGATTTTGACCTGCTGGCAGGATGTACGTGGGGGTCTAGGGGCCTGGTTTGTATTTCTGGATTCTGATTTGGGGAGCATAGTGCATTCAGGGACTTGAATGCTTTGCAGTGCATGGGCACACACTTGCATGTGTAGGTGTGTGCATGTGTGTGTGTGTGTGATGGGTTTAGGTGCCTGTACGTGTGCATGCACATGCATGTACTTGCATGTGTGAGAGTGTGTATGTTCCTGTACACATATACGTGCATGTATATACAATGGTGTGTGTTTGGGAGGGGTGTGCGAGCAGCAGAGGAGGATGGAGGGGTGAGTGGGGAGCAGAGCTTAAAGGGCATAGGTGGCCCAGAATTTCAGAGGCTGGGCTCAGGGTCAGGCTGGCCGAGGCATGGCAGGGGAGGGCAGGGACCCTGGAAGTATCAGGTCCCTGGGGGGGTCTCGATGGGTTGGCTGCACCAGGCAGGGGCAGGGGTAGAGGGCAGAGGCTGGGCATGTTGGGACGCTCCCAGGTCAGCCCTGTGCCTGGACAGTTCTTGATGGCTATGGAGTTAGTTCCTTCCGTGACCCAGGAGGTGGGGCAGGGCAGAGGCGGGAGGTGGCTCAGGGTGACTGGCGAGGGCCTGTCTTTTAGAAATGGGCTCTTCTGCTTGTTGTTGGTCATACACCCATCCTAGGTGACTGCAGGGCTCTGGGAGGTGGCCCAGCAGGGACAAACACTCATCAAGTCCATGAGGCAGGTCCTTGGCTAGATAGTTTCTGTGGGGATCCTCACGGCTCTAGCTTTGAGGAGAACGCCTTTCTCTCTCTCTTTTTTTAATTATTTATTTTTATTTATTTGAAATACAGAGTTATAGAGAAAGATAGAGACACAGAGAGAAGTCTTCCATCTGCTGGTTCACTCCCCAGATGGCCGCAACAGCCGGAGCTGCACCAATCCAAAGCTAGGAACCAGGAGTTTCTTCTGGGTCTCCCACGTGGGTACAGGGGCCCAAGGACTTGGGCCATCTTCCACTGTTATCCCAGGCCATAGCAGAGAGCTGGATTGGAAGAGGAGCAGCCAGGACTCAAACCGGTGGCCATATGGGATGTCAGTGCTTCAGGCCAGGGCTTTAACCAGCTGCGCCACAGCACTGGCCCCAAGAACGCTTTTCTTTGATTCAGGTCCGTGTTTGCGTTGTGTGGAGTGAGTCACACTGGTGGAAAGACAGGCTGAGAAGCATACACCTTGCTGAGACCCAGAGGTGCTGAAAGTGCCCCAGGACCCCTGGATTCCATAAAGGAAGACGCTCCTTCCCCTCAGCTAAGTGCCTGGACTTGGGGCATAGAAATATAAATCTGGGGCTGAGTGAAGATAAGTATGTTGGCCGGCGCCGCGGCTCAATAGGCTAATCCTCTGCCTTGTGGTGCCGGCACACGGGGTTCTAGTCCCGGTCTGGGCGCCGGATTCTGTCCCGGTTGCCCCTCTTCCAGGCCAGCCCTCTGCTGTGGCCAGGGAGTGCAGTGGAGGATGGCCCAAGTGCTTGGGCCCTGCACCCCATGGGAGACCAGGAGAAGCACCTGGCTCCTGGCTTCAGATCAGTGCGGTGCGCCGGCCACAGCACACCGGCCACGGCGGCCATTGGAAGGTGAACCAACGGCAAAGGAAGACCTTTCTCTCTGTCTCTCTCTCTCTCTCACTGTCCACTCTGCCTGTCAAAAAGTAAAAAATAAAAAAATAAAGAAGATAAGCATGTTAACTTTTACCTATAACTTGGTTCAAGTTTCCTTAACGATAACGTCAGTTCATGACTTTGGCTATTTTTATTTTGTTTCTCATATTTGGGCATAGGCTGTGATTCCGTCATCACTGTCCATAGAACAGACTGAGGTGCTGTGTGGGGCATTGAGATATCAGCCTGGCATTTATTTGTATTTATTTGAAAGGAGAGAGAGAGAGAGAGAGAGAGAGAGAGAGAGAGAGAGTCCTCCGTCCTCTGGTTCATTCCCCAGGTGGCTGCAACGACCAGGGCTGGGCCAGGCTGAAGCCAGGAACAAGGAACTCCATCTGAGCTTCCCATGTGGGTAGCAGGGGCCCAAGCACCTGAGTCATCATTTGCTACGTGTCCAAGTGGATTCGCAGGCCTTGAGCTGGCGCTCCCATGGGATGTTGGCATTGCAGGCAGAGCTGGACCTGCTGCACCGCAACTCTGGCCTCATCATTTCTGGATTCTTTAAAAAATCATCTAAAAATATTGAATAGATTCCATTTTATGGATGTAGCAGCATTTATGTAACCACGGACTGTCTGGCCTAGTGCTGCTCAGGAGAACCACTGAGCTGCCCATATGGAGCCACATGGATACGCTTGGGTTGGAGACAATCCATGGCATGGATTTTGCCTCTTAAAGCCGAGTGACCTTAGCACATTCCTTGACTTTTGGGAGCGTGGGTATTCCCACCTGGGCCAAGGACAATGTAATCAAAGGCTCAGCTCCCAGGGGTGCTGGGAGCATTAAATGCAGGTGAATCACCAGGCAGCCCCAGTGTTGATCACAGTTAGCATTATTGTTGACAGCTGCTGAGAGTTAGCTTGGCTCTCTTGGACTAGTTTTCTGCAAGGGAGGCTTGGAGCCACAGCTGCTTTGTTTGGGGCTCTACACAGTGTTTTCAAACTCCAGGTACTCAAGTGTTGCCTGGGTCCTATGGAAGGGTCTGGGTGGGTCTGTGAACCTGCATTTCAGAGTAGTTCCCAGCGGTGCTGACGCCTCTGGTCTGAGTGGAGAGAGTTTGTCCCACATGGGTGTCTTCCCAGGGACTCATTCGCACCTGGGCTCTGTCTTCTCCTACATTTTTTGTGGAGGGGGGCGATATGGGAGGGCTGGGGTTGGCTGAGGCCACAGCAGTGCTTGGGGGCCTGCTCATCTCCTGCAGGGGTGCTGAGCAAGGCTCAAGAAATGAGATTACCACCTGCGATGCCAGGACCTGCAGTCGCCATGAGGGGGCTGCATTTCTAGGTGTCTGGCCACACCCCCATGCAGGTCATACCCTTCCGCTCCCAGGACCCTGCCATTGGCCTTGCTCTCAGCAGGCCACCCTGTCTCCTCCTACAGTGTGTTAGCTGACAGCACCAGCTCCCTCTCAGCATCTGGCCCCTTCCCCTCGTTTCTCTGGGTCTTGTGCCCCGCCCAGAGGAACAGCTTCCTGTCATCACCACTCAAAGCTATGCTTTGCTGTGTCTTGCCCCGCCCCCATACCAGCAGCAAGTGTTTTTTAAAGATTTATTTATTATTTGAAAGTCAGAGTTACACAGAGAAGGAGAAGCAGAGAGAGAGAGAGAGAGACAGAGACAGAGAGACAGAGAGAGACACAGAGAGAGAGACAGAGAGGTTTTTCATCCATTGGTTTACTCCCTAGTTGGCTGAAATGGCTGGAGCTATACCGATCCGAAGCCAGGAGCCAGGAGCTTCTTCCGGGTCTCCCACACGGATGCAGGGGCCCAAGGACCTGAACCATCTTCTACTGCTTTCCCAGGCCATAGCAGAAGTGGAGCAGCCAGGACTTGAGCTGGTGCCCATATGGGATGCTGGCACTTCAGTGGCTTTACCCCCTACGCTACCGCACCGGCCCCAGGAGCACGTGTTTAACATCAGCCCCTTCCCTTCACTGGCTGTTCACTCTGTAGGGCCAGGGACCACAATTTCTCTTATGGTAACGCCAGGATTTCCTGTTCTTATACCAGTGCCCAGGTGACCATCCTCGAGCATTGGTCCAGGGAAGGAGTCAAATGAATGCTGCTGGCTCTCAAATCCATATGGCTACATCAGACCTCGGCTTCTTGCTGGTTTGTGCAGCATTTGATATCACTGGGCTGTGCCACCAGTAATCCAGGCTCAGTGAGTCCAAAAGCAAAGTCATCATCTTCTCACTGCAGTGAATCCAGGGCCCCTGGCACCTGGGTCTCCAATCTGGAAACCTGGGGTTGGTACTGAGTTTCCTGATTGAATGAGCAGCCTCCCTACCCAATTACACTCCATCTCTCACCACTCCGTCCACCCTGTTTCTTTTCCTAGGGCTCAGGGTGGATCCAGGTGAGGATATGCCAGCAGGTGCTGTTTCCCAGGTACCTAATCTTTGGAACCAAGAATGGGTCATGAGCTGCTCTGCTTCAGCCACAGGACCTCAGGGGAAAGCCAGGGCCAGGAGCCCAGCCTGCCCTCACGTCTCAGTTTGTTTCCAAGTAGGCGAAGGAGGTGAGTGGATTTCGCCCCCAACAGGTGTCCAGGTCTCCTCATTGCCAGAGATAAAAGTACAAGTAAATATCCCAGCTTGCTGTGTGGTTTACATGAGAAGCACAATCTAATCCAGATATTGTTGCAAAGTAAGAAACAAGAATTCTACCAATTGAAAGTAAGCAACAATACCAAAACCTGTCTACAAAACAGAACACCAAGATTTTGTGTAAAAATATTGCCCAAAAGCTGTCTATAAAAGTGCCTACCATGGTGGGCACTGGGACACGGCAGGTTGACCTGCCACTTGGGTTGCCTGCATCCCATATCATGGTGCCTGATTCGAGTCCTGGCTATTCTGATTCCATCCCAGAGTCCTGCTAATGCACCTGGCAGGCAGCTGGAGATGGCCCAGGCACTCATATTCCTGCCTCGCATGTGGGAGACCCGGATGGGGTTCCTGGCTCCTGGCTTTGGCCTGGCCTAGCCCTGGCTGTTGTGGGTGTTTGGGGGAGTGAAGCAGCGGATGGAAGATATTTCTTTCTCTCTTTCAAATACATACATATATATATATATATATATATATATATATATATATATATATTTTTTTTTTAAGAGGAGAAGCCGGGACTAGAACCCAGTGCCCATATGGGATGCCAGCGCCACAGGTGGAGGATTAGCCAAATGAGCCACAGCGCCGGCCCCCATACATATATATTTTAAAAAAAATCATTTACTAAAAGTGATAGACACAATAACACAGTCTAGGGAAAGATGCCTCCTCACTTATTCCTAATACTATGAGTGGGAAATGTCTAAGGCAAACACATAGCTCATCTCCCCTAAATTCAAACCCAATAGAAGAGAGGATGGAAGGGGCCACCCTGGACTCCAGCCCTGCTCCACTATCATAAGGAACTTTAGAATCTGAAAACAATGTTTTATTTCTGCGTTGGGTAAGCTCAGGTCCCACATTCAATGTCAATCACATAAAGTCAGTAAGAGTACATTAACTGGGTCCAGGTTTGGAGGAGCAGTCTCAGAGCTTCCAGGCATAACCCTGTATTTTTTTTTTAAGATTTATTTATTTATTTGCAAGTCAGAGCTACACAGAGAGAGGGAGGGAGAGAGAGGAAGAGGGAGAGGGAGAGGGAATGGGAGAGGGAGAAAGAGAGAGAGAGGTCTTCTATCTATGGTTCACTCCCCAGTTGGCCGCAACAGCCAGAGCTTCACCGATCTGAAGCCAGGAGCCAGGAGCTTCCTCTGGGTCTCCCACATGGGTGCAGGGGCCCAAACATTATGGGCCATCTTCTACTGCTTTCCCAGGCTATAGCAGAGAGCTGGATTGGAAGTGGAGCAGCCGGGTCTTGAACCAGCACCCATATGGGATGCCAACGCTTCAGGCTAGGGCGTTAACCCATTGTGCCACAGCACCGGTCCCATAACCCTGTCTTCACACCCAAGCCTGGGCCACAAGCTGTGAATAAATGAAGGCAGATGGATCTCCCAGGCCCAGGCAATGGCTTTGGAATTTTTTTCCAAGTGTTCCTGTGTTGTTGCTCCCAAGTCAGGGGCTCCCTCCAGAGCCTGGGCTATGCCTGCAGTGATGAGACTGACTCAGGGGCAGGCAGTCTCCTCTTCAACCCAGGAGTCCTTTCATGTTCCCAGCGCCCAGGTGGGTCTGCCCCGGGGCCCTTCCTTCCACGGCTAGGCACCCCCAGCATCCAAGCAAGGAGCTGAGGCCTTGGAAACTCCCTAAAGGTTTGCCAGGCCAGCTGCTCCTGGCTTGGTAGCACCAGAGGAGCAGCACCCAAAGCCAGACTCCTCTAATGCAAACCCTAAAGTAAGCTGTACACCAAGTCCACCTGATGAAGCACAGGGCAATAGCAGGGAGATGGCGGCCCTCATGGAGGCAATGAGTGGATGCAAGGCATACATGTGACAGTGGCCTCCGAAGGCCTTTTGGACAGCCTGGGGGCCAGTGTGCTGCCTTCTTGGAGGTTAACCTCTGCCTTTACAGTTACTTCTCCCATGGCCTGGGAATGGGGATATCCTTAACTTTGGAACTGAGGCAGGTCTCCGGGCCACTAGAATACAGAACAACTGCTGGACAATGACGCTGGGAAGTCCAGTGGCCAAGTCCCTGGGGAAGTGACTATAAAACGGGGAAGTAAAGGGGGAGTTTAGATGCTGCCCTTGGCCTCTGCGGCTGCCCTGAGATGTGTGAGCTGTCCGAGCAGGTGGAGCACACGGCCGCTCATCTGAGTGGCAGCTACACAGGGCTGCACAGCTGCCCTAGGACCCATGGCTAGGGAGCTGTCCAAGGTTGCTGAGAGCGGGCACCACCTCTGCTCCATTCCATTCCATTGGTTCACTTGTCTGTCTCTATGACTTACCACATTGTCTCATCACCACCGCAGCTTTATAACAAGTCTTGAAATCAGGGAGTCCTGATTCTGGACAGAAATGTCTGCTTGGTTGGGATCATATTGGACCTGTAGATCAATTAGGAGAGAATGGGCATCTTAATAACACTGAGTCTTTTGACCCACAAATCTGATTCATGCCTCCTTTAGCTTCTCTCCACAGTGTTTTGCAGTTTTTTTTTTCCAAATTTTTGTTAGATTCATCCTCAAGTTTCTCATTTTCTGATGCTATGTTACGTTCTTCTGAAATCTCAGTTTATGATTGTTTTTATTACTGGCATGCAGAATTATTTTTCCATGTATCACTCTTGTGGTCTGCAAACTTGCTACAGTTAGTAGTTGTAATCGTTTTAAAGCAGTTTCCACGGGAACTGGAGATCATTATGTGAAGTGAAATAAACCAGTCACACAAAGGCAAGCACTGCATGTTCTCTTTCGTATGCAGAAGTTCCATCACTAACTGTGATGTTTTTGTTGGTGTTTTGTAGACGTTCCCTATTAGGTTTTAAAAGGTTCCTTTTATTTATATTTCACTGTCTTTCTTAAAAAAGATTTATTTATTTATTTGAAAGTCAGAATTACACAGAGAGAAGGAAAGGCAGAGAGAGAGAGTCTTTCATCTGCTGATTCACTCCCCAGTTGGCTGCAATGGCTGGAGCTGTGCCTATCTGAAGCCAGGAGCCAGGAGTTTTTTCCTGGTCCCTCATGTGGATGCAGGGGCCCAAACACTTGAGCCATCTTCCACTGCTTTCCCAGGCCCTAGCAGAGAGCTGGATTGGAAATGGAGCAGCCAGGACTTGAACTGGCACCCATATGGGATGCCGGCACTGCAGGTGGCGGCTTTACCCACTAAGTCATGGAGCTGGTCCCTCTATTTCACTGTCTTATTAAGAATGAATGCTGGATTTTTTTCCAAATGCTTTTTCTACATCCCTTGAGATGAAAATATGATTTTTTTCTGTTTTATTTTGTTAATGTGGAGATGGCACTGGTTGATTTTGGAAAGCTATGTCAATCTTGCTCTCTTAGGATAAGCCCCACTTGGCCATGGTGTACTGTTCTTTTTATATATGATTGGATTGGATTTACTAAAAATTTGTTAAGAATTTTATATCTTTGTTCACAAGGGATGTTGGTCTATGGATTGTTTTGAACGTCTTTTTCTGGTTTTGGTGTTGGATGATGCTGGCTGGTTACAACTGGTTGGGAGGTACTCCATTCTCTTCTGTTTCTTGGAGTTGGTTTTTGTAGGCCTGGTATTATTTCCCCCTTGACTGTTGGGTCAAGTGAATTGGTAAATTTCTCTGTGCCTGGAGTTTTCTATGTAGAAAAGTTTTAACCACAGCTTTGCTTTCTCACAGGTGCAGCGATAAAAAGGTTGACTATTTCTTTTTTAGCGAGATTTCATAGTATTTTTTCCCTTCAATAAACTTGTCTATTTCACCTAAATTTTCAAGATTAGGGGCATAATTTTGTTTCAAACTCTTCCAGCACCCCCTTGTCTTGATTACATTTGCAAAGGCTATTTCCAAATCAGATCATGGTCACTCAGTGAGACCTGAATTTTTGTGGAATGATATTCAGCTCCGTACAATAGCACTTCCTTGTAAGGCCTGTGGGAAAGTGTCTCGTTCACAGTTTTGATAATCCGTGAGCTTTCTCTCTCTCTCTCTCTGGTTGTGGATTTAACAGTATTATTATTTTTCTGAGGAACTGGCTTTTAGTGTCATTGGTTTATATATATTTGTTTTTTATTTTGTTGTCCATATCCTACATCTATTAATTTCCTTATTATACTTACTTTGAGTTTAATTTTCTATTGTCTTCTAGTTTCTGGAGGTGGAAGTTGATATCCTTGATTTGAGACTTTTCTTCTTGTCTACCACAGGTGTTTAGTGTTCTAAATACTTTTAGTAGTCTCTTATTGGCATCCTGCACATTTTGATATGTGTGCTTTCATCCTCATTGACTTCTAGATCATTTCTAACTTGACTTTTGATTTCTTCTTTGTTTCATGTGTTAATTAAAGTGTGTTTCCAGATATCTGGGATATCTTTCTGATACTGATTTCTCAGGGAATTCCTTTGTGGTCAGAGAACAGGCTTTGTATTCCTTGAATCATCTTGAATTTAGACAGAGCTGTTTTCTCACAGTGAAGTTCTGAGTATTTGAGAAGAATGCTTGCTCTGTTTTTTTTTTTTTTTTGTTGTTGTTGTTGTTGCCTAGAGTGTTCTGTAAATGTTTTGGGGCATATTGGATGATAGTGTCATTCAAATCTTCCATATTTTAGAAAAAAAAAACCAAAACAGTGCATGAGCACTGGATGGAGCTGAGCCAAACGAGAGAGAGGTGCACAAATCCAGGGTCACAGAGGGTAATTTATTGGAGAAATTGAAGACAGAAGCATTATTTTAGGAAGATGGAAAAGAGGAAAGGTGTTATGCACTGGGGATCTGTGACTCGCTAGAATGCTCTTGGGGTTTGTCACAAAGACTTACCATTCTGGGCACCAGATAAGAGACTTTCCTGGTGTCAGAACACAGGGGCAGTTTCTCTCAGCAAATTTGTTCACCCCGTGGGGTTTTCAGTGAACACCGGGTCACCTAGAGGGCACAATGGTGGTTAGCACCAAGAAAGCTATGGTAGAGCTGCATCCCTACCACATTTTTGCTGATTTTCCGTCTACTTATTCTTTTTAAAGAATTATTTATCTGGGGCTGGTGCTGTGGCATAGCAGGTAAGCTGTCAACTGCAGTGCCAGGCATCCATATAGGTACCAGTTTGAGTTCTGGCTGCTCCACTTCTGATCCAGCTCCCTGCTGATGGTCTGGGAAAGCAGCAAAAGGTGGCCCAAGAGCTTGGGCCCCTGCACCCACCTGGGAGACTGAAGGACCCTTGCAGGGGGACAAGAAATTAGGCCTGGTCTCAGGCGAGAGCAAATACCAGAGGTTTCTTAAAGTCAGAAAAAGCAAGATGTTCCTCAGAGAGTGGCAGGCAGAACATTCTCTGGGTTGGGTAATTCCCAGAAGGAAAAACAACCCCCACTCAGAGCAGAGCTACCCCTCCCCTTCAGAAAGTCCCTAGGCACGCACTTATGACGTCCTTGCGACCGACCAATCCAGTGCCACCTCTGCATTTTATTCCAGCATTCTCTGCCAGCATTTTTCGCCAGCATTCTCCAATATGCTAATTGTTCTTCCGAACCAACCAATCCTGTAACACCTCTGCATTCTCCGCCAGCATTTTATGCCTGCATTTTATGCCCGCATTTAGCAATATGCTAATTTTTGCCTATAAAACCGGTGTGTAGCTGTTGTTTGGGGCTCCTCACCACCTGAGGTGGAGGGCCAGTTTGTGCAAATGCTCAATAAAATCCTCATGCTTTTGCATCAACTTGTCTGAAGTCCGGGTCTTTGGGCGTCCTCCCGAACAAGTGGGCATCCCAATAATTGGGGGTCCAACAAGACCTGGATGGAGTTCCTAGCTCTTGGTTTCAGCCTGGCCCAGCCCTGGCTGCTGCAGCCATTTGGAGAGTGAACCACCAGTTGGAAGATCTCTCACTGTCTCTCTCTTTCTCCCTCTCTTTCTGTAATTCTGATTTATTTATTTATTTATTATTTCAGAGGGAAGGTGAGGTTGGGAGAGTGAGAGCAAGAGCAAGAGAGTGAAAGATATGGTGAGATATTTTACCTATTGGTTTATTCCCCAGATACCTGAAATGGCAAGGGTTGGGCCAGGCTAAAGCCAGAAGCTGAGAACTCAATCCAAGTCTCCCATGTGTGTGGCAGGAGCCCCGTCACTTAAGCCATCACCAGTACTCCCCAGGGTGTACATTACAGGAAGCTGGAATTGGGAACAGAGCTAGGGCTTGGGTCCAGGCACTCTGCTGAGAAGCAGACATCCTAACCAGTGTCTCAGCTGATAGATCTATGATCACCTCCTCTGTCTACTCACTCTTTCAATTATTATTTTTTATGTTTTACAGAGTTAGTGTGAGAGAGAGACAGAGAGAAAGGTCTTCCTTTTTCCATTGGTTCACCCCACAAGTGACCGCTACAGCCAGTATGATGCGGCTGGCGTGCTACGCTGATCCAAAGCCAGGAGCCAGGTGCTTCCTCCTGGTCTCCCATGGGGGTGCAGGGCCCAAGCATTTGGGCCATCCTCCTCTGCCTTCCCAGGCCGCAACAGAGAGCTAGACTGGAAGAGGAGCAACCAGGACAGATTCCGGCTCCCCAACCAGGACTAGAACCCGGGGTGCCGGCGCTGCAGGTGGAAGATTAGCCTATTGAGCCACGACACCGGCCCACTCTTACAATTATTGAGAATGGGTATTGAGATCTCACTATAACTACAGACTTAGCTATTGTTCCTTGCAGTTCTATTTGTTTCTGATTCATGTAATTTTAAGTACTGCTAGGAAAGATATAAATGGGTTAGGTTTTTATGTCCTTGTGATGAATTATCATAAAGCAAACTTTCTGTACCATGGTGGTATCTTTATTAATATTTCTTGTGTTTATCATGATATATCTTTACTCCATTCTTTTACTTTAGCTCTTATTTTGTTATTAGAGGCAGAGAGACAGAAAGCAAGAGAGAGAGAGAGAGAGAGAGAGAGAGAGAGAGAGAGAGAGACTCTCATCTACTGATTTATTTGCCCAATGCTTGCAATGGCTGGGGCTGGGCACAGTCAAAGACAGGAGCTAGGGCTGGGCCAGAAACTCACTCCAGATTCCTAGCATGGATGCAGGAACCCAGTTACTTATCACCACCCTGGATCTGCATTAACAGGAAGCTAGAGTCAGAAGCAGCAGCTGGGTACTGAAGCCCGGTATTCTGACATGGGACGTGTCTGTCAATTGCTAGACCAAATGCCTGCCCTCTTTCTTTGACTTTTAACTTATTTGTGTCTCTACTTAAAGTGTATTTTTTGTAGGTGGCGTATAGTTGAATGTTATTTTTTATATGATGTGACAGCGTCTGTCATTTAATTGGGGATATTTACTCCATTTATATTTAATATGATTGTTGACATTATTAGATTAAAATCTATGTTCTTGCTAATT
Organism: Sylvilagus floridanus; assembly: GCA_949820135.1. Taxonomy (NCBI): domain Eukaryota; kingdom Metazoa; phylum Chordata; class Mammalia; order Lagomorpha; family Leporidae; genus Sylvilagus; species Sylvilagus floridanus. The sequence goes on along the minus strand of OX463236.1, from coordinate 66,595,955 downwards.
ATTTATTTTTGCTGTCCCTATCTATTCTTTTTTTTTTTCAAATTTTTATTTAAAATATAAATTTCCAAGGTACAACTTAAGGATTACAATGGCTCCCCCCCCCGACTTTCCCTCTCCCCTCACAACCCTCTCCCCTTACCCGCTCCCTCTCCCCTTTCATTCACATCCAGATTCCTTTTTCAATTCTCTTTGTATACAGGAGACCAGTTCAGTATGTGTTAAGTAAAGATTTTGACCATTTGCCCTCATATAGCACCACGAAGTGAAATATACTATTTGAGTACACGTTATAGCATTGAATCACATTGTACAGCAAATTAAGGACAGAGATCCTGCATGATAAATTTTTTGAATTTGATTAATTTTTTATGCAATTTCTAATATAACAATGAGCCTTTTTTTCTTTTTCAATTATCTTTATATACAGAAGATCGATTTAGTATGTATTAAGTAATGATTACATCAGTTTGTACCCACACAGAAACACAAAGTGTAAAAATTCCACGAGAGTATTTTAGGCATGGAAAGCCAAGACACTCTGGAAAGGAAAAAAAAAAAAAGAAGACATAAATGAAAGATCTCCGCAGGTGAGATCCCAGTGGAGGGAACGGGGCCACCAAAGAAGGAGGTGCCTTTCTCCGAAGGGAGGAGAGGACCTCCACTTTGACTATGACCCTGTCGGAATTAGATCGAAGACAGCAAACCCTAAAGGCTTCCATAGCCTCGGCAACTCACAACTAGAGCCTAGGGAGATTCCTGACGCCATAAACAAGAGTGTCAAATTATTAAATCAACATCAGGAGTCACTGTGTACTTATGTCCCATGTGGGATCTGTCCTTAATGTGTTGTCCAATGTGAAGTAATGCTATAACTAGCACTGAAACGGAATTTTTACACTTTGTGTCCCTATCTATTCTTTAGTTTCCTTTTCCTCTTTCTCTCTCTTCTTTGAAATGAACTGAGTTGTCTGTTTTGTTGTTTTTGTGGTTGCTGTGTTTTATAGTATACATGTTAACTTATCATGGTCTGACTTGCGCTTGCACAGGCCTGAGAGTGTGCGATCCTGAAATTTTGTGCCCCAGATTCCTCTCTTACCTCACCCTTGTCCTGGTTCTGTTCTGCATGTCTTTTTATATGGCAGTTCTAACATCGGTGTCAGTGTTGATTGATTTATTTTTCCGTTCTCAATTCTGTTTTCTTGCTTCTTTGCACACTTGCTGACTTTTGATGGATACTCTACATTATGGTTTCCTTTGTTGGGTTCTGGCTATTTTTATACTCCTATAAATATTCTTGAGCTTTGTTTTGGGACACAATTCAATTCTTAGAAACCATTTGATCCTTTTGAGTCTCGCTTTTAAGATTTGTTAGGGGCATGGCTCATTCTAAGTCAACATTCACATTATTAGGGCTTCATGGATCTTGAAGTTTTTAGTACAGCTGGTGGGAACAGCTGCTATTCTCAGGTGCCAGGAGTTGTTACCGCCAATCCTTTGGAGTGATTCTTTCCTTGAGCTAGGGGCGTGTTCTCAGAAGCATGCACTGAGCAGTTCTCAGCTGAGGACTGAAGCAGCCTCTCTATGGGTATCTGGAGTTTTCCTTCCAAGGAGCTCTCTCCTGCTCGGTGCTCTCTTTTATAGTGTCTGAGGATCTTGGCCTACCTGGCCTCTCAACTCCATCTTCTCAACGTAGGGAGTCAGCCAGGCTCCTACAGAATGCTCCCCTTGTTTATTTCTTGTCCTGGGAATTCTCAGGACAGTCAACAGTGGCAAACCTTTGCTTTGTTTGTTTTCCCACTTTTTGTGGTTTTGGCTGAAATGGACAATGCAGTCCCTGCGGAGTTCCCACTGTGCCCGTTGAGCAGCCTGGTTTTCAGCATGCACACCACTTGCAGGAGCCACGTGGAGAAGCTCAAATCCACGTTCTCTTCAGTTTGTCCTGTGAGCAGTATGCTCTCACCTTCCAGAACACTTTAAATTATGTTTGTGCTACTTAAAAGTCAGGACATAATTCTTCCCTTGAGATTTTATTTTCTTTCACCCTTAGTGCAATTAATTTGTCAATGAGTCATTACAGATTCCAACTACTGGTTTCACCATGCATGAATGAGAATTATCACTTTGTAGATGTTTAATTTATAAACTGTAAATGTGTTTAACTGCTCACTTGTAGTACACACACACAAACACACAAAGTACAGCATTCTTAAGGATGTTGAAAAATAGAAAGCGTGTCGAGCTTTGAATGAGACAGACTGGGCTTTTGTGGCTCCGTGCCTCTCCTCTGCATTCTTATTTTGTAAGCAGTAAATCAGAAATGCAAAGCCCAGGAACAGTCAGGAGGCGTCGGCAGCCCCCTGCCCGCTCCTTCTCCCCATCAAGCCTGGAAGCCACCACCTCGCCCTCATTGGATGCAATTCCCTGTGGGTGAAACAGGCCACACACAAGGGGGAATCAGGCTCCTCTTTTTTTCTGAAATGCACTGAAATCCCTTTGTGGGCTGAGGATGCCGTGGGCAGATGAACAGCATCTTGTCGCCAGGTTTTGCAGGCAACGTTTCGCCATCTGGAGTTGTCTCGCATCAGGGACGGCTCCTGCCCAGGTGCCAGGTCTGAGTCACCAGCACCTTCCTGCATGCATAGCTCCACTGGGTGGCAGGGATCTCGAGGGACTGAGGACAGAGCTCCCTGCTGGAAGGAGGACGAGAGACTTGGATGCGGTCATGGGGCTGGCAGGGGCTGGCTGGGGCTTCAGCTCTTCTCTGCTGGTCCTAATGCTGCGCTGGTTCCTTTGCGAGGAAGCGTTCCGTCCTCGCGGAGACGCGTTTGTCGTGAATGAAGACAGATCAGTCGACTCGTGTGGGGTTCATCTGGATTGTGACCCACACAGTGGGGGACTCAAACGTGTGCAGTGCCACCCTAACACTGCTGGCCCTGGAGAGGGGCAACAGAAGCGCGTGGAAGGATCTGTTCTCTCCGCGTGGAAGGATCTGTTCTCTCCGCGTGTATGAGGCGGCGCTGCTGACAATAGCTGTGCTCCATCTCTGCCGCTAAGACCTCAAATCCAACCCCTCCCTGCCCCAAGGGGCTGAACCCGCCATCAAAGATGAATCGTGTTTCTCTATTTGTGGGAATCGGAAAGACAGAACTAGAAAAAAGAATTTTTAGATTCCCTGAGTCCTCCCAACAAGGACAATGGATGCTAACATTTAAGGGTAATTGACTGGCGCTGCAGCTCACTAGGCTAATCCTCCGCCTGTGGCGCCGGCACCCCAGGTTCTAGTCCCGGTTGGGGCGCCGAATTCTGTCCCAGTTGCTCCTCTTCCAGGCCAGCTCTCTGCTGTGGCCCGGGAGTGCAGTGGAGGATGGCCCAATGCTCATGCCGTGTACCCGCATGGGAGACCAGGAGAAGCACCTGGCTCCTGGCTTTGGATTGGCGCAGCGTGCTAGCCATATCGGCCAAAAAAGGAAGACTTGTCTCTCTGTCTCTCTCTCTCACTGTCTAACTCTGCCTGTCAAAAAAAAGGTAATTTTTCCATTTTTCATTTAGGGTATTCTTTTTTTTTTTTTTTTTTGCTTTCTCATTTTCTTTATATAAAGTGACCATATTCCATATGCAACTTCATATTCAGTAGTTTTCATCCTACATCAAAATGGTTTCCTCCTATGTTTATTCTAAGTTCTCTATAAAAATGGAGCTTAGTGACTGCAGAACATCCGGTTCAGGACTCGGTTATGGAAATGTGGCTTTCACTGCTACTGAATTCTGGAACTGGAATGACTGGAACAAGGCTTAGCATACTTGACAACATATTGTTTTCAATATCAAAGGAAATGCATGAACACTGTAAAGAAATGCACACAGAAAAGTCATCCAAAGCCCACAACAACAGAAAATTAAAAGCCAGCTTCTCCCCCTGACTGCTCTCAGCCCCACTTCTGAACCCGCTGTTGTGGTTAACCGTTTGTAATCCTTGTTTTTCTGGGGACTGCCTTTCCAGCTGTAACTCAAGAGTTGTCAGACATTGTAATATGTTTCTAGGGATTTCAATTCTAGAATTAACAGTGATGGTTCTTTGTCACTGGCTAAGTACCCTAAGTGGCATGGACATGTATTATGTGGACATAATTTACAATAAAAGTGCCAGCTCTTTTTCTTTGGCTGATAACACAATATTGAAGACTGATTATAAAGAGAAGAGGTTTATCTGGGTTCACCGTTCAGGTGCAAGGTCACGGGCACAAGGTCTGGGATGGCTGTCTTGTTGGCAGAGTCCTGAGGTGGTGCAGCATGGCAAGAGACAGGGACATGCATGTCCACCTGTGCGCGCTCTCTCTCTCTCTGATTCATTTATTTATTTGAAAGGCAGAGTGACAGAGGAAAAGAGAGAGAGATCTTCTACCCATTGATTCACTACCCAAATGGCTACAACAGCCAGGGGTGGGCCAGACCAAAGCCAGAAGCCTGGAACTGCATCTGAGTCTCCTATGTGGGTGCAAGGGCTCAAGCACTTGGGCTATCTTCTGCTGCCTTCCAAGGTGCATTAGCAGGGAACCGGATCAGAAGCGGAGCAGCCGGGTCTCGAATGGGCTCTGTGATATGGGATGATGACACTGAAAGCGGTGCCTTAACCAGCTGCACAGGTACCTTAACAATGCCAGCCCTTCTCTCTTCTGATAAGAAGCCACCAGGATTCCGTCATGGGGGTCCACCCTAACGGCCTGATCTAATCCTTATCGTTTCTTCAAAGCCTCGTCTCTTAACACCACAGTTGGATCAAGTCCTCACCCTCTTAACACCGCAAAAAAGGGGTTCAATTCAACTCAGTGTCCCTTGAGGGACACCCAGACCCCACCCAGCCCGCAACCACATGCCAGCGTTGCCTGTGCTCATGATTTGCCCATCTCTAATGCTCTGCTCCTTGGCCCACGCCCTGGAAGACTGTCCTGTGATGCCTCCTACACAGCGTGAGGAACAAGCATGCGCACCTGCTCCACACTCCTCGCCTCCCCTCCCCCTTTCCTGCTCTCAATTGCCTCTTCTCACTGGCGTCTCTGACGTTTGTGTCTCTCTAAGCTTTCAGCAAGGCTGCCTCTGTAGCTGCGGTGGTGACCAGGACGAAGAATTTCCCAGATGAACAGCTTATCGAGCAGATGGGTCTTGCGAGAGGCGCTTGCTCAACAGGAGGCCCACTGGGTAGGGTGACACCTGCCCTGTCTTCCCACCGCCCACTGTACTGAGTCTTATGAGCTCCTTGGTGGGCACTGGGATGAGGAGGACATCCCCTGCCTGTCCACAGGCTCCTCTTCCTCCTTCTCAGGGGCTGTGTGGTTAGATCTTTGGTGGCTGCTCCCTGGGGAGGTGGGGAGGAGTGGATGCCCACTCCATGCATGACCCCCATGCTCCAAGCTGTCTCCAGCACCTCAGCCATGGTTGCCCGGTGCCCCTGGCTGGAAGGTTCAGAGCCTTGGATCCTCCGTGTTCTAGTCTGGAAAGTGGTAGAACAAGGCTCCCTTCTCAGCACTTACCTGCAGGGATGCCAAGCCTGGGTTGGGGACTGTAGGTATGCACCCTGTTCACCTTGACCCCAAGGACAGGCCATTTGCAGGCGGGACCTTGAGGAAGTGATGATGACGCTGGAGGGTGGAGCTGTGGAATGAGGTTAGTGTCCATCCAAGGAGACATGAGGGGACTGTGGTTGTGGTGCAGCCCTTTGAGCTGAGGCCCATGAACCGCCATCCCATATCAGAGTGCTGGTTCAGTCTCTGGCTGCTCTGCTTCTGACACAGCTCCCTGCTAATGCACCTGAGAAGGCAGCAGAAGATGGCCCAAGTGCTTGGGCCCCTGCCACCCATGTGGGAGACTTGGATGGAGCTCCTGGCTCCTGGCTTCAACCTGTCCCAACCCTGACCATTGTGAGTATTTGGGCGGTGAACCAGTGGATGGAAGATCTTTTTCTCTCTCTTTCTTGATCTGCTTTTCGAATAAATGAGTAAGTCTATATTTAAAAAAAGACAAAAACAGGGGCCATGGCTGTGGTGCAGCGGGTTAAAGCCCCTGCCTGCAGTGCCGGCATCCCCTATGAACACCGGTTTGAGTCCCGGCTGCTCCTCTTTGGATCTAGCTCTCTGCTTATGGCCTGGGAAAGGAGTGGAAGATGGCCCAAATGCTTGGGCTCCTGCATCCACATGGGAGACCCAAAAGAAGCTCCTGGCTCCTGGATTTGGATCGGCCCATCTCCAACCATTGTGTCCATTTAGGGAATAAACCAGCAGATGGAGGACCTCTTTCTCTCTCTGCTTCTGCTTCTCTGTAACTCTGCCTTTCAAACTTTCAAATAAATAAATAAATATTTTTAAAAAATAAGTGAAAGTCACTTTGTGTTGTTATGTGAGGGCAAACTGTTGAAATCTTTACTTAATATATCGTAAACTGATCTTCTGTATATAAAGAGAATTGAAAATGAATCTTGATGTGAATGGAAGGGGAGAGGGAGCGGGAAAGGGGAGGGTTGCGGGTGGGAGGGAAGTTATGGGGAGGAAGCCATTGTAATCTATAAGCTGTATTTTGGAAATTTATATTCTTTAAATAAAAGCATTATAAAAAATAAAAAAAAAATAAGTGAAAGTAATGTTACCCACGTGCGGGCAGTGTTGGGTGTGGCCATTGGCAGGTATGATGTAGAAAAATTCACCAGAGAAGGGCTGGGGTGCGGGTGCTGGGGGTGGGGCCTGGGCCCTGTCCCTCTCTGGCTCGGGCTGGCAGGCCTGGGGTCTGGCCTCTCTGGTCACCCGACTCTCTCTCCCTCTTGAGTCTGAGCAGTCACATCTCTAGCGTTTCCTCGTGTTCCCAGTCCCTGAACACGGATGCTCAGTGGGCATCCTGGGGTGAGAAGACAGCAGCATGGCGCAAAAGGGAGACTCTGTGGGGCTCTTGTCCAGTATGGCCGGGCAGGGACAGAGGCAACAGCTGCCCAAGAGGGGGTCCTGGAGTGGGGGGCACACACAGACCCTTCAGCCTTCAGCAGGGCTCCCTCCTCCTGGGTCCTCCCAGCTGCACCAGATGGGAGGATCTTCCATTCTCCAGCAGGTGCAGCCTCAGGAGTGTGGCCTGGGAGTTGGGCTGGTGGCTGGTTCTCAGTCCCTGAGCCACACTGTGGTACAGTAACTCTGCTGTCCTCTGTTGACCTCTGAGGGGTCCCTAGGAAACCTGCCAGCAAGGTTTGCAGAGCCTGATCCACCCTTCCACCCCTACTGTCTGGCTGCACCCACCACTAGCTTTGTCACTTCCGCCCTCAAACAACCCAGCAGGTGGGAAATCCCATCTTCCCTTCTCTGTTGCTGGGGCTTGGCCCCGGGGCAATCCATTTGTTGGCTCACTCATACGTGCAGCCCTGAAGGAGTATCTCCAGTGAGGTGCCAGCCTCTGAGCGACTAAGACCACGGGGAAACCTGTGGGCTGTGACTGTCACCATGGACATAGTGGCATCAGTAGGAGGAGTCTCAATGGCGGGGCTCAGGGTGGGTGCTGGGGGGGGAGGCGACTCAACCTTTCCAGGCCAGTGAGGAAATTGAATGAGGCTTCAACTGGTGGGAAGAAGGAGAGGAGCTACCCTGAGCAGGGGCTGTGCTGCGAATGCTGGGGAGAGAGACAGAGACTGTGGCCAGCCGCAGTGCTGGGCTGCAGACCCTGCTCTGGCTGGGGCACAGAGGCTGATGGGATGGGAAGAGGAGAGGGTTCCTTCCAGGACAGCTGGGGATGTCTTTGCATTATTCTCTTGCTCAAAATAGAATTATCTTTTGAAATCACATTTGACGAGCGGGCCCAGGCATCTTGCCTAGGCTGTCTGCAAGGAGCCGGCATCCTCGCCTACAGATTCCCTCTTTTTTTTTTTTCCTCACAAAGGAAGAAGGAGGTAGGGTTCTGTGGGTGCAAAAGCAAGTGGGAGGGCGGAAGGAGAAGTGTGAGCTGATGAGTTTAGAACCACGAGGCCAGGCAGGGTGGGGCGGAGGAAGCCGGAATAAAAGCCACAGCGTGGCCTGAAGCTGGTGTGTCCCAATTGGAGATTGTGTGTGTGTGGGGGTGCTGGCAGGGAGCCCCACTTCTCATCATGGCATCCGGCTTCTGGGCGCTGTCTCTGGGCAGGTGCGGGAGGTGGGGCAGGGTCTGTGGATCCTGGGGGGGGGCAGGTGCTGTCCCCCAGTGTGTGTAGCCATCTGGCAAGGAGATGGTGGGGCTCAAGGTGCAACTCTCAGCGGGGACATGCAGGGGAGCTGGGGAGGGACTGGGAGCCAGAGAAGTGGGTAAAAGTTTTCCAGGCAAACCCGTCCAGTTTCCGGCCCTGAAAAGGGAGCTCATCGTTTAGTACTACTAATGATGACCATATTTGAAAGGTAGAGTTACAGAGAAAGAGAGATATAGAGATAGATCCACGGGTTTGTTCCCCAGATCGTGACGGGCTCAGCAGCCTGTGTCTGTGCCTTCCGCCCCCACTGCACCCCAAAGCAACAGGCTGTGTGTGATGTGTGCAATCTGGAAGGCCTGGGAGGAAAGGCAGACGGTGGGAGCCCCAGGAATCTGGGGACGTCTCTGCTGCATCAGGCAGGCCTGGCTCATGTCCTCCTGGCCAGGGGCTGCCTTCCCTTGGTCACTCCCCAGCAACCTGGCTCAGGGCAGCCACATGGGAGGAGTGTAGTCCTCTGTGGCTGGCCACGTGCCTGCCTTTGAGCATCCGTGGGCACCCAGGAGGCGGGGGCGGCGGCTGTTCTGGGCTGCTGGGCGCTGACTGCAGTGGGAAAGTGTAGAAGGCAAATGCTCTTCATTCGTGAGTTCGTGGAGGTGTTGGCCCAGGCAGAGTTCGATCAATGCGAGCTCAGTGTCCTCGGCCCCATCTCACAACCCTGTTCCTCAGCAGCGCTGCCCATACTGGGGCCCCTGGTCCCCCACCCCGTTCCTGCAGGTGTCCAGCTCACCCTGCCCCCGCCTCTGCCCAGATCCTGCGCCTGCCCTTCCCATCCAAGGAGAGAATCGCCCTGCCCCCAGCCCTCCTGCTTCCTGTTTGTGTCTCCCCCACTGCGCTTGCTACCTCTAGAGTCTCCCCCACTGGAAGGTGAACAACGTGTGAACAGGAATTCATTTTCTCAACGGCTAATATCCCTGGAGTTCACAGCACCGCCCGCATGCTCACACGTTGACAGGGCGACAAGGCTGGAGCTCTCTGTTGGCGTCCAGGAAGCATCGGCCATAGGCTGCAGTGTGCACCGGGTGAGTCGCTATGAGGTTTTGTCCAGCTTAGCAGCCAGCTGTGCAAACTCCAGCTGCACAGTCCCGGGCAGGCAGCCAGCAAGGGCAGAGCCAGCTCAGCACCGCTCAGGTTCAAGCTTGGGCCCAGTTTCCTTGGTTAAGTACCTAAGCTCTTAGCCTCAGCGTTCTCATCTGTGAAGTGGGAAGGCTAACACACCTCCCTCAGTAAAAGTAGTGGTGATGGACAGATGAGTGAAGTGGGTGGGACAGGGGCCCCAGCTCTACCTCCTCTGCCCGTTGTCACTGCCCAGTGCGGATTCTTCTTTGGCTTCGATGCCTCATTTCATGAGCCTTGGACCTAGGAATACTGCTGTGTAAGTATCCCTGACATTAACATTCTTGAATTCAGCTGGGCTAGGGTCAGATGCGCCTGTCTCCTGCAGGCTCCCAGCTGACCCCGTGTGACCCTCTCAGCTCCCAGCTAGCGGGGAAGTGAGAGTTCACAGCTGGACTGAGTGACAGCTCCACCACATGCCCTGTGGCACCTCCTCCCTGCAGAGGACCTGGGAAGAGCTGGCATCCGGGGCTCCTCCCTCGCCCTTTTGGTCTGCTAAGGAGCTGGGATCCACTGCCTTCCGGGAGAGGTGGGCTGCCTGGTTAGAGGGTGTGCAGAGTGGGTCCTTTCCTGCCTGAGCCGGGGGGGAGGCTCTGTTGGCCTGCAGGACACCTGCCAGGTGTTGGGGCGCCCCATATCTAGACAGAGCCATGTGGCCAGGCAGCCTTCTCCTGGAGGGGAGTCTGCCTTTCTCGCCAGTGTTGGAAGAGCCCCCTGCCCCGTATGCAGGATCAGTCCAGCCCTGCTCTCTGACGCCAGTGATCTCGGTTTCTGACAGGCTGCAGTGGGGCCATGCTGCTGTGACAAAGAGGGGCATTTTAGCTCCTCGTCTGGAAGGAGAGTTTCCTGCTTGGAATCCAGCTGGGAGTGGAGAGCCACATAAGGACACAGGTAGGCAGACGTCTCCTGTAGCACAAGCTGGCTGGGCCTCCCACTGCCAGCCCCCTGCACCTGCATCCCAGAAAGAGGGGGCAGGAGCCAGATGGGGAAGTCCAGGCATGGATGGGGCCTGGAGGAGGGATGGGTTGGACGAGGGAGGTGAGGAAGGCGTGGGCCAGGGAGGCCAGCCTTCTCTAACCTTGTAGCAGCCCCAGTGGTGGTGGGGTGGGTAGGCTTCCCAGAAGAGTGGAGAGCGAGCTGGATCTGAGCTCTCATCAGTCAGCCTAGGGCATGGGCAGCAGCAGAGCCAGCCCAGACAGAGGAGCATGGAGCGAAGTCCCTAATTGTGGTGCATGTGGGAAGTGGGAGACCTCTTGTAGGGGCTCAGACTGGGTGGTAATGAGTTTGGACTTTACCTTGGGGGGGACACAGGGGGAAGCCCTGGAGGGCTTCAAGGTGGGCTGTGATATGGTCAGATTTGGATTGGAGATTTTTTTGAAAGATTTTATTTATTTCTTTGAGAGGTAGAGTTACAGACAGTGAGAGGAAGAGACAGGGAGAAAGGTCTTTTGTCCATTGGTTCACTCCCCAGTTGGCCGCAATGGCCGGAGCTGCACCGATCTGAAGCCAGGAGCCAGGAGCTTCTTCCCGGTCTCCCATGTGGGTACAGGGGCCCAAGGGCTTGGGCCATCTTCTACTGCTTTCCCAGGCCACAGCAGAGAGCTGGACTGGAAGAGGAGCAACCAGGACAAGAACCGGCACCCATATGGGATGCTGGTGCTGCAGATGGAGGAGTAACCTATCACACCACAGCGCTGGCCCCTGGATTGGACATTTTGGAGGCGGTAGATTGGAGGGAGGGAAACCAAGAAAGAGACAGTGGCAGTGCAGGCGCTGGGGAGGGAGTCACAGGGTGGGAGGAAATCTATGTGAGAGGTGCTAAGAGCTGGGGTGTGGTCACTGATGGGACATAGAGGAGGAGCCAAGGAGAGGAGTCCTTTGTGGCAGCTGTGGGCATAGAGCACAGAACAGGTGATCCTGCTGAGCCCCCCGGGAACATCTATTTTTTTTTTTAGATTTTAATTTATTTATTTGACAGGCAGAGTTACAGGCAGTGAGAGAGAGAGAGAGAGAGAGAGAGAGAGAGAGAGAGAGAGAAAGAGAGTTCTTCCTTCCATTGGTTCACTCTCCAAATGGCCGCTATGCCATTGGAGGGTGAACCAACAGCAAAAGGAAGACCTTTCTCTCTGTCTGTCCACTCTGCCTGTCAAAAAAAATGGCTGCTATGGCCAGTGCTACGCCAATTCGAAGCCAGGAGCCAGGTGCTTCTTCTTGGTCTCCCATGTGGGTGCAAGGGTCCAAGCACCAGGGCCATCTTCCACTGCCTTCCCAGGCCTCAGCAGAGAGCTGGACTGGAAGAGGAGCAACCGGGACTAGAACCGGCGCCCATATGGGATGCAGGCGGAAGATTAACCTAGTGCCCCATGGGGCCACCCCCCACCCCAGACTTCTTCCCCAGGTGGGGCCCAGCACAGCTAGACCGGGTAGCCAGAGGCTTTGGGGCTGGCCAGCTTGGCACCTAGCGTGCTTAAATGTTCATCACAACCAGAAATTGATGTTGGAGAACTGAACTCTGAAGACGCTGAAGGAAGTGAAGGTGGGGCTCCTGAGTGTCAGTTTGTAGTGCCTGGCCTCTGCGTGTGTCATTTGTTCCTCAGGGTACTGCTGACCAGATGTTCGGGCTATGAGGTGGCTCTGCTGTTCGCACTCCAGTGCTCCTCCTTGGCAGCTGCCTCTGTTACTCGGGGGCTGCGTGAGGAAGGTGAGGTGCAAAGATGCTTGGGGAAAAGAGTGGAGAAGTCCTGATGGATGGGAAGGCGTATGGGAGGAGTGAGCTGAGAGTCACAAGGTGGAGTGGCAGGCAGGGAAAAGCAGTGGTGCGTTTGGAGAGAGTGCTGGATTGGGGAGAAGCCACACCTTCATCCTTCCACCAGCTCTGAGAACTGGAGAACATTTGGTATCTCTGGATTTAGTGAAGCACAGATAATATAATGTATAATGTATAACGTATAACGTATAATGTATAATCATTTCCATCATCACCATCACTGTCATCTCACGGCCATCAGTATCATCATCACTGTCACCCCTATCATAAATATGACTATCACCATCGTCACCATATCTCATTGCCGTCACCACCACCATCATCGTGACTATCACCATCGTCATTGCCTTCGCTATCGTATTCATCATCATTTCTACCATCACCATAACCATCATTACCATCATCATCACTATCCTCACCATCATCATCATCTCACTGCCATTGCCACTACCACCATCATGACCATTACCATCACTGCCATCATCACCACCACTATTATCTCCATCACACCTCGTCATCACCCCCCCCCCACCATCATCACTCTCACCGGCATCTCACTGCCATCACCGTCACCATCTGGAGACCTGATGGAGCCTGCTCAGGTGCCCAGCTGTGTGTTCAGCAGCAAAAAGAGCTTTAATCAGAGAGCTGTTCTTTGATGGTTTGAGAGTCACCGGCTAAAGGACTTAAGTCTGGGTATGTTTTGATTACTTTATTGAAGCATTCCCAGCAGAATGCATTTTAGGGCAGAAGTAAGGAGGGAGGGTCCATGCAGTTACTCCACCCTGCTGCATCATTTCTTTTGTGCACTGCGGAGTCACCTCTGATATTTAGAAGTTGTTCGTTGTGCTTTTGGCAAAGGGGAAAGTTGCAGAAAAAGGGGACTTTTTCTTATTGGTGAGTGAATCTTATCTGCTTCATTGAAGAGGTTAAATTTATTTCCAAAACCCAAGTCGGTGTCTCACTCCCCAAAGATGAACCATTCACTGATGTTTTGCAAATGTATCCATCCCCTTGTTTCCCACCTCAATATTTTTATTGAAAGAGGAAAGAGAACACATGGAAGCAATTTGACCTTAAGAATTTGAGGTTACGGGTCCAGGGCCGTTGCATAGTAAGCTGAGCCTCCGCATACTGTGCCTGCATCCTATATGGGCACAGGTTCGTGTCTCGGCTGCTCGTCTTCCAATCCAGCTCCCTGCTATGGCCCGGGAAAGCAGTAGAAGATGGCTCAAGTCTTTGGTCCCCTGCACCCATATGGGAGACTTGGAAGAAGCTCCTGGCTACCGGCTCTGGATCAGCCAAGCACTGGCTGTTGCCACCATTTGGGAAGTGACCCAGTGGGTGGAAGACTTTTCTCTCTGTTTCTCCCTCTCTGTGTCTGTAGCTCTACCTCTCAAATAAATAAATACAAATATCATAAAAAAAGAATTTGGGGTTGTGAAGCAAGTTGGGGGCAGGAGGAGCCCTCAGGGGATGCTGGGAGGCTGAGTGATGTCATACACATGTGGGTTGAAGCCCTGCTTGGCCCCTAACTGTGACAGCTACTGAGTTTCTGGTGCCTCAGTCTCCCTCTCTTCAATACAGAGATCATGGCTGTGGCTCTCAGGGTCTGTGTGAGGTTAAGTGAGGAGCATCGAAGGATGCTGCTGGCAGGTGCTCCAGTAAGTGGTCCAGGCCAGGACCGTTCTAGATTCCTTCCATTCCCTTTCCTGCCTCTACCATGTTGGGGTTGAAGCTGCACAGCTTGAGAGCCACTGGGCGCCCTGGGGCCACACAGACAGACATGCTGTGGGCTACATGGGGGTGGGGGGCTCGCTTCATGACCTGAGCATAGACAAATGTGCCCTACGTGTGCACGCGTGCTTGTGAGCGTGCACACACACACACACACACACACAGGTGCTGGTGAGGGCACTCACACAGATGTGGGTGAGGGTTCATGCAGGCACACGGGAATACAGAGTAGGTGTTGTAGGAACAGGCCAGGAGGGCTGGAGAAAGCTGACAGCCAGGCGGGGAAGTGTCCCTGAGACCACTATGACTTGCACACCCCTACTGTGTGCTGTGTGCTTGCTGGGGCATCCAGACGTTCCATCTGGACCTCTTTGCTCTGGGAGCTTTGACTCCTGCAGGCCTCCTGTGCTCTGGATAAGGTCTTGGTCTCCAGCCATGAGGCTGCAGCGTCTTCCACAGAGGGGGAAGGCAGGACCCTGTGTCAGACAGGAGACTGGGGAGACGAGGACACAGACAGGGCCACTGGGGGCCCGTGCAGCGGCTGACAACACAGGAGGAGGAAGCCTCAGCGTGGCCTGGGTGCTGGGGAGGGGGGCGTGGAAGGTGTCGGGAGCCAGCTACAGAATGGAGATGGGCGGGCTTGTAAGGGAATGGGGTCCCGTTCTTCCCGCCATTTCTCCTTTCTTCTCCTAGACTTAGGGTTTCCTGAGTGTGACACAGGAAGGGTGGGTAATAAATATTACACAGTAGGGTAAAGCTACCGGGGTGTGGGCAGGACTTTGTAGTGGGAAATTGTGGGGCTGCTTCCCGGATGGCGGCCCCCGTTCCTCAGATGCTCTGTTTTCTGTGGGCCCCTCTCACTCACCTAGGCTGATTCTGCCATCCTTTCTAACAGCTGGCGCAGGCCCTGCACACCTGGCCTCAGGAGCACAGCGCAGCTGGTAGTGTCCAGCTCCCAAGAATGGCCGTCTCAGAGCAGCCGGAGCTCAGGGCCTCCCCGCCCCACTCTGCTGAGCTCACACCTTGCTGGGTTACCTGCCTCTGCCCCGGCTCAGCTCAGCACTTCCTAGGTGTACAAATCTTAGCCCCACGCTCTGCTTTCAGGGACTCCAACCCAAGGCAACTGGCTCAGCTTCCTCTAACTGCTGTGACAATGACTGTGAACCTGAAGCAACACTGCTCTCTGCTGTGACAGTGCTGGGGGCTCGAGGGCTGGAAGCAGCTTTCCTGGATGCCCAGGTCTCAGCGGGGCTGCTCTGTTCTGGGGGACCCGGCGGGGGGACCCCAGCCCTGGCCTCTTGCAGAGTCTGGAGGCTGCCCTCACTCTGGAGCTTGGGGCCATCCTCAACGTGTACTGCCTCCCCTCTGCTTCTGACCCCTCCTGTACCCCTCCAGTAAGGACCCACAGTAACTCCAATATTGCACTGTGGTACCCCCACAATCCGAATAATTGCCCCATCCGCAGATCTCTCACTTCATCCTATCTGCCCAGTGCGAGGTGACATCTCTGGTTCTGAGGGTTAGGACAGGGACATCCTTAGAGCCATTATGCAGCTGCCCCCCACAGCTGTTGTCAAAATCCTTCTTCCCCAGGTTGCAATGGTCAGATTTCTCCTCTGACTGCCTGGACCGTGTGGGAGCCAAGAAGGGCAGGAGCTGCCCGGCCTGGGTGCAGGAGTCCAGGTGGGAGGCTGGGGGCTGGGCACACAGGTGCTCCCTGTCCATTCTCTCTGAATACCACCCTCCCCACACCCCTCCAGGACCCCTCACTCGGTTTCCTTATCTTCTTGATCATGCAATGCAGCGGACTTGGTTATTTTTTGTTACAAAGATGCTGAGGACGGACTTCCTGTGCTCGGCTGGGTAAATGCTGAATGGAATGTGAACGAAAGGAGGGAAGGAAGCAATGCGGCACACCTCAGAGGAGAAGCCTGGGAACCAACCTCAGCTGAGCTGGACAAGAAGGCTCTGACCAGAAACTCCTGCTTCCGGTCATAAGGCTGCCTTGCTCCATCCGTCTTTCTCTCCCTCCAGCTCGCTTCCTGGGGACGGTGCACATGGCTCCCACTCACATCAACCCCAGGGTGCTGCTGGAAGTGGGGTGTGTGTGGCCACCCACCTAGGAAGACAGAATTTTTTTTAAATGCTGAGAGAATGGGTCGGTGCTGTGGCACAGTAGGTTAAGCATCTGTTTGTGATGTTGGCATCCCATATGGGCACTGGTTCCAGTCCTGGCCACTCCACTTCCAACTCAGCTCCCCTGATAATGACCTAGGAAAGCAGTGGAAGATGACCCAAGTGCTTGGGCCCCTGCACCTGCGTGGGAGACCTGGAAGAAGCTCCTGGCTCTTGGCTTTGGATGGGCTGAGCTCTGGCTGTTGCAGCCATTTGGGGAGTGAACCAGCGGATGAAAGACCTTTCTCTCTGTCTCTACCTCTCTCTGTCTGTAACTCTGCCTCTCAAATAAATAAGTAAATCTTAAAAATAAGCTGAGAGGCAGTAGGGCACCTTGACCACACTGCCAGCTCCCTTGGCATCGTAAGCTTGCTAATGACAGTGGGACCCGTGGGAGCAAAGCTGATTTGTGTACATGCTCTCTCAGGCTTAAAATTCAATTCTGCCTTCTCCTGGGCTCACGGGAACCAACATTGCCATTTGTGTGTAATTTGTTTCTCAAAATTCTTCTATTTTAAGCAATTAAGCGGGAGGAGCCGAGGGTGGAAAACAAAGAGGAGGAGGGGTTCGGAGAAAATGGGGACACTCCCCACAGCAGCGGGGCTGGGGCGCTGGGATGGGGGCTGAGTTGGGGGATGGCAGGTACACACCCACTTCTCAGCTGACACTATCCTGGCCTGCCTGTGCTGTGTGGATGTCCTGAGATTCAAGCCACGGTGTTTGTGGCTTCTTATCCCCCCTCCCATTGGGGAGGCACGCAAACCCGGGGCTCATCCAGGCACTCATGGTGCAGAGTCATTGGCCCTGACCTTGAGGCCAAGACTCGAGGAGGCTGCAGTGGCACAGCCCATGCCACTGGAGATGGGCTGAGTCACAATGTAGCCCTGGTTGTCCTGGGTATGTGCTTGGGGTGTGTGGGTGGGTGTCAGCTGTGAACCCACACACATGGCAGGCTCTTGGAAGGAATGGAAGACTTGGAAGGAATGGTGGGTGGGGCCACAGTGAGGGGGTCCAGACAATCCCTTGGCAGGGGGAGCAGAAGCTGCTGATTCTTGCCAGTGTCCACGTTTTGCTCTGAAGAAAGATCCATTGATGCCAGTTAACCTTATAATAATTTCCATGCAAATGACTCATCCCACTTATCCCACCTGCAGCGGGTGCCTACTTGTGGATGGGTGATGGCTTCCTGACTGCAGGAGGAGATAGGGAGTGAACTCTGGGTAGTGTGGCTGGGCTACAGGGATGCCAGGGCCTTGAGCAGCCAATGCGAAGGCCCAGGGGACAGAGGCTCTGGCTTGGCTGAAGGCAGCAAAGCAACCAGACTGGAGAAGACCCCAGGGAGCCAATTGGGCCTGGGAGGGGGGACTTGCAGGTGACTGTGAGGGCTTTGGGTAAGACACAAGCCCGAGGGCACAGAGCTGGGAGGGCCTGTGTGACCTGCTAGTGGAAACTCGGCTCTGGCAGCTGCTTTGGGGCAAGAATGGAAACACAGATATGTGTTGGGCCCTAGGTATGTGGTAAGGGATGGATGGGGCACTGGGCTTCCCCGATGGAGTTGAGGAGGTGGAGGTGCGTGTAGAGCATGGTGGTGTGAAGGAGGAGGTGGCATCCTAGGTTGTACAGAGAGTGGGTGGGCCCTGTGGAGCCTGGACCTCACCTGCTTGGGCTTCAGGAGCTCAGAGCTCCAAGACCTGCTGGCCACAGAGTCACATGGCTCTTCTCAGGTCCTCTGTCCAGGCCTCTGCTGCCACAGGCCACGCCCTGGCCCATCCTGACCGGGTCTCTCACGCTGTGCTGGGGACACTGAGGGTGCTGGTTAGCCCGGCCCTCACTGTGTCATTGAGAAGACACCGGCACAACCAGCTTTTACTAGAAAATATCATCATTATTTTAATGTAACCTAAAGTGTAATCACATTAGCTTATTAGGCAACTAGTAGTAATAATAAGCAATGCTAAGTGTCCTTGACTTTATATATGTATTATGTTGGATGTTGAGCTAAGTAATCCAGTAACTACAATAAGTTGATTGTTGTACAAACCGCACCACTGCCTGTTCCTGGCCCTTGCTATCCTACACTCCCCCTTTCCTCCATCTGGCCAGACGTGACTCTACCCTGACCCAGGTCCAAGAATGTGAAAGGGAGGTTTAAAGCTTGAGATACCAACCAGCCCTTACCCTGGAGTCGGCAGCAGGTGTCTTATCAGAAGTGTCAACTTGACCTAAGCATTCCCCTAAAGCCTGCTTGTACATGATAATAAAAACTCTGTTAGAATTGGGCTCGGGGCTTCTCGGGGGGCTTCCTCTTCTGGGGGCACTGAGAGGCCCGGGTTCGAACTCGTAATAAAAACGACCCTGCTAACTGGCTTCAACTTCGGTCTCTGGTGGTTGATTTCGGGGGACCACGGACTGCGGGCATAACATCATCAACGCTGAGCCTGTGTTACCCTGGGGGTTTCTGTCCAGGACCCGGGCCTGCAGCTCCTGTGGGCTGTGGGCCAGAGGTCAGTTCTGCAGGTGAAAACCGATATCCAGCCCCTGCCTGCCCTTGACTCTGCCCTGCCCTCTAGGTTGCCTCTCTTTTTTCCAGGGCCCAGGCTGGGCTCTGTGTGATTGCAGGAGCTCAGAGCAGGGTTTCCCATGTCGGTACAGGGGCCCCAGCAGTTGGGCCATCTTCCACTGCTTTCCTGGGTGCACCAGCAGGGAGCTGGATCAGACGTGGAGCAGCCAGGTCTCAAACTTGCACCCATATGGGATGCCGGGGCCACAGATGGTGGCCCAACCCACAATGCTGCAATGCTGCCCCCCACAGTTGCTGTTAAAATTGCTATTGTGTCATCGTTACTTCTGCATCCCTTGTCTGTTACACCTGCCAAGGTTTCTACAACTTGTCAGCTGTCCTCTAAAAGCCCCCTTGCCTCCTCTCTGCCTCACCCCCACTAGGGCTGACCCTCATCCCCGCTAGGGCTGACCCTCATCCTCTGTGCCTTCCTGGGACCATCTTACCTTTCTCTCAGGCTGGACCCAGTGCCACCCGATCCTGTGTCTTCGGAGTTCCCGATTTCATGGTTAACAAAGTCTTCCTAAGAAAATGAACTTCAGAGTGAGTTGCTCTAGTCCTTGTGTTTCCAACAGGGTATTCATTTTACCCACACATGTTCTCAGAGCCGGGCAAGGTTGGTTAGGCGTGGTGCACCTGCAGAAAACACTTCTGCTCAGACCCTGGCCAGTGCCAGTTAGTTGCCCTGGGACCCTGGGCTGCTAACAGGCCCTGGTGCTTGCGTCTTTGCGGGGTGGTCTTTTGTCTGAAGCAATCACACCCTCCTGTGACTCCAGGAAAGTCTCTGTGTTGCTTTTTGGGTTTGTTTTCCTCCCTCCGATTTGTTTTATCTTCCTTTTCTGAACTTTTATGTATTTGTCAGTTGTCAGAACTTCTAGATCAATGCTTGTTTTAAATCTTCTTTTCTTTCTATTGAATGGTTATTTTGGTGTTGTGTGTTTAACATTTGAGAGCATTTTTTTTTACTCTCTGATGTTTTTATGGCGGCCTATTTTTTTGAGTGTCTTCCTTATCTTCTTAAATCTCCCAATAGCACTCATTGGATGCCTCTCTTTTAAAAGTTATTTTTAGAGATCTGTTTACTAGATTATAGATTTTTTCATGGAGGTTGTCCATTTTTTCCCTTTATTTATTTTTTTGGGGGAAGTAATAAATAAAAATTGCAGGAAGCTGTTGTTTTGGACTCAAGTCTTGTGCCCAGCCGCTGCAGATCAGTACAAAAACTCAAATGGAGTCACTTATGCTCAAATCTCACACCACTGGGTCAAAACCAAGCACTTCCTCTGTGCTTCCCAGAAACCAGGCTTAGAGAAAGAGGCCAGTTCTGGTTGACAAGATAATCAAGTTCCCTCTGCCTCAACCCTCAGACTGGAGTATTTCCTGGTGTTCTGTCTCTCTGTCCCTACCTTCCCAGGAGAGTAACTCTGAAATGAAAAACCCACTTTTTGTTCTTTGTTTCTGATTTCTTTAACCCTTCTCTGTCTGGGAGACCCACCTATAAACGAAATGTTGTCTGCGTTTAGAATTGCAAATAAAGCCAATTGAGGAGGGCCTGGTGTTGTGATACAGTGAGCTAAGCAGCTGCCTGCAACACTGGCATTCAGCATTGGCATCGGAGGGCTGGTTCAAATCCCGGCTGGTCCAGTTTCAATCCAGCTCCCTGCTAACACACTTGGGAAGGCAGCAGATGATGGCCCAAGTGCTTGGCCCCAGCCACCCACATGTGAGACTCAAAGGGAGCTCCACGCTCCTGGCTTCAGCCTGGCCCAGCCCTGGCTATTGAGCCATTTGGGAAGTGAACCAATGGATAGATCTTTCTCTCTCAGTAAATCATTTGAAAAAACCAATTGAGATTAAATTACCTTCTTGGCCGGTGCCACAGCTCACTTGGCTAATCCTCTGCTTGCGGCACTGGCACCCTGGGTTCTAGTCCCTGTTGGGGCACCGGATTCTGTCCTGGTTGCTCCTCTTCCAGTCCAGCTCTCTGCTGTGGCCTGGGAGTGCAGTGGAGGATGGCCCAGGTCCTTGGGCCCTGCACCCGCATGGGAGACCAGGAGAAGCACCTGGCTCCTGGCTTCAGATTGGTGCATCATGCCAGCCATAGTGGCCATTGTGTGGGGGGGTGTGAACCAACGAATGGAAGACCTTTCTCTCTGTCTCCCTCTCTCTCACTGTCTAACTCTGCCTGTCAAAATAAATAAATAAATAAAACTACCTTGCTGTAATTCTGTCCTTTGACAAATCACTGTCGTGATGACTTGGGGACAGCTGCAAAACCCAGAAATGAGAAAAAAGACTTCTGTGGGAAAAGGCGGTCAGGGCTGGAGGGGACCAGGAACCAGAGATCCCCCCAGAGTTTCTTAGCGTGTGAATGTCTTCCTTCTGTGAAGGGATGCTGCTGATGTAATTAAGTTAAGGTGATCTGGAGGTGGGGAGATTATCCTGGGTTAGTCAGGTGGGCTTGATAAGGGTGGGGCAGGGAATCAGAAAGGGGTAAGGCGCTAGGGAGTTCTAACACCCACTGCCCCGACCCCACCGCCTTGCACGCTGTTCAACCTGGCTGAGGATTCGGCACACACACTCCTTATCTTGCAGCTCAGCCTCACTTTCCATCCTGCTCCAGACACCATGACACCTGCCTGGAGACGGGCGCATGCACTGTGCCCTGCAGCCCCACTCAGGCTTTGCCTCCCTGGCATCTTCAGTCAGGCCCTGCCCTGAGCAGCACCCCTACCCTCTGAAAGGACGCCCCCAGCCTGGACAGGGCCAATTCTGTCTCTTGAGGTCGCCACATGCGCGTCCGAGTGTGTGCTGTCTTTCTGCCTTTCAATACATCCTGCTTTTCTCCTCACCTCTGTCTACATCTCCTGCTTGTATTCTTACTCCCGGGAAGAAAAGAACCTGGACTAGGTCTAGCTGGGGGGCCTTTCTAAGCCCATCCGGGGCTCCTGATCCTCCACAACAAAATTTGGGGCCCCTCATCCCTACAATGGGCTCATTCTAATCACACGATTCTACACACACACACACACACACACACACACACACACACATACACACACTGGAAAAGGAAGACACTAGAGGAAGTCAGAGAAATGTGACTTGAGGACTCCATATGCCACTGCTGGCTGAAGGTAGGGGTGCAGGGGGCTCTGAGCCAGCTTCTAGAAGCTCACTGCCAGCAAGAACATGGGGACCCCAGTCCTATGACCACAGGAGCCTCCAGTGAGGGGCCAGCCCTGCCAATGCCTTGGATTCAGTCCCTTGAGATTAGGTTGGGTTTTTGAGCTCTGGGGTTGTAAGTTCCTGACTTTGTGTTGGCCTAAGCCACGAGGGCTGTCACTGTAGTGTGCAGTCAGGGGTCCACTCTGCAGGCCAGGGTTGCCTGAACCCCCGTCGCTCCCCAGGTCTTCAGGGCTGGCTCTTTCCTGGCTCCTGGGAGACGTTTTGTGTGAGAAGAAGGTCCTGTGCCTTGGAGGATGTGGGCCTCCCTGGAGCGTCTGTGCCAGCAGAGAGATCTCTGGCCACTGCAGTGCTCCAGGGCTGCTGTAATGGTGTCTACAGGAGGGGGCTGCAACAGCAGAGACTGATTTTCTCTGTGGTTCCGGGGGTGGAGGTCTGAGTGCAGAGGGTGGGTGGGCTTGGTTGGTTCCTCCCAAGGCCTCTCTCCTTTGCTTACTGGTGGCCATCTTCTCCCTGTGTCCTCATCCCCACATGTCCACCCTCTCATTTGCATGGTTGGCATCCTAATTGGATGCCTATTTGGAGCCACCAGACATAGGATTAGGGCCCACCCTCAGCTCCCCACTGTGTCTGAATTACCTTTTGTTTTTATAAGTAAAGTATTTTGACAATGGTATGTAATATCCTTTTTAAAAAAAGATTTATTTATTTATTTGAAAGTCAGAGTTACACAGAGAGAAGAGAGAGAGAGAGAGAGAGAGAGAGAGAGAGAGAGAGAGAGAGAGAGAGAGATGTTTACTCCCCAATTGGCTGCAACAGCCAGAGCTGTGCCAACCCGAAGCCAGGAGCCAGGAGCTTCCTCTGGGTCTCCCTTGGGGGTGCAGGGGCCCAAGGACTTGAGCCATCTTCTACTGCTTTCCCAGGCCATAACAGAAAGCTGGATTGGAAGTGGAGCAGCTGGGACTCAAATTGGAGCCCATATGGTATGCTGGCACTGCAGGCAGTGGCTTTACCCACTATGCCACAGCGCCAGCCCCTGGATTACCTCTTTAAAGGAGCTGTCAGCAAACTTAGTCCCGCTCCGAGGTGCAGGTGCTGGGGCTTCACTGTAGGAGAGTGGTGGGAGGAGGGGAGGTGCGTCATTCAGTCTGCAGCTATGGTCAATGCCTGGTCTTTCCTTTCTGCCCTGGGACCCCAAAGCCATGCTGGAAATCCTTTGACCTTTGAGGGGTTGCAGATAGCAGCTAAGGTCAGTCATGTGGAATCCCCATGTCTAGGTGCCCGACCCTAAAACATACTTGGATGGTGTCACTTCACACTGTAGCTGGGAGGATCAAGTGCAGTCTGTTGACTATCCTGGGAAGGGGCACATGGATGCTTGTGCCTGCCTGGTCTGTCTTGGGCTTTGCCCTGGTCTGTCTGCCGTCAGTGTAGCAAACATACCTGTGAGTGTAGATGGTGCCTCCCTCTGCGTGAGGGGCGGAGGGTGCTGCGGAGGATGAGCTGGGTGTCACGGCAGAGTGGAAGGCACCCCAGGGCCAGCAAAGTCCCTGCTCTGTGCTTTTAAGGAAATGAGTGCTCCAAGACTCTTAAATCCAGCCCTGTGAGGGGTACCCAGACCTCCTGCTTCCTGTGGCGCTGGATGGCCAGGGGCATGATGGCTGTGGGCTTGTGGGAAAGAGAAGCAGGAGGAGTTGCCTGGAGCAGCAGCAGCCTGGATGTCCACCTGTGCACTTTTCCTAGCTACAATGTGACTGCCTGTGTGCAGCGCCACCTTCCGGTTTTCAATGGGGTTGGTCATGCGTGGGGTCTGTGCGACTCACCTGAGCTACTGTCTCCAGCCTCCCATAGGTAAAAATTTTCCATCTCGGCTCCTGCTCCCAGCAAACAAACCGCCAAAACCCGCAGGATTGCATCATTATAACAGGCTGCGTTGTGTCCCCTGTCCCCAAATTCATACGTTGAAGTCCCAGCACCCAGTGTTTCCGGCTGTAAGTAGCTTTGACGACATCCCCTTTAAGAAGGCAATTTAAGGGGCTGGTGCTGTGGTGTAGTAGGTTAAGAATCCACCTGTGGGCCGGCGCCGTGGCTCAACAGGCTAATCCTCCACCTTGCGGCGCCGGCACACCGGGTTCTAGTCCCGGTCGTGGCGCCGGATTCTGTCCCGGTTGCCCCTCTTCCAGGCCAGCCCTCTGCTGTGGCCCAGGAGTGCAGTGGAGGATGGCCCAAGTGCTTGGGCCCTGCACCCCATGGGAGACCAGGGAAAAGCACCTAGCACCTGGCTCCTGCCATCGGATGAGCGCGGTGCGCCGGCCTCAGCGCGCCATCTGCGGCAGCCATTGGAGGGTGAACCAACGGCAAAGGAAGACCTTTCTCTCTGTCTCTCTCTCTCACTGTCCACTCTGCCTGTAAAAAAAAAAAAAAAAAGAATCCACCTGTGGCATTGGCAATCCCTATGGATTCCAGCTGAGTCCTGGCTACTCCATTTCCAATGCAGCTCCCTGCTAATGGCCTGGGAAAGCAGGGGAAGGTGGCCCAAGTCCTTGGACCCCTGCACCCACGTGGGAGACCCAGAAGAAGCTCCTGGCTCCTCGCTTCAGATGGGCTCAGCTCAGGCTGTTGTGGCCATTTGGAGAGTGAACAAGCAGATGGAAGACCTTTCCCTCTGTCTCTACTTCTCAAATAAATAAATAATTTTTTAAAAAGATGATTTAAGTAAAATGAGGTCATGGGGGCGGGTCTAGCCCTGCTGTCGTTCTAAGGAGAGGAGGTCAGGACACACTCACTCCGAGGGATGGCCAAGGGAGGACACAGCCAGAAGGTGGCCGTGTGTCAGCCAGGAGAGAGGCCTCTGCAGGGACAGGCCCTGCTGACGCTTTGTTCTCAGACCTCCAGGCCCTGAACTGTGGGAGACACCCCTGTGGTTTCAGCCGTCAGCCTGTCGGATTTTGTTAATGGCAGCCCCAGCGGCGTGAGTGTGCGCAGCCCCAGATGTTTCTGCGGAATGAGAGCGTGTGCATCTGAAGACGCCAGCGGGGACAATGGCACAGCACAGCCACCCTGCTGCTCCTGGCTGTGTGCCATCTGGACCTCCCAGCCCCGGTGGCCTGTTCTTCCTTCCTTTGTCTGGTCCGTGTGTGTGGTCCACTTGGCCGTGCAGCCCCCAGGAGCTGTGGCTCTGACTTATATCCCTGATTGACTGGGGTTTCCCGTGTGTCTAGCAGGCTGGATGTCCCCTCAGTCCATGGTACTTCGTTATGTCACCCAAAATGGATGAAGACATAGAGCCTGGCCTTGACCCTGCTGTCTTCCTTCCAGCTCATCCACCAACCACTGCCCCTAGGCAACTGGCCACGTGGGCCACAGGCAGAAATCCCACGTGCTGCCCTCTTCCCGTTTTTTCTCAGCTGCTCTTCTTCCCCCACTGGGTCCCTGGTGCTTCAGCCCAGGGACCACCCCTCCACCCTGCACCTGTGCCAGGGGCTCGTGATCCCTCCCACTTCCTCTGAGCATCGCATGGCCCCCATTGCTTTGTCTCCAACCAGTGGCAGGCCAGGAGCTCAGGCAGGACACAGCGGGGCCAACTTGTTTATGCTGTCTGGGGTTTCACCAGGAAGACGTCAAGGCTGGGGCTGGTTTCATCTACAGGCTGGCCCCTCTCAGGCCTAGCGGTGGGTGCAGGCTGTCAGCCAGGTACCCTCCACGTGTGGCCTTTCCCAGTGGTCAGTTTGGGCTTCCTCACAGCGTGGAAGCTTGGGTTCCAAGAGAAGCAGGTGGAGGTGGGATTGCCCTTTATGACCCAACCTTGGAAGTGACCCAGGGTTGCTGCCTTGTAGCCAGAGATCTCAGATTCCAGGTGAGGGGATGTGTACCCCACCTTTTTGATGGATGAGTACCAAGGCATTCTGGGAGAAGATTACATGGGGTGGGAGGGAGAGAGAGTGGTGTCACTGAAAACACACAACTGACCACAGCTCCCGTGGGTTGTGTAAGCTCCCTCGTCCAACCACACTGCCCAAACTCGTAGTCTCTGCCAGCCCCCCTGGGGCACACAGACAAACCCACAGACCCGGTGCTAGGGCCCTGGAGCCAGCAGGCTACTGGGGGAGGCTGGCAGTAAGCAGCAGAGCCGAGTCCCTGTGTGGACCAGCATCTCTCTCTCCTTGGCCACAGCTAAAAATCCACCTGCTCTAAAAGGCATTGGTTGGGAGCCTTCAGAATTGCTTAAATAAGGACCTGACTTCAACACCTGCTCTCTCAGTCTCAGGGGTGGACCAGCTTTTAACTGGGAGGCCCTCAAAGGTAAGACCCTTCTCGGGTACAGCCCTGAGAAGATACTGGGGACTGATTCCACACCCCCTCCCCCACCTAGTTCATATTTTGTTTTTAAATTTTTTAAAGACTTATTTATTTATTTGAAAGTCAGAATTACACACAGAGAGAAGGAGAGGCAGAGAGAGACAGAGAGAGAGAGAGAGAGAGAGAGAGAGGGCTTCCACCTGCTGGTTCACTCCCCAGTTGGCCACAACAGCCGGAGCTGTGCCGATCCAAAGCAAGGAGCCAGAAGCTTCCTCCGGGTCTCCTACATGGGTGCAGGAGTCCAAGGATTTGGGCCATCTTCTACTGCTATTCTAGGCCATAGCAGAAAGCTGGATCAGAAATGGAGCAGCCGGGACTCAAACCAGCGCCCATATGGGATGCAGGCACTGCAGGTGGCAGCTTTACCCACTACGCCACAGCGCCGGGCCCCTGGTCCGTATTGTGAACACATGTTCATCAGTTGTTCTCTCCTGCTATCCAGACCAAGCAGAAGGCAGAGAAGCGACACTGTGAATGAGACTTGATCTTGCCTTGACCCCCGGGATGAGCTGTTAGGGAGACCCCCACCCCCAGTCATTGAGGCCACAGCTCAGGTCAGCCCTGCCCAGCTCCGTGCTGACCTGGTTGCTGAGTGGCCTTGAGGGGAGAGGATGGGACCCAGGAGGTGGGGGGCTGTGACCCCCGAGACAGGAGGGGAGGAGCTGGGGAGGTGAGTGGTGCCCGATGGAGGCTGCTGTGGGGACACCTGGCCCGGTGTTGCACATGAACCTGGGGACCTTCGCTCAAAACTTCGAGGGTTCTTGCTGTATATTTAGATGAGAATTCTAAATGCCGGCTGCTTATAAATGAAACAGGCAGCATGGTAATGTTTTTAGCATTTATTCAGTGAGAGAAATACACAGGAAATTGAGGGCTTTATTTAGGGAAGAAAGAAGTCTAGAAACTAAGTTGGGTCCATACCGGCGGAAAGCAAAGCATGCAGTTAGAAGCGGCCACAGGTAGCATAGCACGGGGAGGAAAGCAGAGAGCAGAGGCCAGGAGGCCAGGCGCCTGGAGGAGCAGGACAACATCAAGGGGAGGGCCCACCAACTCCACGCCTTTTAGTCACTTCCAAGGGGGCGTGGTTATATAGTCTGATTGGCAGGTGGGCATACAGGTGAGGTCAGGTAGGGGCGTGAGATAAGAAAGGGGGCAGGGCCAAGGCGTGGTCTCCAGCCTGTGTCACAGTGCAGGAGCCAAGGCTTGGATTCACACAGCTGGACTGTGGTTTCTACTTACTTCCTGCTGCAGCCACATGGGTGACCCGTGAATAGGGCAGTACACACAGCGTGAGCCACACTTCCTCACTACTTTTTGTACCATGGACCCCTGGCCATTTTGGGGAAGTCTTTGGTCCTCTTCTCAAAATAGTGGATTTTTTAAAAGATTTATTTATTTACTTGGAAGTTACAGAGAGGCAGAGAGAGAGCAGTCTTCCATCTGCTGGTTCACTCCCCAGATGGCCGCAAGAGCTAGAGCTGTGCCGATCTGAAGCCAGGAGCCAGGAGCTTCCTCTGGGTTTCCCACACAGGTGCAGGGGTCCAAGGACTTGGGCCATCTTCTACTGCTTTCCCAGGCCATAGCAGAGAGCCAGATCAGAAGTGGAGCAGCGGGGGACTCGAACCGGCGTCCATATGGGATGCCAGCATTGCAGGTGGCGGCTTTACCCACTATGCCACAGCATCTGCCCCAAAATAGTGGATTTTCAATGCAACAAAATACAATCCAAAGGAATATAAAAAATGGTGCCTTATTGATCAGTTGTTGGAAGGGCCAAGGTGGGTCTCAATGGGTTCTGAGTTGCTTCATCAACACACCCTACAGAGCCAGCTCCAGCACTGCTGGGTTCTGGGCATGACCCTAGTTCCATAGCAGTGATGGGAGTGGGTGAGACTTCAGGAAGCCCTGTGTGTGTGATGGGGGTGGGGGTGGGAAACGCACAGGCACCGCCCATCTTTCTGGGGCCCCTGGCTCAAATTCATCTAGGAAGGCAGTACTTCCCCCCACCCCCCAGTGAGTCCCAGCCTGGGCAGGGGCCCCAGGACAGGGGCCTGGAGCTCCTCCCCAGGGGCTGGCTTGCCTTGGGCTCAGATTGCACTGACATTTGGGGCTTGGGTTGCAGCCGCCTTTTCAACCATTTTCTCTTCATTTGCACAGAAACTTGAGCTGCCTCAGCGGCCTGATTGCATCATTAATCATTGTGTGGCTCCCAGAGCTTGTGTGCCCGGATGGAAAATCTGCTCTTTGTTTCTTTTTTTTTCCTCTTTGGATTTTCCCTCTCTGCCTCTGAAGGAGGATTAGACAAGCCTGGGCTTCTGTGCTCTGCATGGGGCTAGCTGGGGGGGGGGGACCTCACCCCTCCCCAGGCTCCTCCCCCCTCCACACCCACTCCTCCCTGGCTGCCATCCCTGTACCCTCTCTCCCCAGTGGAGCCGGCAGTGGTTTGGTCAATGTGATCTCCACGGATGTCCAAGGGTGGGGTGGTGGCATGAGCATGTGTACACGCATGCGCGCGCGCACACACACACACACACACACAAGTTTTGTCATTCCTTAAGAACCAGTTGGCTGACTGCAAAAGTGCTAATTAATCGAGGCAAAACTCCCTCACCAGGGAAAATGACACAAGGGAGATGAACGGTTTTGTGCAAGAAAATGTCAGAATTGCACTGCCTGTGTTTTCCGTGCCCTCCCCTCCTTCCTTTTCCACTGAAAACTGCAGAGCTGTGGAGCCTAAAGCCCTGGATTTGAAGGATTTCTGTAGTCTGGCTCCTCAGTGTGTTGTCTCCTGGCCTTCATGGTGGGCCTGTCCTGATGGGCAGGTTGTTCACTGCACAAGGAGGTCATACTCTGCAGCAGAAGTAGAGAAGAATCAACACATTTCAGACAGGGCCTGCTTTTGTCCCCAGCTCTTGGTGACCAAGAGAGGGAGCCTGGCACAACTCCCAGGTGCCCCCCCCCGCCCTGTTTCTTCATACAGGAGAACAAGAAATGGATCTCAGACGGCTCTCCTTCCTATGGGTGGTTTGGGAGGCGAGTTTGTCTTGTCCTTGGTGAGCAGCCTTGCCCAGCTCTGAATGTCATTAGCTGGCACTTGGGCTTGATGACTTGAATCCAGGTTATGGCCAGGTCATCGGGCACCTGCTGTGTATACTAAGCTCTGGGCTGTCCGCTGCTTGATTGCTTGGAGGCAGGGAGAGGAGGGAGCAGGTAGATGGAGGTGGTGCTTCTCTGCCCCAGGGGGTGCCTCACCAGGGTCTGATCTCCGCCCCGACTCCCTCCTGCACCCTGGTATGCCTCCTTCACTCCTGACGCCTGAGCCCTAAGCTCCCCTAGGGAGTGCTTCAGGACAGCCACAACAGAGCAGTTGTCATGATCTGTTCAGGTGACTTCCCCCGGCACCAGCAATTTGATTCTCACATGGGTCCAAGTGGGAAGCTGGCAGCAATGGGGAAGCCACCACCGTGCCAGGAGGCGTTGCTCATCCCCTACTGTCCCGAGCCATCCAGGCCTGCACTCCTGCCGCAGGAAGGGGAAGCAGTAATTCGTAGGCTGGGGCTGGACTCGCCCGGAGACCACGCACAGAAGCCCAAGAAGGCCAGGGCTTCCCACCACTGGGGTTTCATGTTGGCTGGCAGCATGGAGGATTTGTCCAGCTGAACACAGTCCCGTTTCTTCCTGATTGGGTCCCACCTGCCAGCAGTTCGGGGGGGGGGAGCTGTGTTCCCCAGCTGTCCATGGGCAGTGTCCAGGCACACTGTGGGGAGCAGGTGGGGTGGGAGATGCTGTCTTTCCTTTCTACCAGCCCACAGTGGGTCAGCAAGCCCCTTCTGCTGCTCAGAAAACCCACAGCCCAATTGCATCCAACTCCCCCCGGCTCCAGGCCTCTCCCAGAGGAAGCACTCGATGCCTGCCTGACCTCACTGTAGATCTGAGATCCAGCGAATCCACAGCATCTCCCCGGCTTTCCCTGTAGCTCTCTGCCGCTGTCACCCCCAGCAAGGTCAGTACAGTCTCTCCAGGCTGAGCCCCCTGCAGGCTGGTCTGCCTGGAAAGGGGGCCTTCCAGATAACTCTGTGGCCATCCGCCGAGGGCTGCGTCCTGTAGAAGGCGTAGATGGTGGGTCAGCGCACGGCTTCTTCCCCAGCCTCCCTGCCTCCATCGCTGTTCCCGAAGGCCTAGCTGCCTGCAGCCTGGTTCTTAGCATCTCCTGCCTCACCTGCTGGTCTCTCGTGACCTTTATGTGCCGAGGGAGTGCGACCCGCTCAGTGTGGTCAATCCTGCTTCTCCCCTCTTCCATCTCATCTCACCAATCAGAAGCGACTTCTGACATGCACTGTGCTCACCGAGGGTGCTCTGGATCTGACTTTGGGGTGTCTGAAGAACTCCAGTAGCTGTTTCTGAGACAGGCAATCTTGCCTGAGGCCCTTGTGAGCTCACAGGGATCCCGGGCTGCGGATGGAACTTGGCTTCCAGCATGCATCTAAATCGTATTGTGTCCTCTCTGGAGTTTTAAAGCGAGTTGCAAGCCGTGTAAGATATGAGTGCGGTGTGGCAGCTCCAGTTTTACCTTCCGGTTCTGTCAAGGGCTCCTAGGAGAGCACCTGTGTGTGTGTGTGTATCTGTGGCTGTGTGTGCATCTCAGCTGTGCGAGCAGTGCACACCCACTGCAAACCTGAGGACTTGGCACCTGAGCTGTTCACAGGGCTGGCCCAAGGGGACAGCGGAGCTCCCAGCAGGAAGGAGGGAGGGGACCCAGGACGAGGTCAGGACACAGTGGCAATGCTGTGACTGCTGGGGCAAAGTGGATTCTTCCCGAGGGCCACTGCTCTCTTCCTCCACAGCTGAGCCTGTGGTGACAGCGTGACTCTCCCGTGCAGGGAGGGCTGAGCACCATGCTCGGTCCAACGCTTCAGTGACAGCACCTGAAAAATTAGGGGATTGAACTTGGCCCCGCCCCCACCCCGCACCCTGCCCTGGCTGTGCCATTCCCTGGAACACGTGGTAGGTTGCGACTGTTGCGTGGGCGTTAGAAGATCTGTGTGTGGTGGGAAAACAGGCTTCAGACCCAAGAAGGCAAGTGGAGCTGTGTGTGTCAGATGTGCATGGGGGCTGCGAGGAGCACCCCTCCCCTCTGCTCTCCGCATCTGAGCCACTCTCTCCTTTTTCTCTGGGAACCTGCTTGCCTCCTGCTTTTCCAGTGAATACATTTGCAACGCTAATGTTGGGTTCCCCCGGATCTGCTTGGTTCATTAAACAAAATGATTTACTCTGATGGGGACCACTGTTGGCTGGTCCTGCAGGGACAAGTCAGATAAAGGGGGCCTCTCCTCTGGCAATCGCCTCCCGCAGAGCCCCCGCCCCGTCCCCCACCCCCACCCCCAGATTGATGGTGCCATAATGGAGACACTGATGAAATAATTTTAAGCACCACATTCACCTTTGCAGCCTTGATTTAGTAACGCCCACGTGGCTGTGACAAACGGCTGGTGTGTCATTTTGGTTAACAGAATCTATGCCCCCCCCCAACGCAATATATTTCATAACTTCATAGAATTTAATAGAGGCCAGTGTGAATTTCTTTGAGACCTAGTGCACCATAACTCAGCTGGTGTTTTACAGCTAAACTCTGGAAATGAGTGAATGTCACAGCAGAGCTACCGGTTTCCAAGTATCAGCTGTGTTGAGCCGCTGGGGACAGAGGAGTCTGCTGTTTTCGAGGTGGGAGGATGAACCTGGGCCGCCCATGAAGCCTCACTAGGAGGCGACAGGGCCAGCACCCTGCCTGTTCCTTTGGGGCTCTGTCCTCAGGGAAGACTGATTGTCAACTCCTGGTCATCCGGCATGCAGATCAACCGGAGCCTCTCCCAAGGACACTCCTTGTGGGCAGGGATGGTCTATTTTCACCTTTCTTTCTGGTCCCTGGCCCCGGACCAGGGTTGCAGAACGGGAGTGCCCATCTGAGAGTTGCAAAAGGAGTCTAGTGGGCGTGGCCATAGTGGGGCGGGGGGGGGGGGAGGGCTTGGCGGAGGCAGAGAGGCAAGTAGCTCTGTATCTGTAGGACCAAGGAGAGAGATCTCCTATCTGCGGATTCACTCCCCAAATCCCTGCAAATGCTGGGGCTGGACCAGACTGAAGCAGGAGCCTGGGAGCCTGGGACTCAATCCAGGTGTCCTCCGTGGGTGGCAAGGACTTACCTGCCTGAGCCATCACCTGCTGCCCCTCAGGAAGCTGGAATCCACCGTGAAGCCAGACACTCTGAAGTGAGCTGCGAAGTGCCCCGAGCAGCTTCTTCGCCGCGATGCCAAATGCCCGCTTTTCAGCTCTAGCTCTGTGATTTGGATTGTGACAAGGGCTAGCACATGGCTGTCACTTCCTGAGTGCTTAATAAATAATAATAATTATCTTAATCATAGGCTTCTGCTTGCCGACAGGGTCTGCCTCCCTCCTTCCCACGTGCCACCAGCTCCTTCTCACCCAGCCTCCTTCCACTCCGTCCGCCTTCTTCCTTCACGGCTTGGTGGCCACGATCCAAACGGACTCAGACCTCACCCAGCTCCCCAGGGCGATTCCCCTCCCTGGCCAGGGATGGAATCAGCGTCCTGTCCTAGGGCTCATGCTCTTGTGTTTGTAGCGTTTGTGGGTAAGCCAGAAGAATCAGTTTTGCCTACTGTGGAGCTTGAGGGAGACCGTGGTACGCTCAGGGCACCAGCCCAGGAGATGAATGGGACCCATCATTGTCCCTGAGGGGCCCTAGGTGGGGCAGGTCAAGCTGTCCTGATTGGAAGAGGACAGAGTGTGTGCACTCCACGAGTGCCCTGTGGATGTTGCCCAGTGGCTGGGGAGCTGTGTCTTGTCACTCCTCTCTGGAGTGGAAGCTCTCTTCTTGGATCTGACAATGGGAGGTGAGTGTCCAGGGTTTGTTGGGCTGTCTGTCACTTGGTTTGTAATTATTTTGGAACCTGAGCAGGTAAAGTCTTAATGGAAATAAGTGTAAAGCTTCTAAAATGTATTTTTATTTTCTTTTTTTAAGATTATATTTATTTATTTGAGAGGTGAGAAGGAAAGTGAGAAGGAAAGACAGAAAAAAAGGTCTTCCATGCACTGGTTTACTCCCCTCAATGGCCGCAATGGCCAGAGCTGGGCTGATCCAAAGCCAGGAGCCAGGCGCTTCCTCCATGTCTCCCATATGGGTGCAGGGGCCAAGGCACTTGGGCCATCTTCTACTGCTTTCCCAGGCCACAGCAGAGAGCTGGATCGGAACAGGAGCAGCGGGACTAGAACTGGCGCCCATATGGGATGTTGGCACTGCAGGTGGAGGATTAACCTCATGTACCACAGTCCTGGCCTCAAAATGTTTCTTTTTTTTTTTTTTTTGTTTACAAATTTTTAAAAACCATTTTGCCACATTCACTCCACATGTAGACCATTAAATACATACACACACACACATATATATACTATATTTTTCTTAAAATCAGAGGCATTACTTTCACAGAGAGGGATTTGTGTTTCTAAAAATTTGACTCTTGTTCGAGAAATCTTGCAATTGTTGCAAATTATGTAAGAAACTCTTCAAGTGTTTATGAGAGGCTGGGAGTGATGGTTCCTTCACTGTGTCCACTTGCCTAGGCTATGGGGTGCCCAGGGATTCGGTTGGGTGTGTTGCGTGAGATGTACATTCCTATAGATGGACTGAGCAAAGCAGATGCCTTCACTAATGTGAGCGGGCCTCATCCAACCACTCGGAGACGCCTTTAGACCAAAAGACCAACTCGCCCCTCAGTCAGAGAACTCTCTCCCCAGAGGGTTTTCGGTCTGAGCCGGTGACTCCGCCTGTTTCACAGTACCTGCTGGTCTTCAGCTTTGAATTAGGGCAGCAATCTTGCAGATTTTGCATTTGCCGGACACCATAGTTGTTTGAAACAATTCCTGATAGTAGTAATCCCTATTTATCTGTATTATCAATTATCTATCTATCTATCTATGTCTATCATCTACATATCTCTCATATCCAGCTAACTATTGTATCTATCATCTATATATACATATCTACCTACATCTATCATATTCATCTATTATCTATATATCTATCATTTCTATGTACCTATCATCTATCTATGATATCTATCATCTATGTATCTATCATATCTGTCTATACCTATCAGATCTATCATCTATATATCTGTTGTATCTATCTATACCTATATATATCGCATGAATTATATCTAAAGGTATACATCTATCATATCTGTCATCTATAGGTCTATCATACTTCTCTATATCTAC
The DNA here is from genome assembly GCA_949820135.1 of Sylvilagus floridanus. NCBI lineage: Eukaryota > Metazoa > Chordata > Mammalia > Lagomorpha > Leporidae > Sylvilagus > Sylvilagus floridanus. The sequence continues at coordinate 66,561,527 of OX463236.1, read as the reverse complement.
ATATCATCTATCTATATGTCATATATATCATCTATCTATCTATCTATCTATCTATCTATCTATCTATCTATCTCTCACCTCTCTCGTGTTCCCATCTGTCAGTCCTTCCCTCTGTTGGTCTACGTCTCTGAAGGGCTGTGACTACTATTTAGCATGATGCTCTAGAAAGAGTCTTGGCTCAAGTGAGAGCCCCTGCTCCACTCTTCAGCCCTTGAGACCCCGGGCAAGTCCCGGAACCCCTCTCAGCTTTGATTTCACCGAGTGTCTTCTGTGCAACAAGTCAGGGGCACAAGGACTACTCAGACCCAGGCCTACCCCTGGGGAAGACACAGCCCTCTGCCTCGTCTCTGCTCCCTTCTCCCAGCAGTGACAGTCACAAACACAACACTGTGTTGGTGCCAGGCAGCCCCACGCCGAGGTGCTCCTGGACAGTGCAGCATCCTCCTTGCCGGGGTGGGGGTGGGGTGGGGCTGCTACCTTCTGATTGGCTCTTCTTGACCTTGCCTTGCTCTGTACCAGTTGCTTTCTCTGAATCATTGACGCCGTCCTTCAACCTTGAAGTCTGAGCACAGCATTCCTGTGCTTAAAGCCATGCGTGGCCTCTCCTCGGTCACAGAGATGCGATCAGAACCTGCAGAGAGGCCCGTGAGGCTCGGGGGACCCTGCAGGGGACAGCTGCCTGTAGACACTTCTCTGTTCAAGGGACTGCCCGTGGGCAGGTGGCCCCTGCTCCCCAGCTTCCTTACAAAACCCAACGCTCACTTCTTAACAAAAAACAAAACCTAGAATTCTGTTCGGTTTTGTGTTTAGGAAATCGTGAGCTCCATGTTTGTGCGGATTCTGAATCAGGACCATGAAACCCGTGGGTCTGCCGCCCAGCTTGGCCAGTGATGTGGCCAGCACCTGCCCGCCCCGCTGGCTGCTCCCACACCTGCTACCACCTTCAGCTTCAGTCGCACTCACTCCCTTGCGGGACTCTCCCCGCTCCTATCCGTCTTCTGAATCCCAGCGCTTCCCTGGCAGAGCCCAGTCCAGGTCAAATGTCCCATTCCCTAGTCTGAGAAAATTTGCTTCTGCCCCACGAGGGACTGGTTTCCAGGCTGCCCAGGCTGCTGTGTTCCCCTCTGCAGTCACCCTTGCTCTGGCTGTTTGCAGGCCCTCTCCCCGGTCAGTCCTCCTACCACCCTCTCCAAAGCTGATGTCTTCCATTGCTTCCTCTGTCTCCAAATAAAGGAACTGAGAGCTGCCAAGTTTCTCACGAAGCACCTGCCGGCCTCCTGCCCCTGAGCTCCACGGCTGTGCCTCTCTGCTCCTTTCCACGCTGCTCCCTAGACCCCACCCCCTCCTGCTTGGGCAAGGCCTGCCTCCCCTCTCTCCCACACCACTGAATTCTTCTCATATATAGGCAGAGTCACAGAGAGAGGAGAGAGGAGAGGGGAGAGGGGAGAGGGGAGAGGGGAGAGGGGAGAGGGGAGAGGGGAGAGGGGAGAGGGGAGAGGGGAGAGGGGAGAGGGGAGAGGGGAGAGGGAGAGATTTCTGTCTACTGGTTCACTCCCGCAATATGGGCTAGGCCAAAGCAACCCCATGCAGGTCTCCCACGTGGGCGCAGGGGTGCAGGCATTTGGCCATTTGTCGCTGCTTTGCCAGGTGCATTAGCAGGGAGTCGAGTCAGAAGTGGAGCAGCTGACTCAGGCTGGTGCTCACACGGGATCCTGATGTCATGGACAGCAGCTTAACCTGCTGCACCACGACACCAGCCCCTTCCTTACTATTGTGAAATCTCTGCTGTGTCTGTGGCTCTGCCCCTTCATCAGTCCTGATGCTATTGATACGTCCTCTTTTATTTTTATTCTCAAATATGCTTTCCAGAAAATTGCTATTCCAAAGATTAAAAACTGGCTTTTAGAAAATATTCTGTTTCCGGATAAGCACCTGGCTCCTGCCTTCGAATCAGCGCGGTGCGCCGGCCGCAGCGCACCGGCCGCGGCAGCCATTGGAGGGTGAACCAACAGCAAGGAAGTCCTTTCTCTCTGTCTCTCTCTCTCACTGTCCACTCTGCCTGTCAAAAAAAAAATTATTCTGTTTCCTCATTATTTTCTATTACATAATCTCTACACCCATTACTCTTTCTTTTTTCCTCTTTGCCATTTTTCTAACATCTTTGATTGGATATTTGGCTCCTTACATTGATAGCTATTATTGTGTACAAATGGCAACATACTGAATGCATCCCCCTCCGCTTTTATTTTTAGAAGCCAGAGTTATTGAAGTATACTTTCCAAGCAGTGAAATTCATTTTTTTCCAAGCACACAATGCACTGAGCTTCGACAAGTCCGTGGCCCTGGAGCCACCACCCTGGCAAGGCCTGGAGCACTTCTGTCACCCACAAAGCTCCCTCATTGTCCTTTGGAGCCCATGCCTTCCCCTACCCCCACCCCAGCACCCGCTGATCAATTTTCCCCCTGAACTTTGCCTTTCCCAGAATGCCATATAAATGCAGACTGAGAGTGTCATCATTTGGTGTCTGATTCCTCCATTTACTGTATTGGTGACCCTCAGCCACATTCTGGTAAGTCCAGTGGTTCCTTTACACTGTGGGGAGTATTCCATGGGTGGCCTGCACCACCCATGTCCATAGCATCATTTCTGATGGGCATTTGTGTTCGCTTATCTTCTGGCTGTTTGAGTATCATGCAGGCATGTTTTTTTCCCATTATCTTGGGTAAGTTCGTGGGATTGGATCTGCTGTTGTCTGTTAAGTGTATGTTTAACTCTATAAGCAGCCGTCAAACTCTTCCCAAGTGACTGTGCCATTTGGCATTCCCCCCAGTAGTGAAGTGCCAGTTCCTTTGCCTTCTGGCCAGAATGTGGTATGGTCACTCTTTGACACTTTAGCCATTCTGCTGGGTGTCCATTGGTATTTCATTGTCGTTTTGTTTCATTTCTCTAATGACCAATGACACGGTGTGCTGTTGTGTACTCTGGACTTGTGTACTGTTCATATATCTTTTTTGGTAAAATGTCTGTTTAAATCTTTTTGCCCGTTTGTAAAATGGCATTGTTAATCTTGCAGAGTGATAAATATTCTGTAAATATTCTAGAGAGGTCCTTTATCACATGCATGTTTTGAAAAGGTTTTCTCCCAGTGTGTGGTTTGATTTTTCATTTTCTAAAACTGTCTTTCAAAATATGGAAGCTTTTTAATTGGAAAAAATTTACTGATTTATTTTAGAGGCAGTGATAAACACACACACACATTCAGAGAGAGGGAGAAAGAGATCCCACCCATTGGTTAACTACCCAAATGCCCACAATGGCTTGTGACTGGAGCCAAAGCCAGGAGCCTGGAACTTGATCCATATCCATGTCTTTCACGTGGGTGGTTGGAGCCCAATGACTTTTTTGAGCCATCACTGCCTCCCAGGGTTCACATTAGCAGGAAGCTGAAGTCAGGAGTTGTTTTAAGCCACTAAGTTTGTGGCCATTTGGTACAGATGCCATAGGCAACTAGTAGGGTTTCATTCCCATTTAGACAGAATTCTGATTTTAATGGGAAGGAGACAGGGATTTGTGAATTCACAAGGAAGGAAGGCCATGGCCAATCCCTGGGAGGGAGGCAGCCTTGTCCTGATGGCTGGGAGCCATCCTCAGAGCACCCTGTGGCCAACTGCTACCGCACTTTAGTAAATAATAAGATGAAACCCACACACTGGCTGCTGGGTGTAGGATGATGAATCACTCCTGAGCCAGCCTGGCTGCTCACACACAGCAGAGCCTGCGCAGTGTGGCTGCATGTTTGGGGTTAGGACAATAGGGCTCCAAGGGGGAGGTTCCTTTGTCCTCAGTCCCACACCTGGGCTGTAAGGCCTTCCTGACCACAATGGAAGAGCAGCTCTGGTGTGTCCTAGCCAGAGGCCCTTGTCAAGTCACCGCGCCTCCCAAGCCTTCATTTCCTCCCAGGAAAGGAAGCTGGGGTGGTGGCAGCCGCTTGCTCATGGGGCACGAGCATGTGTCAGTACCCAGATTACCTGATGGGGGCTGCAGATTTGTGCACTCGTACCCAGCCTTCCCCCAGTCTCAGTGCAAGAACCACTATGATCCGGGCTTTGACACCCTGGTGTTAAACCCTCTGATGGCCAGAGCGGGTGGTGCTAGATTAGGCCAATGGCTCACCCTCGGCTCTCTACCCCTTCCCCCACACTCATCCTCTTGGGACCAAACTCCTAATGTCCCTAAGGGAGAGCAAGCCCCTGCACCTCACCTCTCTTCCTTAGCGCCAGATGTCCTTGCCTGCCCTTTAGGAGTTAATAGCCAAAGGAGTTCTCCAAATTGAGGCAGTGGTGTGGCTGGCCCTGCAAGGTGCTAACCACCATCATTCGCTTCTCCAATAGATGAGTCCTTGAAGGCCAGTCTCGTCCAGAGAGGTGTGTGTAGGGGAATTCCAGGTCTGGGGCATTTAACTCCCCGCTACAACTGAAGCCCATCTGCCCACCATAAAAATTCTCTAAAGAGAATGCAATGCTGGCATCTCATGTGGGTGCTGGTTCAAGTCTTGGCTGCTCCACTTCCAATCCAGCTCCCTGCTGATGCATCTGGGGAGGCAGTGGAGGATGGTCCAGTGCTTAGGCCCCTGCATCCCATGTGGGAAACCCAGATGGGGCTCGGGGCTCCTGGCTGCTAGCTTGAGTCTGGTCCAGCCCTGACAGTTGCTGCCATTTGGGGAGTGAACTAGGGAATGGAAGATCTCTGTCTCTGTTTCTTCCTCTTTTCTTTCTAACTCTGCCTTTCAAATAAATAAAATAAATCTTAAAAAAAAAAAAGAGCATGGCATTGCTGACCAATCAAAAGAAGTCCCGAGCACCACAGACCAACCAGAAACTTGCTGACGAGCTGAACACGCACTTCTCAGATGCAATTTCTCTTCCTTCCTTCCTTCCTTTCTTTCTAGATTTATTTATTTTATTTGGAAGCCACAGTTACACACACACACACACACACACACACACAGAGAGAGAGAGAGAGAGAGAGATATCTCTTCCATCTGCTGGTTTACTACCAAGATGGCCCCAATTGCCAGAGCTGTGCTGATCTGAAGCCAGGAGCCAGGAGCTTCTTCTGGGTCTCTCATGTGGGTGCAGGGGCCCAAGGACTTGGGCCATCTTCTACTGCTTTCACAGGCCATAGCAGAGAGCTGGATTGGAAGTGGAGCAGCCTGGACTTGAACTGATGCCCAGATGGGTTGCTGGCACCGCAGGTACTGGATTTACCCATTATGCCACAGCGCCGGCCTCAACACAATTTCAATCCACAAAAACCTTCCTGCCTAACTCCTTAGGGAGCCTGGGAATTAGGCAATAACTGCCCAGCTCCGTGCTCTCTGGTCAGCAATAAACACCTACTGTCTTCACCACCCCGATGCCAGTAATTGGCTTTCCATGCCTTCCGTGAATGGGCCAGCTCATCAGAGTCATGGCCTCTACTGAAAGTTTAGACAGAACTACGTCCAGCATACACTGAAGTCCTAACCGCCGATGTGACTGTATTTGGAAATAGAGACTTTATAAAGGGAATTAAGGTTAATGCAGTCCTAGGGTGGGATCCTAATCCATGCTGAGTGGTGTCCTTAGAAGAAGAGGAAGCACTGTGGCATATCGAGTAGAGCTGCCATCTGCGGTGCCAGCATCCCATATGGGCGCCGGTTCAAGTCTTGGATGCTCCACTTCCCATTCAGCTCCTGGCTTTGGATTGGTGCAGCTCCGGCTGCTGCAGCCAGTTGGGGAGTAAACCAGCAATGGAAGATCTCTCTCTCTCTCTCCTTCTCTCTCGGTAACTCTTATTTTCAAATAAATAAATTAATTAAAAAAATAAAAAGAAGAGGAAGAGATACCAGGGAAAACCCCAGGGGAGGACACAGCAAGAAATGGCCATCTACAAGCCAGAGGCCCTACCAGACACCAACCCTGCTGGCACCTGCAGCCTGAGCTTCCAACCTCCAAAACTGAAGCAAGAAAAAAATCAACGGTCGTGGACTGAGCTGCCTGGTCTTTGGTTCTGTGATGGCACTCAAGGCTGAAGGGTTGTGCAGTAAGCCTGGACCCCAGAGGGACCCCAGGCCTGGACTTTCTCGAGCGGCAGGGAGTTTCAATCCCCTGGGAACTTTCCAAGCCACAGATTGACAGATTGTTTTCCCCCCAGACTTGCTGAGATCCCTGGAGGAAGCCATGACAGGTGTCCACGCTGGGTCAAAAGGACACGACAAAGTCTGGTTTCAGAAGGAGCATCCTGGACAGAGTGTGAGCCTAACCCAGGGACAGGGATGACCGCCAGGAGCTCAGTTCCCCCTATCCAGTCCATCTGGGTGTAGGCCAAGGCGGAACTGGGGTTGTCATAGAGGGCATTGGTAGGGGGCTGTTCCCAGAAGAGGCACTGAGCTGGGGCACGACTTCACCCCTGCTGCTCAGAGAGGGCATTGGTGGGGGGGCTGTTCCGAGGAGAGGCACTGAGCTGGGGCACGACTTTACCCCTGCTGCTCAGAGAGGGCACTGGTGGGGGGGCTGTTCCGAGGAGAGGCACTGAGCTGGGGCACGACATCACCCCTGCTGCTCAGAGAGGGCATTGGTGGGGGCCTGTTCCGAGGGGGAGGCACTGAGCTGGGGCACAACTTCACCCCTGCTGCTCAGAGAGGGCATTGGTGGGGGCCTGTTCCGGGGGGAGGCACTGAGCTGGGGCACGACTTCACCCCTGCTGCTCAGAGAGGGCACTGGTGGGGACCTGTTCCGAGGAGAGGCACTGAGCTGGGGCACGACTTCACCCCTGCTGCTCATAGAGGGCACTGGTGGGGGCCTGTTCCGAGGAGAGGCACTGAGCTGGGCCACGACTTCACCCCTGCTGCTCATAGAGGGCACTGGTGGGGGCCTGTTCCGAAGAGAGGCACTGAGCTGGGGCACGACTTCACCCCTGCTGCTCATAGAGGGCACTGGTGGGGGGCTGTTCCGAGGAGAGGCACTGAGCTGGGGCACGACTTCACCCCTGCTGCTCATAGAGGGCATTGGTGGGGGGCTGTTCCGAGGAGAGGCACTGAGCTGGGGCACGACTTCACCCCTGCTGCTCAGAGAGGGCATTGGTGGGGGCCTGTTCCGAGGGGGAGGCACTGAGCTGGGGGCACGACTTCACCCCTGCTGCTCAGAGAGGGCATTGGTGGGGGGCTGTTCCGAGGGGGAGGCACTGAGCTGGGGCACGACTTCACCCCTGCTGCTCATAGAGGGCACTGGTGGGGACCTGTTCCGAGGAGAGGCACTGAGCTGGGGCACGACTTCACCCCTGCTGCTCATAGAGGGCACTGGTGGGGACCTGTTCCGAGGAGAGGCACTGAGCTGGGGCACGACTTCACCCCTGCTGCTCATAGAGGGCACTGGTGGGGGGCTGTTCCGAGGAGAGGCACTGAGCTGGGGCATGACTTCACCCCTGCTGCTCAGAGAGGGCACTGGTGGGGGGCTGTTCCGAGGGGGAGGCACTAGCTGGGGCACGACTTCACCCCTGCTGCTCAGAGAGGGCATTGGTGGGGGCTGTTCCGAGGAGAGGCACTGAGCTGGGGCACGACTTCACCCCTGCTGCTCATAGAGGGCACTGGTGGGGGGCTGTTCCAAGGAGAGGCACTGAGCTGGGGCACGACTTCACCCCTGCTGCTCAGAGAGGGCATTGGTAGGGGGCTGTTCCCAGAAGAGGCACTGAGCTGGGGCACGACTTCACCCCTGCTGCTCAGAGAGGGCACTGGTGGGGGGGCTGTTCCGAGGAGAGGCACTGAGCTGGGGCACGACTTCACCCCTGCTGCTCAGAGAGGGCACTGGTGGGGGCCTGTTCCGAGGAGAGGCACTGAGCTGGGCCACGACTTCACCCCTGCTGCTCATAGAGGGCACTGGTGGGGGGCTGTTCCGAGGAGAGGCACTGAGCTGGGGCACGACTTCACCCCTGCTGCTCATAGAGGGCATTGGTGGGGGGCTGTTCCGAGGAGAGGCACTGAGCTGGGGCACGACTTCACCCCTGCTGCTCATAGAGGGCACTGGTGGGGACCTGTTCCGAGGAGAGGCACTGAGCTGGGGCACGACTTCACCCCTGCTGCTCATAGAGGGCACTGGTGGGGGCCTGTTCCGAGGAGAGGCACTGAGCTGGGGCACGACTTCACCCCTGCTGCTCAGAGAGGGCACTGGTGGGGGGCTGTTCCGAGGGGGAGGCACTGAGCTGGGGCACGACTTCACCCCTGCTGCTCATAGAGGGCACTGGTGGGGGGCTGTTCCGAGGAGAGGCACTGAGCTGGGGCACGACTTCACCCCTGCTGCTCATAGAGGGCACTGGTGGGGACCTGTTCCGAGGAGAGGCACTGAGCTGGGGCACGACTTCACCCCTGCTGCTCATAGAGGGCACTGGTGGGGGCCTGTTCCGAGGAGAGGCACTGAGCTGGGGCACGACTTCACCCCTGCTGCTCATAGAGGGCACTGGTGGGGGCTTGTTCCGAGGAGAGGCACTGAGCTGGGGCACGACTTCACCCCTGCTGCTCATAGAGGGCACTGGTGGGGACCTGTTCCGAGGAGAGGCACTGAGCTGGGGCACGACTTCACCCCTGCTGCTCAGAGAGGGCATTGGTGGGGGGCTGTTCCGAGGAGAGGCACTGAGCTGGGGCACGACTTCACCCCTGCTGCTCAGAGAGGGCATTGGTGGGGGCCTGTTCCGAGGGGGAGGCACTGAGCTGGGGCACGACATCACCCCTGCTGCTCAGAGAGGGCATTGGTGGGGGCCTGTTCCGAGGGGGAGGCACTGAGCTGGGGCACAACTTCACCCCTGCTGCTCAGAGAGGGCATTGGTGGGGGCCTGTTCCGGGGGGAGGCACTGAGCTGGGGCACGACTTCACCCCTGCTGCTCAGAGAGGGCACTGGTGGGGACCTGTTCCGAGGAGAGGCACTGAGCTGGGCCACGACTTCACCCCTGCTGCTCATAGAGGGCACTGGTGGGGGCCTGTTCCGAGGAGAGGCACTGAGCTGGGCCACGACTTCACCCCTGCTGCTCATAGAGGGCACTGGTGGGGGCCTGTTCCGAAGAGAGGCACTGAGCTGGGGCACGACTTCACCCCTGCTGCTCATAGAGGGCACTGGTGGGGGGCTGTTCCGAGGAGAGGCACTGAGCTGGGGCACGACTTCACCCCTGCTGCTCATAGAGGGCATTGGTGGGGGGCTGTTCCGAGGAGAGGCACTGAGCTGGGGCACGACTTCACCCCTGCTGCTCAGAGAGGGCATTGGTGGGGGCCTGTTCCGAGGAGAGGCACTGAGCTGGGCCACGACTTCACCCCTGCTGCTCATAGAGGGCACTGGTGGGGGGCTGTTCCGAGGAGAGGCACTGAGCTGGGGCACGACTTCACCCCTGCTGCTCATAGAGGGCACTGGTGGGGACCTGTTCCGAGGAGAGGCACTGAGCTGGGGCACGACTTCACCCCTGCTGCTCATAGAGGGCATTGGTGGGGGGCTGTTCCGAGGAGAGGCACTGAGCTGGAGCACGACTTCACCCCTGCTGCTCATAGAGGGCACTGGTGGGGGGCTGTTCCGAGGAGAGGCACTGAGCTGGGGCATGACTTCACCCCTGCTGCTCAGAGAGGGTATTGGTGGGGGGGCTGTTCTGAGGGGGAAGCACTGAGCTGGGGCACGACTTCACCCCTGCTGCTTAATTCTTTCAGGAACCTGTGCAATGTCCTAGATTTTACAGGTGACCTCGCTTGTAAAAAGAGGATTAAAATGTCTCTTTAATGCGATTGTCAGGAGCATTGATTGAAGGAATATATTTATTTTATTTAAAAAATTTTAATTTACTTCTTTTGTTTATTGGATACACACACACACACACACACACACACACACACACACATCTTATCTGCTTGTTCACTTCCCTAAATGCCCTCAGTGGCCAAGGCTGGGCCAGGCTGACGCTGGGAGCCAGGCACTCAATCCAGGTCTCCCACGTGGGTGGCAGGGACCCAAGTACTGCAGCCATCACCTGCTTCCCCCGGGAGGTGCTGGGAATGAAGTTGGAACTGAAACTCAGGCACTCTGATATGGGTTGTGGGCATCCCAAGCTGTATTTTACCACTGAAATTGTTATACTTGAGTGAGTGCTAACAGAGGAGTGCCATTGCTGGCTGTGGAGAGCAGGCTCATGCCCTTAAGAACTCTTGACCCCGAAGCCCAAAGCAACAGGGTTTCTAAAGGCAGAAACCACAAAATCAGGAGGGAGAATACATACTTGCTAGGATCAGAGGAGAATATATGGTTACTGGGGCCAAGCTAAACTAAAGCCTGTGCAAAACTAATATCAATTATAATCTTAACAATACCAGTTACAATCTTAACAATCTCAATTATAATCTTGACATTAATCCAGGTATTGGCCTAAATCATATGGAGGACATGGACAAATTACAATCTTATTATTAACCCGGGTGCGGCCTATCTGTTTTTAAGCTTGAGCGATCATGCTGGGGAGTTTCTATGCTTTGCCAAGTGTGATGTAGGGGACTACTATTGTCTGAGTGCTTTAGATCATAGTTTCAGAACAGAATCTCACAAAGGTGTGTGTGTGGGGGGATGCTTTCTCAAGATGGAGTCTCAGGTGCTCCAAAATGGAGTCCCTACCGTCAAGGTGTTACTTCAAAATGCCGGCCCCAAAGAAAGTCTATTTAAAGAGTGCACTGCAGTGCCTGTCTGGAAGCTACCACCCCCATGAAACGCTTTTATGTGGAATCATGTAGATACCATGAGGGCCAGTATCAGATTTTTTTTTTTTTTTTTGCATTTAGGAATAGTGAGCCCAGGCACCAGAGTGGAGATGACACAGACAGACAAAGTACGTACATTGCCCCTCTGCATTGTCGCCTGCCAGTTGCTGCAAACCATTTAGTACCACCACCCTTTCTAGGGAGCCTGGGGCTGGGACAGAACCCTTCTCGCTGCAGCATTCTGGAAAGCCATTGCTACACAATCAGAAGAGAGTTGGGGTCAGGCGCTAACACAGAACTAGACTGGCTGTGCTGATGTCCAGTGTCTTGCTTCCAGGGCCTTCTGTGTCACAGGGTGGCGAGAAGCCTGGAACCTTCTTTGCCCCCAACACTCACTTCTCAGCTACCTTCCAGTTTAGTCTTCCCGATGGGAAGCCCTAGCTGGAGACAGGCAAACAGGGTGAGCAGAGACTCCACCTTTTTTTTTGAACCTGCTGTTGCTGTCACTGTAACTGGACTCCTGTGCTTCTCCCAGGCTGTAGGTTCCAGTGGCATCTCATTCAGGGCCCTGGCTCCCAGGGTGTCCAGGGCATGGAAGGCATCTTGTTTGTGGTGGGGTCAGAGGTTCCTCCAGTAGCAGCAGAAGCAGTCTCTGCCCCAGCCCGTGGGCTCTGGGACTCACCATTGCTGGTTTGCTTTTCTAGTGATGTAAGCAGTGTAACCATGGACTTGGCGGGTAGGCAGAATCGCATGTAGCCATGGCCTCTGCCACTCACCTGGGTAACAACAGAGCCCGCAAGACAAAGGCTCAGATGAGACAGAGTCTATTTGTCTTCCGTATTCCTGTCTGAGTTCCCTCCGTTTCCACAAGCTAATCCGAGAGCCAGGTTCCTTCTGCTTTGCTTCTTCCCTGTCTCCTTAGGCACTGCTCTCAGTTGTGTGGTCCAGTCTGGATGCCAGCCCCGTGGTGGGGCTGGTGGTGGGGGCGGTGAGAGAGGACCCAGATCCGTCTGCAATGGTGTCCTCCCTCCCTCCCTCCGACAGCCACAAGTCCAGCATTCAGTGTGAGCAGAGACAGTGTCTGCTTCGGTGTGCTGATGCATCAGCCCTCCATAGTCGCCTTGCTGGTGCACAGTTACGGGCTGCTTGGACAGGGAAATCGCACGCTGTGAGCAGTGGATGGCTTTCCCCATCCATCACTGTGGACGGACCAGATCCTGAAAGGGGAATCTGGCACTGTGTTCAGAGGCCTGCCGTTCCTGTGTGGCCTGGAAACCGGGGAGGGGGAAATCTGGCCTCTGGGGCGACTTACAGTGAGCTGTCACAGCCGGCAGGGATGGCGGGGTGGGGGGGGATGTTGGGGGGACACTGGTTGCCATAGCGGTCGATTTGGGCTCCTTTCTTGCTTTCAAAGGAAGCTGGGGCTGCCCAGGAAAATGAAGGGGCCTCCTTCCTGGAAGGTTGGGGGCCTTTGTTCCCTGCCCCGCCCCTCTCCCCGCCCTCCCCAGGCCCCTCAAAGAATGCACAGGACCTCATTATGCGGCTTCTGTCTTTCAGGTTGTAATTTGGATAACAAAGCAGAGGCCCCAGATGGATGGGAGCCACCGCATCTCTGCATCTCTTGGGATCCTGGCCCGAGCATGAACTTGTGTCTCAGCTGTGCTTGGTTTGAAGAAGAGTAAGCTCCCAAGGTCAAGGCTGAGTCCACCCCTGGGGCCATGCAGCTCTCTCTGGTGGGACTCACTTTAGCAAACAACTACCTAATTTTCTCTCTCTCTCTCTCTCTCTCTCTCTCTGTCTCTCTCTCTCTCCACACACACCCTCCCTCCTCCCTCCTCCCATCCCTCTAATCCTTTCTCTCCCTCCCCCTCCCGCTCCCTCCCTATCTCTTTCTTCCTCTCCCTCCCTCCTTCCTCCCAGCCTCCCTAAACAGCCCCTAAGCTGTTCTGCCTCCAAGCTGAACCCTGCTCTGGCTGTGGTTACAGAAGTATTTAAATAGGACAGGGCCCAGACAAACTGCTCAGGGCCTGGACCACAGTAGGCAGCTGTGACTGCCCCGAATGACACAGTCATTTCGCTGGCTGCTGGGAGAGTTCAGAGCGGGAAGGGCCAAGCGTACCTGGGGTCCGGTCCCAGGAGCCCACGAATCTCTGGGTCTGGACAGGAGGGTCTCTGGGGGCGAGTGCAGGGTGCCCAGGAAGTTGAGTGGGAGCTCTAGAAGGTTCTGGTCCAGGAGGGTTTGGAATGAGGCTGGGATGTGGCAAGCTCCAACTCCTAGAGGCTGCCGGCTCAGCAGAAGGTCTCAGGGTTCTAGGGAGCCACTGTGACTTTTGAGCAGAGGGAGGAGAGCCGCGGTCAGGTTGGTGGCCACATGGATGAGGGAGTGAGAAGATCAGACTGGGAGAACAGGGGCCAGCTGGACGGGCTGACGAAGGGTGCTTGGGTGCCAGGAGGGACGGGATGTGTTCCCGCTCTGTCTGCACCCAGAAAGAAACACCCATTTCTACACCTTTGTCACTTCAATAATTTTACAGAGGCGAAATCATAGTATGCGGTTTTGGGATTGGGGGCTGAGGGTTCCCCACATGTGGCACATGTCAGTACTTTGCTCCTTTTGACTATGGATTGAGTCTCACGGTCTGGGTGGAGCGCTTCGTTTAACTGTTTACCCACTGAACAACAACCGGGTTGCTTCTAGTTTTGCCTATGATGAATGAAGCTGATGAACGTTTGCGGGTAGATTTTTGAGTGAGCCTAAGCTTCCCTTTCTCACTGCTTGCTCGGGTTGCTTTCTCATCTGACACTCCCACCTGCAGTGCACGTATGATTTGGCCTCTTCCCTGTAACTGGTGTTCTGATAGGTATAGAGTGATATCTCTTTGTAGTTTTAACTGACATTTTCCAACAGTTAGGGATGCTGACCATCACTCCACATGCTGGTTGGTCATCTCTAAATCCTCATTAGTGAAATCTTTGTTCAGGTCCTTGCCTATGTTCTAAATGGGTTGTTTGATTTTGCACTGTTGAGTTCTGTGAATTCTTTGTAGATTCTGAATCTTAGTCCTTGTCAAATAGGTGTGCTGAAATATTTTCCACCAGTGTGTAACTTGTTGGTTTTATCTCCTTAACAGGCTCTTTCTTACAGCAAGCATTTTTAATTTTAATGAGATGCAATTTGTCAATTTTTTCTTTAGTGGGTCAAGCTTTTTGGTGTCAAGTTTAAGATTGTTTTCTGCATCCCTGGATCCCAAAGATTTTCTTCTTCTTCTTCTTTTTCTTTTCTTTTTTTTTTTTTTAAAGATTTTATTTATTTATTTGAGGGGTAGAGTTATAGACAGAGAAATGGAGAGACAGACAGAAAGATCTTCCATCCTCTCGTTCACTCCCCAAATGGCCGTAATGGCCAGAGCTGAGTCTATGCAAAGCCAGGAACCAATAGCTTCTTGCTGGTCTCCCACATGAGTACAGGGACCCAAGGACTTGGGCCATCTTCTGCTTTCCCAGATCATAGCAGAGAGCTGGAGCAGAAGTGGAGCAGCTGGTACTCGAACTGGTGCCCAAATGGGATGCCGGTGCCGCCGGTGGAGGCTTAGCCTACTATGCCACAACACTGGCCCTGATTTTCTTCTATTTTTTTTAAAAAAGTTCTATAGTTTTATATTTTGCATGCAAAACTCCCCATTCCAATTTGAGTAAACTTTTGTGGCAGGTTTACAATTTGAGTGGAGCCTTTCAATTTTTAAATTTTGCTTCTGCATGACTAATTGTTTCTTAAAATTTTTCTTGGTTGACTGGCTTTTGCACCTTTGTAAAAACTCAATTGGGCATACTTGCGTGGGTTTATTTTGGGGTTTGCTGTTGCATTCAACTGTCCTGTTCCTCCAACAACGCTGCATGGTCCTGGTTGTTGGGATTAGACAGTAAATTCTGCAATGAGATACATTGATTCCTTGCATTTTATTCTTTTTTTCAAAGCGCTTTATTTTTTATTGCCACTTTTACATAATGCAGTTGCTACAAAGATCTGTAAAAATCTTGCTGGTATTTTGATAGGAATCGCATGACACCTGCATGTCAGTTTTGGAAGAAGGACATGTGTATCATACTGAGACATCAGCACAAGAAAGTAGTATGGTTCGCTGTTGATTCAGATCTTTAATTTCTTTCATCAGCACTTTGCATTTTTCAGCACAAAGCAGCTCAATGTGTTTTGATAGGTTCATATGATTTTCTTCTTTAGACTGTTAAAGCAATGGGTTATTTGGATTGATTTTTTTAAAAAAAGATGTATTTATTTATTTATTTGAAAATCAGAGTTAGAGAGAGAAAGGTAGAGAGAGAGAGAGAGAGAGAGAGAGAGAGAGAGGTCTTCCATCCGCTGGTTCACTCCCCCAATTGGCTGCAATGGCCGGAGCTGTGCTGATCTGAAGCCAGGAATCAGGAGTTTCTTCAGGGTCTCCCACACGGGTGCAGAGGCCCAAGGACTAGAGCCATCTTCTACTGCTTTCCTAGGCCATAGCAGAGAAGTGGAGATCAGAAGTGGAGCAGCCGGGACTAGAACCAGCACCCACATGGGATGCCAGAGCTTCAGGCCAGGGCATTAACCCGCTATGCCACAGCGCTGGCCCCTGGATTGATTTTAAAGCTGAATTCATTTTGCATCCTTGGAATACACCTCACTTGTGTCATGTTATGTAAATGGATATATTTTGGCTCCCATATATAAGGGAGTAGGCCAGAGTTTTTTCGTGTCACTGAATTCCATTTGCTAATATTTTGTTAGACTTTTATGCCTATATTTATGAAAGATATCAGCCTGTAGTTTTCTTTCTTTCTTTCTTTTTTTTTTTGACGCTATCTTTACCTGGTGTTATTACCAAGGCAATATCAATTTCATAAATGAATTAAAACATATTTCCTATTTTTTTTTCCAGAAAACTTGCAGGAGAATTGTTATTCTTTTAGTATTTGGTAGACAATGGTTAGGAATGTTGTATTACCATAGTTTTAATGATCTGTGATTACCTTTTTTTTTTTTTTTAAAGATTTTTATTTATTTATTTGAAAGCCATAGTTACACAGAGAGAAGGTGAGGCAGAGAGAGAGAGAGAGAGAGAGAGAGAGAGAGGTCTTCCATCTACTGGTTCACTCCCCAAATGGCTGCAATAGCTGGAGCTGCGCTGATCTGAAGCCAGGAGCCTGGAGCTTCCTCTGGGTCTCCCACATGGGTACAGGGGCCTAAGCACTTGGGCCATCTTCTACTGCTTTCCCAGGCCATAGCAGAGAGCTGGATCGGAAGAAGAGCAGCTGGGACTAGAACTGGTGCCCATATGGGATGCCAGCGCGGCAGGCAGAGGATCAACCTACTGTGTCACAGCGCTAGCCTCGATCTGTGATTACTTTAACATTTACTATATTTGGGTGAATTGTTCATTTTTCTGTTCAATTATTGTTGATAGCTGTTATCTATGTTCCCACTGAACTAAGGTCTTCTGTTTTTGCTTGTTAAACTTCTCATTTGGTGCAGTATTAAGGTTTTTTTTTTTATATACTGTAATTTAAATTAAAATGTATTTCAAAACCTGCAAAGAGATGGAAAGAAAGGGAGAAGGTAGGAGGGAGGGAGCGTACTGGGGTGGGGTGGAGGGAGGGAAAAGGGGAATATCATTATATTCTTAGAATTGTGTTGACATGAACCATATTGAATCTGTTAAAAACTAATTAAAAATTAAAATTGAAAAAAGATTTTGAAAAACATTTAAAAAATTGGCAAAATTCTCCAGTAAAACTCTATGGTTCTGAGATTTCTTCAGGGTATTAAAAAAATTATGAATTCAACTTCCTTAAAGGTTAGTGGCCTCTCAAATGATGTTCGGCTTGCGTGAGTTACAGTAGTTTCCACCTTTTGAGGGATTTACCTATCGCCCCTAAGCTGCCACGTGTAAGTAGATCAAGTTCTTTGTGATATTCTCCTACCTTGCCGTCTTCCAGATCTTTAGAGATGGCTCCTGTTCCTTTCTTAATATGAGTAATTTGTGTCTTCTCTCTTTTTTCTTACTAGAAGATGGTCAGTGTTACTGAATTTTTTTCATAGAGCCAGGTTTTGTTTCTCTATTGGTTTTCTGTTTTCAGCCTCACTGGTTTCAGTGCATGTCTTTACTATTTACTGCCTTGTTATTTTGATGATGCTGTAGTCAGAGAAGACACAGGATTTCAATCTTCAAAATTTATTCAGGTTTCTTTTATGATCCAAGAGATGGTCTATCTAGAATATGCTAATGGATGCTTGAAAAGAGCATATACCCTGGTGTGGCTCACTGGATCTCTATACATGTGGGTCAGATCTTTCTGATTGATACTTTTGCTCTATTCCTTGTTCTGTTGAACACTGGGAGATGGTGTTGAAGTCTAACTCGTTTAATTTTCCCTTTACTTTGCCATTTTTTACTTCACGTATTTTGTAACTGGTATCATTTGATGTAGACACATTAGGATTCTTGCATCTTCTTTGTAGATTGACTGATTAATCATTCAATACTGGACTGGCGCTGTGGCACAGTAGGCTGAAGCCTTCGTCTGTGGTGTCCGTATCCCAGCTGTTTCTCTTCTGATCCAGCTCTCTGCTATGGCCTGGGAAAGCAGTAGAAGATGGTCCAAGTCCTTGGGCTCCTGCACCTGCGTGAGAGACCCGGAAGAAGCTCCTGGCTCCTGGTTTCGGATCAGCCTACCTCCGGCCATTGTTGCCATTTGGGGAGTGAACCAAGGGATGGAAGACCTTTCTCTCTGTCTCTCCCTCTCTCTGTTCTACCTCTCAAATAAATAAATGCAATCTTTAAAAAAAATAGTCATGCAATATCCTTCTGAGTCCCTGCTAATTTTTACTTAACCTTAATGAGATTGCTATTCATGCTTTCTTTGTGTACTGCTTGCATTTTTAATATTTTTATTATTTTAATATCAACTACTTTATATCATTTTAATTGAAAATGCACATTAAAAACTATGCATGGATTTCTAGTAGTTTTTGCACAATATAAACTTGTCTTTTATTTCCATTTCTCTACGAATTTTTGAAGTACCCTCATAGGTTAGGATGTAATTCTAAATTTTAATTTTGTTTTATTTGTTATCTCTTTTTTTCATGTCTTTATTTTCTTTTTCCTTGTGGATTGCTGGAACAGATTTTAGAATTTCATTCTGACTCATCTGAAGTATGTTTGAGTATATATCTTTGGGTGTTTTTTTTTTAGTGGTTCCTCTGTGTGTACATTCTCTCTGTGAATACATTCTCTATACACAATGTATCACACACCACTATTTCCAAATTTTATCAGGTTCAATAAAACGTAGGCAACTACTTCCTTAGATCCTTTTACTTTTGTAGCACAGTGGTCTGATATTTCGGTGACAAAATCTTATTCTTTCATCTGAGAGGGTCTGAATTTCCCCTTCATCTGAAAGGTACTTTCTCTCGAGGTAGGATTCTGTTTTTTCCTTTCCTTTCAGCACTTGAAAAATGTGCTACTTCTACCACAGTGTCTGATGAGAAATCTGTTTTTGCCTTTCAAGTGAGTTTTAATTCTCTGGCTGCATTCGTGAGGTTGTCTCCACCTCCATCCTTCAGCGGTTTTACTACGCTATGTTTTGAGGTTGAGTTTAATCTGAAGGGAATTCTCTCAACTCCTTAGGTCCCTCTTTTGCCTAAGTTGGGAAAATTTCAGCCATTGTTTCTTCAAATATCTCTTCAGTGTCATTCTCCTTCTTCTTTTGGAATTCTAAAGACATGAATGTTAGGTCATGTGGCTATTTTTTTTTTTTAAGTTTGTGTTTTCTCCGTTGTTCTGATTGAGCACTTGCTATTATTGTACCTACTGTTTTTTTTTTTTTTAATTTTGTTAAAGATTTATTTATTTAGGCCGGCGCCGTGGCTCAACAGGCTAATCCTCCGCCTTGCGGCGCCGGCACACCGGGTTCTAGTCCCGGTCGGGGCACCGGATTCTGTCCCGGTTGCCCCTCTTCCAGGCCAGCCCTCTGCTGTGGCCCAGGAGTGCAGTGGAGGATGGCCCAGGTGCTTGGGCCCTGCACCCCATGGGGAGACCAGGAAAAGCACCTGGCTCCTGGCTCCTGCCATCGGACAAGCGCGGTGCGCCGGCCGCAGCGCGCCAACCGCGGCGGCCATTGGAGGGTGAACCAACGGCAAAGGAAGACCTTTCTCTCTGTCTCTCTCTCTCACTGTCCACTCTGCCTGTAAAAAAAAAAAAAAAAAAAGATTTATTTATTTATTTGAAAGTCAGTTACACAGAGAGAGAGGCATAGAGAGAGAGAGAGAGAGAGAGAGAGAGAGAGAGAGAGACCTTCCATCTGCTGGTTCACTACCAAGATGGCCTCAATGGCCGGAGCTGTGTTAATCTGAAGCCAGGAGCCAGGAGCTTCCTCTGGGTCTCCCACGTGGGTGCAGGGGCCCAAGAACTTGGGCCATTTTCCACTGCTTTCCTAGGCCATAGCAGAGAGCTGGATTGGAAGTGGAGCAGCCGGGTCTCGAACCTGTGCACATATAGGATGCCAACACTTCAGGCCAGGGCATTAACCCATTAGGGCCAGCCCTGGGTTCACTAACTCTTTTTTTGAATGATGCCATGGTGCCCAGGTACTGAGTTTTGTTTTTGGGGCATTATATTTTTCAGTTTCAGATCTTCTTTTTTGTTTTCTCTTTCTTTTATTATAATTAAAAATTACTTAATAATTCTTAGCATTTTGCCACCCTCACTTCATATACAGATATTGTATTACATACACATATATACTATATTTTTTAGTAAACAGAGATATAATATCACAAAATGTTGGATTCACAACAGTGATCATAGCATGGGAAAAGTATATTGTCATGTACATGGTATAAAAAGGATTATTTATTTGAAAGGCAGAGTCACACACGCACACACACACACACGGGGAGAAAGAGAGAGAGAGAGAGAGAGAGAGAGAGAGAGTGAAATTTCCATTCACTTGCTCACTCCCCAAATGGCTGCAACATCTGGGGCCTGACCAGATTGAAGACAGGAACAGGAACTCTTTCCACATCTCCCATGTGAGTTGCAGGGGCTCAAGCATCTGGGCCCTCTACTGCTGCCTTCCCAGGTCATTATCAGGGAGCTGAAAGTGATGTGATCCCAGGCATTCCAATATGGGATGCCAGTATCGCAAGTGATGGCTTACCCTGTGTTGTGACATCGGCCCATGTCCTTTTAGTCTTATTTAGCTACTCATAATTTCAAATTTTTCATTTGCTTAAAATATATTTATAATTATTCATTGAAGTACTTTCATGATATCTGCTTTAAAATATTTTCCAGACAGGGCTGGCACTGTAGCATAATAGGCTAAGCCTCCACCTGTGGTGCAGGCTTTCCATGTGGGTGCCCGTTGGTGTCCCTGCTGCTCCTTCTGATCCAGTTATCTGCTTTTGGCATGGAAAGGAAATGAAGGATGGGCCAAGTGATTGGGCCCCTGCACCCATGTGGGAGACCTGGAGGAAGCTCCTGGCTCTTGGCTTTGGATTGGTCCAGCTCCAGCCTTTGCGGCCATTTGGGGAGTGAACCAGAAATGGAAGACCTCTCTCTTTGTCTCTGCCTCTCTGCTTATACATCTGCCTCTTAAATAAATAAATACATAAAAATCTTAAAGAAAATATTTTTCAGGCCAATCAAGCATCTCAGTTTGATGTCTTTTGCTTGTCTGTCTTCATCCAGTGTGAGATATTGATGACTCTTTTATAACAAGTGAGTTTGCAATGAACACTTGGAAGTTTTTGTGCCATATTTGTGATTCTGGATTCTTTTCAAACCTTTCATTTTTGGTAGCTTCCTGAGACACGACTCCAACAGGGGACGAGAGGTGGGGGCCACCTTATTACTACCGAAGAGGGCAGAAGTCCAGATGGAGCATGGATTCCGTTTCACGCCCTAGAAAGGAAGGGGTTCTTCATTAACAGTGGGTAAGGATGATACCTGGGCTCTCCACCTTGCCTTTGCTGGTACTACTCTGGCTGGAAGGAGTAGGAGTCCCTGGTTATCAACCCCTGCATGGCCTCCACTGAAACTGTGGGGCCTGGATTTCCTTGGATTGACAATTTCCCTGGGGAGGGGAAAGACAGCGCAGTGCTGTCAGGAGAAGATGGACGTCCAGGCTCCCATGAGAGCTCCACTGGCCCAGCGGTGGGATCACTCACTGCTCAGGTGCCCAGTCTCGCTGGAGACTCAGCCTTCTGCGGCACTACCCTGGCAGGGGTCCGGAGTGTCCTGTTACAGCTTGGCTTGTATTGCACCTTGCTCATGTCAGTGGGGTCATAGTTTCTTGCTGTAGTGTTTGGCTAGAGTACACCAGTTATTGTTTTCAAGTTTTCTGTGTTTCTAGGTAGCCTCTTTGTTGGTCCTTTGTCTAGAGAAAGTGGGCAATTGCTGCAGCTATTAAAACTTGTGCTATTTTGTATTTCTGTTTGCTTTCCTGCCACAGCTCTAGGAGATAGGAGGCAAAAAGAAAATCCAAGTGATGTACCGTCATATCCGATCCTTCATCTCCATCTTTCAGAGCCTCCTAATATTTGTTTTATTTTTTGTGTCCTGGAATTCTAGATGTACTTGGCTTGAGGAACAGTGAGAAGTTCATCTAGTCCATCTTCCTAGATAAAAAAAAAACCCTATAGCCTGCTTCTGTATGATCTGCAAACCAAAAAATAGTTTTTACATTTTAAAGGGATCTGGAAAATTCAAATCAAAACATATCAACCAATCATGACAAGAGCAACAAAACAAAGAAGATGTGACACAGACCATATGTGACTCAAAAATATTTACTGTTTACTCCTTTACAAACAAAAAATTTATTTGACCCCTGGCTTAGGCATCAATTAGCTTTTAGAGCAATAGAAAACATAGATTTTGTGACTTTTCATGTATGCCATTTCTAGTACTGCTCATGTCATTGTGTACACTGGATGTTTGTATTACATTTTTTTTAACCAGAAGAACTTCCTTTTAGCTTTCTTTAAGGCAAGTGTGCTGGTTATGCCTTTGTTGGAAGGAAATGCCTTTATTTTTCCTGCATTTAAGAAAGATTTCTTAAGGGATTTTTTTGTTAGAAAAGCATACAGACACATACAAAGGGAGAAAGAGAGGGAGAGGGAGAGGGAGAGGGAGAGAATCTATCTTTCATCTACTGGTTCACTCCTCAATGGTCACAACAGCCAGGGCTGGGCCAGGCTGAACCCTGGAGCTTGGAACTCCATCCAGGTCTCCCGCATGGGTGGCAGGGACCCAAGTACTTGGACCATCATCTATTGCCTTCACAGGTGCATTAGCAAGGAACTGGATTGGAAGCAGAACTTGAACAGTAATCCAATATAGAATGATAGAATGCCGGCATTGCAAGTCGTGTCTTTTTTTAAAACTTTTTTTTTATTTGACAGGTAGAGTTACAGACAGTGAGAGAGAGAGACAGAGAGAGAAAGGTCTTCCTTCCATTGGTTCACCCCCCAGATGGCCACTATGGCCGGCGCTGCGCCAATCCGAAGCCAGGAGCCAGGTGCTTCCTCTGGTTTCCCATGCGGGTGCAGGTGCCCAAGCAATTGGCATCCTGGGCGCTACACGAGCTTCAGGTTCTTCTAGTGTAACCTTGTGTGTAGGATGGAGTTTTCAAATGGGCATGATCTCAACTTTTTAGCAATTCACTAAACTTTTTGGACGAATTTTTTTTCACCCTTTTGTACGGTGTCAGCTTCAGGTAAGCAAGTACTCATGTCCTGTCCCTCCTTTGAGGGACTTTGGGTTACTTGTCCTGCAACCTCAGCTGCCTGATTCTTTCAAGAAAAGTTGTGATTTTGAAAATATCCAGGGCTGTTCGAGTGTAAGGTGAGAGCAATGCTCTTTCCAGCTTTATTTATCCCCGAGAGGAGACCGAGCTCCCCTGAAGTTCATTCTAAGTCTCTGACCTCTCATTTATGGCCTGCTCAATCTCATGCAATTTTTGCAACCTCTACGAGGCCCTCATCTATTAAAGGCAAATGGAAACATTTATCTCATAGGGTTGTTGTGCAGGATTAAATTAAAGATTAAAACCGCACAGCTACAGCGCCTGCCAGGAAAGAGTTTGCTTTAATTCTCCCTTGCTTCCTGATACTTAATGACGTGGATCAAGGAGGTTTTGCAAATGGGATTTCTTCTAAATTACATTTGTGTCTGCTCATCAGTACACGCCGTGTGACCTCGTTTTCCCATCATCATCAGATGATGCATCCTCAGTGTGCATCCTCCTCCTCCATTTGCAGATAATTTTCAGCAGGCAGGGCTCTGTCACCAGGGTTGGGATTGAGACATCCCCCCTGATGTTGTGCTTTGCTGGGCCGTGCACCATGTGCTGAGACAGCCCTTCCCTTCCCAGAAGCTCCGAGGGCTCTCAGGGGCTTTTGTCTCCCGGAGCTGGTCCCTGTGGAACTCTTGAAATTAGACTTGCTCATCTGATCCTTCGTACCGTGGGCGTTAGTCATTGTCTGTGATATTGATGAAATAACTGAATCCAGGTTCTTATAAAGAAAATAAGCTTATTTATCTCACATCTTGAGAGGCTGAGAGTCCAAGATCCATCTGGGGACCCTAGGGAGTCAGCCTCTGGTGAGGGCCCCTTGGCTGGGCCACATCATCGAGGCACTGTGTGTGTGAGGAGGGAAGAAGGGGCTGGACAGTGGGAAGGGCCAGTCTTCCCATCCCTTAAATGTCCCACCACCCCTTAACATCACCACTCGTGGGACCAAGCTTCCAACATGTGAGCCCTTGGCGAACAAACGCGTTCGAACATCAGCACCGTGGCTTCCTCCCCTGTCTTCTTGGCTCCAGGTGAAGCACCCTTCCCCCACCCCCCTTTTGAAAGCATTCCTTTATGGGACAGCACGTCCCAGCTCGCCACTCACATTGTGCTGAGGTGGGACTCCTTGAACTGAGCCCAGTGCTCCAGGGGAGGGCTCACCAGTGCTGCGTCTACCAAGACCCCGCATCTATTGTGCAGGACACTCACCTTGCAGCCTGCAGCCTGGATTTGTGCACACAGCCTTCTGGGAGTCCAGGTTGCTGCTGACTCCTGGAGGTGAGGACATGAGGCTGCGGACTGAATGTGTCTCGTCCTTCGCCCAGGCAGTTGGATGGCAGCCCTGAGTGCCACTGAGCGCTGTTTGTCCTCACCAGGTGCTGTCCTAAGTGGATTTAGCCTCATTCTCCAACACATCGCGATCACCTGGGACCATGATCCCACCCTCCGCAGCTTCTTGACATCTGTGGGTCCCACAAGCTCTGCTGACTCATTCATTCTCTAGCATAGGCCAGGTCCAGAGAGAGCTGGGGCTGCAGCTCAGGGTCCCCCTCGACCACCCACTGTGGGTCTGAGGAAGCCTGGCCCTGGCCACAGCTCTTGGTTAGCCCACCAGGCTCATGGTCATGGCCAGCACTTTTGGTTTACACTCCCACCGTCTTCCTCACCTTGTGCTGCTCCCGGGGGTTTTCATATCAATATCAGCCTCTCCTGAGACTCACATGGTTCTCTGTCCAGGTCCTCCAGCTCCACTTTGTCAGAGGGAACCTTTCACAAGACTCTGACTGAGTTTTCCTCATGGCTCCTCTTTTGAGTTCATTGCTCCTCTGGAGTTTGAAATTCAGCTTTCACTCCTCTCTGTTATCTACTCTAGCCCCCAGTCACATCCCATTTCATCTCCACATAGTTCTTTTTTAAAAAAATATTTATGTATTTATTTGAAAGGCAGAGTTGTGAGAGAGAGAGAGAGGAGTCCGAGATCTTCCATCTGATGGTTTGCTCCCTAAATGGCCACAACAGCCAGGGGGCTGGAAGCCTGGAACTTCATCTGGGTCTCCCATGTGGGTGTCAGTGGCCCAAGCACTTGGGCCATTGTCTGCTGCCTTCCCAAGAGCATTACCAAGGAGCTGGAATGGGCAGAGCAGCAGGGACTTGACCACAGACAAAAGAAGTCCCAAGAAAACCTGCTCTTTCTATCTAAAGGACCAGAGGGCCATGGCCTAGCATGATAGGAGACTCTTAGGCATGAACTACCACAGGAAAAACCGCACCTGCTACCTCCTAGCAAACCCAGATCTGGAACCTCAACAGCAGAAATGAGAGCTCCTCCCTCACCCTCATCCCTGGGATGTCAGCGGAGCAGTAGGGTCTGAACTTGGACCTCCACCTGGTGACAGTGAGGTAGCAGTCCCATTCCACCCCTGGCTCAGTGTCACATCAGGCTTGTGAACTTCCATAGCCTTACAGTAAAATATTAAAATGTCCAGGATTCAAATAAAAAAAGCCATGTTCATACTAAGAACAAGATATTTGAATGAGAAAATGAAATCAACAGTTGCAAACATGGGGAAGACAAAGGCATTGAAATTATCAGGCAATTGCGTTTAAAGATGGTGTATAAAACGCTTTGACAAGAAACTACAAGAATGCTTGAAACAATTGGAATAAAGAAAGAGGAGACACAAATAAACAAATGAAAATTTTAGAGCTGGAAAATATAATAACTGAAATAAAAATACAATAACTGAAAAATGTCTAGAAATGTCAGTGGATGGGCTCAGCAGCAGAATGAACTGTACAGAAGAGCTAGTGATTGCGAAACTGAACAAGGAGTTGCCCAGGCCATTAAACAGAACGCAACAGGCTGAAAAAGAAAAGGAACACTAATTCAGGATCTGTTAGACTTCAACACATGATCTAACATTTGTGTCACCAGTGTTCCAGAGAGAAAAGAGAAAGCAATTCCTCAATTTGGCAAAAGACATAAGCCTAGAGCTTCAAGAAGTTGAGCAAAATTCAGAGTAAACCTGAAGAAATACGTGCCATGTCATATGAGAATAACATTTCCAAGAAATAAAGGCAAAGAAAAGAAGCTTTAGAGCAACAAGAGGGGAGCAACTTGCAGGGGAGAAACATTTAGGATGGCAGCAGATCTGTCATGAGCCGGAGTTGACATAACATGCCTAAGTGCTGTCAACACAGACTTCTGTCTCCAGTGAAAGTAACTCCAGGGAAGAGAAGACACCACAACATTGTCAGATAAAGGGAAACCCAGAGGAATTTTCACCAGCAAACTACCTTAAAAGAGTGGTGAAAGGGAGTCATATAAACATAAATAGAACAATGGAAGAAGGAATGTAGAACATCAGGAGAGGAGAAAGAACAACAGAAAGTGTAAAAATGCAAGTAAATATCAGCTTGTTCTTCATGTTTCATTTCCTAAATTGTGTTGGAGCAAAATCATAACTCTCTCTGATTTAATTCTTACAGCACATAGCATAAACACTTAGGGCAATTATATTACTAATGGGGGGAGTTAAAGGAAGTTAAATGATGGTAACGTTTCCACAATATACTCAAATTACTAAATCATCAATGCCAGTAGTCTGCAACTATTAGGTACATATAATTTAAAACCTAAAACAAATGCTAAATATACACATTCAAGATGCCAGTTAAAACAAGATGGAATTCTAAAAAAAGATAGTTGGCCCATAGGAAATCATGATAAAGGAAACAAAAAATGAAGAGGAAAGAAACAGAGAACAAATATTAAACCACCAAGCCATAATAAGTACATTAAATGTAAATTGTCTAAATACATTAAGAGATAGAGTTTGTCACAGTAGATTTAAACACAACTCAAGTATATGTATGTTGTTGACTAGACAGTGACTTCAAATATCATGAGAGGGCCGGTGCTGTGGCTTAGCAGGTAAAGCCACCTCCCGCAGTGCCAGCATCTCATAAGGGTGCCAGCTGCTCTACTCTCTGCTATGGCCTAGGAAAGCAGTGGAAGATGGCTCAAGTCCTTGGGCCCCTGCACCCACATGGGAGACCCGGAAGAAGCTCCTGGATTCTGGCTTCAGATTGGTGCATCTCCAGCAGTTGCAGCCAACTGGGGAGTGAACCAGAGGATAGAAGACATCTCTCTCTCTCTCTCTCTCTCTCTGTGTGTGTGTGTGTGTGTGTCTTTCCATGTAACTCTGACTTTCAAATAAATAAATAAATAAATAAATAAATAAATTTTCAAATATCATGAGATAGGTAGGTTGAAAGTACAAGGATGGAACAAATATGTCATGTAAACTTTAACCACACACACAAAACAACAACCCATGAAAGAGTATTCATATAAAGTAAAGTCAGCTTTAGGGCAAAGAGAATTACTGGAGACAGAGAAAGACGCTGAATAATGACCAAAGGGTCTACCCATCAAAAAGCCATAGCAAGACTAAATGTGGGTGCACTAACCAGCAGATCTAAAAGACTCAAAAACGAAAGAACTGCAAAAATAAAAATAGACAAATCCTCAACATAGTTGGAGACTTCAACACACTTCTCTCAATGATTGGTAGAACATCAGTAAGAAGGTTTCCATAATTAAGAGACTCTAGTTGAAATTTATAGAGCATCTCACCCAATATTAGCATAATATACATTCTTTTCAAGTTCTTATGGAAAATTTACAGGATAGACCATATCCTGGGACACAAAACAAAACTTAACACATTTCAAAGAATTGTCATCATCATCAAACTAGAAATGAACACCAGAAAGACAACAAGAAAGCCCTAAAAACTTGAAAACTGAACAAAAACCACTTATAGATCAACCATGGATCAAAGGCAATTTAAAATACATTGATTGGATGAAAATTAAATTACAATAAATTAAAATTCGTGGAGATAAATTGTGCTGAGGGGAAACATATACCACTAAATATTCACATTAGGAAAAGAGAAATGATTCCACTTAATATTCTACATTCTCACCTTAAGAAACTAGAAAAACAAGAGCAAAATAAACCCAAAGCAATCATAAATAAGGGAATAATATACATCAGAGCAGAGATCAATAAAACTGAAAACAGCAAAGCAATAGGGCAAATTAGAGTCAAAAAACCTCTTTGGCAAGTTGAATACAATGGACATAAATCTGACTACTTAGGTGACATGGACCAATTCCTCCAAGTGCAAACTCTGACAACTCATCCAGTATAAGGTAAATACTTTGACTAACTCTATAAATAAATCTTCATTTATTTGAAAGGCAGAGATACAAAGAAAAAAGGAGTGGAGGGAGAGAGAGAGAAAAGGAGAAAGAGAGAGAGAGAGAGAGAGAGAGAGAGAGAGAGAGAGAGAATTTTCCATCTGCTGGTTCACTCCCCAAATGGCTACAATGGCTGGGGCTGGGCTAGGTCGAAGCCAGGAGCCAGGAACTTCATCTGGGTCTCCCACATGGGTATGGGGCCCAAGCCCTTGGGCCATCTTCCACTGCTTTCCCAGGCAGATTAGCAGGGAGCTGGGTCAGTAGTAGAGCAGCTGGAACTCGAACCAGTGCCCATATGGGTTGCCAGCATTGCTAGCAGAAGCTTTGCCCCTTATGTCACAGTGTTGGTTCTGAAGAAATAAATTTTTGATCTAAAATATAGTCCAAGAAAACATACAGATCTGGATGATTCACTGGGTGATTCCACTGAACATTTCAAGAAGAATTAACCCTAATTCTACCAATCTTTCAGAAAATAAAAGGGAAATAAATAATTCACATTCACTTTATGAGATTAGTTTATGTTTGTTCTAAAGCTAGACAAAAAGAGCAACACAAACAAACAAACAAATGAACTAAAGTCAAATATCCCTCATGATTGTAAATGCAATGTGTTTTTATAAAACATTGGTAAATAAAATTCAGCAATATATTACAAAATTATACATCAGACCCAATTGGGCTGTATTCCAGGGGTGCAAGTCTGATTTGATATTTGGAATGTAACTCATCATGTTAATATATTAAGGAGGATAAATCACAGGATAGCAATTGACGCATACAAGTTGACAAATTCAAGACACATTAATGATAAAGTCTATTACAAAACTGGGAGTAGAGTGGAAACTTCCTAAATTGACAAAGGACATCTACAGAAAACCTACAGCTGATACAATACTTCATAGTGGAGGACTGGAATATTTCCTCTAAAGATTGGAATCAAAGCAAGGATGCTTGTTCTCATTACTCTTCTCTGACATGATACTGAAACTCTCTGCCAGGGCAATTTGGCAAGAAAGGAATTAAAAGGCATGGAGGTCAGGTAAGAAGAAACAAATCACTCTGTACATGCATATGACGTGACAGGCTAAGTGGAAAAGTCCCCAAGGAATTTACCAAAAGCTTTCTAGAACTAAACATAGAAGTAGCAAGGTTACAGGGTATGAAGCAAACGTGTTATATTTCCATATACTAGCAATGTGCATGGGGAAATTAAAATTAAAAATATAATGCTATTTATAATCATTCAAGAAAAACAAAATACTCAGATATGATGAAGAAGGATAAGACTTGTACAATGCTGAAAATCATAAAACTGAAGAAAGAAATAAAAGAAGAAAAACCAAAGTGGAGAGTTATACTACTTTCATGGTTTAGAGAATTCAGCATTGTTATAATATCAATTTCATCTAAAATCGTAGATTTAACAATACACATCAAAATTCTGAGATTCATATAGAAATGTAGAGGAACAATTTGTAGATAGGTTAAATAATTTTGAGAAAGAAGAATAAAATGAGAGGAATCTGATTTTAAGACTTATCATACAAAAAAGATATATTACAATAATCACAGTAATCAAGGCAATGCTACTGTAAGACAAGGTTGTATTGGTAGAGGGATAAACACATCAATGGAACAAAATGAAGAACCCAGAATGTTCCATGCAAGTAGACTCAATAGATTTTGGGGGGATGGGGTGGGGTCAGCTTAATTTAGATATAAATTACATATAATAAAAATTAATCAATTTTAAGTGTTCAATTCAATGTTTTATAGTATGTATGTGGTTTATATAATGACCACACCAGTGAAAATAGTTAACATTTCAGCATGCCAAAGTTTCTCTAGGCCCGTTTGCAATCACTACCCTTCATTTCTGGTACCTGGTAACTGTTTTCCATTACCACAAATTTTCTGTTTCTAGAGTTATATATGCATAGAACCATGCAGTGGTATAATCTTTATGTCCACTTTTTTTGTACTTTGCATACTGTTTTTGAAATTCCCTCACATGTTATACTATGCTATTCCATGGAACAAGGACAGTCTTTTTAACAAATAGTGCCAGACGAATTGGAGTGATAGGCAGAAAAAAGAAAAAAAATTAACTCAGAATGGAACAGTAATTAAATGTAAAATATAAAACCTGTAGAAGAGGATAACAGAGTAGAAAACCTTTGGGACCTTGACTTGGTAAGAGCTGTTAGACACGACACATAATGCATGACTAATAAAAACAAGAGAGATTACTAGGTGGCATCAATGTTTGCTCTGTGACAAGTCCCTGTTAAGGCGAACAGAAGGACAAGAAACAGACTGAGAAATTATAATAGCAGCTCATTTATCTCACAAAGGATTCATATCTAGAACATTTAATAAATTCTGAAATCATAAATTAAGCAAATAAACAACCCACCCAGAAAATCAATGAAGGATTTGAAAAAAGTTTTTCCCCAAAGATGACGATGGCCAATAAATACAAGAAAAGGTGTTTAGCATTATTAGGCACTAAGATATATGATTTAAGATCATCGTGAGAACTTGTTCTTCATCTAGTTAATTTCTCATTACGTTGTGCTATTGGAATAGCTTAAATAAGAAAAGAAATGACAATACTAAATTCTGATGAAGATAAGAAAACTACATGTTTCGTAATTGCTGGATGGAGTGTAAACTGGTACAGCCATTCTAGAAATAGTAGGTCAATTTTTTTTCTTTTAAAGATTTTATTTATTTATTTGAAAAGCAGAGTTGTTTAGAGAGAGAGAGAGATGGAGAGAGACAGAGATCTCCCATGCTCTGGTTCACTCTCCAGATGGCCACAACAGCTGGAGCTGTGCCGATCCGAAGCCAGCAGCCAGGAGCTTCTTCTGGGTCTCCCATGTGGGTGGCAGGGACTCAAGCACTTGGGCCATCTTCTGCTGCTTTCCTCGGCCAATAGCAGGGAGCTGGATTGGAAGTTGAGCAGCCGGCACTCAAACCAGTGCTCACAGGGGATGCTGGTGTCCCAGGTAGCAGCCTAACCCACTTTGCCACGGTGCCTGTCCAATGGCAGCTTCTTTAAAAAAGAAAACTCATATGATTTGCCCAGCAATCATATTGGGCATTTATTGCAGATGAATAAAACAATCGTGCAGAATGTTCCCAGCAGCTTTATTTGTGATGGCCAAGAACCAGAACCAAGTGATGCTTCCTGCAGTCGGGGAGTCTGGAGCCACAGAAGGGTACACCTGTGCCGTGCAACACGATTCCGCGGTTCTGGAGAATTAACTCTGGATACCGTCCAGAGCTTCAACGGAGCTTAAGGACATTTGCCTGACTGAAGCAAGTCAATCTCACAGGGCACATACTGGGTGACCCCGTTTAAGGTGACACTAACATTAACAAGATCAACATTCTCAAGATGATAAAACTAGGGCCAGACCTCGGCCTAATGGCATCCCATATTGGAGTGCCTGCGTTGGATACCCGCCCCCGACTTCGCTCCGATTCCAGCTCCCTGCTGATGCAGCCCCTGTGAGGCCTCGGTGAAGATCCACTAACTGGGTTCCTGCCGTGCGCATGGCAGACCCGGGTGGAGTTCCAGTCTCCTGGTTTCACCTGAGGCTCCCAGTGGGCTGGCAATTGTGTGATTTGGGGAGCGAACTTTCACTTTCTTATTTCCTTCTCTATGTCTCATCCTCTCAAATGAATTAAATACCCCCCTGTCCCCCCCCCCCCAAAAAAAAACATGTTCTTTCTTGCTATGTAGTGAGAACATTAAGAACATTTTAAGAAATAAAATTACAGAGGTTGACACCAGATTCCTTGTTGCCAGGGTTCAGGGATTTGGGGGTTGGGGTGGGTGTGATTATGAATGTTGTCTCTCCAGAGAGGTCTCAGGGCTGTGAAGCAGCTCTGTGCCTTGACTGTGGTGAGTGTTCCCTGAATCTGTGTGGGGGACACAATCTATATGGGGACCTCACACACAGTGCCAATGTCCTGGGGTTGATAGTGTACGATCGTGTGCAAAAGGTAACTGCAGTGGAAGACTGAGCCAAAGGTGCGGAGGCCCTCTTTTCCCTCTCTTCCTGTGGATTTGTAATTATTTTACATATAAAATGTGTAAGAAGCAAAAAAAAGGGGGGGGCGGTGCTGTGGTATAGCAAGTAAAGCCGCCACCTGCAGTGCCAGCATCCCATGTGGGCGCCGGTTCGAGTCCCGGCTGCTCCTCTTCCGATCCAGCTCTCTGCTGTGGCCTGGGAAAGCAGTGAAAGGTGGCCCAAGTCCTCGGGCCCCTGCACCTACGTGGAGACCCAGAAAAAGCTCCTGGCTCCTGGCTTCGGATTGGCACAGCTCCAGCCATTGCGGCCATTTGGGGAGTGAACCAGAAGATGGAAAACCTCTCTCTCTTGGCCTCTGCCTCTGTAACTCCGCCTTTCAAACCAATAAATACATCTTAAGGAAAAAAAAAAAAAGAAGCAAAAAAAAAAAAAAAAGAAAGAAAAGAAACAGATACCATGTGTGAAACTGTGTGAAACATCTGGAATTTCTCCCCCAGCACTGCTAACTGGGGTGGGAGAAAGCCAGAGAGAGGAAATTCACAATGACTTGGTGTTTTCTTTTAGTTGGAGGCATTTGAAAACCTTTTCAAGGTCACCTGGGCTTGCATTTGCAGATAAAACACACAGGTGTTAGGGGGGCAGCTGTGGGGGTCTTGGGGGTATCAGGGAGGGGGCTGCAGTGGCTGGAGCTGTGCTGATCTGAAGCCAGGAGCCAGGAGCTTCTTCCAGGTCTCCCACGTGGATACAGGGGCCCAAGGATTTGGACCATCTTTCACTGCTATCCCAGGCCATAGCAGAGAGCTCGATAGGAAGTAGAACAGCGGGGACTCAAACTGGGGTCCAAACAGGATGCTGGCACTGCAGGCGGCAGCTTTACCTGCTATGCCACGGTGCCGGCCCCTGCAGATTCAATTGAATAAAAAGGTATTATGCATTCCAAGGTATAGTTTAACGTCATGTAAATAGATACTTTCAAAGTTTTTTCCCCAGGTTTTAAAAATAACTTTTATCTAAACAGATTTATTTATTTATTTATTTGAAAGGCAGGATGAGAGAGAGAGAGAGAGAGAGAGAGAGAGAGAGAGAAATCTTCCAAGTGCTGGCTCAGTCTCCAAATGTCTGTAACATCCAGGGCCGGGCAAAAGCTGAAGCCGGGAACCAGGAACTCTGTCCAGGTCTCCCACATGGGGAGCAGGAGCCCAACCACTTGGGTCATCATCTGTTGCCTTCCTGGGCACATTAACAGGCAGCTGGACTGGAAGTGGAGTAGCTGGGACTCGAACCGTCACTTGATGTGGTATTCCCATGTTGTAAATGGTCGCTTAACCCGCTACACCAGGCCCTCAAAATAACCTTCATTTTTAAAAAAAGATTTATTTATTTATTTGAAAGTCAGAGTTACACAGAGAGAGAAGGAGAGGCAGACAGAGAGAGAGGTCTTCCATCCGATGGTTCACCCCCCAGTTGGCCACAACGGATGGAGCTGTGCCAATCCAAAGCCAAGAGCTGGGACTTTTTCTGAGTCTCCATGTGAATGCAGGGGCCCGAGGACTTGGGCCATCTTCTACTTTCCCAGGCCACAGCAGAGAGCTGGATTGGAAGTGGAGCAGCGGGGACTCGAACCTGCACCTATATGGAATGCTGGCACTGCAGGCAGTGGCTTTACCCATTACTCCACAGCATCGGCCACCATAAACTTTATTTTTTAAAAAGTTAATATATATGTGTGTGACATAGCCTTCCAGGGCCGGTGTGTAGCATATACCACATCCCACTGTATGAGATCACATAGTTCATGTCATGCTTTTCCACACGCCATCTGTGTGGATAGAACTTTACTAGTGCATTCTCGGTCATCTCAATGTTTTTCTAAAAATAGAGTTGCAGGAGTGGGTGTTTCAGCCTAGTGGTTGAGACATCTGCATTCCGCGTCGGAGTGCCTGGGGTCCATTCATTTTCTGGCTCCTGACCCCAGCTTTTTGCTGATGCAGGCCCTGGGAGGCAACGGTGATGGATCAAGTACACGCCTTGCAAAATTTAACGGTGAATAGATGGGGCTGGTGCTGTAGCGTAGTGGGTAAAGTTACTGCTTGTAGTGCTGGCATCCCATATGGATGCCGATTCGAGTCCTGCCAGCACCACTTCCCATCCAGCTCTCTGCTATGGCCTGGGAAAGCAGTAGAAGATGGCCCAAGTCCTTGGGCCCCTGCACCTGTGTGGGAAACCTGGAAGAAGTTTTTGGCTCCTGGCTTTGGATGGGCACAACTCTGTCCGTTATGGCCAACTGGGGAGTGATCCAGCAGATGGAAGATTGATCTCTCTCTCTCTCTGCCTCTCCTTCTCTCTCTGTGTAACTCCTTCAAATAAATAAAATCTTTTTTTAAAAAAATGAATAGAAAGTGATTAGGGTTACAAGACAGCTGAAATGGAGTTGAAGGGAGTGCACCAGGTTTTTAAGGAGCTTCATGCACTAAATTCTGCAAAACGTGGTGCCAAGTCATTCTACCAAACATTGGCCACCATCACAATTCACTTCAAAGAGATTTGAGGTACAACACCCACGGTGAGTTCAAGTTCAATCTATCATCAGGTGTAACAGAGGGAGGGGGTCCCTGACTGAGGCTGGGGGAGCTTCCTGGAG
This sequence comes from Sylvilagus floridanus, assembly GCA_949820135.1. Taxonomy (NCBI): domain Eukaryota; kingdom Metazoa; phylum Chordata; class Mammalia; order Lagomorpha; family Leporidae; genus Sylvilagus; species Sylvilagus floridanus. Next base: position 66,526,953 of record OX463236.1, on the reverse strand, counting down.
CCCATGGTTGTCAGTGTCAGACGTGGTCCCCAGAGAGCCCACCTCCTGCTGGTCAGGCGCTGGGTCACGTGCCCTGGTAGGCGGGCTGGGGTCTCTGACGCAGGTCTATGCACGCAATGCAGAGGCGTGTCTTCTGTGAAATTAGGCTGGCGTTCTTCCTCACCTTGCCTTCTGGGCTGTGGCAAAGGAAGCTGCCCTTTCGAAGCTGCTTGTGTGGGAGGGAGATGGAAGAAACCTGCAAGAGACCAAGCAGCCAACGAGCACCAAACCAGGGCAGCGGGCAGGGAGCTGTGAAGCAGCCCTCTCGCCTTGAGATGCCAGCAGCCCTGGACGGTGAGAGACACAGAGTCGGCTGGGCCAGGCCGCACTCCTGACCCAGGGGATTGGAGATGCTCCGCGTGGGCTGCCGTGAGCCCCCAAGCTTGCAGCAATAGCACATCACTGACACAAGTGCAGCCTTAACACACTTACGTAATCGAACTTAGCACTTCCAAAGTTCACGAGAGCTGTGTACTGCCAAAAAGTTGTTTGTGTGTGTGGAAACAAACTTATCTTGCAATCCCATTTCCCACGAAGGCTTTGAAGTACCCTGGCATCCACACGGGACTCATCTTGTGGGTCCTGTCTGTCTTGGGGGCCTTGGCTCTGTGTAGAGGGAGCACAGCCTATGCCAAAACTGGACGCTGAAAAGGAGAGAGAGAGAGAGAGAGAGAGAGAGAGAGAGAGAGAGAGAGAGAGAGAGATTTGAAAGGCATTTAGACAAACTAGAGAACAGAGTGAGGGGAGGGAGGTGAGTGGTGGGTGCTTTGGAAGTGTCAGCGTATGCGAGGATATCCTGGAATGTTTGTAGTTCCCTTGACATCAGACATAGTAGGGCAGCACCAGTGAACCTGGACAAGGCGTATTGCTTACTCTCATGGAATATTCTAGAAGTGAGTGCCACTCAGCTCTAGGAATTCAGGGACTGGGGTGATGGGAGAACTAGACAATGAAGTGACAGCTCTTGGGAGAAAAATAACACAATTTATCTTTCAGGTCCCCAGTGGTGCGTGGTGATGGAGGACTCTCAAAATGAAGAGGAAAGACTCGGGTGTGTGAGCAGGACAATGGCTGTGTGTAGATCATAGCTAACCACACACCCTTGAAAGAGAGGAGTGTGCACCGTGATAGCACCATTCACACACTCATTCATTCCACAAACAGCCGTGATGTGCCTCTGTGGGAAAGCACCACATAGACTTGGGGATACACGAGTGAACAGAGCTCGATGATTTCTGTCTTCACAAATATATCACTCCAGCATGGACAAGAGACAACACAAAGACTTAAGTCAACAGTTAACATTTTAATTTTGAAAATCATTAGGAAAGGAAAAAAAATCAGGACTTGTGCTTGGTCGGCGCTTCCACAAGGAATTGTCAGGGAGGCAGAAACTGGAGGTGGCACAGACCTACCACCCCCTGCCCCCAGTTACTGTGCACCCTACTTTGCAATGTAGACCCTCACCCTCAGAAGTTTTCTGGAACCCTACTACCAGGGCTCTTGAGTGTAGGCAAAAGAAACTGGTTGGCTGTTACGAGCAGGAAAGGGCTTGGTTTCAAAGCCGTAGGAGGGCAGAACAACCACCGGAAAGGCTGCAGAACCAGGTTGGGCAGGTAGGTAAAGGATGCCAGAGGCCAGGGCATCAGGACCATGGCAAGACCTCTACCCCCACCCCCACCTCCCGCCCCCAGCATCCCACTGAAGAGAACACCCTGGAAGCCGAGTGCTGCTGTCGTCTACCCACCCAGCAGCCATCCAGCCCCAACACGAGCACAGCATGTGGTCCTTGGCTCCAGTCAGAGCTCAGCTCCTGATGGGTCAAGGTGCCCGAGAATCAGTCAGCTGAGTCCCTGATCCCTAATCCTGCCTCTGGAGGCACACTGGGCCTCTCTGCCAGCCACACAAGTAAGGGGGTTAGATGCACGGGGAGCAGCCATAGTCCCCACAGCCACATTTTCACTCCAGGGAAGTTTGTGGCTGGGCGGAGGCAGGAGCAGGTGGTGTGTGTGGCTCCAGGATCACACATGGAGGATAGGAGTTGGGCAGGGTGCTCAGTGGGGAGACCTGTTAATTTGCATTCTGAAGTATACTCACTGCCTACATTGACATGCAGAAATAGTTCACCTAGCAAATTAAAGTCTTTTACGACATCATGGTGATTCACTGATTCACTGATTATGTAGTGAGAAACGCACTGGCACTCTGTGAGAGCCTGCATTTCCGGAGGGTGCTTGACAGCGTGTATCCTAGAGCCTTGATACAAAGCCCTTGACTTGGGTTTTCTGTGCCTGGGAACATAGCCTAAGGACATAATCAGGCATGAGGACACAGACTCGCACAGAAGACCTGCAGGCGACACCAGGCAAATTTGGCTCAGGCAGAACTCAGGCATCTGGTGGAGCAATCTGACCCAGTGAACTCAGGCCAGACTCACTTCCGTTGCCTCCCGGAGTAGGCGGGGTTTCCAGAATCTCTTCGTGCAGGGCTCCTCCGAGTCACCAGGGTCTGTTGCCAGGTTCACACTTCTCAGCATCACTTCCTGTGTTTGATTGAAGTCAGGGCTAGATTTCTTCTAGTTGAGAGCAGTTTCCAGGGTGCAGCAGAGAGCGAGCATCTGTGTCCCAGCCATTTAAGGCAAAGTTCCCCAGTGCTCTGAGATGGGACCAACCCCTGCCTCAGTGGGCCCTGGGCTGGGGGTGTGCCTCCAGGCCTGGGAGAAGCCCCATCAGGGAAAGAGTACAACTCCTAATAAAAATTGGGGATGCCGGAGAAAGAATTCTGGGGGTTCAAATGAAAATGTAGAAAGACAAGGAAGAGAGCACACTTAGTATTTTTGGTAGAAACTTTGATACAGAGTTGATTGACTTTTGTTTTTCACTTTATATCTTGCTGCACAATCAGAAAAATAACTACTTTTTTGAACTCATGTCAAATCAAGGCAGGCCATCGGGATTCCAGTTAAGATGTGTCTGTCCCAGAGTGGAGTACCTGGGTTCCATATCCAGCTCCAGTTCTTGACTGTAGCTTCTTGTCCACTGCTGTCCCTGGGAGGCAGCAGGGCATGGCTCCAGGGACTGAGTTTCTGTCACCCACTTCCAAGGCTTGGACTGAGTTCTGGGCTCCTAGTTTCAACCGGGCACCGTCTTGGCTATCGCAGGCATTTGAGGAGTGAACCAGTGAAAGGAGCTCTGTCTGTCTGGCCCTCTGCCTCTCAGATAAAAATAAAAACAGCCATGCCTAAGCAATAAGGATTGTGGTGTGCTGGACACCTCCGTAGTAACTCAGGGCTCCCCATATCTCACTTTTCCAAGCTTGGGCCAACTCATGTATGGTGGTTTCATACCTGGGTCCACAGCGGTCACCCTTGTCAGGACTGGGACTTGAGTTTGTTTTGTGACCAAGGGAAAGGCTCCTTTGTGGAACTGTGGGATGGTGGTCCCCTTGTGACCAGGAGGAAGCCAGCCCATGGTCACAGCCAGCACAGTGAGGCACACACCGGGAAGAGCAGAGGAGACAGAGACGACTTAGCTGGGCTGGGATCCACCCTCCCATAGCCCTTCCCACTAAGAGACAGTAGATCTTCCATTCAATCCATGTGAATTGCATCTCCTGTTAATGAAATGTATGTAAGTATTCATTTGGGGTCTAGAATCACCTTTAATGCATTTGAGAGCAAATTGATGTGAGATGGAGATTGGGGGAGAAGGGGGCTTTAGGGAGAATTTGCCAGCAGGTGGAGGGGCAGCATGCCCCAGGAAGCCCTTCTGCCCCCGCCCCCATCCCCCTGCCCCCCCATAGCCCCTCTGGGCAGAGGCAGCCCTACTGGGACAGGAGGAGGCAAGGGCTGCGGTCCCACATGGATCCAGGCCACGACACTATGTAGTTTTGGAATCTTTGCAAGGACCTCAACTCCTCATTGTCTCAGAAATTCTAATTTCCCAAAGGGTGAGGTTGAAATTGGAATGAAACACAACCAAAACAACCTGGCAGTGTAGGAAGCAGAGCTCCATGGCCCAGCCTCTGTGCACCAGGCAGGTCCAGGGGGAGCCGCCTCTGGCTGGGTCACACCCACCTCCAGGCAGGGGTCAGGTTCAGTGTTGAAAAAATGAGTTGAGGGGCCAGCACTGTGGCTAGCAGGTAAAGCCGACACCTGCAGTGCCGGCATCCCATATGGGCACCAGTTCGAGTCCTGGCTGCTCCACTTCCGATCCAGCTCTCTGCTATGGCCTGGGAAAGCAGTAGAAGATGGCCCAAGTCCTTGGGCCCGGGTACCTGTTAGGAAACTGGCGCAGGTGGCCACATGACCCAACCTCTGTGGTCAAGTGTCGGGGACCACGCAGCATGTGGCCTCTTAGTGGAAAACTACTGAGGCAGGGCTAGACAATTGCCTCTCCTTCCCCCGCCCAACGTCCTGCCCTCCTAATCGCTCCTCCTTCCCCCGCCCGACACTCTGCCTTTATGATATATAAGTGTGTGGTTGAAAAATAAAATTTGCAGCTTGATCAGGACATGTCTTGCTGCCATCTTTGTGTCTCCTGTCCCTTTCATTCCCCATTCTAGGTACTTGGCCCCAGTTGACGTCCCGCAGGACGGGACAGTCAAGCTCCACCCCCATCCTAATGGGATTCGCTACTCCTGCTTCCCTGCCCGCCACTGGGCAGTTTTAAAAGGTTCCTGAACACGTGCTCTCTTGGTTCCTCTCTCTAGCCTCTTCCTCTGGTCTCTTGGCTCTCTCTCTCAGCTCCTCTCTTCTCTCTTCTCTCCTTGCTAGCTCCTCTCCTCTCTGTTTCTCTCTTATACTCTCTTTCTCTCTTTTTCCTTTGCCACCCCTTCACTCCCGCCTGTAGAGTATTCCCCAATAAACCCTTTCCCTTACTCTGGTGTTTGGTGTGTTTTGTGACGGCTAACATTAATATATAACAGCACCCATGTGGGAGACCCGGAGGAAGCTCCTGGCTCCTGGCTTCGAGTGGCGCAGCTCCGGCCGTTGCGGCCATCTGGGGAATGACCAGTGGATGGAAGACCTCTTTCTCTCTGCCTCTCTAATCTCTGTGTAACTCTGACTTCCAAGTAAATAAATATACCTTTAAAAAAAAACTGAGTTGAAGAGAACGTGGAAGGCCTGGTCAGCCAGGTGCTCTCCCAGGAGAGCGCTCCCACAGCCATGGCAGCACCTGCTGTAAAACCTGAGACGGTGCTGGAAAGGGGAGAGGTCCTGACAAAGCAACGCGTTCAGCAGCTTTTCCAGCCCACGCCCAGCTCCAAACACGCTGGCTGCTTTGCTGGCTCTGCTGGCTCTGGACTAGTCTCTGGCCCTGGGGAGGGGGTATTCACTGCTGCAGCCTTAGCCCTGGCAGAGTGCCTAGGGCGGATCTTATCAGCTGAGCTCTGCAGCCCCTTCTCAGGCCCTGTCCCCTGCACGTGAGGCAGGCCAGATGGATGCCCAGGGAGGCCCAGGTGTGCCGCTGTGCATCTGGGTGCTCCTGCCCCGATGCACTCCTCAGATGGCTGCTGAGAGCAGTGCCTTCTCTTCACCCAGAACATCCTGTGGGGGGTGGATTGGGTTTGTATTTCATCTGACCATAAAACCACACATTAGGAAAGGTAGCTCATCAATTAGTTCTAATTAATTATGAACAGAATGTGTCTCCAGCTGGGGAATGTGGTTTTGTTTCCCGTAGGCTATAAATAGAAAACTTGAGTGACTGCATAGAAATAAGACATCTAGGTGAGAGAAAACTGGAGCAAGTGGTTACAATGAGTGTGAAGTGGCCACTGGAATGCGGTGACCACTTCCCACTTCCCGCAGACTCGGAAGTAGCCTCCTTAGTGCTAAGCATGGCCCTGGGACAAGGCGGCCTGGGGAAGCAGAGATGTCTGGGGTCACAGCCTGCTCTTTGCCACTCCCTTCATTTTCATGGGACTTTCAATCAAGGGCCGCCCCAGCAAAGCTCCTTCGTGACAGCACAGCCCTGCGAGGGGACCAGCATGGGACTAGCATGGGACTGAGTGGACATCACAGGACTCTGTGCCCCAGATGGTCCTGCCAGGGAGCTGTTTCTACTACCAGGGAGTAATGACTGGCTTAGGGCCCTGCCCAGGGCAGGGAGATTGCTGGGGGCTCCCTGGGAAGTAGGCCCTGAGGGCAATCGTCACCTCCTCCATGGTCTTCTTGTCTGTCGTAGTGACATTTTCACAGTTAAGCTTTTCATTACACTTGGCTCACCCCTGTGTGGTGTCTGTAGTGTGCAGGTTGCTGTGTGGGGGTAGGCATCCAGCATCAGGGGACCATGGCGCACAGGGTTAGCAGATGTGGTGTCACTGGTGTCGAGTGGCCCTGGGCTGGAGGTTAATGGGCCAGAGCTCCTCTCCTCTACTGCCCCATGGTGAGAGCTTGGTCAAATCACTCAGCCCTCCTGCCCATCTGTGAGTGGAGATGTGAGAGCCAGCCTCTCAGGTTGACTATGAAGACTCCATCTGGGTCTTTCATATGGATGCAGGGGCCCATCACTTAGTCCATCCTCTGCTGCTTTCCTAGGTGCATTAATGGGGTGCTGAATGAGAAGGGTAGCAGCTGGGATTGGAGCCAGCACTCTGACGTGGGATGCCTCTACTGTCCTACTCAGCTTCTCATCACTGTAGGTGAATACCTGCACAGGCTACTTATGAAGGAAGGGAGGCTTACTCTGGCTCCTGTTTTGGAGGCTCACAGTCCAAGATTAGATGGCCCCATTGGCCCTGCAGCTGATGGAGGCAATGGCTGGCAGAATGCAGATGGAGGAAGCATCACATGGTGGCCCAGGAAGCAGAGAGAGATAGTCTCCAACTTGGCTTTTACAACCCAGCCTGCTGTGAGAACTACTTTCCTAAGGTGTAACTCCACAGGCCCAAGGACCTTTTACTTCCTGTGTACCACAAGGGATTAAGCATCTATCCTCTTTAGTACCATTAGCCTGTGATGGGGAGTTAAGTTTTCGCATGTATTGGGAAGCCAAGTTATGTTCAAACCCTAGCACTTGATCTGTTCTTCCTGGTGGCCAGCACCCCCATCTGCCAACTCCCAGTCAACTCATCAGTGTACAGACATGATCACTGAAGAAGAGGCAGCCCTTGGCACAGCAGTTAAGCCATGGCCTGCAACGCCAGAATTCCATAAGGTGCTGATTCGTGTCCTGGCCGCTCCACTTCTGATCCAGCTCCCTGCTAATGTGTCTGAGAAAGTAGCGGAGGATGGCTCAAATCCTTGGGCCCCTGCACCCACATGGGAGACTGAGAGGAAGCTCCTGGCTTCCGGCTTTGGATTGGCTCAAACCTGGCCATTTGAGCAGTGAAACAGTGGATGGAAGACCTCTCTCTCTCTCTCTCTCTCTCTCTCTCTCTCTCTCTCCCTCTCTCCCTCTCTCTCTCTGAAACTCTACCTTCCACCAAACATCCCAGACACTGTTGTCCCACTCCCAGAGCAGGGGACCTGACAGCTGAGCCCTGGATGCATTCTGAGATGCTCCTGGTTTTCTCTCTCCTTACATAACGTCTGCGTGCTAAGCATGTAGAAAGAACCCTGAAGTAGCCTTTGCAGAATCAAGTCTACTCTCTATCAGCTGTGTGACTTTGAGCACCTTAGTGATCTTCTCCGTGCCTCCCTTTTCTTGTTTGAAACATGGAGACACTACCATCCACTCTAAATACCTTCCAGGGTAATTCTGAGCAGAAATAAGTGTGTGCATCTGCCATCAGTTTGTCAGCCTGTTTCGCTTTCAGAAAGCAAACAGTAGGGATTTCTAATCTGCTGGGAGGGGTACAGCCATGCGTTGTGGTGTCTCTCTTGCTTTCTGTTACAAGTGTGGTTAAGTCTGAAGTCCGCATTGGAGCTGGCTTGATCACAGGATGAGACTTTTGATCTTCTCTAGGCTTGTCTTTTCCCATGGGGATTAATTCCAGGAGGACCCACTCATGGCGAGGATGAATAGCTCAGCTCCCAGAATAAACTGGATTGAGGCTATCTCTGTAGGATGAACGATCTCTAATGTTCTATAGCACAGTTGGGTAACTGTGATTGACAACCTTTAATTGTATATTTCAAAACATACAGCTAATAGAGAGGATTTGGGGTGTTCCCAACACAATGAAATCATAAATGTTCTAGGTCATGGCTATGCCAATCACCCTAATCTGATCACTTGATAGATCTGATCATTATATAGATGTATTGACACCATGTACAGTATTCAAGTCAATTAACCATAAATTAACCATAAAAGCTTAGCTTTGTCGATCTACAGAAGGCTCTCCCTTCACTCAGTCTCTAAGTTAGGGTCTTGTTAAAGATTCCCTGTCTTCCCACCCAGGCTTTGCCTACGGAGGCATCATCTGTCACTTTCCACGTGAGGTGGCCGGAGAGCCGGGTGGCAGCCCATGAAAGCACATGGCCCAGAGTTCTCAGGGAACTCTGAGAACTCCCTGAGAACTCCCTCCTTTCCCAGCATGACCCCGCTCTTGAGGACAATGCTGCACAACCGGCAAGACAATGAACATTCCTGCTGGTAAACAGATGACGGTGCACAGTGAAAGATGTTCCCAGCCCTGCGTTCCGAATGCGGTATTTATGGACTCAAGTTGTTACCGGGATATTTATAGACTGAATGCAAATGTAAAACATATGGTGCGCTCTTCCAGAAATACGCTTTCAATTAAGCTGTGCACAGTGCTCAGACTAGCTGCTCTTTCCTCCAAAGATGCTCTCCAGCACATTTGTAGGGAGCGTCACTCTGAATTGCAGAAAATGGGGTGAACAAGGGTCTCTTGAGGGCTCTGTCTCTGGATGAAAGCCTGCTTCTCTCCCTTTGATGGACATTGTCCTGCCCCATCCTCAGGGAACTCTTTAGGGAAATGTGTGGTTGCATTTTTTCCTTCTCTTCCTGTTCTTTGACACGTGGTTCTCACTGTGTGGGATGTGGCTAGAAATTCCAAGAAGGGAGTTAAGAATAATCTGGAAGACAGCCTCTTGTATCTCTTACCATCTTTGGGTTGTGCAGATCTGGGAGCTGCCAGTACCAGGATGTGCTGTGCAGTGGGTCCCAGGCTATCAATGCCCCTGGCAAAGCAGAATCTCCATCTAGAAAACACCTCATGGGAGCAGGTGTCCAGAACCAGCGCCCCGCGGAAGGCACTGCAGGTCTTGGGACTGTCTCCACAGACAGCACACAGGTTTGTGCTGGATCAGTGTGATGCAGTGGAAATCCACGTTTGTAGACTCTGCACCAAGCAGAGCCAGGATATGCAAACCCAAGCCAGCCCACGATAGTACAGAGGCGAGGGAGTGCTTATTTTATAGAACAGTTTCTTTAGACCAGTCAATTTTGTGGGAATTGGGAATATGCATGGGCTTTCGTTTTTAGAGGGTAATAATCCAAGCTCTGTAGATTCTGGAGAGATGGAGGAATATAAATTAGCACAGGCCTTTTGGAAAGTAAATTGTGTCAAGAATCAAGAAATTGCTCACAGTATAGCATAGGCATTTCCATTTCTAGTCATCTTTCCACACAAATCATTTAAACATGGACGTGGTTATATGCCAAGGGTATTATTGGCATTACTGGGGTGTGTGTGTGTGTAAGAACAGCCAATAAAGATACTGTACAAATACTTAGCATCAGAGAAATAATTCAGTGAACTTTCCAATAGCCGTTGGAAGATTATTATGTAACAATTAAAATTCAGCTTATTTGAAATTACATACAAGTGGGACTTTAGGATAAACTCCTGTTTTTAAAAGCAAGCTGTAGGGATGGGTTTCTGGCACGGTGGTTTGGTCACTGCCTGGCATGCTCATATCCCATATTATAGCGTCTGGGTCCAAGCAAAGGCTCCACTTGCAATTCCAGTTTCCTGCTAACGCACACCCTGGGAGGTGGCAGGTGATGGTGCAAGTACTCGTGTCCCTGCTACCTCTGTTTCCAGCTCCCAGCTGGAGGTTGGCCCAGCCCTGCTATTGTGGGCATGTGGGGAGTGAACCAGCGAATGGAAAATCTCTCTGTGTCTGCTTGTCTCTCTCCCTCTCTGCTTTTCAAATAAATAAAATATATACATTTTAAAAATCAAGATGCAAAATTAAATCTAAAAGAGCACAAGTACAAAGGCATAAAAAACCTATCTTATTTTACATAAGAAAAGGGATATTCAAATAACTTATTAATACATACTTAGGGAAATATTCTCGCTTAGTACTAATGAATATTATAAATTTTTAAAAATATATTATTTTTCAACTAGTAAGCTGGCATATGCTTAGGAAACAACAATAAAAAATGTTGGTTTTTGAAGGGATACAATAGGACACTACTTTTGTTGTTTGCTTCATTTAGATTTTTTAAAATATTTATTTCATTTATTTGAGAGGCAGAGTGAAAGACACACACACACACAGAGGGAGGGAGGGAGGGAGAGATCGTCCATCCACTGATTTACTATCCAAATGTCTGCAATGGCCAGGGTTGGGCCAGGCTGACGCCAAGGGGCCTAGAGCTCTATCTAGGTCTCCTATATAGGTGTCAGGGTCCAAGGACTTGGCCGTCTTCTGCTGCTTTCCCAGGTGCATTAGCAAGGAGCTGAAGCAGCCAGGACTCAAACAAGCACTCTGACATGCTGGCATCTCTATGAAAAGGCTTATCTCTCTGTGCCAAAACACCAGTGCAGATTTAGATGATTTCTAATAAAGAATTCTTACTTTCACAGCTTAACTGTTGTCTTTATAGACATTATATCTGAATAATTTCAAACATGTTAAGACAAATTGGTTCACAGATGTACTTCCAACAGAGATACTGCAGAATAGTTTAAAAATCTTCCACATGCGGATGGATCAATTATTGGACAGTTGGCCTCTCCATGCCTATCTCATTTCCAAAAGAAAGTTTTATAATTCATGACCGTATCATTTATTCACTTAAAGTGTACAATTCAAAAGGTTGAAGCATATTCATACAGTCATGTAACTGTCACCACAATCAATATTAGGGCATTTATATCTGTTCAAAGAGGAATATCATAGAAAACCATGAAGGAAACATCAGATTTTATTAACACTATGACCTGTGGTCCTGATAGACATAGACAGAGAATATTTCATCCATAAAACACAACATAAAACACATTTTTCTAGGGGCTGGCATTGTGATAATAGTGGGTTAAGTTGTTGCCTGTGATGCTGGCATCCCATATAGTGCTGGTTGGAGTCATGGCTGCTCCAGTTCCAGCTCTCTGCTATGGCCTGGGAAATCAGCAGAAGATGGTTCAAGTCCTTGGGTCCCTGTACCCATGTGGGAGAACCAGATGAAGCTCCTGGCTCCTGGCTTCAGCATGGCCCAACCCTGGCTGTTGTGGCCATTTGGAAAGTGAACTAGTGAATAGAAGATCTCTCTCTCTCTCTCTCTCTCTCTCTCTCTCTGTATCTCCCCTTTTCTCTCTGTAACTCTTCCTTTCAAATAAATGAAAATAAATCTTAAAAAAAAACCACCAAAATAACAACAAAAACATTTTTCTCAAGTTCACATAGAAAATTCTCCAGAATAGATCATGTATTAGCCCACAAAAGAGTCTTAACAAGTTTAAGAATATTAAAATCACATCAGGTACCTTTTTTGATTACAATGATATACTAAAAGTTAATAACATGAAGAGCATTAGAAAATCCATAAACATATGAGAATTAAATAACACTCCTGAACAGTGGGTGTGTCAAAGATGAAATATCAAGAAGGAAATCAAAATTAATAATCAAAATTAATAACATGAAGAGCATTAGAAAATCCATGAACATATGAGAATTAAATAACACTCCTGAACAGCCCTGGCCGTTGCAGACATTTGGATAGTAAATCAGTGGATGGACGCTCTCTCCCTCCCTCCCTCCCTCTGTGTGTGTGTGTGTGTGTGTCTGTGTGTGTATATTTCACTCAAAGATGAAATATCAAGAAGGAAATCAAATGTCTCCTGATAAGAGCAAAACTGGCAACCAACATACTAAAACTTGTGAGATACAGCAAAAGCATGTCTAGGAAAGAAGTGTCGTGATAAATGCCTACATTACAAATAAAAAAGATTTTTATATCTTACTTTATACCAAGGTTTATGACACAAAGAACCAGAAAAAAAGGAACAATCCTACCTCACAGTTAGAAGAAAGAAAGAATAAAGGTTAGAGCAGAAATGGAGATTAGAAAGCCAACTGCAATGATGAATGATGCTAATCATTGGTTGTTCTGAGAGATAAAATTGACAAATTCTAGCTAGTCTAATCAAGAAAAAGGAAAAGACAAAAAAGAAGAGATATTACACTTGATGTCAGAGAAAAACATAGAATCATAACAGACTGCTGTAAACAATTGTATACCAACAAACTGGATAGCCTAGAACCAATGAGGAAGCTCCTAGAAACATAAAATCTCTCACAACTGTATCATGAAGATACAAAGGGCTCTCAACAATGAAAAGTCCAGGGAGAGAGCGCTTCATGGGTGCATTCTATCAAGAACTTAAAGAAGAATTAATGCCCGGCCTTCTCAAAGTCTCCCAAAATATTCAAGAGTAGAGAACACTTTTCAAGTCATTTCATGAGACCAGCATTATCCTCACACCAAATCCAGGTACTACAAACAAAGAAATAACAGGTCAAGAACCTTAATGAACACACATGTAAAAATCCTGAAAAATATACTAGCAAACTGAATTCAATATCATACTAAAATCATGCATCATACATCATGATCAGTGGAATTTTCTCCTGGGATGCAAGAATGGTTCAATATATAGAAATGGCTCAAAATATAGAAATTAATAAACATGATGCATGATATGTTAAATTTGAAGGATAAAATCATATAATCATCTCAGTAGAGCAGAAAAGTTACTTGACAAAATTTAACATCATTTAATGATAAAAACCCTCAAAAATTTGCTCCAAACAAAATATAACTCAACATAATACAGGCTGTATATAACAAAGTTGCAGCTAACAACATACGTAATCAGAAGAGCTTTTATGCTAAGATCAGGAATGAGGGTAGGATACTCATTCTCTCCACTGTTATTTCATAGAGTACTGGAAGTTGTAGCCAGAGCAATTAGGAAAGAGGAAGAAATAAAAGACACCCAATTTGTAAAGGAAAAAGTAAAATAGACTCTATTTGCAGACAATGTGATATCTTAAACAGAAAATCATAAACAGTCTACAAAAAAACCTGTTAGAACCAATAATGAATTCAGTGAAGCTGCAAGCTGCAAAATCAACACTAAAAGATTGGGTGCTTTTTGAGATACTAACAAGAACCTATCTAAAAAAGGAATTAAAAAAACCATCCCATTTATAATAGCATCAACAAGAAGAAAATACTTAGGGATAAAATTAAATCAGCAAGATGAAAAGATTTTACAGTAGACACTATAAGACATTAAAGAAAGAGATTAAAGTAGACCCAAATAAATGGAAAGACACTGATGAGAACTAATATTTGTATTTATTTATTTTTAAAGATTTATTTTATTTATTTGAGAAATAGAGTTACAGAGAAAGGTAGAGACGGAGAGAGAGAGAGAGGTCTTCCATCTGCTGGTTCTCTCCCCAGAAGGCCGCAACGATTGGAGCTGCACCTATCCGAAGCCAGGAGCCAGGAGCTTCTTCCGGGTCTCCCATGCAGGTGCAGGGGCCCGAGGACTTGGGCCACCTTTCACTGCTTTCCCAGGCCACAGCAGAGAGCTGGATCGGAAGAGGAGCAGCCAGGACTCGAACCGGCGCCCATATGGGTTGCCAGTGCTTCAGGCCAGGGCTTTAACCCACTGTGCCGCAGTGTTGGCCCCAGAACCAATATTTTTATATATTTATACTACCCAAAGCAATCTACAAATTCAATGTAATCCCTATCAAAATTCCAACATTATTTTTCTTGGAAATTAAAAAAATCTTAAAAGTTCTCATAGAACCACAAAAGATTCCTAATACCCAAAGTGATCTTCAGAAAGAATAAATACTATGTTTTGTGATTTAAAACATTGCAGGGGCCAGCGCTGTGGCTTAGTGGGTAAAGCTGCTGCCTGCAGTGCCGGCATCACACATGGGCGCCAGTTCAAGTCAGGGCTGCTCCACCTCCGAAACAGCTCTCTGCTATGGCCTGGGAAAGCAGTAGAAGATGGCCCAAGTCCTTGGGCACCTGCATCTGTGTGGGAGACCCAGAAGAAGCTCCTGGCTTTGGATCAGCGCAGCTCCAGCGGTTGCGGCCAATTGGAGAGTGATGGAAGACCTCTCTCTCTTTCTCTCTCTGTAACTCTCACTTTCATATAAATAAATAAATCTTTTAAAACAACTGCAAAGTTGTAGTAGTGAAAACGATGTAGTACTGGCATGAAAGCAGGCACTTAGACCAATGGAATAGAATAGACAGCCCAGAAATAAACCAGGCAGACACAGTCCGCTGTTCTGGCAAGAGCACCAAGAATATAGAATGACAAAGGTATGGTGTCTTCAATTAATGCCACAGGAAAATTGGATATTTACATGTGAATGTTAAATCTGATTCTTATCTCACACCATACACAAAAATTAACTCAAAAAGGATTAAAGAATTAAATGGTGAGGTCTCCAATAGCACAGGTAATAAAAACAAAAATAAATAAGTGGAACAGCATCAACCAAATAGTTTCTACACGGCAAAGAAAATAATAAACTGAAAAGGCAGCCTACAGATTGGGCACCATCCTCACTTTACATTTATAGTGCTGGATGGGGATGAAGCTTCTGGTCTGGTGAGAATTTCTGGCTACATGAAAACATGGTGGATGGCATCATGGCAGGCATGAGAGAGAGAGAGAGAGAGAAAGAGAGAGAGAGAGAGAGAGGTGTCACATGATGTGACAGGGAGCAAGAGAGATTCAGGAAAGAATCTTGGATCTCTTAAAGTGCCAGCTATTGGTGAAAGAGTTTGGCATAACAGTTAAGATGCCAAAGGCAACGTCCATATCAAAGTGTCTGGGTTTGAGTCCTGGCTCCGCTCCCAAAGCCAGCTTGCTGCTAACATACACCCTGGAGGCAGCAGGTGATGGCTCAAGTAGCTGGGTCCCTGCCTCCATGTGGGAGACCAGGCTTGGGTTCTTGGCTGCCAGATTTAGCCTGGCTCTGCCTCAGTTTTGGGCATTTGGGGAGTGAACCAGCAGATAGTCAACTCTGTCTCTGTTTCTCTGCTTTCCAAATAAATAAAGCAAGCCACCAGCATGACAAAATCCTTGCTTTCACGGGAATGAGAAAGCATTCCTTGAGTAAAGCATTAAACCTTGTGAAGGTGTTTCCCATGATCTAGTTCTCTCTCTCTGGACCACCTGTGAATGGTTCTTCTGCTCTCAATATTGCCACACTGAGGGTTGAGCTTCAGGCACATGAACCTTCACATCCAAATTATAGCAATATGAATCTTTTCTAGTATCACACTTTCATTTCTTTTCTAGTATCACACTTTCATTTCTTTAATGATTTTTTTTGAACTGTGGCTTGTCCTAGGACTTAACATATATATCTTTTTTAAAAATTATTTTTAAGTTTTTAAAAGATTTATTTATTTGAAATTCAGAGTCACAGAGAGAGGGAGGAGAGGGAGAGGGAGGGGAAAGAGAAAGAGAGAGAGAGAGAGAGAGAGAGAGGGAGATAACTGATAACTTCTGTCCACTGGTTCACTCCCCAAATTGTTGCAATAGCCGAGGCTGGGCGAGGCTGAAGCCAGGAGCCAGGAGCTTCATCTGGGTCTCCCACATGGGTGCAAGGGCCCAAGCACTTGGGCCATTTTTTGATGCTTTCTCAGGTGTATCAGCAGGGAGCTGGATTGGAAGTCGAGCAGCCGGATCTTGAACTGGTGCCCATATGGGACGCTGGTATCACAGGCAAGGTCTTACCCATTATACCTCAACATATACATCTTAACATATCAGAATTCAGTCTAGTTTTATACAAGCTAATTAAAATGATATACAAAGATGTTGACTCCTCTATAAATCTGTTCTTTCTTTTCTCCTTGTGTTTTATTATTGTTATATGTTAAAAACCCCAAAATACATGTTCATTACTTTAATTTTGCCTTTTAAAAATCTGGGAGAAGGAAGAACATTTATTTGTAGATTTTTTTTTAATGTTACGCCTCTTCACTGTCACTTGTGGTGCTCTTTCTTTCTCTGATTTGAGTGACTATATGGGATCATGTCCTTGCTCCAAAACAGCCTTGTTCCTCTCCTTTATTTTCAGATAGAAATAGCATTTACATATGTTGCAGACTGAACAATCCAATTGTAAGCATACTTCTTATATAATTGCTCTTTATGTCATTTAGAAGAAGAGAGAAGAAACGTGCATTCACACTTTATTTTATAATGATGTTATTTAGCATTGCTCTTTGTTGTATGTATGCATTTGTGTCACCATCTGGGTCACCTGCTTTTGGTTAGGGAACTTTCCGTTAGTGCTGTTTGTTTGTGAATGCCTTTACTTCAGCTTCATTCTGAGAGAGAGTTTTGCTGGTTACAACATTCTTGCTAGACTATTTTTTTGGCAGATTTTTTAAAACTTTTATCATATCAAGTGTATTATCCCCCTACTTTCTGACTTCCATTATTCTTGGTGATAAGTCAGTTGTTCATCTTTTAATCCCTCTTTAAGTGATAAATAAATTTTTGTGTTGCTCTTTTCAAGATTTTCTATTGATCTTTCAACATTTTGACTATGATGTGTCTGGGTATGGATCACCCTTTCTTTTTTAATCTACTTGAAGTCCTCTGAATTTGTTGGATATGTCAATTAATATTCTCCTTCTAATTTAGGAAGTTTTAAATTGTAATTTCCTAAAATATTCTGCCTTTTCCTCTTTTTCTATCTCTGTTTCTCCCTACCATATATGTTGCCATGCAGAATGTCACATATTTCTTTGAGGATTTCTTCATTTGCTACTTGTTACCTTCATTAGTTTTTCCCCTGTTTTTGAGACTGCATAATTTTAATTGGTTGTTTTTCAAGTTTGCAGATTCTGTCTTCTGTCAATTAAAATATACATTTGAGTTCCTTAGTGAAATTTTCATTTCTTATGTTTTTCAACTTCAGAGTTTCTTCCTTACCCTTTTAAATGTGCAGTTTAACACTGTTCTCTTTATGGACACTCTACGGGACCAAGTGCTTTCACTAAACCTCCCTTTACTTCTTGGATCACTTCTTTTAGCTCTTTGGGCATGTTTGTCATAGGGTCTTTGAAGTCTTTGTTAAACAGGACATCTCAGCTCTCTCATAGGCAGTTTCTGTTGCTGGACTTCTTTCCAGCATATGGCTATATGTTCCTGTTTTTTGGGGGCATGTTTGAAACTTTTTGTTGAAAATTGGACATTAGATGGTGATTCTGGATACAGAGCTCCTCT
Organism: Sylvilagus floridanus; assembly: GCA_949820135.1. Lineage (NCBI taxonomy): Eukaryota > Metazoa > Chordata > Mammalia > Lagomorpha > Leporidae > Sylvilagus > Sylvilagus floridanus. The sequence goes on along the minus strand of OX463236.1, from coordinate 66,509,478 downwards.
TAACTCCATGAAGTTTTGGGGATTTTTTCATACAGTTTGTGTCTTGGAAGGATTATTTCCCCTGAAGGGTGAAGACTGTGATGTCACTGAATGCCCAGTTTTGACCATACACAAATCACCTTGAGATGACAGTGTGGTTAGCAGGGGTCTTTTCCTTGATCTGTCTTCTAATCTCTGGTGCAACCACACCAAGCTGTTATGGTCTAATATCTGTCTTATTGTTTTCAGTAATACTTCTTGACATAACTGACTCACAGGCATTTCAAATTAAGTTTTGGATCCTTTTAAGAGATTTTTTTTTTTTTATTTGACAGGTAGAGTTAGACAGTGAGAGAGAGAGAGACAGAGAGAAAGGTTTTCCTTCCGTTGGTTCACTCCCTGAACAGCTGCCATGGCCAGTGCTTCGCCGATCTGAAGCCAGGAACCAGGTGCTTCCTCCTGGTCTCCCATGTGGGTGCAGGGCCCAAGCACTTGGGCCATCCTCCACTGCACTCCCGGGCCACAGCAGAGAGCTGGACTAGAAGAGGAGCAACCAGGATTAGCACCGGGTGCCCATACGGGATGCTGGTGCCGCAGGTGGAGGATTAACCAAGTGAGCCACGGCACCAGCCCCTTAAGACTTTTGAGTCATTATTCCAGAACTAGGGGCAGGGACTGAAACACTTGTCTCAGAGTGACATTTTGCTTTCCATTCAGGGATCTGTGTGGGGACATAGCTCCTGGTTTTCTAGGCTGTGTCTCCTGCAGAGCATGGCATCTCTGCCCTACACATGAACTGGCATGAGGGAAATTGGGACCCTCCTCACCTGAGACACAGCTTCCTCACTACAAACAGGGTACTTGCTGGGGAAGAAGACCCCTGGTTTCTTGGATGCACTGGACTTGAATTTGAGTTCTGTGACATAGAGCTGGTAGGGATGAGAGGTGTCAATGGACTGTTTCTTTCAAGGAGATACTATAGCCCTGAGCTAAGCACTATGGGGAGAAGGAATCCTGTGTTTTGACCATATCTACCTAGAGTGGAGCTCTGTCAGCCTGGGATGGGGAGGGGAAAAGGAGAGAGAAGCCTGTGGCTCAAGTGCCATAGATTTTTGCTATGCTTACCAAGGTTTAGTAAATTTTCTTGATTGAATGCTTCTTCATTTGCTATACACCCTCAGATGAAGTCTTAGTGACTTACACATTTTTCAAATAATTTTTAAAACCAATTGCTTTGCTGGGGAGTAGATCCACATCATTTCAAGAGATATATCTCTGTGGCTAGTAGTTTTAAACTCTGTTGGTAAGAATTTACAATGAAGTGTGACAGTGTCTTCAATGAAATTCATGCCTTTCAACTTTAGTGATTATACTTCTAGGAATTTACATAAAGAAGGAAATGCAAGGATTTACAAATAAAATTGTTAAGATAACTTTATTAAGAGAAACATGAAACAACTTAAAGATAGCCATAGTAAAAGTGACCAGATATATTTTGATACATCTATTGCAGCTATAAATCTTAACTCCCATTTTCTAGGGTGCAAAAACAACAAAAGATGTTGTAATATTTTTAGTCCAATTTTTAAATTTTGATATTCATACAAATAACATAAAAATATCTTATATTCTTAGAATTGTATCCACAACTACATTACATTTGTTCTCTTTATATAAAAAATAAAAAAACCTTATATGTAAAAAATGAATAAAAATTTTAAACAATGGAAAAAATAAAATAGAAAAAAAATTATTATCTTGATCAGTTTTAAGTGTTTTCAGTTCAGTAGTGTTAAGTCCATTTCTGAACTCATCATCTTGCAATACTGAAACCTAAAATTTGTGAGTCAGTAACCCCCCAGTCCCTTCCGTCCATAGCCCCTGACAGCCACCATCTGACTTTCAGTCTCTACGACTTTGGCCATTCTACGTGGAATGACACAGTATTCGTCTTTCTGTGGTTGGCATTTTCACTTAGTGTCATGCCTTCAAGATTCTTCCAGGCTGCAGAAGTCGGAATTCCCCTCCTTTCAGAGGCTGAACAATATCCTACAGTGTGTATAGTGCACCTTATATTTGTCCACTCATATGTTGAAGACATTTGGGTTGTCTGCAGCTTTTGGCTGTTGTGAACAAGGCTGCTCTGAACATTGCAGTACACCTATTTTTTGAGGTCCTTTTTTCAATGGTTTGGGGCTGGATCTCCAAGTCGGGAGGCCAAGGCAAATGGTAATCCTAACTGTGATGGTTTGCGGACCTACCAAACTGCTTTCCATGTAGTGGCTGTATCAGGAACATGAAAGAAGTCCAATGATTCCATAACCTCACTAACATGTATTTTCTGAAAGTGAAGTGGAACCTCTCACGTTGGTTGTTTGATTTGCATTTCCCTAGGGACTAGTGAGGTTCCACATTTCTCCATGTCCTGGTCGACCGGTTATCTATCATCTTTGGAGAGGTATTGATTCACCTTTGAATAGTTTTGTTGTTGCTTTTGGGTTTTGTGAGCTTTTAATATATTTTTGATACTAATCCATGATTTGGAAATGTGTTCTCCAGTTTCACAGGTTATCCTGTGACTCTGGGGATAGTGGCTTTTGATGTAAAAATATTTTTAATTTTCGAGAAGTTCAATTTTTTCTGTTTTTCCTTTTATTACTAGGGGTTTTGAAGTCCTATCCAAGAAGTCATGGCCAAGTGCAATGTCACGAAGCATCTGCTCCATGTTCTTGTGTAAGTGTTTGATGGTTTTAGAGATTGTATTCAGGTCTTTGCTCCATTCTGAGTTCATTTTTATATGTGGTGTTAGGTAAGGGTGCAGCTTCATTCTCTTGTGTATGGCTATCCAGTTTTCTTGGCAAAAGTTTGATTCTTTTCTCTTTTTTCCCCTGGATCAATCCAGCTAAAATGTGTCAATGCTGCTGATCTTTTCACACACAACTTTTGGTTTTGCCAGTTTTCTCTATTGTTTTCCTGTTTCGTCTTTTGTTTATCTTTACTCTGAGGGTGTCACAAACCTTTATTTGCCTTCACTGAAATTCAGATCTACTCAGCACTTTTCCTGCCTAAGAGGCTAGAATTTATTTATTTTTTATTTTTTTTAAACAATGACCCAGACATCAGGGTTATTTATTTACTTATTTATTTAACAGGTAGAGTTATAGACAGTGAGAGTCAGAGAGAGAGAGAGAGAGAGAGAGAGAGAGAGAGAGAGAGATAAAGAGAGAGAGAGAAAGGTCTTCCTTTTATTGGTTCACCCCCCAAATGGCTGCTATGGCTGGCTCTGTGCCAATCCAAAGCCAGGAGCCAGGTGCTTCTTCCTGGTCTCCCATGTGGGTGCAGGGCCCAAGCACTTGGCCATCCTCCACCGCCCTCCCGGGCCACAGCAGAGAGCTGGACTGGAAGAGGAGTAGCCGGGACTAGAACCTGGCACCCACATGGGATGCTAGCACTGCAGGCAGAGGATTAACCAAGTGAGCCAGGGCGCCGGCCCCAGAGACTGGAATTCAATCTGACTTTCTTGGGGTGCCCTCCAGGTTGTTTGGTGTAATCAAGAAAACCATCCAGGCCTGCACCACGTGTGTGTCAGTGCCCACAGTTGGGGGCTGCCTGTGATTGTAGGGAACAAGGGGCTTTATTTGTGAGCTAGGGACTCTGTACTTAGAGTGCAGCCTACTTAGAGGACAGCATAGGTCATATCCACGAGTTTGCACATTTCTAGGACCTGCTGTTTCCTGCTCCAGCTCCAAGCTGGGGGAGTCTCTCCTTCTCACCTCTTCCTTACACACACAGATACACGCACACACACACACACACACACACACACATACACACCCCACAGAGTCACTAGAGTTATTTGTGGCAGGGGGCCTGGCCAATGTTGACTCCCACCATGGCCATCAGAGCAACCTGAACCCAGACTGCTTATGCATTTGGCTGGTGTGTGAGGTCTATCCTGTCTGCCCACACCTCCAGGCAGTGATTCTTAACTGGATCTTGTTCCAGAGCCTACCTTCCCCAAGGCAGCAAGAGATATTGAACCGGAGCTGAGTTCATTTCCTCTTCAGCTCCTCCAGCGAGCTGGGCCTGAAGGTCTGTGCAAGGTAGGTCTTCCAAACGCCAGCACTTACATGGAGGTGCACACACTCAGCATTATCACAGCCTTTTATTCCTTCTCTCCTCTCCTTCCCTCTATATCTTTATTGTATTTAAATCTGTGATTAATCTTGGTGAAGCAAGTAAGTGAGGCTGGGTTCCAACTTTATTTCAAGAAAAATGTTTAAATGATTTCCCTGTAGCTCCTAATTTGAAATTCTATAGTCATCATGCTCATAGAGTAAATACTTTTCTATTTTTTGGTCTCTTTATTATGTCACATTGTTCTCAAAACCATGTTGCACTGTGTGGGTTTTTTTATTTTATTTTATTTTTTATTTTATTTTTTTACAGGCAGAGTGGACAGTGAGAGAGAGAGACAGAGAGAAAGGTCTTTTTTTGCCTTTGGTTCACCCTCCAATGGCTGCTGCAGCCAGCACACTGCGCTGATCTGAAGCCAGGAGCCAGGTGCTTCTCCTGTTCTCCCATGCGGGTGCAGGGCCCAAGCACTTGGGCCATCCTCCACTGCACTCCTGGGCTCCACTGCACTCCCGGGCCACAGCAGAGAGCTGGCCTGGAAGAGGGGCAACCGGGACAGAATCCGGTGCCCCGACTGGGACGAGAACCCAGTGTGCTGGCGCCGCAGGCGGAGGATTAGCCTATTGAGCCGTGACGTCAGCGCACTGGTACTTTCTGTCATGGTTGGGATATGGCTTGCCTCCTAGAGGCTCACGCACTGGAAGCTTCACTCCTGCTGGTGCTTCTGAGGATGGGATCAAGCCCCCCGAGTGTCTCAAACGCGCTCTCCATCTAGCGTGCCACCAGGCATGTGCACTGCTTTTGTTGTGTGGTTCTAGGCACTGTGCAATGCACGTGCACCCCTGGCATCAGTCGGTTGCCCTGAAATTAGAGGCCTGGGTTCTGCAGGGATCGTTTTCATCCATTGCTGGGTAAATCCGGCCTGGCCTTGCCCATGCAGCAGCAGGCCACCTGGTACTGCTGCAGGTGGAAGGTGTTGAGCTGCCTCCCTACAGCCGCGGGTGATAGCTGTGGGGGGCCACCTGTTCTGCCTGTGAGTGGGGTTTGGAACCTCTGGATGCTTTTGCACCAGTCGCGACATGTGAACTCAGGAGGTGGGGGTAGCAGACTGCCAGCTCCCACCACTGCCACCTGTCCTGTCCCTGGAATCTCTAGCCAAAGATAGTTTGTGGAATGTCCACACCCTGTCTTTGATTCACTCATTCAGAATTTCCATGCCAGAATATGGGCTGATCCATCCCATGGTATGCAGGGATCTTGAGAAAGTCCACAGGAAATGCATATTATGAGACAACTAGGCATGGATTTAAAAATTTTTTTCACCAAAATACAATTATCTTTTAATTTTAATTTTTAAATGTTAAAAATTGAATTTTTTTTTGCAAGAGAGAGAGAAAGGGGGAGACAGAGAGAGAGAAAGAGAATCCCCCAATATCCACAATAGACTAGGTTGATGCTAGGAGCCAGGAACTTAATCCAAACCTCCCCTGTAGGTAGCAGGGACTCATCTAATTGAGCCTCCCAGGATACACGTTAGTAAGAACGTGGAATCGCAGCAGAGCTGAGTCAAATCCAATACTCCAATAGAGAACGCAGGTGTCATAAGCAGTGTCTTACTTGCTGGCCCAAATGCCACCCTTCAACCCTTAAACTTACTTTTAAATTCCATTTCCCATGACTTTTTGGAGCGCCTTTTACTGCTGGCCTTGGGGAGTCACTGTCCAGAGGGGGCGCCAGAGAGTCAACTGCGTGAAATTCTGGGTCCTGATTGAGGTCCAGGAGCTGGGAAGCTGCTGAGACTTGAGAGTCCCTGGGTCAAGGGGACCTGTGGGGTGGGTGGGGGAGGGCGCTCAGAGATGGGAACAGGGCCTTGGGGAAGTCCTGGTGCTGTTGAGCTGGGGCTGGTGGAGAGGGGGAGGAGTCAGCGAGATCAGCGGTGAGGAAGACTGCACACAGGGAGCCAGCCTTGCTTCTCTGCAGGGCTCCTGGGCTCGAAGGCGGGAGGCCCCCTAGGAGGCCCGTGCTCCCGGCCTCTCGCCACCCAGCTGGGTTTGCTGCTGCCTCCTGCCTGCCCCTCGGGGCTCACCGTGTGCTCCTGCCTATTTAATATCAATAGACATAAGTGATTTCTTATTGAATGTCATTTGCAAATCACTAGCTTGCTGCTCCAAACAGCACTTAATGTCAATTACTTTTTTTATACCAATTGAAAATCACTGGTTTGCAGTTCCCAGCCTCTCTTAATGCCAATTACTGCTCCGAGCGCCGCCGCTGTCACTCCGCGCTCGATTTTTTAAGCAGTAACTCGCGCTTGTGTTCCCATCTGGCTCCACTTCCTGGGGAGAATGCCATCTTCTTGGATTTGTCTTCCTTCTCCCTTGCACACAAGAAGGAGGAGCTCTCTCATGGTGGCCCCACCAGGGCAGGGGGCTTGGGGACCCCAGACGCCCAGGTCTGCCCTGTCACCACTCTGGCACCCCCGGCAGACCCTGGCACACTTGGCACATGAGAGAGATGCTGGTGTAATGAGCAACCCCGGGCACCCTGCTCTCCATGACCAGCACCTCCATGTCCCTTTCTGTGGGCAGCTCACACCCTCCTACCCTGCAGAGGCAGAGGATGGAGATGGATTGATCCGTTCAGCCTGCACTCAGAGCTCTGGGAGTGGCAGGGGATGAGACACCGACCCTTACCTCTCACCAACACGTGAATCTGGGCCATGTGCTTGTCCTCCGTCCTCCCTGGGGTCTGCCTTGTGGAGGGGTTGGGGAAGGTGTTGTTCACCTTTCCCTAGGTGGTCCTGAGGGTTAATCAGAGGTGTGTGTGAAGTATCTAGTCAGTTACCTGGCACCAAAGACGTGGTGCCTGTATGCTTTGAGGAAGGGCAAGCTTTGTGGTTATTATTACTATTTTTAAAGGATTTATTAGAGAGAGTGACAGAGGAGATAGAGAGAGAGAGAGAGAGAGAGAGAGAAAGAGAGAGAGAGAGAGATCTTCCACCTGCTGGATCTCTTCCTAAATGGCTGTAACAAATGGCTGTAACAGCCAGGTTTGGGCCAGGCTAAAGCCAGGAGCCCTGAACTCCATCTGGGTCTCCCACGTGGGTGCAGGGGGCCATGGACTTGGGCCATCTTCCACTGCTTTCTCAGGCGCATCAGCGGGGGGCTGAGCTGGAAGTGGAGCAGCCTGGGCCTGAACTGACACTGATATGGGATGCTGGTAGCTTAACCTGCTGCTGCGCAACAGTGCAGCCATTACTATTGCTGTTGTTCTCTGTGGGGGTGTGGGGCTTCTGCTGGGCTGGGGTGCTGGGAGGGTCTGGGGGAGCTCGGGCTGCCTGTGAGAGGGGCACAACAGTGAATGCAACCATGGAAACCCCAAATTAGCTGTGCTTTGGTGCTCACTGCACTGGCCTGGGAGTTGACAGAGGCGACCACAGGAAGGGGCAAGTCACGTCTCCGAGGAGTGTAGAGGCAGGTGGTGGAGGGGAAGGAGGTGGTGATGGAGGAGGAGGGCACAAAGGGAGAGAAGAGAAGAGGAGAAACAGGGGAAGACAGGGTGTGGGAGGGGCCGGCGCTGTGGTGTAGTCAGTAAAGCCACTGCCTGCAATGCTGGCATCCCAAGTGGGTACTGGTTCGAGTCCCAGATGCTCCATTTCCAATCCAGCTCTCTGCTATGGCCTGGAAAAGCAGTAGAAGATGGCTCAAGCCCTTGGACCTCTGCACCCACATGAGAAGACCTGGAGGAAGCTCCTGGCTCCTGGCTTTGGATTGCAGCAGCTCCAACCATTGCAGCCAATTGGGGAGTGAACCAGAAGATGGAAGATCTCTCTCTCTCTCTCTCTCTCTCTCTCTCTCTCTCTCACACACACACACACACTCTGCCTGTCCTCTCTCTGTGTAACTCTGACTTTCAAATAAAAAAAATAAATCTTTGAAAAAAAAAAGAAGAAAAAAGACAGGGCGTGGGAAGAGCTGCAGGTGTTTTCCTTTATCTGAAATGCTGTGGCATCCCAGCCAAGCTGTGTCTGTCAGCGTTGGCAGGCAGATGAATAATGATGAGTTTTGGGGACAAAGATCTAATTTTCATCCTCAGAGAGAGGTGACACATTGGGGACAATGACACAGTTGGAAACGCTGCATTTTGATTCAATGGAAATGTGTTGGCTATTATTAGCCCATGGTGAGCCTAGGTGTATGTAATGCGGATGCTGACCTGTGGGGCTGCCTTGGGCTGGTGGCTCCAGGGGCGTTTCCTGGTCTGAGGATCATGGTGGTCAGCTGTTACTCTGGCTTGCACCCAGGCACCATGGCAGGCTTGAGGCTCACCCGGGATGACCAGGCAGCGGCACAGATGGGAGAAAGTGAACTTGCATTGACCCCACCAAGTGCTGTGGCCTCATCTCATCCAACCATTGGAGCAACCAGCAGGACAGACGAGATGGTGCCATTTGCAGAAGAGGAACCTGGCACTGAGAGAGGCTAGTACAGTGCTTCCCACATCAGTCCTGTGGCAGCGCTGAGGCTCTGCCTGTAACCGGAGTCCCTGGGTGAGGATGCAGATCGTGTGCAGCTCATACTGTGGGTAGCAGGGGCTCGGCTCCTCTGTCTGCCCCGAGCAGCTGCCGGGGGTGGGGTGTTGGCAGAGCAGGGGAGGATGAGCAGGTGACACTGGGAGAGCGCTGTAAGCTTGGACTTGTGGAAGCCCCTGTGTAGGACCCCGTTCGGTAATCTGGACAAATGCACACACCCCACACAGGCCATGCCACCATCTGGAGCAGGAGCGTTTGCGATGTTCTTACCACCCCGGATCCCCCCTGGTGGGCAGACCAATGCCTGCTTCATTCCCTTGCCCCATCTCCCAAGGCCATGCAGTTTCATTGATTGGCTCTCCTTCTCCTAGGGATGGCCACTGGGCTTGCTTCTCTTTTGGGCCTACACTAAATGCACCTGCTAGGAGAACCCGTGGGCTTTCAAGGCTCTTGGTTTAAAATCACTAGAGACACATTTGCTAGTTGTGTGGCAGGTGAATACCATGTCTTCCTCTGTGAAATTCTTCCATCTCAAACTGTCCCATGTCTCACTCATTCATTCCCAAAGTGAATACGCTGAGCAGCAGCATCCACGCTTTGTCCGGACATTGTCACCTGGGGAAAAAAGAGTTGTCAACAAAACCAAAACGCCCAGCCTGATTGAGGGGAAATAGAAAACAAACAAGCAGGGGCCGGAGCTGTGGTGTAGTGGGTGAAGGCGCAGCCTGAGTGCCGGCATCCCATGTGGGCACCGGTTCGAGTCCCAGCTGCTCCACTTCTGATCCAGCTCCCTGCTAATGGCCTGAAAAAGCAGTGGAAGATGGTCCATGTGCTTGGGCCCTGCACCCGCATGTGAGACCCTGAGGAAGCTCCTGGCTCCTGGCTTCAGATCGGCACAGCTCTGGCTGTTGCAGCCAATTGGGGAGTGAACCAGCGGATGGAAGACCTCTCTTTCTGCCTCTCCTTCTCTCTCTGTGTAACTCTGACTTTCAAGTAAAATAAATAAATCTTTTTTAAAAAGAAATAAAATAAGCAAGCATGCCTGCAGTACAGGCAGCGGGTACTCTCAAGGTTCACGCGTGGTGTTCACTGTAGCATAGGAGGGGGCACTCTGGGAAGGTGCTGTCTGAGCAGAGGCCTGGCTGACAGAGCCGCTGCCCCACCCAGGGCAGGGGGCACAGGGCTGGGTCTCAGGCCAAGGAACAGCTGGAGCAGAGGCCCAGGGGCAGAGCTTGGGGTGTGTGTGTGGCGGAGCTCCAAGTCCCTGGAGAGGAGAGGGGTGGCAGAGAGGCCCGGCCTCCGAGGAGGATGCACAGGATGCGGGGCTGAGCTGGGCAGGGTCTGCATACTCCCCATTGTTCTGCTTCCTTTTGTCTTTGAGCACTTAATTCCTCTCTGCCTTGCTCACTGGACCCTAAGCGGGTGTGTGTGTGTGTGTGTGTGTGTGTGTGTCCCATTGTGTCATCACAGCAGTCACTGTGCTTCGGAGCCTGGAGCCTGGCCCGGGAGAGGTTCCTGTGACATACAAGCTCTGGCCCGGGAGAGGTTCCTGTGACATACAAGCTGAATAACTGAGTGCGTGAAGGCATGAATGAAAGGATCCACGGACCACCCATTCTGTGTCCTGGGCAGCACCGGGAGGGATATTACCACTGCAAGATGAAGGAAGACGCAGCTCTTGCTGGCAATGAGCTTCCAAGCGCTGGGGGAGAGGGACAAGCCAGGTTCCATGTGCCAAAAGGCAACATTGTCACAGATTTCGTAATCCAGCTAATTGGTTTCTTATTCATGATTCTGGAATCAAGGCAGACTCCATTCTACAGGATGGAATGGGAGCTCCGTCGGGGAAATGGCCTAACGCGTCGTGGCTCAACAGGCTAATCCTCCGCCTTGCGGTGCCGGCACACCGGGTTCTAGTCCGGGTCGGGGCACCGGATTCTGTCCCGGTTGCCCCTCTTCCAGGCCAGCTCTCTGCTGTGGCCAGGGAGTGCAGTGGAGGATGGCCCAAGTGCTTGGGCCCTGCACCCCATGGGAGACCAGGAAAAGCACCTGGCTCCTGGCTCCTGCCATCGGATGAGCGCAGTGCGCCGGCCACAGCGCGCCGACCGCAGCGGCCATTGGAGGGTGAACCAATGGCAAAAGACCTTTCTCTCTGTCTCTCTCTCTCACTGTCCACTCTGCCTGTCAAAAATTAAAAAAAAAAAAAGGTGGGAACAAAGAAACAAAACTATAGCAGAAAAGCTGCTTGGCCGACATCACGTCACTTCAGGTTAGTTTTTTGTAAGGGTTATAGTGGAAGGGACTTCCTTACTATGCTGACTCATGTAGACTGGAGTCTCCTGCTTTCGAGGAAATGTGGTCTCTGGGCTGGTGCTGTGGCTTAATGGGTAAAGCCATGCCTGCTGTGCCATATAGGCGTCATTCAAGTCCCGGCTGCTCCACTTCTATTTCAGCTTCCTGCTATGGCCTGGGAAAGCAGTAGAAGATGGCCCAAGGCCTTGGGCCCCCGTACCCATGTAGGAGACCTGGAAGAAGCTCCTGGCTCCTGGCTTCCACCTGGCCCAGCCCTGGCAATTGAGGCCATCTGGTGGGTGAAAGAGTGGATGGAAGGTCTCTCTCTCTTTCTGTCTGTCTCTGTCTCTCTGTAACCCTGACTTTTAAATAAACAAATGAATCTTTTAAAAAAAATAGAAAGAAAATCTGGTCTGTTTTTGGACCTATCTGGTTTCTTAAATGTTCAGATTGATTATGTTATTTTTAGCATGAGGGACTTTCGTGTGTGTGTGTGTGTGTGTGTGTGTGTGTTTTAAAGATTTATTTTATTTATGTGAAAGAGTGATAGAGAGAGGGGGTGAGACAGAGAGAGAGAGAGAGAGAGAGAGAGAGAGGGAGTTCCATCTGCTGGTTCACTTCCCACATGCCTGCAACAGCGAGGATGGACCAGCTTTGGAACTCCATCTTGATCTCCCACATGGGTGTCAAGCACTTGAACCATCTTTAGCTGCTGCTTTCCCAGGCACATTAGCAGTGAGCTGCACTGGAAGTGGAGCAGCCGGGACTCGAACCAGCACTCCAGTATGGGATACCAGCATCGCAGGCAGGGACTTGACCCACTGTGTTGCAAACTCCAGACCTACATTGTGTTTGGATCTGGTCTGTTGGGACATACTTCAGGAACTCAGTGCAAGACAATGGCCTCCCATCAATTCTTGCTGAACTAACACATGAGAGAAGAAAAACTAACTAAGCATGATGATAGAGGGCAGACGGAACACTTGTGGACATGCCATAAGGAAGGAAGATTTTTGTCAGCACAGATGGTTGGTAGTGGATGAGGACATAGCTAGGAACAGGAGGTGGGGAGCCATTTAAGAAGAAGAAACAGTTGGTGCAATTGCATGGATGCCTAGAAGAGCAACACGGTTTGATAAATTGCAAGATGTTCTATATGGTGTAGTTAAATGGATGGAGATGATGGCAATCTCTGCAGAGACCGCTCAAGATGAGAACCAGGGAAGAACTTTGCAAATGTTTCCTGACTGGGCTGGTGCTGTGGTGTAGTGAGCTAAGCTCCTGCCTGTGACACCTGCATCCCATATTGGAGCGCTGGTTCAGTCTCCTCTGCTTCCAATCCAACTCCCTGCTAATGCGCCTGGGAAAGCAACAGCAATGTGTTCTGACAATCTGTGAAGGGTGTTTTAGGAAACCTGAGAGACATGATCAGATTCGGGTTTTAGCAAACCCTATTTGACTCCCATTACACACCACAGTACACACATTGGACTCCACTGCCTTTCAGATCCCTATTAAAACACCCATAAAATAACCTCTTAAATGTGCAAACCAATACTCCTTAGAAAGTTTACAATGAGAAAAGGATGTTGGTATAGAAAAGAGCAGCCAGAATTCTCATATGAGAATAATGGGGGTGTAATGTGGTCTAATTTAGAAACAGCAGGTGGTATCTGCCAACGCTGACTACTCGCTTAGAAGATAACTCAACAATTCCACTCCTAGGCATCGACTGCACATAGATGCTCACACATGATCGCCCAAGGGCATGTAGGGAATGTTACATCCACATTGTTCATAAGAGCTCCCCCCCCACACACCGGAAACTGCCACGTGTCCATCAAAAATGGACAAATGCATCGTGGTACAGTCGCCAAATGGGGAACGGACTGTCTACTCTTACATGCAACATTACGGATGCATGCCACTGACACAATGCTGAGTGGAGGAAGCTGAGTACAAAAGAGCACATACTGCATACTGCATTTATGTGAAGTTCAAAGGCAGGAAAACCCTCATCTGTGCTGTTAGAATCAGGAGTGTGGGTGTCACCGTGGGCAAAGGGATAGATGGACACCAGCAGGAAGATGAACAGGGTCCTTATGTGCTGATCTGTGCTGCAGATGCTGGCTGCAGGATTGCGTTCTGAACAATGATTGAAACCCACTCATGAAATATACAATTTTCCATCTATATATTATATTTCACTGAGAAATATTTTTTAAAGGAATAAACCTGCAAAGACAAAAAATAACAAAATTTGGGGAACTGGAAAGCAGATGGCGAGTGGCAATTGATGTAACTCAGCTGAGAAAATGGATTTTTTTCACTGGCAGATGTAAAAGCCAAAAAGCAACCTGATTTACACAGCAGAATCCCTGAGAGACTGAAAAATTTGCAGCATAAGGCACCTCTGGAAATGCATAAAATCAGGAGAAATGGCTGCACATATATTTAGGAGGCAGAGAGATGCCCAGGTCCCCTCCCCAAGTCTCTGTGATGAGGAGACCGTTCCTATTACTCTGGCAGGAAGCTGAGGTTTAGTCTTTGGAGAGGAGAAATGAGGGGAGTCTCTGGACTGGACACCAGGTTCTGCAGAGCAAGGCTGTGTGTGACGTAGACATCAAGGAACACGAGGAGATGTAGGACCGACTCCTACTGAGTGTTACATTGACAATCAAGGCTTCTTGTGGAAGCACACTCTCTGCCCAAGAAAATTAAAACCTGTAGGTATTGCTAGTGGGATTTCCTGAAGAATGTGCTGAGCCACACCCTTTATATGGAAGATAGTCAACAAGCCTCTGACACAGGGACCCAGCCCGCCCCCACTCTTAATCAAGGGTTTCAGGATGTACAGGAGGCCAACATGAAATAGAAGAGGCAGAGACTGATTAAAAGAATCCAAAGAAATAGGAGCAAAACAAAGCTGAACCCAAAGAACACAGACCATGCAGGGAGAATAAAACTTAACAAAAATGTGTCAAAGCATTGAACAATGTGTCAATTACCACAGATGCAAGAAGAGATATTGAATCCAGGCAATAGGAGGGAAAGAACTCTTTTTTAAGATTTATTTATTTTACTTGAAAGTCAGAGTTACACAGAGAGAAGGAGAGGCAGAGAAAGAGAGAGAGAGAGAGAGAGAGAGAGAGAGAGAGAGAGAGAGAGAGAGAGAGATTTAGGTCTTCCATCTGCTGGTTCACTCTGCAGTTGGCTGCAACGGCTGGAGCTGTGTCAATCCAAAGTCAGGAACCAGGAGCTTCTTCCGGGTCTCCCACAGGGTTACAGGGGCCCGAGGACCTGGACCATTTTCTACTGCTTTCCCAGGCCATAACAGAGAGCTGGATCAGAAGGGGAGCAGCTGGGAATTGAACCGGTGCCTGTATTGGATGCTGGCACTGCAAGTGGAGGCCTTACCTGCTATCATAGCACTGGCCCCCAAAGAACTCTATTTGCAAAAATTTATATATTTGAAAAAGAAAATGAGATATCTCCCTTTTGCTGGTTCCCTTTCTAAATTCCTATAACAGCTGGGGATGGGCCAAGCTGAAGCCAGGAGCCAGGAACTCAATCCAGGTCTCCCACGTGGTGGCAGGGACATAAGCACTTGAGTCATCACCAGCTGCCTCTCAGGGTGTGCATCAACAGGAAGCTGGAATCAAGAGTGAAGACAGAACTTGATCCCAGGCACAGCAATTTGGGATGTGGATATCCCCCAAATGAGGCCTAATAGCTGTGCCAAATGCTCACCTCAGGACTCTATTTTTAAAGGAACTATACCTCAACAGAGTTTGTAGAGGATAATGTGGAAAGATAAGGTTTTCTTGTGCCAAAAATTTTGAAATCCATAAATGGTAGGGGTCTTTAAAAACTTAATGAAGGGCCCAGCATTGTAGCCTACCACGTACAGCTACTGCGTGTGGTGCTGGCATTCCAAATGGGCACCAAATGGTGTCTCAGATGCGCCACTTCCAATCCAGCTCCCTGCTAATGGCCTGGGAAGGCAGCAGAAGATGGCCCAAGTCCTTGGGTCCCTTCCACCCACGTGGGAGACTTGAATGAAGCTCTGGGCTCCTGGCTTTGACCTGGCCCAGCCCTGGCCGTTGTGTCCATCTGGGGTGTGAATAGCTGATGGAAGATCTCTCTGTGTGCCTCACTCTCTCTCTCTCTGTAACTGACTTGCAAATAAATAAATAAGTAAATATTTAAAAAAATAAAAAGTTCATAAAAATGTGGATGATGAAGAAACATTTTTTACACCAAAATAAAATTATCTTTTAATTCCATGTCTCTAAATGTTTTGAAGTATTCTCATATGTAGAAAAAAAATAGCATTGTACATTAAAAAGATCAGAATAAAAATGAAAAAAAATAAAGATGTTAGAAGGCAAAGTTGAGAACAGTTTTGAAGAAGTAGAGAAGACAGAAATTAGGAAACAAAGAAAAGCAATATAGATGATTAATGCCGGAAGTTCAAGGTAAGAATAACAGAATTTTCAAGAAGAATGGAGAAACATAGGAGAGAACATCAAGAAACAATTCCATAAGTTTTCCTAAAGTTGAACGACAGCATTTCCAAATTGAAAAGCCTGCAGAGCTCAAGGGACAAATAAAAGAGATGGAAAACTTTTATAAAGGTTAAAAAAAAATTACTGTCATCTAAAGAATCAAGATCTAGAACGCATTAGACACAGAAGACAATGGAACAGTAGCGTAGGAAATCTGAATCCAGATAAACCATCAGTCAAAAGGGAGGATGGAATACATATATTAACCTGCTGAATCAGAAACTCTGGAAGCCATTGGAAGTTGTGTAAAGAGTTAAACCAAGAAAGATGGCGTCAACGCAGAGTCAGGCTCCCCAAATGATGGTTAGGGAGGAGACTGCCGTTACACCCTGGGGAGCAACCGCCCAGGATGGATGACATCTCTGCAGAGATTGGAAACCCGTTCTACTGACTCACTCGTGGAAAATGGAATCAAAAGAGGAGCAAGAAATGTTGAGGTCCCTGCACAGCTTTTTATAATACGTATCTTTCTTGAATTTTGTGATGGATCCTTGTGCTGTTATCATGTTGCTAATGTAAACACAGAGGGGAAAATAACTCCTTCAAATGACTTTAAAACAGGATGTCAACCCTACATCCTTGGCGGGATACATTCCAAAGAACAACAGATGCATTAAAACGAGCCATTCAGCCTGAGCCGGTGACCGTTTTTTTTTTTTTTTCCTTCTGCCCAGGTTATTTATATTTGGATATTTATAACAACATTCACGGGCCGTGCAAAATCGTCAGCTCAAACATGGGCCTGCTGTAGGTTTACTGCATTTCAAGACCTGCCACATCTTCAGCCAGTCTTTCCTCTGTGCACACCTCCTCGTGGGAACGCCAGCCTGACCGGATGAGGAGCCTGCCCTGTTGGACCGTAACTCACTCCCAAAAGCCAGTCTCCAGCGCAGCCACACTGGGGGCTGAAGCAGCAACATGTGGGTTTTGGCGGGTGTGATTCAGTCTGTCACACTGTTTCATGTTTGTTGTAGGAAAAGCAAACAGCTAAATACACTATGTAGTTAAGAAACAAGATTTTTAGAGGAGGAGAAATATAATGTCAACCTAGTCAACTCACATATCTGGAGCATTAAATTAAAATTGGAAGTATCAGTTTGAATTCATAATTTATCTTTTTTGATATATCATTAATTTACTAAGTCATTTTATATCTTGAGCTTTTCTATTTTTGTTTTTTAAAACTTTTAAAATTATATAAAGGGATCAAATTTTATGTATTTCATACATTACAGTTTTAGGAGCAAAATGATATTTTCTTTTTTTATTTATTTTTATTTATTTATTTTTTTGACAGGCAGAGTGGATAGTGAGGAGAGAGAGAGAGAGACAGAGAGAAAGGTCTTCCTTTTTCCGTTGGTTCACCCCCAAAGTGGCCACTACAGCTGGTGCGTTGCAGCCAGAGCGCTGCGCCGATCCGAAGCCAGGAGCCAGGTGCTTCTCCTGGTCTCCCATGCGGGTACAGGGCCCAAGGACTTGGGCCATCCTCCATTGCACTCCCGGGCCACAGCAGAGAGCTGGACTGGACAGAACCCGGGGTGCCAGCGCCACAGGCAGAGGATTAGCCTAGTGAGCCGTGGCACTGGCTAAAATGATACTTTCCATCCCGCCTTTCCTCCCTCACTCACTCCAACCTTCCCTCCTCCTTCTTTTCTAATTTTTCTTTTAATTTTCACAATAATATACTTTCAGTTTTCATTATAATCACAAGCTTAACCCTCTACTAAACACAACATTCAATAAATAGTAAGAATAATCACTGATCCTTAAGTGTATAGACAAGAGCTATAAATGATCATCAAATCCCAAAATGTCAATTTCACTCATATATATATTACGTTTTTTTTTTAAGTTCTAGAGGAAAAAAATTCAATGGCCATAAGTGTTCTTAGTGCTAAGATCGTGGCCTCTGTATCCTATATTCCACTAAGAGAAACCAGTGCTTCCTGGAGAAGTCTCTGACTTTTCTTCTTCTGGGAAAGGAAACTTCAAGATGAGCTCAGGACTTACTGTACTGGAGAGCGAGGATGTATTTCAAGAGCGGTGGGGTTGTGTCAAAAGGATATAGGAGCCAACTTGAAGGACTCCCCTTAGCAGATCTGAGGCAATGACAGCTTTGGAAATATAATAATTGAACGTACTGAAGCATATCAAATAGATAAGATCTATGAGTTCCTAATCACACTTGGAAGAAAATTTACTGGTGTCCTTTGGGGTTTTTTAGGGGACCAGCCTACTGCTCTGAGGACAGGGGGAAAGAAGTGAGTGAGTGTACATACATCTTTCTCGTGTGAACTATGCTTTAGGGTCACCGCAGAATTAAAGAGGGATGGTTCTTCAAAGAAGGAGCCCATGCAAAAGGAATGGTGGATTTAAAAAAATCACCATCCTATCACATCTAATAAAATAACCCAGGCATTCATCATGGTGACAAGATGATGGATGTCCTCTTTATAATGGGGGGATCAGGCTGATACACTGAATTCTGTAATGAGTCTTAGCCCCCAAAGGTGGGGCAGAGTAACTCTATAAACCTCTTGAAGCTAAGACAGCGGCCCCTAACTCTCCAGTGCTTTCACAACCACGGGGTGAGTTTTTATCAACGTGGACCTTGGAGCTCCGCTCTCAGATATTTGCATTCAGCTGGTCTGGCACATGTCCTGCATCCTGGTCAATGAGAGCTCTACAGGTGACTCGGACATGCAGCATAGCCTGGGAACCTCCTCGGTGGGAGATGCAGAGCACACCGAGGAAGTCTCTATGCTTAACAAGCGAGTAGAGTCAAATCACTCCTCTAGAGCAGAGCTTCTCAAATGTGAGTACTCATGAGAACCCCCTGGAGGTCTTATCCCCCAAGTTTCTGATTTAGTAGGCCTGGGCAGGAACCTGGGAATCTGCATTTTGCAAGTGCCCAGGTGCTGCTGCTCTGGCACCCTGGTTGAAAAGCAAGCCTTAGAGCAAAGCGGGTTTCCACTTCTTGGGCTTACTGGAGTCACCTGGGGCCCTTTAGATGGGGATGCTTAGCTCCCATCCTGGGGCTTTTGTTTAATTAGCCTGTGCCGTGTCCTGGGCCTGGGATTTTTAAGTTCTCTAAGTGATTAATGTACAGTCCAGGCAGAGACTTCCTGCTCCAAGTCTAGCTACCAAATGAGAAAGGATATGAAGAACAAAGAGACAAGTTAAATGATTCTTGGAGGAAGCATTCAGCCACAGTTAAGACATGAGACATTTTGTAAAACAATTGTCTTGCTTTCTCCAGCAAATCAAGGATTTTGAAAAAGAAAAAGAGTGAAAAGATTGTTATAGAATAGAAGACTTAAAAGACAAAAACATTTAAAGTTTGGCTAGAAATGGATCTGCCCTGTGATCCAGCAATCCCACTACTGGGTATTTAGCCAAAGGACATAAACTCATTGTGTCAAATAGATTCTTGGTCCACCATGTTCATAGCAGTACTGTTCACAATAGCCAAAATATGGAATCAACAAAAGTGTCCATCGTCAGAAGAATGGATAAAGAACATGTGGTATAGAGAAGTCAATATAATCCTATACATTTGTAAAAAAGAATGAAATCCTGTCATTTGCAGCAAAATGGACCGACCTGGAGGACATCAGGTTGAGTGAAATAAGCCAGACACAGAAAGACAAATGCTGCATGTTCTCCCTTATGGGTGGGACTAAAATAAAACAAAAAAACTCAGTCTGAACACGGAATGTTGCTTACTATGTAGGCTGAGAGGGATTGGAAGGAGAAAGGAGCTTGGTTAACATAATAGGAGAAGCTGGGTGTGGGTCATTAATTCTGACAAATATTATAATATGAGTTGTTAATGGGGCAGTGGGGATGTGGAAACTGATTGTTTTACTGCCTCACAATTTTTGTTTTATAGATTTAAACTTAATAATTAAAGTATTTAAATAAAAATATAAAATAGCTAAAACATTTTATATAAACAAAACACAAATTTAATATTTGGTAGTCACTTGTATCGTGTCATTTTTTTAAATGTTTATTTGTTTATTTAAAAGGCAGAATCACAGACAGCCAGAGGCAGAGAGAGAAAGAGAGAGAGAGGTGTCTTCTGTCTGTTGGTTCACTCCCCAGATGGCTTCAATGGCTGGAGTTGAGCTGCTGAGCAGATCCAAGGCCAGAAGCCAAGAGCCTCCTCCAAGAGTCCCATGTGGCTACAGGGACCCAAGCACTTGGACCATCTTCTGCTGCTTTCCCAGGCCATAGCAGAGAGCTGGATTGGAAGTAGAGCAGCCGGGACCTGAACCGGCATCCACATGGGATGCTGGCACCGCAGGTGGAGGCTTTGCTGGCTCTGCCATAGCGCCGGCTCCATTGTGTCTTAATTTAAACAACCAACAATAACAAAAAGACACTGAAAGACACTGGAGACACTGATGATATTTGAACTTTTGTTGGTTTTTGGACAACATTAAAAATGATTAATGCTGTTAGTTTTTTTTTTTTTTCCTACAGGCAGAGTGGACAGTGAGGAGAGAGAGAGAGACAGAGAGAAAGGTCTTCCTTTTCCATTGGTTCACCCTCCAATGGCCACTGCGGCCGGCGCACTGTGGCCAGTGCACAGTGCTGATCTGAAGGCAGGAGCCAGGTGCTTCTCCTAGTCTCCCATGCGGGTGCAGGGCCCAAGCACTTGGCCCATCCTCCACTGCACTCCCGGGCCACAGCAGAGAGCTGGACTGGAAGAGGAGCAACCAGGATAGAACCGGCACCCCAACCGGGACTAGAACCCGGGTGCCGGTGCTGCAGGCAGAGGATTAACCTAGTGAGCCATGACGCCGGCCCAATGCTGTCAGGTTTGATAACAGCAAGGTGATCATACTTTTAAAAAGTACCTAGAAGTTAAAGATTGTGTTGAAACTCTTACAGATGAGAGGATAAAATGTTCAGTAACCTCTTTAAAATATTTCTAGCAAAAATGTGGGTTTTGGGGCGTATGCCGTAACATTCTCTCCTCTTTCAAATCAGTTTAAAAGTTTTTATGATAAAAGTTCAAAAAATTAAAATGAAGCCACCAAACAGATGGAAAGCCCAGTACAGACTGTGTTGCTATGCTTGAAGACATTGAAAGGAGGTTTATACAACAGAAAAGGAAAGAAAGAAGATGAAATGCAGGCTGGGATTTGGACAAAGTGAGGAAGAGTTACTGCGGAACATACTGAGCCAAGGGTGTCACATGTGCAGCTGTCCTGGGACTAGAGACGATTGGTAGGTTTGAGGACTAGGCCAGAATGAGTTCTGGGATGTGAGATGGAGAGGTAGGCAGGGAAGGTCCATCTGTGGCTCTGCAGACCAAGTAGAAAAACTAGCAGTGTGGAGAATGGATTGTAAGGCACATGTAGAAACAGGGAGGCCAGCTGGGATGGTATCACATTTGCAAAGGAAAGAGATTAAGGGAAAAAGAATATTGAACTATAGAGGTACTTTGAAGATGGAGGTGACAGGATTGGCTGGTGGATTGGAACTAGAACATCAGTGAAAGTGGTTACAGGATTGGGTCTAGGAATTTTTTAATCTTGAACTCCTGGTTGAATGTTGACATCGTTTATCCAAATGGGGAAGACAAAGGAGTCAGGTGTTGGTGAAAGGAAAGACTGAGGTGTTTGTTGGCTATCCAAATAGAGAGATCAACTGTGCAATCGGACACACGTGTTTGGGGTTGAAGAGTGAGCATAGGAGCAGATCAGCAGATGGTGGTGTCACCAGTGTGCACCCAATTTTAAAAGTGCATGACTCAATGCAAACATCTATGGGGACAGCAGAAGGAAGAGAAAAGACACCAAGATTCGAGCCCTGGATCCTCTTAGTTCAGGCATCTGGATGAAGATATAAGACCAAGAAAGAAGACTTAACAGGAGCAGAAGTAGGAGGAGGCTATTCTGAGATTGATTCATGTGGACTGAAAAGGAATTAATATAATCAAAGATAAATGTCACAGCATGACACAAATCTGGAAGAAGATTCTAAGAAGGCAAATGATCAGAAGGAGTTCATAAATGAAAAATGAAGTTAAGAATATTTTTGTAAGGCTTTTAAAAGTTTTGTCGATGGAGTCCAACTGTTGACGGCATATGGCGTAATGTTAGAAGGTGACAGAGAGAAAGCACAATGTCTCACTTCCTGTTTTACTGCTATGTTTTTTTTTTTAAAGTAAAACCTTGAACATGGAAAGGGTGGCTGCAGCAGGATGAAGAAGTGGGAAAGCAAACGGGAAGCATTTATAGAGTAGAGAGCAAGCCAAATGAAGACCCTGCATACAGCACTAACAGGATCCTAGGACCACTGCTGCTGCTCTGCAGCAAAGCTTAGAGCAGTGGAGAATTTCCGGAAGACGCCAAATGGGTTCATATTATGGCAATCTTTAAGAGGGCAAAAATTAATTTTGAGAACTGTAGACCAGGGCTTTTTTTTTTTTTTTTGAGAAAGTAAATGAATGGCTGTGATCTATGAGTTGATTCTTTGGAATCAACAGGAGTTTCATGAGTTAAGGGATGCCATATGAAATTTGTTTCTTTTACCAAATGCTCATCCTGGGCTGTTGGAAGAGGAGATTCCAGTTGTCCTGCAAAGTGTCACTATCAGCTTGAGAGTGGGACAGGACCTGACATCCCATGAGGGTGGAGGAGGGAGGGCTGATGGATAGCAAAGCCGACGGCCACCATCACCATGTACCGAGTTCAGACTCCTGGCCAAGGAGTTGGGCCAAATAGGGTTGAACATTTTTCACTGCTTCTTGTGCAAGTAACTCGTTGGCTGTCAGTGGTGTTTACTGAACCAGGAAAGACTGGAGAGGCCAGGTTGTGGTTGAGAGGGAAATTGAGATGGATGCTAGATGTCCAATGAGAAATGGCATTTTACTATCTTCATTAGAAGTTTGAGTTCATTTATTCAGGATACTTGAACTGAAACAATAAAAAAGCCAACCGTCAATGCGAGAAAAAGGAATCACTAGGCTGAATAAACACATTGGGAACTCACAGCCATAAAGGAAGCGGCAGAGTCCTCAAGGAGCAGGCTGACCCTTATGGCAGGTCTCAGTACTGTGTTATATGCTATCCATGCTATATATGCTATATATATACTGTGATATATGCTATATCCGGAGCTGGTGCTGTGGTGTAGTGGGTAAAGATGCCACTTGCGGTACTGGCATTCCATATGGGCTCCGATTCGAGTCCCAGCTGCTCCATTTCTGATCCAGCTCTCTGTTATGGCCTGGGAAAGCAGTGGAAGATGACCCAAGTGCTTGGGCCCCAGCACAACGTGGAAGACCTAGAAGATGCTCCTGGCTCCTGGCTTCAGATTGGTGCAGCTCTGGCCGTTGTGGCCATTTGGGGAGTGAACCAGAAGATGCAAGATCTCTCTCTCTCTATGCCTCTATGTAACTCTTTCAAATAAACAAATAAATCTTTTTAAAAAAGATGCTATACACATTGGCCTTTTGCTACTATAGCAAAATACTGAGGCAGATAATTTTATAAAGAAAAAAGTTTTATTTACTTCACAGTTTTGGAGGTTGGGTTCCTGATCAGGGGATACCATTGGTTTAGCATTGGGATGGTGAGGGCAGTGGATGGCAATGGGAAATTGTGTGCAGAAGAATGGTGGTTGGAGGGAGAGGTGTTGGCTCACTTTCGAAATGTCCACCTTATCCAGGGCTGGGAAAGGCCAAAGCTAGGAGTCAGAAGCTCCATTTTGCTCTCCCACGTAGGTGGCAGGGGCCCAAGTATTTGGGACATCACCTGCTGCCTCCCAGATGCAATGGTAAGAATCTGGGTTGTGAACTGAGGAGCAGGGACTTGAACCCTGGGCTCTGATACAGGATGTGAGCAACCCAAGTGTTAGCCATTAGCTTAGCCTGCTGTGCCACAATGCTTGCCCATCATGTCTCTTCTTTAAGGACATTAATCCCATACACGAAGGCTACACCCTTACAACCTAATCACCTCCCAAAGTCCCCATCTGACACTGGGCTTCTGTGCTGCCCTCTCAGCTCTTGGCAGTAAATCGCTCCATGTGGAACATACAGCCTGAGACAACCGATGGACTAGAACAGTCCCTGCCTCTAGGGTTGCTGTGACAGAGCCAGTGGCTGACATTCTACAAGCTCTGAGTCCCATTCCTCTCTGCTGTGCGTGTGGAAGTCCTGCAGTTAGCTGGGGCCTTGCAATTCATTCTCACCAGTGAGAAATGGCAGGTGCTGCCCAGAGCTGGGGGAGTGGAAAGGTCAATGCAATCCTTCACGTCTCCCTTTCTGCAGGCAGCAAGGGGGAGGGTCTTGTGTTGAGATGAAGCGGGCCCATGCTGCAGCTCTTGGTTTTGCCTGGACAGCTACAGAATGCCTGGAGATGGGACTGATGCTGTGGCACAGTAGGTTAATCCTCTGCCTCAGCGCCGGAATCCCATATGGGCGTGGGTTCTAATCTTGGCTGTGTCATCCAGCTCTCTGCTGTGGCCTGGGGAAGCAGCAGAAGATGGCCCAAGTCCTTGGGCCCCTGCACCTGCGTGGGAGACCCGGAAGAAGCCCCAGGCTCCTGGCTTTGGACCAGCGCAGCTCCAGCCATTGCAGCCATTTGGGGAGTGAAGCAACGGAAGGAAGACCTTTCTCTCTCTCTCTCTACCTCTCACTGTCTGTAACTCTACCTGTCAAATAAATAAATAAAGTCTTTAAAAGAAAGAATGCCTGGAGCTTTGGGAGCCTTCCTGTGAATAAGAAACAAAGCTTTGTTGTATAGAGCCACTGAGTTTTTGGAGGGTTTGTTATTGCGATTCTGACAACTACACTCAACCAAGCCATCTCAAAGCAAGGAGAGGGCTGTTTGATAGAAGCTCAGGGTGAAAAATAGGAAGAGAGTGCCAGTTACTGGGCCTGGCAGCTTTGTTCTCTCCAGGAGTGAGTGGGATCTGTCAGTGCCAACCTCGCAAGCACTTAGTAGCATGGTGCTGAATGAAGTCCAGTACCGGGAGGAAGTTGCGTGGTCACCAGGCATGCCTTTTTGAAGAAGAGCCTGCAGCTCAGAGAGCCAATTGACTCAGCCACGGTAGAGACTGGTGAGCATTAGTCAAGAGCGGAGCTGGTCTTCTAAACTGCAGGGTAGAGCAGCGACAGAACTCACTGTTGCAGGAAATCGGTAGGAAACTCACAACACCATCAAATGGTGCTGTTGAAGAGAGCGCGATAGAACTGTTTAGGCAACGCAGAGGGAACCCAAGAATGAATGGCTGTTCTGGTGCACAGGGAAGCTTTGACTCCTGCCCTCATCCCAGACCTGGAAAACCAGGAACAAGAGGGGGCCACCGATCACCTTTTGGGAGCTCTGACCTTTGGCAAAGAAACTTAGCAGCCCCCAGGCAGGGAGCTCTCTGGTCTTCGCTCTCTGATCGATCTCTTGGTGGGATCTCCCACGTGTGAGTCAAACAGGAAGCCAGGTGGAGCAGTCAAGCAGTCAATACAGGTCTTCCCTGGGAAGGGACTGAGTGCAGCAGTGGGGGTGGGGAAGGTGGCCCTTGAAGGGCCAGTGGTAGAAATCCAGGGCATTTAGTCAGTCCACATAGGCAAGTGCCATTTCTCCTGATAGATTCCAGGCTGCTCATCAGGGAGCCCATTGGTTCAGGGGCTTTGGCAGACACCTGCTGATGGGGGCTTGTGTTTCTCTTCCGTGGAAGTAGGAGCTGGTAGGTGGTCAGATGGGTGGGTGGTGATGCTGCAGGAGGTCATCCAGGGACCATGTCTGTTTTGTCTTAATTGTTGCACAATAGGGGAACTCTCCTGTCCTTGGGGCCTGTGTTCATTGTCATGGTCTCAGCTGCTCCCTTCTCCCCATACTCTGTATCCCCATTCTTGTCTCAGAGGCCCAGGTCTGGGCCAGGCTGAAGCCAGGAGCCCAGAACTCCACCCAGGGTTCCTAGGAGGGTGGCAGGCACACAAGTACTTAAGCCATCAACTGTTTCCTGCAGGGGTGCACACTGGCAGGAAGCTGGAATCCGCAGCAGAGGCAGAGCTCAAGCCCAGGTACTCTGATGTGGGATACAGGCAACCCATATAATGTCTTAACTGCTGTACTAAATACAGAAGTAATTTCTAATTAGAAGTAATTTCTAATGACATAAACCAGCAGTAAGTGGGACAAAATTATATTTAACGTTCTACGTCACTTACAGTACCTACTGCTTCTCAAATGACCTGCTGAGCTGCTGATTCTGCACAAAGTGTGAAATTCTCATCTGACCTGGAGTGCAGGACCAGGCAACATGTCTGGTTCTTTTGTTTTGCGAAGGAGGAAAGCATCCGGAAGTCTCATTTTGCTACAGCACCGGTGGCTGCATGCACCTGGCGTTTCTGGCGAGGCATGGGGGTGCACCACCCTGCCGAGATCAGGATGTGTGTGGTGCGCTGAAGCCCAGGGCTCCCACACCATGGGGCATTCTGCTCTCAGTGCCATCAGAAGGACAGGGTGCCGATCCAGGCACTGCCAGCTCTCGCTCCCCGCTGGGAGATTTATTCTGTGTGCCCCAGTTTTGAAAGGCGTCACAAAACTGAATCCTGGCTGTGTCTCTGGGGAACAGAATGGCAAGTTTGGAGCGGCTGCTGGAGCCTGGCTGTTTTTGCTCCTTCTTTTCTGGCTGGTACATTGGCGAGGACATGGCTTCCCCGCCCTCTTCACGAGTCAGCAGCAGCTTGGACCCTGGGCCCCTCAGGCACTCCTAGGGACCACAGGGCATCCTTTCCTTTCCTCTGGAGGAAAAATATCCAAAAGCGTGCATGCAAAGCAATCCTTCCATGCTGGTGGTTCCTAGCGGGTAGGGCACGCGTTTGGTGAGGATGTGGCTGTTTCTGCAAGTTCCCTTGTTCCCTCCAGCTTTGGGAATGGTGACTCCCTACGCACCCAGAGTGTGACAGAGAGCAGGATCTGTGGCTGATCCACACTGGCTCTCCTGTGGGGTTGCCCCTTACGGATGAGGAAGCTGAGACGTAGACTTCCAGGATTGCAGGAGTGGGCACTGGGGTGGCCCCAGCACTTTGGAATCTCATGGGCTATGCTCCACATACTAGTGGCAAGGCCCCAGTTACCAGGAGCTTGGGGGTCACAGTGTGGAGGAGAGGGCCCTGGAGAATCCTTGTGACCACACTGGCATTGAGGTGGTCAGGAAGACATGGAGAGAAGCCAATGGGAGTGCGAGGCGGGATTGACAGCCCGAGACTGGACCGGGAAAACGAAGACAAGGGTGACCCACCAACTGTGAACACCCCCTGCCACATGAAGGTACTTCCAAAGGCTAGTGGAGGTGCCGGCGCTGTGGCATAGCGGGTAAAGCCGCCGCCTGCTGTGCCAGCATCCCATAAGGGCGTCTGTTCAAGTCCCGGCTGTTCCACTTCCAATCTAGCTCTCTTCCATGGCCTGGGAAAGCATCAGAAGATGGCCCAAGTCCTTGAGCCCTTGCACCCACGTGGTGCAGCTCCTGGCTCCTGGCTTTGGATCAGTGTAGCTTCAGCCATTGTGGCCATTTGGGGAGTAAACCAGCTAATGGAAGACTTCTCTCTCTCTACCTCTCCTTTTCTCTCTGTGTAACTCTGACTTTCAAATAAATCTTAAAAAAAAAAGACTAGTGGAAAAGCAAGATTAAAGGATGCAGCTGGGGCCAGCGTTGTGGCACAGCGGGTTAAGCTGCCTGCCGCCTTCAGTGCTGGGATCCCAGTGTCCTCTGAGTGTCCTTGGTGGTGGCGCCTGGAGTCGGGGGAGGTGCCTGGATCTTTGGGGGCATGCCTGTTGGGGGGGTTTTCACGAGAGGGCTGGTTACGAGAGCTGAGGTGGGCCTAGCTGCTTCCCACGCTTCTTGGCTCCCCGTGGGTTTCCTCCCCCATCATCCTCTGGCCTCACCAGGTGCCAGAGCCAGCTGGGCCACCCGATCTCCAACCATGAATCTCCAAAGCCCTTTCCTTCCTAAGTAGCTCCTCTCGCAGTGAGGAAAAGCTGAGCGGACACCCCATGTGTGTTTCACACCCATGCTATTTTAGGGGAAGGCCCCAAGCCAAGGTCGGTGGCTCTGCAAGGCCCTGGGAACCCTGCCCTTCCCGACTTTCCTCTTCATGGTCCTCAGTGCAGGGGCCTTAGCCTCAACACCAGCTGCCCCAGGGATGCAGGACAGCCCTTGCTGACTAGGGCTTGGGTCAGGAAGCACCAGGCATGAGGGCACTTTCTTTTTATTCTAGAACAAGTACCCTCCTCAGGGGTACCTGCTCACCTGTCATTGGCCAAACTCTGCTCTGTGCTCATCCCCAGATGCCAAGTTTCTGTGCAAACGAGGACTTGCACATGGGCATGCTGTCACACTCTGCACCTGCTCAGAGCTCGGGCGGCTACGAGAAAACAGGCTGGGGCTCTGTGTGACAACAGGCCCATCGGCTCCTGGGGAGCCCAAGGTAGCTCAGGTCACTTGTTCAAGATGGTGCTGTGTAGCGAGGAGGCGTCCAGGTGTGAGAGCACAGGTGAGTTCAGCTGGCCAGGTGGCCTCTGGGTGCCCAGGCAGAGGTGTTTTCAGTGGTTGGATGTGGGCTCAAGCGAGACCACCTCTGTCTCCCTCCTGCCTTTCTCCTTGGCTCCTGGGATGGTTCTCAGGATCCGACGGCGTGCAGCTGTCGGCAAACCCATCCTGGAGGCACACAAGCTGTCTTTGAAGGAAACCTGCCAGCGGAGTTGCTGTTCTCTCTTGGGTTCCAGGCCAGCAGGTGGAAGGAGCCTGGAATGCTGGCTGACCCTGCCGCCTGGCAGCCCCAGCCCCAGGGAACCACGCCGAGGTGGTTTGCAAAGCCTACACAGGGGCCTTCGGTGTTTGCATCCTGAGACATCTAGGACCGAGTTCAGCCCGTGGCAAAAGCTAGAACTCTAGAACTCAGAACAACAGTTCTGCCGGGGGCAGCTGCAGTGATGCCTCAGCCTCCTCCCATTACCCCCAGTGCAAAAAAAGACCAAGCCAGCACCTGAGCCAGTCACCTGCAGTTCTTGTCTGTGCCACAAGATGGTGCCAGGTGGAACCTCAGGAAAATGGAGTTGAGGATGGGAGAGAGAGGCCCCAGGAGTAAACCAGGAAATGACACTCCCCAGGCCCTGAGAGACTCAGTCGGCTCCTTTTGGGACAGTGGCTCCAGACTACCCGGTCACCTGAGGTCATTTATCCATGAGGTTCATGGTCACACAGAATGAGAGTTGCCATTTTCTGAGGGTGAGGCAGAGCCCAAGGACTTAGCAAGTATCTGGCATACCCTGAGAGAGGCACTGGGTTCTCTCACTACAGTTTTACAGACAGACTGAGGATGAAGGAAGTAGCTTGCCCAGGGCACCCAACTCTTAACTGATAGAGCCAGGGTCTAAACCAAACCATCCACATGGCCAACGTCCTTGGGAAACACCAGCCCATGTACTGGCTTCACGTGGTTGTGCAGAGTTTCCTTAGGCGGATGCGGCTCCAGTGGGGATTCTGACCATGCTTGTGAGGCTGCCAGGCAGAGTCTGGCCAGAGGGCAGTGTTAGGCAGATGTGTCTCAGCCATATGTGGTCATCACGGGTGTTTCTGTGGCAGTGACCCCAGCATGGGTGAGGCTTACGGTGGTGCAGCATAAAGCAAGAGGAACACGGAGAGGAACACGTGTGGATGCCCTTTGTGGGGGGATGCGGGATTCTCCAGGATGAGCCAAGCCAGAGTAGGGAGCAAAGTGGAGGAGCAGCCAAGGAGGGCAGCGTGAGGACAGAGGCGGGGATGCAACGTCTCGGCGTGGACAGGAGCTTTTGAAATCAGCTTTGTATTGCTCGTGTGCAATGTCGGTGCACGCAGAGAGATGGAATCCAGGGAAGACAGGGTCCAGAATCCTGGAGAGAGCCTGGACACGGTGCTGAGGCAGCCCTTCCAAAAAGACTTATGTGCAGTTCAAAGTTCCTGGAGGGCTTTAGATTGGGGGCAGAATCAGACTTGGAATTACACAATTGAACAATCTCCCCCATTAACCTGTAGTTCCCAGTCCTCCGTGGACCCTCCCTGAAAGCCCACACCGACGCCTTCCTTCCTGAATGTGCGTTTATCTGGGTCAGGACCATGGACTGTACCAATGATATTTCTCCCTACACTCTCTCTGCAGGGAGACTGCAGGAAGGGATACATCACATGTGGCTGCTGCTTCTCTTGGGCTCCTTGGGACCAAGGCTCCTGAGTGCAGTAGGTATTTCCCAGTTAACTATAACAGGTGGGAGGGACTGCTTAAATCCCCTGTGGTGATGCACAGCCCCCACATAGAGCAGGGGAGAAACAGGGAGCTGAATTGGCTCAGCTCCCATTCTGAGTGCTGCCTGTATAATTAACCGCAAATTATGATTTATTCTGAGGACACTCCGTTGTGCCACTTTCATCAACTTTTATTTCATTATTGAACGTCAGGATCTCTCCAGTAACTTTTCCACCAAATCAGAGTTTGGTTTGTGACTGGAAGCTTTCAAAACCCACACCCAAGTCACCGCTGTTTTCCATCTGGTTCCGGAAGAACGTGACAGCTGATGTCTACCCTTCTGTGCTGACACACATGGCCATGTGGCACACTCGCAGGGACATCTGTGGCTCTGGGCTCTGGGCTCTGGGCTGTGCTGGCCACTGTCTCTTTCAAAACTTCTGGAGATAAGACAGTCCTCAAAGCTCTCAGCCCCAGTTGTCTCATCTGTTACATTAGAAAAGTAGTTAAATGTGATACTAAAATTGGGTACAACATGCCCAGCTCTTGGCCTCACAAGAGAGGTTCAATAGATGGTACTTTCCTAGCAGTGTCCTTGATCTCTGGCTGGATTCTTCTCCCTTGCACGAGGCCTTATTCTGTGTTTTGTGGGCCATGAACTCAGCAGTGAGAGACCTGGAGTCTGGGGCAGCCAGGGTGGGAGTCGTGTACCAGCTCCCCAGCCAGCCCCGGTGTCTCCACCACAGGACGCGTTCTGCATTCCTCCACTGACCTCAGAGTCCTTTTCCTGGAATTGGTTTCCCTGCTCACTGTGATTTCTAAACATTTGCTTTAATGTTTGGGTTCACTTCCTTAGCACATGCCCGAGTTTGCATGCTTGTGTATGTGTGTAAGTGCACGTGTGTGTGTGTGTGCACGTACAGACACGGTCTGCATTTGTGCATGCTCTGCCTGTGTGCACACCCTGTCTCTAGGAAAAGAATGGGGTGCGCACTCATGCTCACCACAGAGTTGCTCCTTGCTGGTGGTCAGCCCCTACTGCCCGCATTGCCTGTCCCATGTCCTGGCGGGAGTCACTTTCTCCCACGCCTGGAGATACTACTCACACAGCCTTGTCCCAGTCCCCTCTCCTGGGCTCTACCAGGTCAACTCTCTCAGATCCACCAGTTTAGCAAGCCAGAAGCCCCTCTGCAGAATGCAGAAACGTGGACACTGTGTGGAGAGACAGTGATGTGAAGGGAGAGAACCTTTGAAAGCATTGCCTGGGATTGGCACTGTGGCGTGGCAGGTAAGGCCACCACCTGCAGTGCCGGCATCCCATATGGGCGCCCGTTCGAGTCCCGGCTGCTCCACTTCTGATCCAGCTCTCTGCTATGGCTTGGGAAAGCAGAAGATGGCCCAAGTCTTTGGGCCCCTGCACCTGTGTGGGAGACCTGGAAGAAACTCCTGGCTCCTGGCTTTGGATCAGCTCAGCTCAGGCCATTGCGGCCATCTGGGGGGTAAACCAGTGGATGGAAGACCCCTCATCCCCAATCCCTCCTGCCTCTGCCTCTTTGTAACTCTGCATTTCAAATAAATAATAAATAATCTTTTTTTAAAGAAAGCACTGCCTGAGCTTGATGGTGGCAGAACCCATCCGGGGAGGTCCCAGGTTACACTAACGAGGGTGGACTGTCTTCCCCCCACTCAAAGCTTTTTGCTTTGGTGACTTCAAGCTCAGGTTTTTTTTTTCTTGAGGTTGTCTATAACACGAATCTTTTTGCCTTTTAAACTAGAAAATGCTATTTGGGATTAGCAGGTAATACTTGTCATTTTTATGGAGTAAAGTAATATTTCAACACATTTATGCAGAATATAAGGATCAAATCAGGATAATTAACATTTCTGTTGTCCTGCTGTTTTTTAAGGTTCAGAATCTTTGGGCTCATTTCTTCTAGTTCTTCACCCCCCCCTTCTGTAAATCACTAGGACTCAATGTTTGAGTACCCAGTATCCCTCTCTGTTCTCTCTGCCCCACCCTTCCCAGCCTATAGTGAGTGCTATTTTTCCACAGATGAGAGAGAACATGAGCTCTTTTTCTTTCTGTGCCTTCCTGATTTCCCTCAACATAATCATCTCCACTTCCATTCATCCTTTTTGCTGCAAACGGCTGCATACCATGTTTATTGTTGAGTAATATTCCACTGTGAATAGATACCACATTTTCTTAGCCCCATCATCTGTGGACGGATGTCTTGGTGGGTCCACATCTTGCCTATTGAGAATAGTGCTGCAGAGAACGTGGGAGTGCAGGTGGTGGTCACTTTCCCCAGCTGATTTCATCTCCTTCAGATATAGACCCCGGGGTGCGGTACCTGGGACCCATGGTAGATCTATTGCTAGCTATTTGAGGACCCTCCATACTGTTCTCCATAGTGGCTGTACTAATTTGTGTCTACCCCCCACCCCCCGCCAGTGTAAAAGTGCTCTCTTTTTCTGCACATCCTCACTGGCAGGTGTTATTTTTTGATGACGCCATTCTAACCGGGAAGGGGTCATATCTCACTGTGATTGTGATCTGTGTTTCCCTGATGGCTACCTAGATCAAGCACCTGTGTTATGTTT
Organism: Sylvilagus floridanus; assembly: GCA_949820135.1. NCBI lineage: Eukaryota > Metazoa > Chordata > Mammalia > Lagomorpha > Leporidae > Sylvilagus > Sylvilagus floridanus. Next base: position 66,477,125 of record OX463236.1, on the reverse strand, counting down.
GTTTGGCCACTTGCATTTTCTCTTTTGAGAAATGTCTGTTGCGTATTTTACCCTTTGGCTTAATTGTGTTTTTGTTGTTGTTGAAATTTTTGAGCTCCTTTCATATTCCGGTTGATTCCTTTGTCAGAGCATATTTTCTCTCTTTTTCTAAAGATGTCTCTTTACTCTGTTTCCCTTGCTGTTCAGAAGTTTCTCAGTTTGATAAAATCCCAGTTGTCTTTTTTTTTCTTTTTGGTTTTCTTGCCTGTGTTTTTGGGGTCTTATCCAAAAAATTGTTGCCTTTGCCAAGGTCTTGATGAATTTTCCATATTTTTTTTCCTAGCAGTGTTGTTATTTCAGGTCATACACTTGGGTTTTGATCCATGTGAGATGATCTCTGTATAGAGTGAGAGGTGGGGGTCACATGTCAGTCGGCAGTTTTCCCAGCACTGCTGTCCCCGGTGCATGCTTCTGTTGCCTTCACTGAGAGTCACACGGCTGGAGAGATGTGAGTTTATTTCTGAGATCTCAATTCGAGTTCATGGGTCCATGTGTCTGTTTTTGTGCCAGGACCATGCTGTTTTGGTTACTATAGCTCTGTATGTATTGAGATCAGGCATTGTAACACCTCTAATTTCATTATTTTTGGTCAAGATCGCTTTGGTGGTTTTATGTTTCCATACAGATGAGGATTTTTTTCCCCCTAGTTCCATGAAGACTATCATTGGTACTTTGAAAGGGATAGTGTTGAATCCATAAATCACTTTGGATAGTGTGGATATCACAGAGCACACATATTTATTTATTTATTTTTAGTGTTTGTTTTTCATTTTAGTTTTTTTTGGGAAAACTTTTATTTAATACATACGAATTTCATAGGTACAGCTTTTGGAATAGTGATTCTTCCCCCCATACCTGCCTTCCCACTCCCACTCCTGTCCCACCTCCTACTCCCTCTCCCATCTCATTCTCCATTCAGATTCTATTTTAATTATCTTTATATACAGAAGAACAACTCTATACTAAGTAAAGATTTCAACAGTTTGCACCCACCCAGGCACACAAAGTATAAAGTACTGTTTGAAGACTAGTTTTACAGTTAATTCTCATAGAACAACTCATTAAGGGCAGAGGTCCTACATGGGGAGCAAGTGCACAGTGACTCTTGTTGTTGATTCAACAGTTGACACTCTTATTTACAATGTCAGTTATCACCCGAGGCTCTTGTCATGAGCTACCAAGGCTGTGGAAGCCTTTTGAGTCCACAAACTCCATCATTATTTAGACAGGGCCATAATTAAAGTGGAAATTCTCTTCTCCCTTCAGAGAAAGGTACCTCCTTCTTTGATGGCCCATTCTTTCCACCAGGATCTCACTCACAGAGATCTTCCATGTAGGCCATTTTTGAGCACACATATTCCTTTTGTTAATTTATTTTTAAAAGATTTATTTATTTTACTTGAAAGTCACAGTTACACAGAGATAGGAGAGGCAGACGGGGTTGGGGGTGTCTTCCATCCACTGATTCACTCCCAGATGGCCACAATGGCTGGATCTGCACCCATCTGAAGCCAGGAGCTTCTTCTGGGTCTCCCACGTGGGTGCAGGGGCCCAAGGACTTGGGCTATGTTCTACTACTTTTTCAGGCCATAGCAAAGAGCTGAATCAGAAGTGGAGCAGCTGAGTCTCAAACCGGTGCCCATATGGGATGCTGGCACTGCAGGTGATGGCTTTACCTGCTAGGCCACAGCCCTGGCCCTGGGAACATGTATTTCTAACCCTTCCTGAGACACCCCAGGAGCACCTGACTTATACTACTCTAGGGTCAAGTGTGCAGAGAGGTAGACCAGATGCCTTTTACCAGGCAGAGGTGGGCTGGCCACAGCTCTGCCTGCTGTTTATTGAGTTCTGAGAATGGAGACTGCTCCCAGAGGCTTTACTTGCTACACTATGAACTCTTAGTAGCTGCATCCACTTTCCAAAAGTCAGTTACCACCAGGACTCTCCCTTCCTCTAAGCCTGCAGACAAACTCAGGGAACCCTTCCTGCAGGACTCCCTGCACCTCCTCCCCACCCAGGGGCCGGCTGGAGGGCTTGCAAGTAAAACAGAAGTCTCCCACAGGCCCTTTGCCCACCTGCTGCCCCGGACCACATCAGATAGAGGGCCCCATCTTCTTCCTCAGAGGTCCAAGGATTTTCTGTTATCGGGGAGCTGACATGTCTACCCTGCTTCCTCCATCCTGGCTTTCCAGTGTCTCGAACACGCCAAGCTATGCAATCAATACTTAACTAGTTTTCATCACCCTGTTGGGTAGGGAATAGAAGCTGAAACACCTTCAAGGCTGTCAGGAAGAAAACATGTGTAGGTACATAAGAAGATAACAGGATGGAGAGAGATGTGACGCTTGTGCCCAAAAAGATTGTTCCCACTCTGTCTTCAAGGTAAGACAGGCCAGGCAAACACCTTTGTAGATGAGATTCAGCTAACGGCCCTGGCTTAAGCAACTCCATGAAGTCACTTCTAGATCCCTGAGGTTGGCTCTTCCTTTTCCCTCTCTCTCTGGGAAGCCCATCTCTTCCTGTAGGGCTTGCCACAGCTACAAGAGAACCCAGCAGTGGCTGCTGGTGGGGCTGAGGGGGCGTCAGCATTTTATCATGTTACAGACCCCGTGAGATCCTCATGTTAGCACTCTACTTCTCTCCTCATCTCTTTCTCAGCTGGTCTTTTTATTGAAAGATTTATTTATTTATTTGAAAATTAGAGTTACAGAGAGTGAGGGGGAGACACAGAGAGAGAATCTTCCATCCACTGGTTCAGTCCTCATGGCTGCAATGGCCAGGGTTGGGCTAAGCTGAAGCCAGGAGCCAGGAGCTTCATCTGGGTCTTGAGCCAGGAGTTTCATCTGGGTCACCAGGTACTAGGGGCATCTTCTGTTGCTTTTCCCAGGCCATTTGCAGGGAGCTAGATCAGAAGTGGAGCAGCCAGGACTTGAACCAGTGGCCATAGGGGATTCCAGCATCGCAGGCGGTGGCTTTATCTGCTACACAGCAAAGTCACTTCCCCTCCTTGTCTTAGTCACTTCTTGCTAAAGTGACAATGTCACAGTTGGGATGATTTAAACAATGCTGTTTATTTCTCATTGCTCTGGAAGCCACAAGTCCAATATCAAGGTGGCAGGAGACCTCACTTCCTTAGAAGGCTCTCTTCCTGGCTTGCACTGGCTGTCATCTCTCTGTGTCTTCACATGATGGGAAGAAACACCAGCTCTCGCCCATATCTTTTGACAAGGGAGCTCAACCTAATGATGGGGCTGCACCCCAGTGAACGAATCACCTTCCATATGTCCTGTCTGGGGACACTGCCTCTCTGGGGGTTGGGATTAGGGTTTCAGCATATGAATTTTGGGGAACACGAATGTCAGTTTATATTACAGCTCTTGAAAGGGGTTATTTCCATGTTCCTGATTAGTCTTCGCCCACTCTTTTGCAAACAACAATCTGTACTAACTTCTAGCACAAACTGCTTTTTGCAGGATGTCAGGTAGTCCCCTTTCTCAACCCACGGTCGCCCCGCCCCAGTCAGACAGCAGAACAATTCTCTCCTGCCTGTGTGCCAGGATCCCTTGGTGCCTTTGACTGCTCCCTTGCCATCTCTGTCCATGAACTCTCTTACCCCTCACTGCCTCTGTGTATGTGTTTCCCTAGGGACTCATTTCCAGGATAGGTATATGTGCCTGAGGAGAGCAAGCTGGTGAACCCTGACCAGGGTAAGAGTGGGTCAGGGGAAGAGATTATTTTTTAACATTTCTGGCCTTGAAAGTAGGTGAGGCGGTCCAACATGTATATTTTGAGAATGACCATGAGACTCAACTGCATCTCTCCATCAACACTTGTTTGGTGCCAATAAAACATGGACAGAATGTGGAGAGGGCTGACAGATAAGGTGGAGACATGCAAACAGGCAGACAGGTAAAAGCCGGGCTGGCCCCTGGGACATCCAGGTAGGCTGCAAGACTCAGACCCCTAGAAAAAGATTTGCAGAAACTTAGTGATGATTTCATGTTGGTCTCGCCCTCATCAGCTTGCTGAATCTGGATGAGTGTGTTTCTCTCTGTCCGTCCAGGACACCTGTGTCCCACCTGCATCCCTCACTCATCAGATTGCTTCTAACTCTGGGTGTGCTTTCTTTCTCTTTATACCTGTTCTCAAAAGTCAGCTCTGCAACTCCTATTAATCACCAACCACACTTTCCACAACTCCACTGAAACCACCCACATTTCTGTGCACACAAGAATGCTCTCCAGTGCCAGTAGCATGGCCTGCACTCCATGCCATAGGAAAGACAACAAGCTCCGAAATTAAAACACGTGCAGGTTCCACCCCAACTTCCACGTGGTGAGGTCTTGAGCAAAATGCATAACTTCTTCTTCTTCTTTCTTTTTGACAAGCAGAGTGGACAGTGAGAGAGAGAGACAGAGAGAAAGGTTTTCCTTTTCCGTTGGTTCACTCCCCAATGGCTGCTGTGGCTGGCGCACCGTGCTGATCCAAAGCCAGGAGCCAGGTACTTCTGGTCTCCCCATGGGGTGCAGGGCCCAAGCACTTGGGCCATCCTCCACTGCACTCCCGGGCCACAGCAGAGAGCTGGACTGGAAGAGGAGCAACCGGGACAGAATCCGGCGCCCCAACCAGCACTAGAACCTGGTGTGCCGGCGCCACAGGTGGAGAATTAGCCTATTGAGCCACGGTGCCAGTTGCATAACTTCTTCATTCTTTGTTTTCTTCTTGAGGCAAAAGTCTTAGATCAGGGGAACAAGCATGCATCAACCCCCTCCTCACTACCCCAAATCCCCGGAAATTCCAGAATGACTACAAATATTAAACACACAACACTGTTGAATAACAAGGTAATGCCATCTGAGATGTAGCTATATGGGGAGAATTCCTATAACAAAGGAGTTGGGTGGAATCAGATTAATGAAGAAAACTATAGTCCAAATGCATGCTTGAGAGATCTAGAGCAAAAGACTGGAGAACTATGAGGAATCTTCTATTCCCAAACACAACAGATACGAGGAGCCCGAGAGACCCTGGGGTAACCATTATGATGAGTAGTTGAGGGGAGCGTGAAAGAAGCACTTGGGGCAGATAATTCTTTATCGCATCAACTGCCACCAAGCAGTGGCCACCTGTTATTTCCCCTGGCTGTGGAGGCAGAGACTCCTCTGGAGGCGTGTAGCAGCTGGAAGGATAGGAGCTCCCAGCTCAGGAGAGGAGCTATTAGCACTTCCTCCTCGGGAGCTGCTCTGTTCCTGGCCCCATCCTCATCGACCTTACTCTGTTTTCTCTTGCTGTGACAAAGTACTTGAAGCTGGGTACTTTATAAAGAAACGAGGTTTACTTAGCTCATTTTAGAGACAGAAATTCCAAGACTGAGCAACCTCAGCTGTTTGGCCTCTGTTGAGAGTCCCGCTTGGCTGTGTTGCTATGTGATGCAGCAGCAGGAAAGGAAATAGATGTATGCAGAAGAGACCAAGTACATCAAATGGTCTTGCTTTACAGCAACTTGCTCTTGCAAGGACTAGCTCACTGGGTCAGCCCACCAGAATCCCACCCAAGGGCAGCTGCCTGAGATAATCATCTTCCAATTGGCTCCTTCCCCAACATCACCACACTGAGGATCAAGCTTCCAGCACCTTCAAACCACAGCATCATCCTTTGTTATCAACAATGGCACTCAACAAAGAGAAGAGCAGTGGCACAGGGAAAAGAGTGAATAGGGCACACACACACACACACACACACACACACAAATAAGCTGTCAAAAGAAGTACAATCGTATCCTTAGATAAGAGAGAAGCCTGCTTCCATGAAACAAGTGTAAGAAAATAGGAAAATAAAATAAAAAAACAATGATCTTGGAAGTGAAAACTCCAGTTGATCTGTTGAATAGTAGAATGGATATAACTAAAGATTGTCTTAACAGCCTAGAGAGTCAGCAAGAGAATTTTTGTAGACTATAGCAGAAAGTGACAGAAAGGGAAAGAAAACTTAGGCAATGAGGAGGGTGCATATATATTTCCCAGTGTCAGCATAAAAAAATACAAAACAAAAGAAGATATTAGCATATGTGTTCCATGTGTGAAACAGTGTTCAAAAAAGACAAGTAGAGTGGGAAAAGCCCCACAATGAGGAATTTCACAAATCTAAAAAATTCTTTTTTTAAATTTTTTTTAACTTTTATTTAGAATATAAGTTTCCAAGGTACAACTTGTGGATTACAATGGCTTCCTCACCCATACCCTCCCTCCCCCCTGCTACCCTCCCCCCTTACCCACTCCCTCTCCCCTTTCATTCACATCCAGATTCATTTTCAATTCTCATTGTATACAGGAGCTCAGTTTAGTATGTGCTAAGTAAAGATTTTAAACCATTTGCCCTCACATAGCATCACAGAGTGAAATATACTCTTTGAGTACTTGTTATAGCATTAAATCACATTGTATAGCACATTAAGGACAGAGATCCTACATGATATATTTTTTTAATTGATTGATTTTTTATGTAACTTCCAATTTTTTAAAATCATTTTCAATTATCTTTATATACAGAAGAAACTCAGAAAACTTAACCTCTAAGGGACAAGAAATGAATGGGGGGATCCAACTTGTCACCAGCAACATCGGATCCAATAAGAATATGGGTACAGTATCTTCAGAGTTTTGAGGTTTCTGGTTTTCATCTAAGAATTATATCCCTGGCCAAACTATCATTCAATTGCAAGGACAAAACAACAACACTTTGACATGTAACTGTACAGAAAGGTAAGCACTTTGCAGCCTGTTATCGAGAATTGTCAGAATAGATTCGTTAATAAAGCAGGAGATGTATCGTAAAGAAGGAAATGCCAATTAAGGAAGAGTGGTCAGCAAAGAAACTATGAAAACTTAGCAGCTGAGTATAAACAAAAGTCGTTTGTAAAACAGTTCCACACGAAAGTTAAAGGGGTTGATTTTCTTTAGACATTGTGAGAACAAAATGAATCTTGTTAAAAATTTAAGTGTGACCTTTAGAAAACAGAAATTGGATAAAAAAATTCTGAATCACACCAACAAGAGTGATTTGATAAAGAAAATGAGACCAATCCAATAAATTCATGGATAAAAAAAAGGGAATAACAAGAGAACTTGTTAAGTAGAAGAACTAAAGCATTATGAATAAATCCAAATATATGCAGTATCGTTAGTGTGAACAAGGCATATTCTCTGCTAAAGGATAGAGACTCTCAGGTTGAATTTATAAGAAACACCTAAAATAATGACAGCAAAACTTAGAAATAAATCAGAAAAAAATGTAGCAAGAAAATAGTAACAAAAATTGAGGTGGTGTAACAAGATTAGACAAAAAATAAGTCACCGTCCACAGCCTTAACTGGATCTCCTACTCCCTCTGGAGTGGGGCAGTGGCTGGGGTGAGGACAGTGCCACAGAAACTAACAGACTCTGTGACACACAGCAGCCACCAAGACGCCCTTGTCTTCCATCTGCTGTCCCAGGTCATTCCAGGGTAAAAGTGCTGCAGAAAGACCTAGCACTCAGCAGTGGAGGCTTAGCTTCCAGACAAGCAACACGATCAGAGAGAAGCTGGAAGTCCGTGGTGGTAATGCTAGGCGTTGCTATATTTCACTCAGAAATAAAGGACAAAAAAAGAAATAAAAAGACAAAATACACTGCTTGTTTTTGTGAGTTGGCTGTGTTTGCATCTGTGCTTCCCAAACTTATCAGCCATTCATCATGTCGTAACGCCCAACACTAAGAAAGATCCTAATAATTTCCCCAGTTTTCTCCTACAGAACATCTTGTTCTTACCACAATTTTATAAAGTTCAAAATTACTGGCAGGAAATGTCCAAAAACATGTCTATCCTTACACTGAGGAAGACATCAAAGTTAAAGTTACAAACCAAGCTCAGAGAAGGGCTCCTAGCAGCATGAATGGGCTCTAACTAAAGAGAGACCCAGAAAAAAGACATAGCTGTTGTTGTTCTTATTTGGAGATAATACTGAGAAGACATTATGTACTCAATTGAAACAAAAACACTTGAAAAGTGAATAACAAATGTAATCAATTATACTAGATAAGAATAATTTAAAGATAGACATTAATAAAATGGAAACAAATACAAATTCGAATGCTAAAAACCCCAGAGATGATATTTTAACAAGAGCAGTAAAATAGATGAATTTCTTGGGCCTGATTATAGCAAAAAAGAGAATCTCTAAGTACAGATAATTCACTTTATGAGATAGATTGCAGGCTACAAATACCGAGATTTAAAAAAATTCAGACATGTAAGTCTTTATATTAACTTGAAAATAATAGATAAAATAAATGTTTGCCAGGAACAAGTAACAGCTAAAATTTAATTTGGAAATAACAGAAAACCCATCCATGAAATTTTAAAAGCAGTAAAAAAATGCAGCCCTGAAAAAAGTCAATATGTCTAGACAGCTTTATAGGAGATTCAAAAAACCAAATTTTCCATAAAAACCCAAACTGTGTATTAATAAAATGTCTCAGAGCATACAGCATAGAAAATGATTGATAAGCTTCTGGATTGAGTCTACAAGGTTGGGAAACTTCTCCAGGGGTTAGAGGAGGAGAGAACCACAGCAATTTTAAAACAGGGACGAGTGGTCCGTCTAGCAGCTAAGATGCCGGTTAAGGCACCCATCGCCCATATCAGAGTTCCTAGGGTCAATGCCTGGGTCTAGCTTCTGACTCCAGCTTCCTGCCAGTGTGGACTCTGTGAGGCAGCAGTGATGGCTCAAGTAGCTGGATTCTTGCCACCACGTGGGAGACCTGGATTGAGTCTCCAGCTCCTGGGTTTGTCCCATCCAAGCTGTGGCAATGGAGTTTATTTGGGAAATGAACTAGTGGATGGGAGTGTCTCTTTCTTGTCTGTCTCTCTGCCTCAAATAAATAAGTAGAAGTTCCATGGTTACTAAAAGATAAGCAAGGCATAGAGACAAAAGTCACCAAGAGCATATTAACAGTATTAGATCCTCCACTGCGTAAAAGTGCTTTGTGATACAGCCAGGAGATAAAACAGATGACACATGTGTGGTATCCATGAGAGTCCCTGGCACACAGTAAGTGAAAACATCAGGTGGTGGTATCCTAGTTCCGTCTACATGGTGCTATATGAGGAATAACTTTAGGTCATTCACTATGCTGACGCTTAATGGAGAAAAGAAATCATTTGATTACGTATTTATTGGCTAAAATCTTGGGATTACAAAGACAGAAACACTATATGCCAGGGTGATCAGTACCATGCCATAAGTATTTAGGGAAAATCATACAGAGAGATCTTCAGCGTCCTAATGACAAACAATGAGAAAAGACATGTGACCTAGTTATGGCCCAAACTAAGGGATTGGGTTACAATGCTTCTAGCAGGGTTTAATGAATTTGGCTCAGAGCTGGGGTTAGTTTCTATGTGTTTATCAACTAGTCTGACTACTCTGTTTAAGACAACAATCTAAGCAACTTCCTCAGGTGCCTGGGAAATTTCGAGACCATGCTGGGTACAAGCCTGCAGGGGAAGATGTGCAGAGGATCTGGCAGAGAGACAGGGCAGGGAACAAGGGACCCTACAATGACCTTGAGTGGCATAGCATTACTGTTAGGGATGAGAAACGACACGAGTTCCTTCCTGTTCTATTGTCTTTATACTGGATGTGACCAAGGAACACGGAAAAGAACTTGAATGAATTATGGTGTTGGAAGGAGGAAATCATATTTACACACATCTATATGCTAAGACTGTCCAAGGAAATAAAAGCAGTTCAGTAAATCTCCCACATTCTAAAGTACTCCAAAAAAGCTTGAGAAAAAAGGAATTAAAGGGTAAGTTTATTTTGGTGCAAACAGTTTTGAAATCCATGCATGCATGAGAGAGAGAGAGAGAAGGACAGAGAGGGAGGAGAGAGAGAGAGAAAGGGAGGGGAGAGGAGAGAGGGGCAGGAGAGAGAGAGAGGGAGAGGGAGAGAGAGAGAAAGGGAGGGGAGAGGAGAGGAGAGGAGAGGAGAGAGAGAGAGAGAAAGAGAGAGAGAAAGAGAGAGAGAGAGAGAGAGAGAGAGAGAGAACATCAATCCTACCCATTAGTTTACTCTGCAAATGCTCATGATAGCTGGGACTGGATTGGGCTAAAGCTGAGATCCAGGACTTCAGTCTTCAATCCTGGTCTCTCACATGGTTAGCAGGAGTTCAACTACCTGAGCTGTCACCTGCTGCCTCTCAGGGTCTGCATTATCGAGAAGCTGGAATCAGGAGCCAGAGCCAGCACTGAACCCAGGCATTCCAATGTGGGATGTAGGTATCTTAACCAATGGCTTCATCCCTACACCAAACACCTGACCTTACAGTTTGCTTTATTTTTATGGTATGCATTTTTCCATGAACTTTTTGAGGGTCTCTTGTGTCAGCAATGCTTAATTAGAAAATGAAAAGGAAAAATATCCCACAAATTCAGCAACTCAAAATATAAAACAATTCAGTGTAAACCTTATAAGAACTATGTAACAAGGAAATTACAAGGTTATAAAGCATAAGTGAACAACATTAAAAAAGATCTAGGTGAACTGACACTATCTGGATGGAAAATTCAATATTTAAAGAAGTGAATTCTCTTCTCATTAACTTGTGGGACATCTCAGCAATATCTCCACCAAATTTTTCTTGGACATTCACACGGAAGAGAAAGTGCACAAGGAAAATGGAAAGTATTTAACAGGGAAGATGAACAAATCATGTCAGATATAAAATTTAGCTAATGAATCATTGAAGTTTAGGTTATACACACAGGGCTCAACTCACAGATTAACAATGTAATACTGAGTTTTACAACAAACTCGAGGATTTGTGGTCATTTCCACCTGCTCCTGTGACTACAGTGGTATCTCACATCTGCGGGGAAATATGTGATCCAAATAAGCAATGTTGGAACAAGTGACTACACATTTGGAACACTCAAATAAGACCCCATGCAATAAATAAAACAACCACATGAAAGAGCCAAATTTAAAAACAAAATGCAAGCATTAGGAGAAAATATAAGACCATAAATAAAAATACTTTGGAGGCATATATATCACTTAGGCCTTTTAAAATAAAACATTTACCAAGAAATTGACCCAAAACTAAAAAAAATCACTTCAAGGAGAGAAAAATGCCATTAATAAATGCAGTGACAAATGAAAAATTTCTGGATAAATAATATTGAACAGGTTAAGGATTGTTGTCTATTGCTATATAAACAGCTTCTAAAAATCAAAAAGAAAAATGCAAATAATTGACAGGGAAAATGGGCAAAGAAATGAACAGAAAACTCATAGATTATGAGCATAAGAAAATACGATCAGTGTGAAGGGGAAAGTGATTAAAGCCACAGTATTGTGTTTTGTTTTTCTGTCTGGTTTGCAAAAAATGAAAAGGACTAATATTAGCCACTGCTTGCAAGAACGTGAAGAAATGGGGCTTTTGGTTTGCAGTGGGTAGAAGAGTAGATTGGTCAAGCTTCCTGGAAAGACCATTGTGAAACACGTGTGCACTTCATGAAGAAATTCCACCTCTGTGATACTAGCCTTCAAGAAAAGGGTTTGCCTGCACACAAGGCTGTGTGTAAAATGATGCTCCTGCTAGGACTTTTTATCAAAGAAAAATCTGAAGCAGGATGAATATATATCCACTGGGAGTATGCTACAGCCATGAGATGTAGACCTGTGTGGGTTTTCAAAACACTGGTGGATTAATCAAGAAAACTATGTGTAATATGGTTCTGCTATTTAAACATTTAAAGATTTTTGCAGTGATAAATGTTTGAACAGAAGATGTGTGTGTGTGTGTGTGTGTGTGTGTAGGAAAGAGTCAAGAGCAGCATCCTCCTAGCTCCCCCGTGATGAGCTGAAAGGCTGGGCATGGGAGGTTTCTGATGGATGAGCTGGATGAAGCTCTTTTGTGTTAGTGCAGGCTGTGAGGTTTGCCTGAGCTAACCCCTGTAAAGCATCAGTCACAGAGCCCATTATTATTGCAGAAGATAAGTTCTCTCATAGGTTAGGGTGAAGCTCAAAGCACTACACATTATGAACCACACTCTTTAATCCATTGACCTCGCACGCTAACCCATCATCTTGGAAAACTGTCAATCACTTCAACCCAGCAGCTGGAGCCCAGCTCCAGCGGGCCCTGAGGAGTCAGCTCCCCCAGAGAAAGGCTGAGCTCTGGCATCACATCAGGCTAGGGTGCGTGTCTGGGGCTAAGTAGCCCCAGACATAGCTAAGTAGCTAAGTTGCCACTCGTGACACATGCATCCCAACCAGAATGCCTGGTTCTGGTGCAGGCTCCTCTATTTCTGGTCCAGCTTCCTGCTAATGCACACCCTGGAGGGCAGCAGGTGATGTCTTGAGTACCTGGTCCCTGCCACCCTCCCGGAAGACCTGGATTGAGCTTGGGGATCCTGGCTTCAGCTTGGCATTGCCCTCCCTGGCTGTTGTAGGCATTTGGGGAGTGAACAAGTAGATGGAAGATCTCTGTTTGCTTCTCTCTTTCTTTTAAATAAAGCAAAAAATAAATAAATAAATCCTTAAAAGTTGGCTTATCCTGCTTTGGGATCCTCCCTTTGGCTGAGAAAGTCCTCTAGAGGCTAGGGGATTAAGATGCTACAGGTCTCCCCGCTCTGTCACCTTAAGCGGGGCAAGTTATTAATGTGTGAGCTGTTCAACCATGTGGTAGTAATTGTGTCTCCAGCCAGCACCCAATGTGACAAGATTAGCAGGGAGTGCAGTTATTCATCAGGGAGTTGTCACAGCCTAATTGTCCTTCCGGATACAGTGAAGGTTGAGGAAGGCAGGGAGAAAACCACTGAGTTTGCCTGAGAACCCGTGTAGATTTTGAGTAGAATGACACAGTTTCCAGGAAAATGGTGGCTCCCCAGTGAGTGATTCTATCAACACACATCATTCTTCCCAAATGTACAGTGTCCTCCTTGCCCTGTCTGGCATTTTAATATTCATGGTAGCTGCTGTCAGTTGAGGACTAACCATTTTCCAGATGGCATCTCATTTGACTTTTATAGTAAACCTATGAAGCGGTTATTATGGAATGTCCATTTTACAGATGATGAAACTGAGGCTCAGAGGAGTTAGATGACTTGTCCAAGGTTCTATGGCAGGTAAATAGCAAAGCTGGGGATGAAACAGCCCAGAACTCATGTGTGTATGTGTGTGTGTACGTGTGTGTGTGCATGTGTTGTGTATGTGTGTGTTGAGTGTGTGCTTGTGTGTTATATGTGTGCATGTTTGTTGTGTGTGTGTTGTATGTGCCTGTATGTGTGTGTTCTATGTGACTGTGTGTGTTGAGTCTGGGGCACTCCCCATGTCTGAATCCAGGTCTGAAGGTCTCTCTACCTTCTAGGATCTAGTTTATGTGTCTGTGTCAGGACTCCCTGGGGAGCCAGCCTTGATCAGTGCAGGCCGAAGGGGTTACATCCATTATGTAAAGACTTGCAGTTGATTAGCATTCGCTCTTGCTCTCACGCCTAGCTTCCCACTGAGGAGCAGACACGTGGGTTCAGAGCAGCCCTCAGGTTATTGTGGACAAAAGCCTTGTGTGGTCCCCTTGGAATGGAAATCCCTGCTGGAGACTGTCCCTGCCTCCTTGCGAGCTCTCTGATGTATGCAGCCACGATCCACTGGGGGCACCTTGTCCCCTTCTCTGCACTGGGGTTTGTCCTGTCCTTCTCTTTGCTAAGCCAAAATCTTCCTGGAATCTTGAGGCTTCTTCTTGGATCAGGCCTGGGGCTCACTGACTGTGATTTCAGTGATGCAACAAATCCAAACAGCCTACGGAAGTGTATAAGCTGCTGTGGTCTGCAGGTGTTCCCTAAAGTTCCTATGCTAGACTGGAAATCCTTAGTGCAGCAGTGCTGGGAGGCAGGGCCTTATGGGAGGGCAGCATCCTCGTGAATGGATTAACAATGCTACCCAAGGGCTGGAGGTTTTACCTTCTGTCTCTTGCCCTCTCACCCTCTGCCATGCCGGCACTCAGCAAGAAGCCCCTCACCAGATGCGGTCCCCTTGGTCACAGACTTCCCAGCCTGCAGTACCAGCAGGCAAGTTAATTTCTATTCAGAATAAACCACCTGGCCAGTGGTATTCTTTGGTAGCACAAAACAGAGTCAGACACATGCTGAAACTGACTGCGACACCTCCTGTATACATGATTTTTATCATATGACAGTATCTATTTCTCCATCACTTGACTGCAAACTTAACCTTCCTGGCCTCTCGAGGTCAGTGGAATGCTGCCAAAGGCCCAGAAAAGCCCCTGCACCATCAGGCTTTCTTAGCCTGGTGTGGCTGCTTCTGAGACAGGAGAGAAACAGGACTCAGAAAGTCAAGCTCGCCCCTGCCCGACCGTGTGTCCGTCTCCAGCCACAGGCAGCCTTACCCAGATCCAAACTGATCGGTAGCAAGGACTGTCCAGCTCCTGACTTCCAAATGCCCACTAAGGCCCCATGAGGGACTTCTCCCATCCACACACAGGCCCAGCATAGCCTATTCGGGCTGATGCATGAGCGTACTGGGGAGGCAGTAGAGAGCAACACTGTCATTCTGAGTGCCGTGTGCAGAAAAGAGCCAGACCACCTAGCTGGATACAGCCAAAGCACCATGTACAGACAGGGATGAGCCAGACTGAGCAAGCATGGCCATGCCTCTACAACCCAATACAAATCCCAATTCAGCTCCCTTCAGGGAGCCAGCCGGTAGAAACTGCTGCATTTTCTCCCTGTGCTCAAGTCTAAGCTCCCAGCTGAATGGGTGGAATGTTGGTCTCTTGTCCATTTCTATTGCAAGTGACTCCGAGAGCTTTGAGTGGATGGCGCATCCTGGAGCCCACAGAGCTGGTAAAGGAGCTGTTCTCCTTGGCGAGGGCGGAGATCGCTGGGACTGACGGATGGGGCCCCTGTCACCGTGGATGGGCCGATGTCTGGATCTTAAAACGCATCAATGTCTCTGCCACTGGTGAGCTGTTCTCTGTCCCTGTTCACTCCACCTAAACACCCGTTTCTCTCTTTCCTCTCTGATTAGCTTCACCCCTTCTCCTGTTTGTAGTTTGAGTTTTGTTTTACTGGACCGAGTGGTCTTAATAGACATCCGAGAGGGACAGGTGGAAGCGATCGGCCCCCGGGCTTGATCGGCCTGGCAGGTGGCAGAGAGGTTCTGTTAGGCATGGAATAAATGAGTCCTTGCTAGACTTGGCTTCCCACTGCATCTGATTGTCTCCGGGATCAGGAGGCTGGGGAACGGGCGAGTGGCACACTCACTTTTCCTCGGACCCAGTCCATCCTTGTACGGGTGGACTCAGACCCTGCAGTCTGCAGTCTTGCCTCTCAGGGCGGACCCCCCCCCCCCCTGCTGTGGCTCCCTCTCATCACAGGGGCAGCTGGAGCCAGCCTCCAAGCCATGCAGACCCAAATGGTGGGTGGATGTTGATCAGCAGAGAGCATTGAGGACGTGGCAGGGATCAGTCCCAAGAGGGGGCTCTGAGGTCTTTCCTCCTGGTGCCCTGGGACACTCTGGCTACCCCTTGTCCTGTCAGAGACCTCTTCATGGCTTTGCTTCTGTAATCTCTTCCGCCCTGAGGCAAGACTGCCTTGCATCTCCATATTATAGACTCTCATTGTTGCTTATGGATGGAGGATCCTCTCAATTCCAGGTAGGTTTGGGCCTCAAAACAAGCCTTTGCCCCTTTCCAATATCCTTCATCTCCTTCTTCTCCACCTCTCAGACGGTCAGAAGCAGGAGTGCTCATATTTCTATATGGATGCTGAACATTACTTGCTATGCATTTTCTTAGCCCCGAACATTAGAAGAAAGGTACGAAAAATAGAGGCAGGGCACTAAACCCATCTGTTGACCTTGGTGGAAGGAAAAGGAGATGAGCAAAGGTTGGAGATGAGCTAAATGTGCAGCTTTTGCTTGCTTTTATTAATCAGCCACTTTGGGAGTATATCCTGATGGTTGGACAACCAGAGAGAGAGAGCACTGGCCTCTGACTCAACCAGTGTGCCTATTGCAGGAGAGAGGGTCACTCGAGGAGGGAGTGTTCTGCTCACCTTGGGCAGGGGAGATTGGACAACCCTGGTGAGACAGCCCTCTTGATCAGTCTCTCGAATGGGAGGCAGGTGCTCACTGGCTGTCAGGGTCCAGGTACCCACTCAGCTCTGGCTTCAGTAGAATCCACCATCACTGCAGTGGGAACTCAGTGACTCTGAGCTCCTGTGGACACCAGAGCTGCCTACTCTGTCCAGACTCAGCCTGTTGGCCCCTTCTCCAACCTTGACTGCATAGTAATCGGGATTGATGGCCAGTCTAAGGTCAAACAGTTCACCTTGCCTGGGCACCTGGGGCTATCTGTAACTTATTTTTTAAAAATATTTTATTAATTTATTTGAGAGGTAGAGTTATAGACAGTGAGAAGGAGAGACAGAGAGAAAGGTCTTCCTTCCGCTGGTTCACTCCCCAAATGGCGTCAACCACCGGAGCTGCACCGATCCGAAGCCAAGAACCAGAAGCTTCTTTTGGGTCTCCCATGAGAGTGCAGAAGCCCAAGCACTTGGGCCATCTTCTACTGCCTTCTCATGCCATAGCAGAGAGTTGGATTGGAAGAGGAGCTGCCGGGACTAGAACCGGCGCCTATATGGGATGCCAGCATTTCAGGCCAGGGCTTTAACTCGCTGCACCACAAGTGCAGGCCCCATATCTGTAACTTATTAAGCTTTGTGTGTTCTTGCCTGCCCTGCTCCACTTCTAGACAGAGATCTATCAAGATAATTGAGGACTACTCTCTCTCTAGAAGGGGACAAAGTCCAGGTAATGGTGAGCCCCTACAGCAGCATACATCTGTTAGCACTTCTCAATCCTTGGAGCCTGGAACCTGCCAACATCCCTAATACTAAAAATCAAGTAGATCCATCTGTATGGGGTGCATCCATCCCAGGGCTAGCCCATAATGTTCTTCATATTAAAATAGGTTTAAGGCCAGGGGTGAAATATTCATGGAAGAAACAGTAGCCCATGATACCACAGGCCTTGAAAGGAATCCCTTCCCAG
The DNA here is from genome assembly GCA_949820135.1 of Sylvilagus floridanus. Lineage (NCBI taxonomy): Eukaryota > Metazoa > Chordata > Mammalia > Lagomorpha > Leporidae > Sylvilagus > Sylvilagus floridanus. Next base: position 66,459,973 of record OX463236.1, on the reverse strand, counting down.
GTCTAACAGTTCCTGGAGCCTGGATTGCTTAAGGCTTGTCAGTCTGCCTGCAACACCTGATTCTCCCGGTCAAGAGGCCAAATGGTGAGCACCAATTTGTCTAGGACCCATGCGGAGTTCATAAGCAGTTACCTGCATTCACCCCGTGACCCTAAACCCACGCACTGTACATGCTCAGACATCTGGGAGGCTGATACTATACTGCCCTGTGCTTAAAAGATGCCTGTTTTGTGTTCTCTTTCACCAAGATACCTTCTTGTTGTTGAGTGAAGAAACCCAGATACTCAGGGAGTCACACAATACACTGGCACTGTGCTCCCTCAGGATTTCAGAGACAGCCCCCACCTGTGTGGAAATGCTTTGATGGAAGAGGTCAGGGAGCCAGACCTTAAAAATTGTTCCCTTATACAACACACAGATGATTTGTTGATCACCAGCTCCTCTTGGCAAGATTTCAATTACAACACCATAAAAACCGGAAGTTTCTTAACTGAACAAGAATGCAAAGTCCCTTTCTCAAAAACTCAGATTTCCCTGCAAAGAGTTCAATTTCTGGGTTTTATTTTGGCCCTGAGATTCTGTGCCCTCATTGTTGATTGGATAAAGCAAACAAATTATTTCCCTAATGAGTCAAAAACTAGGCAACAGCTTTGGGGATTTCTGGAAATGCCAGGTCTCTATTAAATCTGGATTCTGAATTATGGGTTAATGGCAAAATTCCGATAGCAGACATTAAAAGGTGAAGAAACAGAAACCTCATACTGGAATTCTGAGTTCTAATGGGACTTTGAATCTCAGCTCTGGGACTCCCAAACTTAGATAAACCATTCACTCTTTATGTCTGTGAAAGTTGGAATTGCCTTAGGAGGTCTAACTCAAAGGCTAGGGTCTACATGGAAATCGGCAACCCACTTCTCAAAGAAAGTGGACTCCATGGCTCAGGATGGCCTTGGTTGCCTGTAAGCAGGGCTGCCCCAGACCTATTGGTCAGCAAGTCCTCTAAGTTAACTCTGGGTAACATATGACATGGACACATCACCAGGTGCAGTGTTAGAGATTAAAGGGTGTATTGGTAGACAGGAGGAATACAAACTGAATACCAAGCTCTTCTACAAGATGCCCTTGAGATTATCATCAAGATCTGCCAGACCATAGACCTGGCCATCTTCCTCAAGCCACAGAGGAGGATGCCTTACAACACCAGTGTGCTGAGACTTGAGAAAAACCCTACTCCAGCAAGCCTGGCCCCCTGGGGTGAGATCCATGAGAACCTAGATGCAAATGGTACATTGATGACAGCAGTTCAGTAGAGGGAGGAGTACAGAGGCTGAGCTATGCTACGGTGAGTTTAACTGACCACAGATACAGTGGAGTCCCCATCCCCAATTTCAGTCCAAAAGACAGAACTATTTGCCCCGATTTGAGCCTTACCATTTGGAAAATATAAGACAGTCAATATTTAAATTGACCCAAGCTATAGATTTCTGGTGTTAAATTTCCATTCTACCATATGGATGAAAAGAGAAATGTTGACAGCCAAAAATCCCCCTATAAAACAAAGCTTGAATCTTGCTTCTTTTAGAGGCAGTTCAACTTCCTCAACAGGTTGCATTTACCCACTCTGAGGGTTACCAAAAGGATGAGACCACTGTGAACCAAGAAAACAACAGGGCAGATGAGGCCCCTAAACAGGGGGCCTGATCTTCCTTGATTTGGACTTCTTAAATCCTTCCTTTGCAGCGAATGTTATCCAGGCCCTCTTGGCCTCCTCAGGAATACACTGTGAGTTTCATACACCTCTTGGAACTCCAGGCCTCTGGGAAGGTTAGAAAAGTGACTCACACCCTTCAGAAAACCATTGCTCATCTCTGCCAAGAAATCCACAAACCATGAAACAAAAAGCTCCCCAATCTCTCTTCAGGGTCTGCATTGCCTCCAGGGGAAGTCTAGGATTTGTCCCGTTGAAATGAGGAATGGGAGTCCTTTACTGACCACTGACCTTCTCACAGATGGGGAACTTAGGGGAACACACCCTAAGCTGTGTAATAAATCTGGGACAGGTCCAGAGAGCTGATGTGGAGCATGGAAACCAGGTTTTGCCAGTACTTGTTAAGGAGCAATCTCCCCATACCTCAGTCCAGCTGCAGACCAGGTTCTGCTTAGTACTTGGAAAGGAGAGTCCCCTGAAGATCAGTTATCAAAAAATTGACAGGACCCTTCTGAGAAATCTTGGCCACCCCACTTCTGTTAAAAAAATCTAAGGGGTCCCTAGGTGGGTTCATCTCTGTCAATGAAAGCATGTCTGACATGAAGCCCTACAGCCCCCTATGAACCTTGGAGGACTGAGAACCTGCTTCAGGAAAAGCTCAGGTAAGTAACGTGCTGGATACATCTCCTGTTTTTATACCTGGTGATTATTGTTGTGCTTCCTCCTGTTGGCTTTCCAAACTGGCACTCTTGGGAGGCATGTCTTTGGCCCTTGCTGGCTATAAACTGGAGATGACTGTGGCCTCCCTATTAAGCCTTCTGACCACTGCTGGAAGAAACCTCTGGGAAGCCAGCCCCATTATCTGTCTTCTCACCTATGAGCTCAGGGAAACAACCTGATTACCTGTTGGCTGTGCCACACCCATGGGGTCAAACATGGCTGCCCATTTTATTTTTTATTTCCCTGCTTCCACATCCTCACCCATAGAGCATCTCCAGCTGCTTGTGTGTGTGTGTGTGTTTAAGATTTATTTATTTACTTATTTATTTATTTGAATAGAAATACCAGAAATCAACTCACACAACTACAAGAAACTAATCTTTGACAAAGGAGCTAAAATGAATCCTTGGAGAAAGGATAGTCTATTCAACAAAGGGTGCTGGGAAAACAAGATCTCCATATACAGAAGTTTGAAGGAAGACCCCTACCTCACACCTTACACAAAAATCCACTCAAAATGGATTAAAGACCTAAATCTATGACCTGATATCATCAAATTATTAGAGAACATTGGGGGAAACCTGAAAGACATTGGTATAGGCAAAGAGTTCTTGGAGAAGACCCCAGAGGCACGGGCAATCAAAGCCAAAATTGAAAAATGGGATTACATCAAATTGAGGAGCTTCTGTACTATAAAAGAAGCACTCAGAAAAGCGAAGATGCAACTGACAGAATGGGACAACTTATTTATAAACTATGCAACTGATAAAGGATTAATACCAGAATATATAAAGAGATCAAGAAACTCAGCAACAACAAAACAAACAACCCAGTTAAGAAATAGGCAAAGGACTTAAACAGGAATTTTTCTTTTTTTTTTTTTTCAACACATTAAAATGTGGCACATATGTTCCCTTTATTTATATAAACAAATAAATAATAAAAATGCTGAGCACTATCAAAGATATTAAAGGTCACCAAAGACTATGAATAAGTTATAAAAATCAAAGAATAAAACAATGAAGATGTAGTTAATGTAAAGTTTGATGTATCAATAAGTTGTGTATCTTCTGGAAGAAAAGAGGTTACTCAGAAAAACAATGAAATTTTGAAATTTGCCAGAAAATGAATGGAACTTGAGATCACTATGCTAACTGAAACAAGCTGAACACAGATAACACACTCCACGTATTTTTGGTATATGTGAAATTTAACATGTGTATGGATAATATGAAAATGTATGGATTTTAAAAATATGGAACGCTTCACGAATTTGCGTGTCATCCTTGCGCAGGGGCCATGCTAATCTTCTCTGTATCGTTCCAATTTTAGTATATGTGCTGCCAAAGCGAGCACTAAACAGGAATTTTTCAAAAGAGGAAATCCAAATGGCCAACAGACAAATGAAAAAATGCTCAGGATCACTAGCCATCAGGGAAATGTAAATCAAAACCACCATGAAGTTCACCTCACCCCCGTTAGAATGGCTTTCATATAGAAATCAACAAACAACAAATGCTGGTGAGGATGTGGGATAATATGTTCCCTAATCCACTGTTGGTGGGAATGTAAACTGGTATAGCCACTGTGCAAGAGAGTATGGAAATAGCTCAGAAATCTTAATATAGACCTACCATATGATCCAGCCATCCCACTGCTGGGAATTTACACAAGGGGGGGGGAATGAAATCAGCATATGAAAGAGTTATCTGTACCCCCATGTTTATTGTAACTCAATTCACAATAGCTAGGATATGGAATCAATCCAAATGCCCATCAACTGAAGACTAGATAAAGAAATTATTGGATACGTGCATCATAGAATCCTACACAGTGGTAAAAAAAAATAAATGAAATCCTGTCATTCACAACAAAATGGATGAAATTGAAAAACATCATACTTAGTGAGATAAGACAGTCTCAAATGGAAAATACCATATGTTTTCCCTCATCTGCGGTAATGGAGTACCTAAAAGGTAATCTGTAGAAGTGAAATTGACACTTTGATATGTGATGACTTTGAACAGCCCCTGTCTCAACTGTTGAGGGACTTTTTTTTTTAAATACTATTTGTTGAACTCTTTACTTATTCTAATCTTATGCATATAAAATTAATTGAAAATATATCTTAATAAAAATAAGAATGGGAACAGGAGAGGGAGGAGGAAAAAGGGTGGGAGGGTGGGTACAGTGGAAAGAATCATTATATTCCTAATGTTGTATTTGTGAAATACATAAAGTTTGTATACATTTTCAGGGGAAAAAAGAAAAAAAGAAAAAAAAGATAAAAGCCAAATTTTCATACTACTCTGGATTCACCTGGTCTCAGTCACCATCACAGCTACAGGTGGCTCTCACCTTAGAGCCACTGTATAAAGGGTTCAGGGCTAAAGAAAGAAATTCCCCTCAATAAAAATGGGATTAGCAACACCGACTACTTTCAGCACAGAGTATTTTATTAAATTTTACTTCAATTTAAGAGAAGAAAATGAAGTGGTATTTAAACGAAGGGAACTGCTGATCTTCAAATAAATGTTGCCTTACCACAAAAGATATTATTTTGTGAAAGAGCCCAGTAAGGTTAAGAACAAGAATATGAGAAACATTAAGAGGTTGGAGCCTTTATGTTTTGAACTCCATGTTTCAATTTCAGAAGACCTCAATTACACTCTATTATAAGAGACGAAGAAATCAGCTTTCTTACACTTTCTCTTACCACTTCTCTTGATTTTTGTCCTTGATATTTGTAATATTTACTTTGTCAAGGTTAGGAACATTTGCAGTCTATCAGGTAACCATTTTTCTACTTTCTCTCTCTCTCTTTTTCTGTATTCAAGTAGATGTGATACTTATAAGACCTTTTTATAACAGCTTCCCCTCTCCCAGTAGGCTTTTTTCTTTGCTGTGCTTGCTTGCATGGTTGTGCTTTATACATGAGTGGCTCTCCTTCTCTCCTTCCCCTCAGAAGTTCTCTTAGAGATTGGATTGCCCACTCCTGCCATCCCAGCATTGGCTGCCACCTTTATCATCAAAGAAAACTTGGTGGAAGAAGCAACTTACATTCCATTAGAGTTTTTTACTTCATGTCCCATCATGCCGATCTTCTTTTGAAATGCCTTTCTTTATCATGGCAAACTATGCATCATATAGAGCTCATTATTTTTGCCATTTGTCTTGTGATTTTTAGTGCTGCCCTAGCCCTGTTCCTCCTATATGCATGTTAGTGGGGTGGCATTTTTAAGTGTTTCCTGGTTACAGCCTAGTTTTTGCCATTTTTATGCGTGATTGTTACTCCCAGAAGGTAGCTTGGCTGGGTATAATATCCTTGTACCCTTTCATTGCTCTCTGAATGCTGCTGTGAGGCAGTCTGAGTTGGGTCTGAATGAATGTGTGGTAACCCTCTGGTCCAGCCTTCTCACTCCCTTGCTTTCTATGTTGCAACCCTTGAAATAATCTGTTTCAGTCTTTAATGCTTAGTACCCTATGCAGGAAATATGAAAATTATTCTGTATTGGGCCCAGTGCTGTGGCTCACTTGGTTAATCCTCTGCCTGCAGCACCGGCATCCCATGTGGGCACCGGGTTCTAGTCCCAGCTGCTCCTCTTCTAGTCCAGCTCTTTGCTGTGGCCCAGGAGGGCAGTGGAGGATGGCCCAAGTGTTTGGGCTCCTGCGCCCACATGGGAGACCAGGAAGAAGCACCTGGCTCCTGGCTTCGGATCGGCACATAACTGGCCGTAGTGGCCATTTGGGGAATGAACCAATGGAAGGAAGACCTTTCTCTCTGTCTCTCTCTCTCACTGTCTATAATTCTACCTGTCAAATTAAAAAGAAAATTATTCTTTATTAACATTTGCTGGAACACAGTATACCTTTTAGATCCACTTCAGTCCATGGTACTTTGTTCACTAAAGTTTTCTTGGAGACTTTTTTTTTTTTTAATTTGAAAGGCAGGGATGAGAGTAGGGGAGAAAGGAATCTCCTAGGCACTGATTCATTCCATGAATGCCTGCAACAGCTGGAGCAGAACCAAGTCAAAGTCAGGACCCTGGAACTCAAACTGGGGCTCCCACGAACTTAAGTAGTTGAACTATCACTACTGCCTCCCAGGGTGTGCATTAGCAGGAAGCTTGCACTGGGAGCAGAGCTCGGACTTGAACCCAGGCACTCTGATGAATCGGGTGGCCATCAACGTGACATCTTAACTACCATGTCAAATGCTCACTTCTGAGTAGATTTTCATCTACTGTTTTTTAAGTTATTTTTACCCCCTTTTGTGGGCTTTCTGCTCCAAGGACACCATTAGCTGTATCTTGGCTCTTTGCTGTCTTTCCCTTTTCTCCTCATCCCCCTGATTACTTTGATCTCTAGGTTTTACTTTCTGCATATACAGCTGTCATCTCAAACCTGTCTGCTTCTGCCAATGACTCCTTGTTTATTTTGCTCCTAGCTGCTTTTGTTAATTCAGTAGCTATGCTGGTAATGTTACTTTAGTGCTCACTATTTTAAAAAGATTTATTTATTTTGAAAATCAGAGTTACAGAGAGGGATGAGAGAGAGATAGAGAGAGAGAGAGAGAGAGAGAGAGAGAGAGAGAGAGAATATCTTCCACCTGCTAGTTCACTCCCCAGATGGCTGAAATGGCCAAAACTGGGACAGATCAAAGCCAGGAGCCAGGAGCTTCATCTGGGTCTCTCATGTGGGTTCAGGGGTCCAAGCACTTGGGCCATCTTTGGCTGCTTTTCCAGATGCATTAGCAGGGAGCTGGATCAGAACTGGAGCAGCTGGGACATGTACCAGCGCCCATGTGGGATGCTTGTGTTGCAAGTAGCAGCTTTAGCTGCTATGCTACAAGGTTGGCCCAGTACTCAATTTTTAAAAAAGCTCTTTGAAAATGTATTATCTCCATTTTAACCTTGTTGTTTGACTTTTTCATATTTCTGTCATCTTTTCCTGTGGGGTAAAAGACTCTCTAGGAATATTCTCTTTGACTCTGGGTTGTATTTCTACTCCCAGTGCTTCCTTTAGGGCCTTAACCTTCCTACTTTCTCTGATATTAGTTGCCTTCTTCTGTGGGGTGGGGGTGGGGGTGGACCTCAGTTCCAGGTTGTATATTGTGTTTTGTGCCATTTTGTTCTTTGTTAGAATATTCCGTGGGAAGACTTCAGTCAGAGCAACCCTGGATTTCTTCCTGGCCCTCTGAGAACTTGGCTTCCTTCTCCTTTTTTATATTTTCCATGGTGGCACACTTACCCCATCATCTCTGAAGTTGGGAGGATGCTTAGAATCCCCCCTCCATCTCCCTTGTCCTGTTTGACCTCTGACTGATGGAGGAGAGGACGGGTCTTGCCCAGCTAGAATTCTCTGAGTTTTAAACTTGACCTCCCTTTGTAAGCTATGGGATGATGCACTCTCTCCCTTGTGTGCAGGCATGTGGTAAGGGTTTCTGCTGGCTTTTACCCCTTTGTGTTGGGAAGATCTGTGATCTTTCTCCATCTCCTCCCATCCTGATCCAGTTTTGTTTCACATCAAAGCCCACAGCGGTCAGAACTGGGCCGCCCACAGGGTATATTTAGAAGGACCTGACTTCCTTCCAGGATGGCATCCTTGCCCATTAACATATCAGTCAGAGCCAGGATCCTGCAGAGTCCAGGAGCCTGGGGTTTTTGCCTTGCAAGATCACAGCCATGGCATCTCTGCTATATAAAAATCACAGATAAGAAGTTAAATTCCACAGAGGGAAGAAAGATGTTGAGGTGGCTTTGATCACATAGAAAGGCAGCAGAGGTAGGTACAAGGAGGCAGCCCCAGCAGATTGGCAGGTGCTTCAGCCAATGTGGGTCTCGCGCCTCCACCAGGGCCAGGGAAGGATGTTGGCAGCAAGAGTGAGAGCTGTCAGGTAGAGCCCAAAGCCCTGAGGGTAGTGAGTGGCAAAGGGGACAGATGCTGAAGAGAGTGTGCTTTTGTCATCATTGTAAGCTGCTAAATTAAGAAAAATGGCTGGCAGTGAAGCACGTATGAACTGCTGGTGTTTGTTACCACTGGCTCCTCATCCTCTGTCTCCCACTCTGCACAGCCCGTATCCCACAAGTGCATGCTGGGGCACTGCTGTACCCAGGATTTCACAGTGTGCCATGGAAGTTCTGAGGAAAGACAGACTCCCTCTGCCTGAACTGCACCTGCACACAGATGAGACACAAGGGCATCAGAAACCTCCCCGGAGCTGGAAACCAACAGCACTGCCAGCCCCGTGTCAGTCACCTGGACAGTGAGAGAGAGAGAGAGAGAGAGAGAGGGAGAAATGTATTCCATCTGCTGGTTCATTCCCCAAATGGCTGCAATGTCTGGTGCTGGGCCAAGCTGAAGCCAGAAGCCAGGAACTCCATCCAGGTCTCCCATGTGGCAGCAGGGGTCCAAGTACTTGGCCATCATCACTGGCCACAGGAGCATTGGCTGGATAGGAAGTGGAGCAGCCAGGACATGAACCAGCAATCCAATATTGGATGTCAGCGGCCCAACCCACCCTGTCACAACATTGGCCCCCTGATCATTCTTTGAGGCTAGAAAAATAAAATCAGTCAACTCTGAAATTGAATTATCTGCATCCCTATTTCTCTAGATCCAATCTGTTCTAGCAGAATGTTCGCAAATAATACATGAAAACTTACCACAGTGACTCCATCATAGGAATAATGATGAATAACAAGAATGAAAACATGGGCTGGCGCTGTGGTGCAGCGGGTTAACATCCTGGCATGTTTGTGTCCTGACTGCTGCTCTTCCGATCCAGCTCTCTGCTATGGCCTGGGAAAGCAGCAGAAGATGGCCCAAGTTCTTGGGCCCCGGAACCCATGTGGGAGACCTGGAGGAAGCTCCTGGCTCCTGGCTTCGGATCAGCTCAGCTCCGGCCATTACAGCCAATTGAGGAGTGAACCAGCGAATAGAAGACCTCTCTCTCTGACTCTGTCTCTCCTTCTCTCTCTGTGTAACTCTGACTTTCAAATAAATAAATAAATCTTTGAAAAAAGAATAAAAACAGATGAAATGAGCAAAGAAGTCCGGTAGAGGAGGGTTGGGGATATGGAGGCCTGGTGGGAGCTCCAGTCACATGTAAGGTGGAAAGCCAGTCTGAGCGCTCCCTCTCACTCTCCAGGCGAGGACCAGACCCGTTAAGCACAGGCGTCCTCCTTTCCACACCTCTCACAGGGCTGGGATGACTGACAGGAGGGCGGGGCAGCTCCTACCAGTGGGTGGGGACAGAAACAGGAAGCAGCCTCTAATTTATGCCACAAGGGTGTGGTGAGGATGGGTGGGTGGGCTTGGAACACACAATCTTCGTGGAAAACATTTTGGTGCTGTGTGTGAAGCACTTTACTTTTTAAATTTTATTTAAGTTATACAAACTTCATATATTTCATAGATACAGATTTCAGAACAAAGTGGTGCATCCCCTCCCCTCCCCACCCACATTCCAACCCTTCCCCCACCCCCACATTCCCATTCTAAATTTTTACAATGGTCTATTGTCAGTTTACTTAGTGATCATATCTTGAACCCTACTCTAAATAGAGGAGTTCAGCAAACAGCATGAAGAGAAAGAAAACAAAATAAAATGAAGCAAAGCTAAACAAAAAAATTGCTCCTCAATGGAAGAGACAAGGGTTGTAAACAATCATCCACTCTCCAAATGTCTATTTTGCTCGAACACGTTATATTTCAATGATATTTGTCTTTTTAGGCTTATTTCACTAAGTATAATGGCTTCCAGCTGTGATCACTTTTTTGAAAAAGAATTTCGTTGTTTTTTTTCCTTTTTAATAGCTGAGTAGTACTCCATGGTGTATATGTACCATACATTTCTTTATCCAGTCAACAGTTGATGGACATTTGGGTTGATTTCTCATCTTTACCCAAACCAAACCAAAAGAAATCAGTATAGGAAATAGTTCTCTATACACCATGTTCATTGCAGTGCAATTCACAATAGCTAAGGTAAGAAGCACTTTAAAAAGCTACTTTCCCCTGGCTTTTATCTTGGTCATTGTTTTGGAGTTACTTGTCCTTGTTCTCTGATTAGGAACATGAAGAAGTGTATCACATGAAGGTATTACTTAAAACACATGTAAAGTAAGAGAAGGAGGAGCCGGTGTTGTGTCCCTAAAGCCTCCACCTGTGATGCTGGCCTCCCATATGGGTGCTGGCTTGAGCCCCAGCTGCTGCGCTTCTGATCCAGCTTCATGTTAATGAGCCTGGGAAAGCAGTAGAAGATGGCCCCAGCACCCCAGTGGGAACCCCGAATGAAGCGCCTGGCTTTGGACTGGAGCCCAGCTCTAAGCCCTTGTGTCTATTTGGGGAGTGAGACAGCACATAGAAGATTCTCTGTCTCTCTCTCTCTAACTTTGCCTTTCTAACAAATAAGTAAATGTTTAAAAAAATGAGAAAAATGCCCCTGCCCATTATTCAGGGCATGGTGAGACAGAACCATAAGCTGCACTCGTGTGAACATGAAAAGCAGGTGTATGGAGAATTTCTGTGGGTGGGAAAATGCCTGCATTGGGATGGAAAGTGGAGCCGGAAGTGCAACTGAGTCACTTCCTCAGCACCGTCTTCCCTGACATCCCTGGTGAGCACGTGGTGCCCTCCACCAGTCCTTGTGGCACCTATCACAACTGTGATCAGTCACCCTGAATCAGATAAGTGTGCACTCATGCTTCTGAAATCCACCTTGCATTAGCGTGAAAGCCTTGGGAGGATAGCTATCAAGTGTGCTGCGCTAAGTGACTACTCCCCAGGGCTGAGAACAGCACCTGGTACGTGGAAGCCACCCAATAAACACACATAGCAGAATCGGGAACCCTGCTATCTGTGGTCCTCTGTGCCTGGCTCCAAGCGTCTAGAGTGCCTGGGTGCTTCATCAGTGTCTTAACAGGTATTTACACTTCCCTTCTTACTGATAAATAATATTCCACTACATGGATCTATCACATTAGATCTTTATCCAATTGATAAAGTTGATGAGTATTTGGGTTGTTTCTACTTCTGAGGCTCTTATGCTTTGTTTTTCATAATGTTTTAAGGTATGATTAACATGTACATCAGTTCACTTTTCATTTATTTGAAAGACAGAGAGACAGAAGGTGGGGGAGAGAGAGAGAGAGAGAGAGAGAGAGAGAGAGAGAGAGAGAGAGAGAAGGATAGGTCGTTGATCTGCTGGCTCACTCCAAATGCTAACAATAGTCAGGTCTGGGCTGAGATTGAAGCTGGGAGCTGAGAACTAACGTCAAGTTTACTAACAGGGTGGCAGGGACTCAACTACTTGAGCCATCGCCTGCTGTATCTTTAGGGTGTGCATTCTGAGGAAGCTGGAATCAGGAGCGGAGCTGGAACTCAAACCCAGGCACTCCAATATGGGATGCAGGTGTTCCAAGGGGTGCATTAACAGCTGTTACAAATGTTTGCCACGGCTATTATGAACACTGTTGCTATGAACATTCTTGTGCAGGCTCAGTGTATCTATGTTATCATTTCTCTTGAACATACTCATATACTCATATACCTAAGAGTGAAGTTGCTGCATCATGTAACAGTTCTGCTTCTTTATTTACGCTCCTTCTGGCAGTGTGTGATGGCTCAAATTGGGTCTTATCATCAGAGGCACTTGTGTATGTTTTTGATTGAAGCTATCATAGAGGGTATGAAGTGGTCATATCATTATAGTTTGATTTGCATTCCCATGATGAAAAATGATGTGGAACATCTTTTCATTTGATTGTTGGCATTTGTTTATCTTGGTTAGGGAAAGGCCTACTCAAATCTTTGGCTCATTTTAATTAAATTATTTGTCTTTTCCTTGTTGAGTTAGAAGGATTTTTAAGAATATATCCTGCATACAAATTCCTTGTCAGATACACAATTTGAAAAATGTTTTCCCCCCATTTTGCTGGTTCTCTTTTGTCTTTATTGATGATGTCTTCTGAAACTCACAACATTTTAAATGTTGGTAAAGTCCAATTTATTTATTTTCCATCTTTGCTTGTATAATTGATATCATGTATACATAACCAGTGTCTAATGTAGGGTCAGCATATTAATCCCATGCTTTCTTTTAAAGAATTTCATGGTTTTAAGCTCTTATCTTCAGTTCTGTGATCCATTTTTGGGTTGGTTTTTGTATATGGTTTGAGGACATCCGGTTTCCTAGCACTATATATTGAAAAGACTATTCTCTCCTCACTGAATGGACTTGGTGTGCTTGACAAAATTCAACTGGCTGTGAATGTGAGAGTTTATTTCTGGACTCCCAATTCTATCTCATTGATCTATATGTTCCTCCTTATTCCAGCACTGCACTGTCCTGATTTAGGGTAGCTATTGTTAAGATTTTCCAACATTTATTTTAATTTTGAGAGGTGGGAGGTAGGAGAGAGAGGGAGAGAGAGAGAAAGAGAGAAGGAGAGAGAGAGATGTCCCATCTGCTGATTCACTCTCCAGTTGCCCAAAACAGCCAGGGTTGGGCCAGACTGAAGCCAGGAGTCAGGCACTTAATCTGGGTCCCCCACATGGTAGCAGGGACCCAGCTACTTGAGCCATCACCTGCTGCCTCTTAGGGTGTGCACTGGCAGGAAGCTGAGCTTAGGAGAGAGCTTGGACTTGAACCCAGGCACTTCAATGTGGGATGGTGGCATCATAAGTGTAGTCTCAACATCTGTCCCAGATGGGGCTTCTTCCAAGAAGCCTTCAGCCCCTCAAATTATGTATTCTCCCTTTAATTGCTAACACAAGAGTAGTTTTTACTACTACTGGTCATGCAAGACTGCTATGTTTTAAAACTGTGTTGAGCTGGAGATAGGGGACTGGTAATAGGACAAGTTAAAGCTATGTCTTACTGAGACACAGCTATTTGCCTGAAAAAAAATGTCCTTTAATTTTTGGTGAGTCTTTGGTTAATTTCAAGAGTTCTGCAAAAGTTGACTTTTGGCAGTTTTCTCATGTTTTCATGAAGAAGTTGATTTCAGGATTTTCCTTCTCTGCCACCCTGGAAGTTCCCCGTGGCATTTTTATAAAAACAATGTTAGCTATGAAGATATTCTAGGAAAGCCTTCTAGGTATCAGAGTTAAACATCTACTTCTTCTCTGGTCAGATCAGAGCACCTCTTTCTGCTCCAAGAGTCAACTGATGGGTCTCCTAAACTTAAGGGTCTTTAGTATGTGAGGTGAATTTCCCTGTGAAGACAGAACACCCAGCTCCTTTGGGGGAGATAAGTTTTGATTCAACATTGGCATCTTGAAGCCCTTGCTGGACCTCTGGACTTTTAGATCTACTGTTCAAAGAATGGCAGTAAGACAAGAAAGCACAAGGCTAGGTTAAGAATGAAATAGGAGGAAGAGGAGGATGTTCAATAAAATCGGTGAAAGGCCATAGATTTGGACTGAGCGTCTGTATAGAGCTTAATCAAGGTAACTGAGCTGGGTTGGTAGAAGGCGGCCCTGTAGCCAATTAACTAACTAAGCTGTAAACAATTAACTAGTTTAGTCAATCAACCAGTCAACTGCTTCCATTGATTGCTTGATTGACTAAATTGTAGACAATTAAGCTGCTGTCTATGTCTCATCTCCATTTATCTATAAAGGCTAACTGATCCGATTGTTGGCTGTGTTCTCAGAACCTGCTCTGGTTCATGCAGTATTTTTGCTTTGCTTTGCTTTGCTCACATAAAGTCTACCCAATTGAATTGGCCTAAGAAATTTTCTTTTTAACAAAGGAAATGAGGAAATGCAGGAGAAGAAGCAGAAGGAAATCACACAACTGGGGCCTGCGCTGTGTCACAGTAGGTTAAGTAGGACAGCACCATGGTGGGGTAAGTTAATCCTCCACCTGTGGCACCGGCATCCCACATGGGTGGCAGTTCTAGTTCTGGCTGCTCCTCTTCTAATCCAGCTCTCGGCTATGGCCTGAGAAAGTCGTAGAAGATGGCCCAAGTTCCTGGGCTCCTGTACCCGTGTGGAAGACCCAGAGGAATCTCCTGGCTCCTGGCTTCGGATCAGTTCCGCTCCGGCTATTGCAGCCAACTGGGGAGTGAACCAGTGGATGGAAGACCTCTCTCCCTCTCTCTCTCTCTGCCTCTGCCTCTCTGTAACCCTGACTTTCAAACAAATACATAAATCTTAAAAAAAAAAAAAGAAATCACACAGCTCTCTTTGATTCTGGGGATTATTTATGGTTATCGAGGGAGAATTCAATGAGATGAAATACAAAATGGTATCTTGACACCGTGTGTCTAGGTAAGCAACATAACTTGCTTTATCAATGTAAAGGTTAGTCTTCGTGGGATGTCCCAGACTCCATAGGCAGGAACTGGTGGAGCTCTGGAGAAGGGAGCCATCTGATCATCGTTCTCTATCTGGATGAAATTTTAGGAGAAACTGCCAAGGTATGAATCAAAGTGATAAACAAGGGATACTTGGCCACGTGACAGAGAGAAAGCCTGCCGTACCTTAAGGTCTTATATCTGTCTGATTGTTTTGTTTACCGAACAGGAGCTGGACACTATGTGTGTCAAGATACCATTTTGTATTTCATCTCATTGAATTCTCCCTCGATAATCATAAATATTCCCCAGCAGCATGCATCCCTGGCCCAGGTAGCTGATGGAGTGGTGAAAGTGGGTGAGAGATTAGAAATGAAAAAAAAAATCATGAGAGGATGGCAGATTGGGTATAAGTAGGAATCCACAGCTAGAGCTGGAGCTTGTATAGCTGTGTGGGTGTGGTACCAAGTATCAAGACCAAGCACTGGGGGAAATTCAGGGATAGTGAAGACATCAACAAATACTTTTCAGCAATGCCTCACCAGGGCCTGCCTGTGTACAGGCCCATTAAGGGCCCTGAGGATACTGAGGCATCCCTAGGAACTGTAGTCTCATGCATGGGAAAGGAAGGCAAATACTCAACACCATGTGTGCCCTGGCTGAGCAGAGGCTTAGGGAAGAGAGACTCTGTAAAATGCACTAGAACAGTAAGTACCAGTCAGTGGGCCATGGGAGAGCCCAGTGGGGGCTGCAGGGAGAGCATGGTGGTCCTGGCAGGCAAAGTATTCATGCTGGGATTGACCCTGAGGCTAATGCAGAGTGTTGGAGGCATTGAGGGGTCATGGCTTATGTTTTACCTTGCACATGGATCAATGCATATGGGCAGCAATGTCCAGCAAGCTCCTGGAGACATTGGTGGTGACCTGGGGGAAGAACCCTCAACTGGGGATAGAGATCTCAAATTTCTCACCAACAAGTGATTGCCATCACAGGGAGTGGGGTGGCATAGTGAGGCTATGCAGGGAGAGGTCCAGCATGGGAAGGAAGGCTTTGCCACAAAGAGCTCATGAAATTCAGCTCCAGGCTTTTATAGCCTGCAGTGAGGAAGGGAGTTGAAGCGTGTACAACATTGGCTTGTCTCTACTTTCTGCCTCTAACATCATCCCCTTGCATACCATGCCCACCTGCTGTGGCTTCAGGTACCATCTGCTATCCTGTGACACCCCGGTTCCCCTTCAGGCCCTCCAAAGTCTCCTTACTCAGGCCACAGCTCTCTGTCCACTTCTACCCTCCCCACTGTGCTGTGGCCTTGCTGACAGTGACTGTCCAAGGTGGGCATTGTGCTCCCTATGCATGTGTGACACAAGAATCTGAGTCAGGGGTCTGCCACCTCTTATGTAGATAAGAAACACACAAGCTGTCCAAGAATCATGTCTGCATTGCGTGCTAATGGGATGTGTGCAAATTACCATCATGCGCTGCTTTGTGACAAAGGGTATGTTCTGAGCAATGTGTTTTTAAGTGATTGTAGTATTGCACAAACATCTTAGAGTATGTTTGCACGGGCCAGGATGGTATAGACAAGTGCTATGTAGTGCATACTGTTGTGCAAATATGTGCCATAGTTTTATAGGACTAGCAGTGTAGTAGGCTTACTTATTTCAGCATCACTGCACACACGTGAGCAATGCCTTCCTTGTGCTGGGATGTTACAATGGCTGCAATGTTAGTAGGCAAGAGGGATTTTTCAGTTCATTGACAGTCATGGGACCAGTGTCATACATGTGGTCCAACACGGACCAAAGCATTGCTGTGTGGTGCCTGACTGTGTATCTTAAATACACACAGGTAAAGGTGAGGGCTGGGAACCTGCTGAGAATCTACTCTGATGCGGGTATTCTTCCAAGTACTTAAAGACTTCATCCAGGCCCAGCCACATCCTTTTCAGAGCCCAGTGCCAAATGACAAGCAGAGCCCCTTGTTCAGAAAGTATTAAAAATTTCAAAACAGGAACAGAACATTAGACAGCTTCAGGGCGGGGTGGGGGAGCTACTCAGCACAGGTTGCAGGCCCATAAACCGGCTTTCGAGTTACCCACAGCAATCTTGAAGCAAGGAATTGTTTGTCTTTTATGGACTCAGAGAGGGTAAGTAGCTTGACTGGGGTTGCTCAGCAAATGCACTTTGCAGTTAGGATTTGAACCTAAGGGATTCAACTTCCAAAGCCCTCATTCCCCCGCCCCCCACCTTCTGTACAATGAAGATTTTTGTGGATTGCATTGGTTTTATCCATATGAAATTGGTAGATCATTGGCGATTTCATGCAGTTCCATCTACTACAGTCCCCTTTACTGGCAACTCACCATGTGTGTGGGAGTCTTGGCTCACATGAAGCTGAGGAGGCTGCCTGGCTTGATCATTCTGCAGGTGCCAGCTCCTGGCTGATGGTGGCCCCTCCACTAAAAGCTGCGACTCTGGAGCTGTGAGTTACTGTTGAGGGTCCCCCAAAGCTAGGCCAGGGTCTGAGCTTTGTGGAAGGAGGCACGTGGGCCAGAATTGCTGCTTCTAAGGAGGTTGTGGCCTCAGCAAAGGGTCTGGCAAATGGGTAAGTGCTCAGGAAACGCTTGCTGAACGTTTCTGATCAGCAGAATTCAAGAACCAGGCAAAGCACACACTTCTGAAATACGTGTAAGTTAGCAACATAGAAATTACAGGAGGCAATCTGGCCCTCTGTGGCCAACACCTTAAAGTATTATCGGTTTAGCAACCTTGATCTGTAGACAAAATCTGACATCCCCCTTAATCAGAAATGCCTTCCCCATCAACCTGGTGCTCAAGAGGAAAATTCTCCACCATGAACCTGTTTCACACAAAACTATGAAAAATATTGGCTAAGACTGACTTCACACTGTGTGTAGAAGGTAGAATACGAAGGAATTTATGATCTAGGCATGGGTCCTCTTCTTGAGAGAATTTCATTATGTACATGCAAATATTCCAAAACCTGAAACTCCCAAATCTGGAGCCCTTGTGGTCCGGAGCATTTTAGATAATGTGAACCCAGCCTGTAAGCGCTTCTTCAACTTATCATAGCTCTGAGAAGGGAATCTGAAGTGAAGGCAAAAATACCTGTGGGTCTTGAAGTGCTATCTATGGTAGAGAAAGCAAGGCACAAACCAAATGTCCATTAATAGGTGAAAGGCCAAGGAAATTAGGACACAAGCATTTGACAGAACATTTTGCAACGTGCAATGCGGGATTGCCATTAGTTATGTTATGAGATGGAAAAACACTTAGATGGTGATTTCAGGAAAAAGAAAAATGGGACCGTCTGTGAAAAGTTAAGTAGAATTTTTAAAAGGTTTTATTTATTTATCTGAGAGGTAGTTATAGACAGTGAGAGGGAAAGACAGCGAGAAAGGTCTTCCATCCACTGGTTCACTCCCCAAATGGCCACAATGGCCGAAGCTCCACCAATCTGAAGCCAGGAGCCAGGTGCTTCTTCTCGGTCTCCCAAATGGGTGCAGGTGCCCAAGCACTTGGGCCATCTTCTACTGCTTTCCTGGGCCATGGCAGAGAGCTGGATTGGAAGAGGAGCAGCCAGGACTAGAACTGGTGCCCATATGGGATGCTGGCGCCGCAGGTGGAGGATTAACTTACTGCAACATGGCTCTGTCCCCTAAGTAGCATTATTATTAGGTGAAAGCTATATTGAATGAAAAGAGACTGAGAACAATCTACTAAAGATCACCAGTGACAGTGACATAGTCCTGGTGCTCTGTGTAATTGTCATTATTTATGTTCTGATTTGCTGGTGTTAAAATCACTGCAAGGAGGCTTAATCACTTCTGAAATGGAGAAGAAGTGGTCTTCCTTAGCCTTCCTCTCCTTAAGGCTTCTCTGGCCCTGCGTGGGCTCCCCAGGCTCTGGCTCACTTGCCTTTGCCAGAGCTCTGTGTGCTCAGCCTGCAGTCTGCTGCTTATCTGCCCAGGGCGTGGCCTGTGGGCCTTGCATTCTGTCCCTGTGCCCCAGAACTTGTCCCTATTTGCCTAGGTTGATGGCGTGGTCTGACGGCTTGGTTCTGCTTGGTCTCTTGGCTGTGAGCTGTAACTCCTTTGACCCCAAATCCTAGCCGTCCAGTCCAGAATGTGCCTGGTCTCTTGCCAAACTTGGATGACTACTCATCCAAGCTTTAAGTCTGATGCAACTTCATCCAATTTCATCCAACTCAACAGCTCTGTTCTGCCCCAGTGGGGATGGATGTAGCGAGAGTGTCCGGATAGGTCACTGAGCAGAAACCGCTAACCGAAGGAGACGGTGGGGGTGGGCATTGTGGCGCAGCAGGTTAAGCTGCCATCTGTGATGCTGGCACCCAGTTTGGGTCCTGGATGCTGCAGTTCTGATCCAGCTCCTTGCTAATGTGCCTGGGTAAGCAATGGAAGAGGCCCAAGCACTCGGGCCGCTGTTGCCCTTGTGGGAGACCAGGGTGGAGTCTTTGGCTCCTGGCTTCGGGCTGGCCCATTCCCAGCTGTTGCAGCCATCTGAAGAGTGCACCAGGGCATGGAAGATCTGTCTGTCTCTCCTTCATCTGTCACTTGTCTTTCAAGTCAATAAATTAATCCTTTAAAAAAAAACTGGAGAAAATGGATGAGTTCAGACTAAGCTTAGGCTTACTATGGTTTTGAAACAGAAGAAAGTTGTATCATCCTAGTGTTATGACATAAGGGGACCACAGCTGCAGGGTAGGGGGGCAGCATGGTCTCAGCAGCTGTGTGACCCGAGGAGAGTTTATGAGCTGTTCTGTCCAAAGGCATGATTACAAAAATTCAGTTACAGGTTAAACTGGCTTTTTTTAAAAAAAATATTTATTTATTTAGAACGTCAGAGTTACACACACACACACACACACACAGAGGTCTTCCTTTCAGTGATTCACTCCCCAATTGGCTGCAATAGCTGGAGCTGCACCGATGCAAAGCCAGGAGCCAGGAGCTTGTTCTGGGTCTCCAATGTAGGTGCAGGGGCCCAAGGACTTGGGCCATCTTCTACTGCTTTCCCAGGCCATAGCAGAGAGCTGGATCAGAAGAGGAGCAGCTGGGACTCAAACCGGCGCCTATATGGGATGCTGGCACTTCCGGCCAGGGCATTAACCTGCTGCCCAGAGCGTTTGCCCCTAAACTGGCTTTTTTGGTGATTTGTGAATGAGGCAGCCTGCATTCAACAAAAAGGAATGAGATCCCCACTGGGCAGTGCCAGAGCAGTGGGGTGTGTTCGTGGGAACCCAGGCACAGCTGTAGGAGAAAGGCCTAGTGGTGAATATCGGCTTCTTCTGCTGAGTTTTCCGTAAGCGTTAGAGCAGACGAGAATTCCTTTTCCTCCTGGCTGACACAGGCTCCTGGAGTTTTGGCTGTTATCCCTTTCCTGATTTCTCGGAAGGTCACTTCCACAGCTTTGTTTTGATTTTGTGGCTGGAACTTTAGCATGGATGACTCCACGTTGGCTGCGTCTGTCTTGCCTCAAGCGGAATGAGCTCACTCCAAACCAATGGCCTCCTGTAAATTGTGGTTCAAAACTTTCAGATCCAACTTCTGCATGTTTAAAAGTAGATTTGAAAGAATCCTCACTTGCAGAAGTTCTGTAAGGACTATAAACAACAGTGGCAAGAGAGAAACAGTGGTCTTCTCAATGGATTGGGAGTTGGCCCTTAGGTTGGTTTCCAGAGCCCCGGATGACACCTGCGCTGACACACAAGACCCTGAATGGGGAAGGTCTTTCCCCAGTGAAACTAACTATGTGGCAAAGCTAAAAGTCTTGCAGATCGCTGTGCATTCTCTACTCCCTTCGAGCTCCTCAACAAGTAGAATGCATGTCCTAGTTTACCTGTCTCAATTCATATGTATTGCCCCAGCAAAATTATTAATAGCACTGCCGCTCATTGTAAGAGCATCCCAATTTGGACAATACCTTGTATGATCACCCTACCTATAAATAGCTCTGTGAGAAACAGAGATCAAGGCCCCGCTTCTGAAGCTGATGCAGGGCCCAGGCATGCGACAAGCACATCTCAGCTTGGGGTGGAAGGAGCCTAGGGCTGCATGTGTCCCCATCAGCTTGTGCATTTGGGCTTCTGTGCCGCAAGTCCCGCTCTCATGACCAACACCATGAGCAGGAGAGAGGCTGCCCTGGAAGTGGGAGAAAGCCTCCCCGGGTGGTGTGGTTGGTTGGGTGAGTATGACTGCAGGCAGACAGAGCGGAGGCAGTATTTGTACAGCTGTCTTGTGGCCTGTCAGTGTGGGGCAGCCCTGCCAGTCCTGTTAAGGGAAGAGAGATGTGGTAAGGGGGCTTGGGCTCCATTCCAGACAGAAAGGCGTGGGGACAAAGAATCTGTCATGTGGAGTTTTTACTGGGGCTCCTTCCCATAGTTCTTAGAAAAGGGATGGAGGAAACTGGGGGGCTGCCTGATCTTAAGGATCGGAGATGCAGAGAGGGGGTTGGCTCCATCTGTGAGCTGATACAGATGTGGCAGGCAGAGCACTGTGGGAGGTGGGAACCCTGGGAGGCTGGGGGCCAGGCCTGCAGAGACGGCGTCTGCCCTGGGCCCTGCAGGCATCTCACAAAGGATCCGGGTGGTAGGGACAAAGAGCATGCCCACTGCATGGAGGATACACTGAGGCGGACACTGGAGGAGGACCCCCTCAGCCCTTGGCACGTTGTGTAAGGGTCCCGAGCTCCCCTGGTACCCTGACTTGAGCCCCTTTTCAAGAACAAACTAACATTTTAAAATTGATTTCAGAGGCTGATACACATGAACAAGACCGTCTCCCTGTCCACTCCCCAAATGCCCACCATGGCAGTGGCTGGCCAGGGGCTGAACCAGGAACTCAATCCAGGGCACCTATGTGGGTGGCAGGAACCCAATTACTGGAGCCATCTCTGCTGTCTCCCAGGGTCTGTGTTAACAGGAAGCTAGTCAGGAGGCATCAGTCCCAGCCCGAGCCCTTTTGAACTGTGGGGCAGCCCCAGGGTCCTTGCAAGAATTCAGGAGCCTTGGCATGGCTAAACCCATCAGAAGAGCTTGACCTGATACTCCGCCTCCCTGGACCTGGGTTTCCAGCTGGGTTTGCAGCAGTTTAAAATGGATAGGACTCACAACAAGGAGGAGTGGAGACCTGAGCCGCACCACTGCCTCCCTCCACACCCTACTTGGACCCCTCACTGCACCTGGGTTGCACCTGTAGCTCTCTGGGCACTGGAGCTATCAACTAAGACCATGCTTTGTCTAGACAACTTCCAGCTGTCTACCTACTCACCTTCTTTCTGGTAACACCTTCCTAGGCATTTCCCATGCAAGAGTGTGGGCCGCCCCATCCAGCTCCTAGGAGGGCCCTAATGCCCTTGACTTACTTCCTGCCTGCCTTCCAGGATGATCTTTGCCAATGTTACACCTAAGCTTGTCAATGTCTGGTTCAAGACCCTGGGCGGGGCTCATGTGGCTTGAGAGGTCAACTCCCAGCTCCTTCATGTTGGGGGCAAAAACCTTCCATCCCATATCTCATTGTCTGGCCTGGTACCTGGGGCCTGCACAGTGAGGGTCCAGCAGATGTTTGCTGTCATCTTTGTTTGTTCCCTGTGTGTCTGTAGGCACCTGTAAACACCTCTCTCTCTCTCTCTCTCTCTCTCTCTCTGTAAACACCCATCACCTCCACATCGTCCCCATGCCAAAGGTTTCTACTAAAGAGAAGAACGTGGATTATGTGTCTGAGCTGCAGACAGGCCCTGGCCCAGCAGAGTCAACTCCTGCAGTGTGACAAGAGTACCACTGTCCATAGACACGGGAGGGAACCCAGCCAAGTGTCTGGAGACCGGATGGGTGCAATGGATGGGGCTTGCCTGTCTCCAGGGACAGGTTGAGAACAGTGCAAGAGGAGGCTTCCTGTTGGCATTGGCCCTCCACACAGCGTGGTCTCGGGATGTGTGCTGACATTTTCAGCAATCCCTGAAGTCCTCTGTCTCAGGAGAAAAGGCAACCCCAAGCGTGTGAGCACCTTGACAAGAGGGTTCGCCATATCATGCAAGTGGCTTCCAATTCTCCTGTTTAGCAGAAACAGGAGGGGGAGTCAGGCGGAGAGAAGATGTCCCTGGTTTTCTTTTCTTTTCTTTTCTTTTCTTTTTTTTTTTTGACAGGCAGAGTTAGACAGTGAGAGAGAGAGAGACAGAGAGAAAGGTCTTCCTTTTTCTGTTGGTTCACCCCCCAAGTGGCCGCTATGCTGTGGCTGGCGCGCTGTGCTGATCTGAAGCCAGGAGCCAGGTGCCCCCTCCTGGTCTCCCATGCAGGTGCAGGGCCCAAGCACTTGGGCCATCCTCCACTGCCTTCCCAGGCCACAGCAGAGAGTTGGACTGGAAGAGGAGCAACTGGTACAGAACCAGCGCCCCAACTGGGACTAGAACCTGGGATGCTGGCACAGCAGTCGGAGGATCAACCAAGTGAGCCATGGCGCCGGGCCCCAGGTTTTCTTTGTAGGGAAGGCTGGGCGAGGTGGGGGCCCATATGTCCCCATTTCTAGTCCAGCCCTCTGCATCCCCAGGGCTCCCAGCAGGCTGCTGAAGGAACGGATTAAATACTGCATTTCTCAAGCCGCCTGGGGTGCTTTGAATGTGCCTTGTGATTAAAGTCGACTGGATACGAATTTCACAGCTCTCATTCTCTCTTCCTCGATCATCTTTGGTGCTTTGCAATTACCCTGCATATGTTCTGCTGCGGAGCCCTGGGATCTGGCTGCCGGCGGGGGGGAGTGGAGGGAGCCCTGCTGAGCACCTTCTGTGGTGGTCCCTTCCCTGGGCCTTGCTGGAACACAGGAGGGAAGGCACCGAAGCCATCCTGGCATCACTGGGGCAGACATTGCTGCTGAGTGACAGCCACGAGCCAGCGAGGCCCTGGAGGACGTGGAACTGGCTGGCCACTGGCTCTGACACCTGTGCAGGTGTGGCTGCTCCCACCTGCTCGAGATGAGCCTGGGCCTGACCAAGACAACTGAGAGATGCCCATGGCAGAGCCAGTGTGTGTGAAGGAGGGTGATGGGCACAGGGGCCGGGGTGGGAGGGGCATGAGGGGAGCTGAGTCTCCAGAGAGAGAGCCATGGGGTGTGAACATTCCTGATTTATTCTTTATAGTTTTTGTAACCATACCATGGGACCTACTGTGTGTCAGAAACTCTTATAAGTCCTGGGGAGTATAGCAGTGCACAAGATTGATTCATTTTGTAAATCTACACACACACACAGAGTGATGAGTACTATTAATGAACAAGACAAATGCAAGAATGTGTGTGTGTGTGTGTGGGGGGGTGTTGCTATTTTATACAAGGGAAGGCCCTTTAACAAGGCAAAGTTTTGCAGGATCCAGAAGGAAGTCAGGGAGGAAGCAGCTGGCAGGTGCAGGGGCCCTGGGTCTTGGGGAAGTGGGCTAGTTCAGTGTGTCCTGGGCTGCAGGGAGCCGTGGAGAGTGAGAAGACACACAGACGCAGGTAAGGGGCTGGAGATGGGAGCAGACTTTGCCTGAGAAAGCCATGACGTGGGGGAGTTGGGCCTCTAGCTGCTTGAGGGACCCTGCTGGTGGCCCACCTGCTGTGGCTTCCACCTGTTAGGAGGCAAGAAAGTCACGCCCACGGCCTCCTACACATCTCAGAGGTCACTGTCAGTACAGATGAGGAAATACAGGTGCAGCAGTTTTAAATGGATAGGACTCACAACAAGGAGGAGTGGAGACTTGAGCCACGCCACTGCCTCCCTCCACACCCTACCTGGACCCCTCACTGCCCCTGGCCGCCCCTGGGTTCTACATGCTAAGACCTTCATCATGCACCTGTGTCATTACACATCTGAGCCTCTGTCCACGTTGCCTGTCAGGACCTCCCCTCCCCACACCATGATGCACTGGGCCACACTGCTGCTCCCCTGCTGCCCGCCAGGGCTCTGTCACTGCATGCCTGGGTCACATGGTCTCTCCCCTGCCTGGTCCCACCAGGACCCCTCTCCCAAGTGGCTGAGGGAGGACCCGCCCCTGGGTGATGCTGCTCTCAGTGGCAGGTGAACACAAACCCCTTGGTGCTCTGTCAACTCCCCGCTCACCAGTCTCTCTGTGTGTTTTCTTGACCAGACAGGGTCTCTACTCAAGTTTCCCTGTGGGGGGGTCCATGGTTGCAGATCCCCAGTTGCTGTCAATCACACCCTCTCCTAGAAGTTCTAGAAACAGGGTTGTGTGATCCCACAAACTGTTCTGTTGGGACTGCAAAGCTTCTTTGATTGACTGCACTCAAGGGCTATTCCAGGAGAATGTTCCAGAAGCACTTTCTCAGATTCCCTAGCCCCAGTATTGCTCCAGACTTTCTTGTTCAGGGTGTGAAGTCCCCCGTGTGAGAAAACACAGGCACATAAATGAAGGGCTCTGCTCACACCAAGTGGCAACAAGCTGACTTCCATGCTGGTGCCCAGGGGCTGAGGAAGCCCCCGCTGCTCTGAAATCGGAGCCAGTGTCCTCCAGCATGACCGCAGGGGCTGACGGCCTTTTCCTGCTTTGAGCCGAAGGTGATGATTGCTTAGTCCTGTCTGGGGTGCAGGGTGGGTCTTGGCCAAACTCCGGGGCAGAAGCAGCGTTGTTCACCACCCTCCCCACCAATCTCAGGGTGGCAGGGGTGGTGGGGGCGGCTCTTGGCAGGCAGTGTGTTTGCAGAACAACAGCTCTTCCCAAGCAGCTCTTAGAAGGCTGCCAAGGGGCTGTTTAAGGTGGATGGAGAGCAAGGCAGGAGGAGAGAATGTACAGAGGCCACAGCACACAGCAGCAGGCTGTGTTTAGAAACCAGCAGGCAGCCGGACAGCTCACGTCGCGGGGAAGGTCAGGGCAGCCTGAGTTACTGCTGGACAGGGCAGAGGGACGCAGGCACACCTCAGCCCCCTTTCCACCTGCTGGCTTTGGCTGCAGGTTCAAAGAGGGGCACCCGCCATGGCTCGCGAGGACCAGGAGCCTCATCCCGTGCAGACCTCACGTTCACCTCAGCTCCCTTCTCTGCAGGCGCCCACCTTGCCGTCTCCAGGGGAGGAGCCTGAGTCATTGTTTCTGCTCTAAGGCTGCTCGATTGCTAATTTTCCACTCCCAATCCGCGTTTTGATTCTGTCTCAGAGAGAGCAGTAGCTAACAATAGGCCTGCCGTGCCGCGTGGTTATCACAGCATCACGAGGACATAGCGTCTTCTGCTCAGTTGGGAGGGTTATCAATCAAGGCCTCACACAAGATTCCACACAAGGATGTGTTCCTGGGAGCAGGTGAGACTGAGATCTGGAGGCACTGTGTAAAGTCTGCTAACACCACACTGAGCAATTTCAAGCCTGGTGTCCCCTGCAGGGGTGGAGCGGACAGTGTTGAGTACTGCCATCACTCGGTCTTCTCATCATGCAGGTGCAAGGTGCCCGGCGCGTAACAAATCTTCCCAGGCAGACGAATCAATTAATTCACAAGCTTTATTGGGATTCGGCTCCCAGGCGAGGTTCCTGGTCCCAACATAGCGGGGGCAGGGGAAGTCGCGCATCAGAGGCTGGGAGGGCTCCTTTTATAGATACAGGGCATGAGGGTTAAAGGTTGAGGCGGGTCTGATCCTCATTGGTTGACCTTTAGGCACCCACGGGGACCTTGACAAGGACTTTTCTTCCCTGGAAGTACAGGTAGGGACTCTCCATTCCTGGAAGTATAGACCTTCCTCCTTGCAGATCCCAAAGCTACCAGCACCGACATGCCTTCACACAGCCCTGTGACGGTGATCACTCTACTGGCAGCGTTGCCAAAATAGCACAAGGCAGGTTTAAAGCCGTGGTGCAAAGCCATTTTCACCCCTAGGCCTACAGGGGAAATTGGGCTCACAGAGCTCAGTGAAAGGGGCAGCAGGGACAAGGGTCTGGTGGGCACTGTGTCTGCTGAGAGGCACTAGACAGGCAGTGTTGCTAACGTTTGCTATCTTGTAAAAAAAAAAAATAAGCCTTTTGAAGATTGCGGTACAACACATGTCATGGAACTTAGAGCCTTTTCAGAAATGTTTGATTTGAGTGCATTTTGAAAGGCAATGAAGTAGTGATCCTGCACACAGTAGGGAGCAGATCCTGAGGTGGGAGCTGTGGAGAGCCAGCACCATGCAGAGAGCACCAGGGGTCCCTTGCAAGGTCCTGAGCCTCTCACTGTGGCTGGGAGCCACACTAGCTGGCTTCGTGACCTTCCAGACTTTTCTATGCATGTCCCAAATCTTACTTATAGATATATCTAAATATGTGCATGTGTGTGTGTGTTTGTCGTATTGCATTGTCCCTATCCTATACCCACCTGCTTGGCTCCTGCCAGGTTATGCTGCTGTTTTTTCTTCCATGTCAGTGCATAGAGATCTAGCTCTTTTTTTAAAAAAATATTTATTTATTTCAGAGGCAGTGAAAGGGCGAGAGGGCAAGCACACTTCCATCTGCTGCTTCACTCTCTAACTGTTGGCAACAGCCTCCTACCAGGAGCTAGGTCTCCCACATGGGAGGCAGGGAGCCAATCATTGGAGCCTTCATCTACCTGCTGCTGCTGCCTCCCCCGTCTGCAACAGCTATAAGCTGGGGCCAGGAGCCAGAGCTGGGAATTGAGCCCAGGCACTCTGACATGGGATGAGGGACTCTTTTTTTTTTAAAAAAAATATTTATTTATTTGAAAGGCAGAGTTACAGAGAGGCAGAGGCAGAGGTAGAGAGAGAGAGAAAGAGAGAGAGGTCTTCCATCCGCTGGTTCACTTCCCAATTGGTCTCAATGGCTGGAGCTGTGCCCAACTGAAGCCGGGAGCCAGGAACCTCTTCTGGGTCTCCCACGTGGGTGCAGGGTTCCAAGGACTTGGGCCATCTTCTACTGCTTTCCCAGGCCATAGCAGAAAGCTGGATTAGAAGTGGAGCAGCTGGTGCCCATATGGGATGCCGGCACTGTAGGTGGTGGCTCCACCCACTATGCCACAGTGCTGGCCCCATGGGATTGGGAGTCTTAACCAGCGCCTTAACTACTGGGCCACACACCCACCCTCCCTACTTCTTTACAGTGATCCTGATTGTCCTTACTCCATGCACATGGAGCTCTTTGATTTCCTCCTTCATTTCTACTTGGCTGCTCGTGGTACCTCCCCTCCTCCCCACCATGGCCCTGACTTGAGCAAATCTCAACTCACTGGATGCTGTGAGGAGCGACTCCCCCACCCCCACTGTGCAGCATCACTGTGGACTTACCTCCCTCCTGCTGGGTGCACACCACAGGCCCTCTGTAGGAGCAGGGTCTGGGGTGAGCAGGAGCCAAGGGCATCCTCAGGGAATGGTGTCAAACCCACACAGGGTCTCGGGAGGCACTCATAGAGTGAGCGCCTGAGCTGTGCTCCCCGTGCTGGTGCAGGTGGGGCCTTGGTGATGGAGTCTAGCATATCTTACTCCTGTTTCTGAGCCTCTCTGTCTTCGTGTGGTACATAGGACGAGCCCTTTATCCAGGGAGCTTTTGCTGGATGGCCACTGTTGCAGGCGCTGCATGCTGACTCCTGGTGTGGGTTTGGGGACAGCTGGTGGGACTGAAGACTCCTCTGAGGATGTCCCTATGTGGTGGGTCAGGAAGGGGTAAGAGAGTCCTCCAGGCAGAGAAGCAGAGGGAGGAACATTCCAGAAACAAAAGGGAAGCAAAGCATGTTTGGATCAGGGCTCACCCCAAGCCCCGTTGTGGCAAGAGATGGGCTGGCAAGAAGGAGCATCACAGATGTTAGAGACCATGGTCATAGAGGGGGCCATCCAAGTGGTTTCCAGGCAGGCTCAGTGCAAACTAGGCCAGGGGCGGGAGGTGTCCACCCCGTGTTTGGGGAGGGTCCTGGTAGGAGGCAGAGGCATGGGGCGGAGAGCAGGGCACAGCCTGGGGACAACGCGGGGGGCTGCGGGGGGCGGGGGACTCAGCTTGGCACATGGGGAAGCTGTCGTTAGGTTTGAACCTGCCTCCAGCAAAAGCTGGGACTGCATGGCCGCAGCCCTGTAACTGCAGACTTCATGCCAGCCACACCCCTGCCTCTGAAGCCCTGGGAAGGACCCAGGGCAGAGAGGTCTCTGTGCTCCTGGAACGGGGCTGCAGACTCACTGAGAAACTAAGCAAGAGTCAGCTCAGAGTGCTCCAGATTGGAAAGTCACTGGGAGACCCTCACTCACTGCAGAGGGATGAGGGTTCATGACACACAGGTACCGTCTGGGTGTACCAGCAAGGTGTGCAATTAAGGGGCTGGCACTGTGGCATAGTATGCCAAGCCTCTGCCTGCAGTGCCAGCATCCCATATGGGCACCGGTTCATGTCTTGGCTGCTCCACTTCTGATCCAGCTCTCTTCTATGGCCTGGGATATCAGTAGAAGATGGGCCCCTTCACCTGCATGGGAAACCTGGAAGAAGCTCCTGGCTCCTGGCTTTGGATTGGCCTGGATCCAGCCCTGGCAACCATTTGGGGAGTGAGCCAGTGGATGGAAGACCTCTATCTCTCTCTCTCTGCCTGGAAAACTGCCTCTCAAATAAATACATTTTTTAAAAAGGTGTGCAATTAAATGGCTGGCCATACCTGATTGTGCCCCTGAGATGCCCTGGGCTTCCAATGACTGAGGACTCTCCCCTATGTGGTCCTGCCCTCCCTCTCAGGCCCCTATCTCCCAGGGTCTGGGTGCAAATTGCTTGAGACCTGTTTCTGATAGTGTGTGCTTGAGGTGCTGAGGTCCAGTGTGATTCTCCCAGGCTCCTGGTGTGTAGTCCTTCTGAGTAGACCCACGTCACCAATCCAGAATGACAGTGCTTGTGAGATGAGGGAATGATTCCACAGCCTCTCACCTCTCAGCCCGTCTCTGATCATCAGTGAAATGGGCTGGTGCTTTTCAAACGATATGCCTGGATTTCCATAACCAGGTCTAATTTTTTTCAATCCTGTATCTTTATGCCAAATGGCACATCGACAGGGAGGTTTGGTGGATGGAGGCAGGTGCTGAGCAGAGATTCTATCCCTACTGCACACTTGGAGTTTCCTGGATTTTGGATTCTCCTAGCATTTTCCCGTCTGTTCTGTTTCTGTTGAACACTCACCAAATAGAGAACACACAAGGGCCTCTTTCCCTTTGGGCCCATGCAGAGCTGCAGTCCTTGCTCTGAGCTCGGAGCCAAGGAGGACTTTTCTCTGGACTTGGGTTCTTCCTGTCTCACCGGGGATCAGGTGGATTTGGCCCGTCCACAGCCTGCTGGACCCCCATGCCCTGCAGAGGCAGCGGTGTGAACCAAGTCCATACGGTGAACTTGGGGAAATCCTGGAGCTCCTTGGGAAGGAAGCAAAAGTGAACAGCTCACTGCAAAGAATGAGCTACATCTCCATGCCCTGGCTAGAAGGAGAGGCAGCATGTGGCTTTACAGGTGACGAGCAGGTGGATGTGAAACAGGGAAAGTATGACGCTACCCACGTGCAGGTACATGCACACACAGGCGCACACGCATGCACTCCTTTAGATGTGTCTCCGCAAGTGGGTGTTTGGGTGCGCATAGAAAGATCTGGAAGTTCTTATGGAGGGATACTGGAGGAGGGAGAGGTGAAAAATTTCTTGTCTTGGGGGAAGTTCTGTCATTTATGTTGTCACAAGCTGATCTTACACTGGTGTCCTTCGAAAGGAAATATTAAAGGAAAGCAGGAGACTCCAGATTCTGAGCACAGGGAGAGGTTCGGGACCTTGTGAGTAAACCCCTGCTGTTCTTTCCCCTGTGTTGTTGGGGGTCCTCAGCTCCCACTTTGGGGTCTGCTCCTCCTTTTGTGCGGGGCCTTCTGCTCGGGTAAGTGGGGCGGTAGAAGGAGGATTGGCCAGGTGGGGCCATCACTGGCCTGAATCAGCAAGACGGACCAAGCCTATCCCGTGGTAACTGTATGGGACATGGGAAAGGTCACCTGCCAGGTCCCTCCTGCAGCTGTGACTCATGTCTCTGCCTGGCCTGGGCACTTCCCTGCCCCAAGGAGGGGGAAGACAGCGAGCGAGGTATATGGTGTTCTGGGACCAGGCTTTCAGCTTCCACCCATCTCTGCCTTGGGCTGGCTGCTGTGGTCCAGAAGGGACCCAAGGAAAGAGCATGCTTGTGGAAAGAGGGGCTTGAGTCTGAGTCCTTGCCCACTTAGAAGCAGAGTGTCCTTGGGAGAAGAACCCCACTTCTCAGTCTCATTTTCTAATGTGCAGATAACAACGTATTTCTCACATACTCGATCAGCAAAGAGCGCTGAATGCCATGGAGGACACTTCGTAGAGCTTATGGCAGGGTCTGACCTGGCCCAGGGCGGGCAGGAGGTCTCCCTGCCTGGGCTGTGAGTCAGGCCATCCACAGGCCTTGATGAAGTGAATGTGTGTGGCTCTCACAGTCTGATCACCCTGTACTGACCACATCCTGGGCACTGCTCCTGATGATCTGTGATCTGCTCCCTATGAGCCCCACCAGAGCTCTGGCACTACTCACCACCCCCAATTCACAGGTGAGGGGGTTGATGAATGGGTAGTGGCAGGCTGAGGATTTGAACTTGGTAGATCAATTAGCTCTGCAGGCCAGGTACCCATCCTGAGGGTCTGTAGCTGCTCAGTGAAACTGTAGAGAAGGGTGGGGGACAGCCCCACAGACAGAGGAAGGACAGGTGGAGGAAACACTTAACACGTTTGCAATTAAGAAATTTGCGATGGGCACATCCAACTTAAATGCTAGCAGCTAACCCTGATCTTGCTTGAGCCAATGAAGCTACTTGATTGAGTATTGACTGTCACTGCTGGGGAGACCAGGGACTCACACCCTCAAGGGACACGCGGATCTCTCGGGGAGAGGGGTGCTGTCGGCCTCCTGTTGCCATCTCCCACCTTCCTCCTCAAGGAGTGCTTGTTCTGTGATCTGGGCATCGATCAGCCTTGGCAGGGAGGGCTGTGTGCTGGGGGCTCTTAATGGCACCTCCTGGACTGAGGCTTGGCTGTGATGTTGATGGCAGGGTGGGGGTAGGGGTGGGGGTGGGGTCTCACTGTGCCATCCAAACAGAAGGGGTGTGATTCCTAAGACTTGGCCACCTGCAGGGAACCAGCATGTTAGGAAACAGATGGAAGTGAGCACTATAGACCAACGGGGGGGTGGGGGGAGAGCGAGCAGAGTCCATGCAGGTGCAACGCGGTCTCCACTGAATGACAAGGACGTCCTAACGCAGCTAAGAGACACTTGTTTCATACCTGCCAGCATCGCTGTAGTCAGATAGGATACATCTCACAGTTGGTTTGATCTCACAGTGTGGTGCCTGGGAGGCAACGGTTGTGATGGAATTGTCATTGCTTGCATACAGGCTAACTCGGTCACAGTTGGAGAAACTCCGTGCCTCATTTTGGGGGAGCTAGTGGTGGCTTACGTCAGTCACCCTGTATCAGTTATTTACAGCCCATTTTGTATTCTAAGAAGCCTTATCGTGGGATGAGAAATTGCACAGACTCCTCACCCACAGCGAGTGTCCCGAGTACCCTGTGCAGTGTCGTCATTATGTCTGTTGAGTTAAATTATCTTCGGGAGGAGTGGCTTCCTATAGATAAAATGGCAATGAAGCCAAAATTGTGTGCATAGAAAAGAGAAGAAGTGGGGAAGGAATGTAACTTTCAAAAACATTCATTTGAGAGGAAAAGAGAGAGAGAGCGAGTTTGTGAGACACACACAAGAAGAGAGATTAAAGAATTGACTCCTGCGAGAGTGAGAGCTGGGAATCTGAAGCCTGTGTGACAGGCCAGCAGCAGCGGGCTGGAAGCTCAGTAAGAGCTGGTGTGTTGCCTTGAGTTCAAATTCCTTCCTCTGTGGGAAGCCTTGGCCTTGCTCTAAAGGCCTTCAGCTGTTAGGATGGGGGCCACCCACCCGCTGAGGGTGCTCTGTTTTACTGTCTACAGATTTAGATTGTTGGCTGAAAGAATCAGAGCCTGGCTGGAGAATCAAAGTTAGGGTTTGATCAGCAAACGACAGACAGGCGGCAAGGCCAGAGGCAGTCTGAATTGGCTGCTCTGCAAACTTTTGTTTAGTTGCTTCTTACAGAGTGCGTACACGCACTGGGTCAGGTTTAAATGAGATAGGTAGCAGAGTATCTGGGTTCGATTCCCAGTGCCGGCTCCTAATTCCAGCTTCCTGTCAGTGTAGATCCTGGGAGGCAGCGGTGATGGCCCAAGTAGTTAGGTTCCAACCACGTCTGAAAACAGAGGGACCTCGTTCTCCCCCTACTTGTGACCCCAAATGACCTTGAGAACTTTGACAGACAACTGGCCGCTCTAAACCTAAGCTCACAGTTCTAAAATGAAATCACTCTCCTTCCCATCCTTGAAGGCAGATTTCTGCCTCTCACGGGAAGAATGGAATCATGGCTTCTCCAAGCTGTCTGGAAAATCTGCATTCAAGTTGCAGTTGCTGTGTCTCCTGCTCACACTTTCACATTGCTTCTTAGCTTCGTTTCTCCACGCTGGGATGACGGTTAAATGCCAATGAGCGAGGGCTTTGCTGGCAGCAATCATCACCAACATGTATGGTTTCCTTCATACCGGGGGTTCCCAAAACCACAGGGCTGGAGGGAGACCAGTCACACTTTGCCATCTCAAAGAGTTTGCTGGGCTTTGCCAGGATCTCTTGTTGTGGGATCCACATCAAGATCATATTTGGGGTCCCGAGCAGAGCTATGCACTCTAGGACATGGTGCTCAGTGGAGTCAGGAGAGCCAGCCTGGGTTCAGGAATCTTGGGTTCTATGTTGGGTAGGCTGCTGATTTACTGCATCACTTTGTGCCAGGTCTGTGGCCTGCCTGGGTAAGTTCTTTCCTTGGTCCATAGGGTGAAGCCTGGACTCTGTGACTTGACGCCTTGGGGTCCACCATCCTGCAGTGCTATGTGGCATTCTGGGCACTTTCCACAAGTGGTTCAGGCAGGAAAGTAGAGACCAAACACATGGGGTATTTCAAATGGAGGCAATTTAACGCGGAGAACCAATTGCACACGTATTGGGAGGTTGGAAGAGCAAGAAAGGAATGAGGCGATAACTCAGAAATCGCTAGGAGGGTGCAGGTAGAAGCCACTGTCCGTGGGAGGAGAGAAGAGCATGGGCCTGGTGAGGGGGCACTAGAGTTGGTGCTCAGATTGGGGGGACGCAGTGTTGTTGCTTGGCTGTGAGGGAGCCTGGGCTCCAGTCAGCAGCAGGGCATGGTGTCACCAGGCTGGCGAGTGATAAGCTAACAGTGCTGGGATGTGGCCTCCACTGCGGATGTGGGCATGCCAGCAGGAGCTAGGGGGGCAGGAAGAGGGTCTCTTGCCCCCCCATCTCTTGTACCCTAACTGTGCTCCAGACACGGTTGCAGGAGATGGGCATAGGATCATTCTGACTTTTATTGCTGGGAAGCCAGAGAACCTATTGATGGGGCTTGGAAGAAATCAGACATGTGAGACCAGGACATGAGGCAGGAGAGAGATCTTCCCTCTGCTGATTCACCCTTTAAATGTCTGCAACAGCCAGGACTGGGCCAGGCTGACGCCAGGAGCCAGGGACTCCATCCTGGTCTCCCGCGTGAGTGGCAGGGACTCAAGTACCTGAGCCACCATGGCTGCCTCCCAGGGGCATTAGCAGGAGGGCTTGAACCAGGGCTCTGAGATGACAGTGTCTTAAGCAGCAGCTTAACCCATTGTACCATAGCATCGCTCCATCCCTGTCCCTGGCCGCCATTTCCTTATTTCTGCTGGTTTCTGGAACATAGTGGATCCGACAGATTGTTATCGTGCTGAGCTAAAGGAGTCCTAGGGAATCCTGGTCCTTCATGCATACAGAGTGGGTACATGCACTGGGTCAGGTGTAGATGACCCAGCTGCCTGGCAGGCAGTGGGCATGCGTGGAGAGTGGACCCTCCTGCCTTCTGTCCTGGCAGCTCCCAGGATGTCCTGCTCTGGGACCCCCTGAGAAGGGCAGGTGAGGTGAGGGGGTCCCAGTGCCCCTTTCCTTCTGGGGCTCTCAGTGCGTCCCCAGCTTCTTGCCTCCTGGGCAGAGCTGGAGGGTTTGCTGCCCACACTGCCCACACTGCTCCAGAGGCAACGTGCAGATGGAGGTGATGCTGCCCCATAGGCCACTCCTGACCTCCAAGGGGGAGGATAGCACCCAGTGAGGCCACTGACAGGAGCACAGGCAGTCCCAGCTGAGACCCAGCCTGCACGTGACACAATGATGATGACTTGCAAACATTTTAGGTGTGATGTGTAGAGATACACTTGACACCACAATCCAATTGTGAGCTGGTATGTGAATGCAACATACACACACGTATGCACACATGCTATATGTGTAATATAGATATATGTGTAATATAGTTATATGTGTAATATAGATAACTATATTATGTATATATATAGATAATGTAGATAAATATAGATAGCTGTACGTACAGACCTGCTCTGTCCCAGCCTGGGACCCTGCAGGGCACTGAGGCAGGGTTTGGTGCTGGTGCTTTTTTGCAGGAGAGGTGGGGGTGCAACAAGAAAGGAGGGAAGCAAATGCAAACTATGTTCTCACGCTGGCCCCTGGCTTCATCTGAAAACACAGTGGGCTTTGGGCCACGAAAGATGTCACCAGAGGAATTCGGTGGACTCATTGCCCCCTGTCCGGAAAAGCCTGCGGCGAGGAAGAGGGAAAGGACCCGTCACACCTAAAATGTTTGCAAGTCATCATCATGTGTCACGTGCAGGCTGGGTCTCAGCTGGGATTGCCTGTGCTGATCTGCTGGCTTCCTCCACATCCTGCCTCTCATCAGTCGAGGTTTGCTTCTCAACGTGTAACCTTGCATTTCAGGCGGTGCCTCCATGGACGTGGTTGAGGTGCACGAGGGAGCTGTGGTTGCTGTCCTCTTCCCACAGCAGCTGTGGCAGAGGTCGTGTCCAGATTTTGGCCTTCACTACTGTAGGTGTCAGAGAAAGCAGTGTTGTTAGAAGAGGGGACCGCTGAAGCTGCCAGGGCTCTCCACGGAGCAAGAGGTGGAGATCTGGAAGCTATATGCAAAGGCCCAGAAAGCAGGTATGCTCTGTCTGTGTGTATAAACTGGGGAAGTGTATAATCATTACACACACGCAATTCTATAACCTTTATCTTCACTATAGTGGAAAGTATTCTAGTATTTTCTATGATAATTTTTTTAAAGTCCTGGTTGTACCCAGGTTGTACCCTGGTTGTAATTGAACTTCAGATAAATATAGGGAAGGATCCTTGGACCTTCTGTTTTACTTCTGCAGTGGTAACACTTTTGCAAAACTAGAGCATAATATCACAACCAGGATGCGGGCCCCCATACAGCCCACTTACCTGATCCGGATTTCTCCAGGGCCACTTCTGCTTGTATTTGTGTATGCAGGTGTGCTAAGCTGTACGCCGTAACTTTATTTCCTGTGTAGGTTTACAAGTCCACCATCACAACTGAGATCTGGATAATCCAAACACAGCAGGATGACTTGGGGTCCCACACCCGAGTGCCTGGGTGTCATTCCCACCCTGACTCTGGATTCCAGCTTCCTGCTAATGCAGACTCTGGGAGGCAGTGGTTTGCTCAAACAGTTGGTTCCCTACCACTCACAAGAGTAGACCTG
Organism: Sylvilagus floridanus; assembly: GCA_949820135.1. Classification (NCBI taxonomy): domain Eukaryota; kingdom Metazoa; phylum Chordata; class Mammalia; order Lagomorpha; family Leporidae; genus Sylvilagus; species Sylvilagus floridanus. Next base: position 66,423,546 of record OX463236.1, on the reverse strand, counting down.
GATTGCATTCCTGGCTCCTGCTTTCAGCTCCAGCCCAGTGCTGGCTGTTGTTGACATTTGGGGAATGAACCAGGGGATGGGAGCTCTCTCTTCCCCCCTACCCCTCCTTTCTCTCTCTCTGCCTCTTAAAGACCACACACACAAACACACACACACACACACACACACACACACACACCAGTCCTCTTTTCCTTCCCTAAATCTTGGTAACCTCTAATTTGCCCTCTATTTCTAAAATCCTGTGATGTGTTTATTTGGCATATGAATATCCTCCAACTATCTGTTCATGTCTTTCGCCCACATTTTAATTGGATTGCTTTCATTGTTTCTGGTTTGATTTTGACAATTCATTGCATGTTCAGGGTGCTAGTCAGATGCATACTCTGTAATATTTTTTCTCCCTTTTTCAGTGTATCTTTTTTTAGGACTTACTTATTTTATTTGAAAGGCAGAGATACAGAGAGGAAGAAAGGCCTTGTATCCATTCGTTCACTCCCAATTTGGCCACAACAGTGGGTCTGGGCCAGGCTGAAGCCAAGAGCCGGGAGCTTCTTCCCAGTCTCACACGTGGGTGCAGGGGTGCCAGCACTTGGACCATCTTCAGTTGCTATCCCAGGTACACGAGCAGGAAACTTGACTGGAAATGGAGTAGCCAGGACTCAAACTGGTACCCATATGGGATGCCAGCACTGCAAGTGGAGACTTACCCTTCTGTGCCACAGTGCAGCTCTCCAGTTCATCTTTTTTTTTCCCCCTCCAGAAACCTTTTATTTAAGGTATACAAACTTCACGCATTCCATAAATACAGCTTTAGGAACATACTGATTCTTTCCACTGTACCCATCCTCCCACCTTTCTCCCACCCTTCTTCCTCCTCCCTCTCCTATTCCCATTCTTATTTTTCACTAAGATCTATTTTTAGTTAACTTCATACACATATGATTAACTGTATACTAAGTAAAGTGTTCAAAAAATTGTATTAAAAAAAACTGTTCCTCAACAGTCAAGACAAGGGCTGTTCAAAGTGATCGCATCTCAAAGTATCAATTTCACTTCTATAGATTACCTATTAGGAGCTCTATTATTTATCATAGATCAGGGAGAACATATGATATTTGTCCTTTGGGGACTGGCTTATTTCACTCAGCATGCTATTTTCCAGTTTCATCCATTTTGTTGCAAATGACAGGATTTCATTTTTTAAAACTGCTGTTTAGTATTCCATGGTGTACATATTCCATAATTTTTTATCCATTCTTCAGTTGACAGGCACTTGAGTTGATTCCATGTCTTAGCTCTTGTGAATTGAGCTGCAATAAACATGGGGGTACAGATAACTCTTTCATACACTGATTTCATTTCCTTTGGGTAAATTCCCAGGAGTGGTATGGCTGGGTCATATGGTCTCTATTCAGATTTCTGAGTATCTCCACACTGTTTTCCACAGTGGCTGGACCAGGTTACATCCCTACCAATGGTGGGTAAGGGTACAGTTTTTTCCCACATCCTCGCCAGCATTTGTGGTTTGTTGATTTCTTTCTTTCTTTCTGACAGGCAAAGTGGACAGTGAGAGAGAGAGACCGAAAGGTCTTCCTTTGCCATTGGTTCACCCTCCAATGGCCGCCGCAGCCGGCGTGCTGCGGCCGGTGCACCGTGCTGATCCGATGGCAGGAGCCAGGTGCTTCTCTTGGTCTCCCATGGGGTGCAGGGCCCAAGCACTTGGGCCATCCTTCACTGCACTGCCTGGCCACAATAGAGAGCTGGCCTGGAAGAGGGGCAACTGGGACAGAATCCGGCACCCCGACCGGGACTAGAACCCAGGGTGCTGGCGCCGCAAGGCAGAGGATTAGCCTGTTGAGCCACAGCGCTGGCCCGGTTTATTGAATTCTGTACGAGAACCATTCTAACTGGGGAGAGGTGAATCCTCATTGTGGTTTTGATTTGCATTTCCCTGATGGCTAGTGATCCTGAGCATTTTTTTATGAGTCTGCTGGCCATTTGGATTTCTTCTTTTGAGAAATGCCTCTTTAAGCTCTTTGTCTGTTTCTTATTCAGTTTATTCTTTTCAGTCTTCATAAATTTTAAAATTTTGATAATATTTAATTTATCATTTTCCTTTAATGGATTGTGTTCTTGATGCCAAATATAAACATTCTTCAACTAGATTCCAATGTTTTTCTCCTATTGTTCCCAAAACGTTTATAGTTTTATGTTGTATGTTTAAGTATGCCACCTATTTTGAGTCCCTTTTATATAAGCTGTGAGATTTAGGTCAATGATAATATTTTTTTCCTTTTCCTTTTCCCTCCCTCCCTTCCTTCCTTTTGCATGTTCATGTTCAATTGCTCCAGCACTGTTTTTTTTTCTTTTTTAAAAGATTTATCTATTTATTTGAAAGGCAGGGTGACAGAGACGGGGGAGGGACACGAGAGATCTTCTGTCTGCCGGTTCATTCTAATGGGTGCAACAGCCAGGGTTGGACCAGGAGGAAGCCAGGAGCCTAGAACTCCACCAAGGTCTCCCATGTGGTTGGCAGGGGTGGAAGCATTTGGGCCATCTTCTGCTGCCTTCCCAGGTGCATTAGCAGGGAGCAGGACTTGAATTGGCACTCTGATATGGGACGCGGGCATCACAGTGGTGGCTTAATGTGATGTGCCACAATGTTGGCCCCAGCAGTGTTCCTTGGAAAGACTGTTGATCCTTTCTCCATTGAACTGCTTTTACACCTTTGTCAAAAACCAGGGAAGCATAACTGTGCAAGCCTGTTTCTGGGTACTCTGATATGTTCCGTTGATCTGTGTAGCTGTCCTTCAATCATAGTCATGCTGTCTTGATTTCTGTGCTACATAGTAACTCTTATATGTGATACAGTGATTCTTTCCAATTTCTGCTTCTTTCTTTCAATACTGTTTTAGATATTCTAGGGACTATAGCTTTCCATATAAATTTTAGAGTAAGCTAGTCTATTTCTATAAAAATCCTTGAGGATTTTTCATAGGAATTACAGTCAACACATATTCATTTGTGGAGAGTTGACAACTTTTCTGTGTTGGATCTTCTGTTCCATGAGCATTGTATGTCTCTTCATTTACTTAGGTCTCCTCTGATGTCCTTCACCCACATGTTCAATTTTGATTACTGCATTCCATGGCTATTCCGGAAGAGGTGATTAATTTTCAGTGTTGACCTTGTATCTTGCAACCATTCTCAATGCATTTATCGCTGCTTATATTTGTTTGTATATTCCTTGAGACTTTGCAAATAGATAATTATGCCATCTGCAAACAGAGGTAATTTTATTTCTTCCCTTCCATTCTGTGTGTTTTGATTCATGTACTATGTTGTACAAAAGTGATAATTTTTGTTTTACAAGACATCTTAGGGGAAAAAGCAGCTGATCTTTTGACTACTAAATGTGGTGTTAGCTATAGCAACATTTGTGTTCTTTGTGAATTTGAGGTAATTTCCTTCTGTTCTTAATTTGCTGGGAGGATTTGTTTTTCCTTATGAATAATGTTTCATTCAATAACAATAACTTACGTTGGATTTTTTTTTTTTTGACAGGCAGAGTGGACAGTGAGAGAGAGAGACAGAGAGAAAGGTCTTCCTTTGCCGTTGGTTCACCCTCCAATGGCCACCGCGGTCGGCGCGCTGCGGCCGGCGCACCGCGCTCATCCGATGCCAGGAGCCAGGTGCTAGGTGCTTATCCTGGTCTCCCATGGGGTGCAGGGCCCAAGCACTTGGGCCATCCTCCACTGCACTCCCGGGCCACAGCAGAGGGCTGGCCTGGAAGAGGGGCAACCGGGACAGAATCCGGCGCCCCGACCGGGACTAGAACCCGGTGTGCCGGCACCGCAAGGCGGAGGATTAGCCTGTTGAGCCACAGCGGCGGCCAACTTACGTTGGATTTTGTCAAATGCTTTTTCTGTCTTGATAGAATCACATGCTCTTGGGGCCAGTGCTGTGGCCTAGCAGGTAAAACCGCTGCCTGCAGTGCCAGCATCCCATATGGGTGCAGATTCAAGACCCGGCTGCTCCACTTCCCATCCAACTCCCTGCTATGGCCTGAGAAAGCAGTAGAAGATGGCCCAAGTCCTTGGGCCCCTGCACCCATGTGGGAGACCTGGAGGAAGCTCCTGGCTCCTGGCTTTGGATTGGCACAGCTCTGGCTGTTGTGGCCAATTGGGGAGTGAACAAGCAGATGGAAGACACCTTTCTCTCTGCTTCTCCTTCTCTCTCTGTATAACTCTGACTTTCAAATAAATAAATAAATCTTAAAAAGAATCATATGCTCTTTCTTATTTGCTTCTTGGCCTAGTGACTACAATGGCTAAGTCTTGAATATTGAATCAGTGAAGCATTTCTGAACTAAACTCTACCTGGTAGGTTATCATTCTTTCTCTACTCTGATGAATTCAGTTTGCTAATATTGCATTAAGGATTTGGGGCTCTAACTTTATGGGGGACACTGATCTTTAGAATTCTGTTTTGGAAGTAGTATAGTTGTCTGGTTTTGTATCAGAGTATTATTTGTGCTCGTAAAATCCATCAGGAAGTCTTTTCTCGTCTTCTGTATTCTGTAAGAGATTGTTAAATTTGAACTAATTCTTTAATTCTTTGGTATAATTATCCAGTGTAGCTCTTCAAGCCTGAGGGTTTCGTTTGCCGGGGATTTTAATGACAAAATCAATTTCATTAATGATTGCTGGGCAATTCAGATAATCTTTCTAATCTCGGCAGAGTTTTAGCTTGTGGTTTTCAAGGAGGTGATCCATTTCTTCTACATCGCGAAAGCGTGAGCATGAGCTGTCCCCAGTGTTTATTCCCTTATGATTCTTCTGTTGTCTGCAGGATCTATTATGGCACCCATTTCGCTTCTGTTGTGGGCTATTTGTATCTTCTAACTTTTCTATTTTCCAACCCCAGGAGAGTTTATAAATTTTACTGACTTTTTTTCCCCCAAACAAACCAGCTTTGTGTTCCAATGGTTCCCTTGATTGTCTTCTGCACAGAGAAGAGTTGACCTAGCAGGCTGAGATGGTTACCCTCTGAAAGGCTTGTTCACAAGGTTGGCCCTGGGAATGTGCATTTCAGGAGGGCTCCCACTGTTCCCGGATGTAATGAAGTGGCTCCATGCAGGCAGTTTGTGCAAATAGTGCAGTTTATGCAGAACACAGGGCTTGCTATCGGGAGCCTGGAATTTGGGTGTGAGGGTGCTTGCACCATAAGCTCCCAGTAAAAACGGGGCAGCAATGAGTTTCTAGTGAACTCTGGTCTGCTACACTGCACACGGGTCCTTGAGGGAATTCAGTGAGTCCCTTGTGGCCTCATAGGAGCAGACTCTTGGAAATGCATCCTGGTCTGGTCTGACCGTCACCTTCCTGTTTTATCACTGTGATGACCTTGCCTCTTACTCCTTCGCTGTCCTACATTATAGCTGTGATGGTGTGCTGAGGTCTGTGTCTCCTTAGTGAGCAGTGAAAATGAGGGGTGGTCTTGAGGACCTCCTGCCGTATTTTCTTATTTTCACTTTCATCGATTTATGCTCTTACCTCTTGAATTTTGTTTTTGTGCCTGTATTCCACTCATTTTGCTCTCACATGATTGAGATCTTTCCTCTTCCTGCAATGCACAGTTAAATTTTGTAAGTTTCTCTGTTGCTTGATCTGAACCCCAAATACTCAAATATTACGTTTTAGCTTTTACTGAACTCTAAGGGCATTTTTCATTTTCCTTATGACCTGACCCCCGGATTCACTGGAAGTGTGTTGCTTAATTTCCCAAGCTCTGGCACTTTCTGTTGCCAGATTCCTTGTGGTCGCAGAGCACATTTCATGTGATCTCGATGATTTTCAAGGTGTTAGTTTGTTTTCTGACCCAGGATTTGATCTTCATCGGTGAATGCTAGGAGAGCTCTTGAGAATTGTGTAGTCTGGGTTCCTTGCACGTCCTGTTGTGTATCAGTTCAGTCCCTTGGCTTTGTTGCTGCATAGATCTCTGATGATTTTGTGTCTAGGAGTTCCATCAGTTGTTGACAAGTGTCTGATTTCTAACTTTCATACTGTTTTTGTCTGTTTCCCTTTTTATCTGCAACAGGGGTGGGGGATGTCCATCCTGTGGGCCACATAAGGTCCTGGGAAATTGTTGGGTCTGGCCCTGCTGAGGCAACCATGATGAGATGCTAAATTCCATAAGTCCTTAGCAAGCTAGTATTGAAGAAATTTATTTGAAAAGCAGAGTTACAGAGAGGCAGAGGCAGAGACAGAGAGAGAGAGAGGATTTCTATCCTCTGGTTCACTCCCCAGATGGCCACAACTGCCAGAGCTGTGCCGATCCAAAACCAAGAGCCAAGAGCTTCTTCCAGGTCTCCTACATGGGTGCATGGGCCCAAGGACTTGGGCCATTTTCTGCTGCTTTTCCAGGCCATAGCAGAGAGCTGAATTGCAAGTGGAGCAGCCAGGACTTGAACAGGAATCCAGTGGGATGCAGGCACTGCAGGTGGTGGCTTTTTACCTGCTATGCCACAGTGCTGGCCCCAGCAAGCTAATTTTTACGTTGATAATTTTTTGTGGCTCATGAATACTGTTATAAATATGCAAATGGCCCTTGGCAGAAGCAATGGCCCTATTCTATGCCACACTAAAGTATTCAGGGCTCTATGGTATGTTCCGATTTAGGATGGCTGTGTCTTCGTGGAGGGCTGACCCTTAAACACTGTGCAATGTCTGTCTTTGTCTCAAGTAATCTATTATGGCTCTGAATTTGGCTTTGTCAGATTTTAATACAAACCTCTTTCACCCTGCTTTATTCTGATTATGCTTACATGGTATATCTTTTCCGATCCTTTTTTTCTCCACTGTCAATATATGTGTTTTGATTGGTGCATTTGAACCACTTACTTTTAAGCTAATTGTTAACATATTATAGCTTAGATCTGTCATCTTATTCGGCTTTAGTTTCCTGTTATTGCTATTTCTCTTTTTCTTGCCTTCCCACAGGCTACTTCAAATGTGTTCAGAATTATATACTGGTTTATTTGTAGGGTCAATGAGGACATTTCCTTGTATAGTTTTCCTAATGGTTGGGTGCTGCGTTACACACACGTGACTTACTCTCCTCACTGGTGCCAGCATCTTACCTCTTTGAGCAAAGACTGAGAAGTTTATTTCCATTTAGGTTTGGTTTCCTTCCCACTTTTGAATATCTTTGAGATGAGAAGTGCTATATATTTTTGGTTCAATCAACAAATATTTTTAATTATTTATTTTTAAAGATTTATTTATTCATTTGAAAGTCAGAGTTACCCAGAGAGAGAAGGAGAGGCAGAGAGAGAGGTATTTCATCCACTGGTTCACTCCCCAATTGGCCGTAGTGGCTGGAGCTGCACCGATCTGAAGCCAGGAGCCAGGAGTTTCCTCCAGGTCTTCCCACGTGGGTGTAGGGGCCCAAGCACTTGGGCCATCTTCTACTGCTTTCCCAGGCCATAATAGAGAGCTGGATGGGAAGTGGAGCAGCCGGGACTTGAACTGGTGCCCATATGGGATGCCAGTGCTTCAGGTGGTGGCTTTATCTGCTATGCAACAGTGCTGGTCCCTCAACAAATATTATTTATAAAATGTAGGAGCAAACATAAGTCATGTTATTTTTATTCATATTTCTTTTTTTTTCTGTGTTCCCTTCCTTTTCCTGGTGCTCTAACATTCCTGTATTTATCATTTTTTTCAGTTTGAGGAACTTCCTCTAGACATTCTTTAAAAGTAGAATTGCTACAGACCAACTCATTTTTTTAAAGGGTTTATTTGTTTGTTTATTTATTTATTTGAGAGGCAGAGTTACACACAGAAAGAAGCAGAGACAGAGAGAGGTCTTCCACCCACTGGTTCACTCCCCGGATAGTTGTGACAGCTGGAGCCAGGCCGATCCGACGCCAGGAGCCTGGAGCTTCCTGCAGGCCCAGCAGCAGCTGAGTCCTTCTCCCTGTGTCTCAGGCCCCTGGCGTTCTTCCTTCCCTCCTTGTGCAGCCATTAAATGGGCGCATGGAGAATGGAGGGAACTCCATTTTTAGCCATGAACTCCGTTGCTTGCTCTCAGCCAAACTTCACAGCTTTTTTTTTTTTCTTTACTAAGCATTGCCCAGGATATTGGGCATTTTATAAAAGTTATATTCCAAATCCCATCAAGTCAGTTCTGACAGCGTTTTCTAGGTGATCACTGTAGTGGAGGGAACTGATCTTGGAGTTCTTTATTCCGTGGTTCTCCGTGACATCACTCTGGACTGACTTTTCCCATCAAGGTGTGAAAAATGGAAGGAGAGCCCGTCCCAGACATTCACAGGCAAATACAGATATAAATTTCGACCTAAGGCTCACACCTCATACAAAAAGTAATTTCAAATGGATCATATGTTTCAACGTCGAAAGTAAAACTATGACACTCTCACAAAATAAATAGAAAATCTTTGGAATCCAAGGCTAGGCAATGGGTCCTAAAACTTGACACCCAAAAGATGCTCTATAAAAGGAAATTGGACATTAAAATGAAAGAGTTTTGTTTTTTGGAAGCCCCTGTTAGGATCAAAAAGCTACAAAGAGAGAGAGAGCAGCTGCAAACCACATATTTGATGAGAATTATTAGGTAGGATACTCCAACACAAAGAATTTTTAAAGCTCACCAGTTGAAAAACAAATAATGGTTTTCACAGGGGCAAAGGATATATGTACAGACTAACCAAGATATACTCATGCGAGACCAGCACATGAAAGCAGGTTCGACCTCATTGGCCATTAGGGAAAATGCAGATGAAGAGTGACACCTGTCAAAATGGCTAAAAGAAAAATCGAGATGTGGTGAAATTGGAAGACTCAGACATGGCTGGTGGAATGCAAAATGGGAAACTTTGTTGGATGGCGGTTTAGCAGTTTCTTAGTGAAATGCTTACCATCATCTAGCAGTTGTCTCTTGTGCCTTTATCCCAGAGAACTGATAACCACATTTGCACAAAACCCTCTTTCTAAATGCTCATAGTACTTGCATTTATAATGGTCAAACACTGGAAACAACCAACACACCCTTTAACAGATGAATGGTTCAATAAGTTGCTGTACTTACACAGGTAATAGAATACTACTCAGCCGTGAAAAGGAACAAATTATTGATGCACCCAGCAGCCTGGGTGAATCTCAAAGGAATTATGTTGAGTGCAAAATGCAAATCTCAACAGCTTATATAGTATATGACTTCATGTAACAGCATTCTTGAAATGGTGTTACACTGGGAGAACAGATTAGTGGTTGCCAGGGTTGAAGGACAGTACTGGGGGGAGGGTAGGCCGGAGGTAGTTGCAGTTATAAAGGGTCATTTACCTGTCTTCCTACCATGGAACTCTCCTGCATCTGCCCTCTGACCATGGACGCATGATGCTGTACAGAACTAAATACACACGAATAAGCACCAGGAGATGAATCTGAATGCCACTGGGCTGTTGTATCAACATGGCTATGCGGGACCTGATATTGTCATAGTTTGGCAAGGTGTTACTACTAGAGTTGCTATAGATGGAAACTGGGTGAACCACACAGGGAATCTCTTCACAATTGTGTGTGAGTCTGCAGCATCTCAACATGATTCCTTTTTTCTTTAATAAAGCAAATAAGCAAATTGGGGGATGACCATTTGACACAGTGGTTAAGTAGCCTCATGGGGTGCCCATACCCCGTCTTGGAGTATCTGGTTTGAGTCCCAGCAACTTCACTTTTGATCTGTCTTCCTACTAATGTATACTCTCGAAGGCAGCTCAAGTACTTGGATGTAAGTAAGTTCCAGGCTCCCAGCTTTGGCCTGGCTAAGCCCTGGCTGTTGCTATGAGTTGGAGAGTGATTGGCAGTTAGAAAATCTCATTCCATCTGCCTCTCCACTTTTCAAATGAAGTAAAAATAAATATCTTTTTAAAATAATTAAATTAGATAATTTTGCTTTTGTGTTTAAAATGCTTCAGTGGTCAGCAAGCCATGGAGCAAGCACCTGCTGCAAGAAGCATACAAACCTGACAGTTCAGCAGTGGTACCCTTACACGTGTCATATCTCTCTCTCTCTCTCTCTCTCTCTCTCTCTCTCTCTCTCTCTCACACACACACACACACACACACACACAAAGAGAGAGAGAAAAGAGAAAGAGAGAGAGAGATCTTCCATCCACTGATTCACTTCCCCAGTGATCACAACAGCTAGAGCTGATCCCAGCTAAAGCCAGGAGCCCCAAGTTCCTTCTGGCTCTCCCACATGGTAGTAGGAATCCAAGCACTTGGGCCATCTTCCATTGCTTCCCCAGCCACATTACCAGGGATTTGGATCAGAAACAGAGCAGCTGGGATTCAAACCAGATCTCCTATATGGGAGGCCTGCATGGCAGACAGCAGCTGAGCTTGCTGTACCACGGCACTGGCCCCTGTGTCGACTTTAGAGCCGGAGCCACAATGCTCCTTAGCAGTGCCAACCAGCGACGGAGCCCCAGGGAGCTGACATGGCTCAGCATTCTGGGCAGAGCAAGATTCTTCTGTGGGCAGTGTTTATCTAGCACCCCTTGGGGTGGGTCTAGGTTTTCTCAGAACTGCACTGCAGTCTGAGAGCTTCCTGGCCCCCTCTGCATTCAGGTGCATCCTGCCAGCCCTAGGCCTGTCCCTCCTTTATCATCCACAGGTTTTCTGCCCAGTGAGCTGTTTGTACTTCTCATTCCATCCAGTGCCTGCTTTCTGGAGGACTCCAACAACCACAAATCATTTCCAAGGGCTCACAGGATGTGCTCCGAGACCACCCATAAAGGATCTGGAAGACCGTGGTGTCATCCCCTAACTCCTCTGGCTTCCAAGAAAGAGAGCGCCCTGTCCCTTTCTTTCTGCACTTTCTGAACCTTGTTCTGTCCACTGCCGGAATGGAAGCTTCACCTGCTGCAGGACGTCCCGCTTGCCCCTCCTTTCTCCCGGGCAGCTCCGTCTCTGTCTCTCTCCCCGTGGTCCCCGCTGCTTTGCTGCTTCTTGTTACTAGCTGCAATAGCTCTCTGCTAGGTAGGAAGATGGAAATCAGCTCATGAGCAGGGCCTAAGGGAAACAAAGCACTTGCAGAAAGGCAGCCTGTAGCACACCTGGGAAGCAGCCCAGTATTTTACACTGGGAAGTCCTCCCACACCCCAGTGGCTTCAGAGGCAGCACCAGCCTTCCCCCCAAGGAAAGAATCCCAAGGGAATCCTCTCTGCCCAGTGTCAAGAGGATTACCCCAGTCTGATAACACTGGGAATAAAACCTCGGGAAGACATTCACCTACTTCACACTCAGCAAACCTTTGTGGGGGAAGACCCGGACTCCATTGCCTGAGTGCAGAATACACGCTCAGCTTTTTCCAGAGACACCCGCCTGGCCTGACAGGCATTTTCTCTCCATGAAACTAGGTAATCTTGCTTATACCCCAGTCTGAATGGCTGGGCACTCTGTCAGATCCACTTGGAGAGATCCCTGTCCATTCTGACAGATGCCCCAGCTCACGAAACCTTGCGGCTTTGCTTGCCACGTCTCCATATCACGGCCGAATTCTTTTCTCCATTGCAACCTCCTCCGGCACCACCTTTCAGGCGACTCATCCCTGATCGCTCAGACCCTGGCAACATCTGCTTTCCCCTTGCACCTGCTGCTGCTTGCGTGCATGCCGGAGCAGTGTCTGGGTCTCCCCGAACCCCAAAGCTGAGACATTGCTGGAAGCGGGGCACCCGTCCCGCACGTGATGGTATTGGTTGAATGGATGAACATTGAGTACTTGGGAGAAGGACGACACTGTTTTCCTGACTTCTTTCTTTCAGTTAAAAAAAAAAGTGCAAATCCTTTCATTTAGGGAATTCAGGGGGCCTGGGAGGGTGTTGGATGCTTGGTGTCTGGTGCACTAGAACCATCACAAGGCTCCTCCCTGCTCCAGCCCACAGCCTGCTGCACGCACTTGCACTTGGCACTTGCTTCCCTGGGGATGGTTGTCTTAAGTCTGATGCTGATTTGCTAATCAAAGGCTTCACTTCTTCCCCAAAGCCCCTCCTGAAATCCAAAGGGAAAGGAGGCCATTCCAGCAGGCAGGTCCCTCACCCTTAGCAAACAATCCTCATAAAATGCTAATGAAGCGATAAATCCTGAGGCCAATCTGCAAATGGCTGACTTGTGTTTGCTGAGTTAATGAGTGTTTTTAGTTGCAGTCCCCATGGAGGTCATTTGGGATTTCCTGGTGCAGCGTTTGACAGGAGACCCATAAACCTCCCATCTTGGAGAGGGATCATTGCTCCAGCTCCAGGGGAAGAGACCTGGGGGCGGAGTCTGTGTAAAATGCTTTATTCTCTGAGGCTGCTGGGAACTCTAGTGTGTGGAAGCTAATTAATAACAAACACAACAAATAACACCCACATACAAACACATGCAAATTCTACTTCCAATGTTTATGCAAAACAGAACTCTAGTGCATTCCAACAAGTTCTCATCAACAATTGATTAGCGTGAATTCAACTCTCAAACCCTTGCAGTCATGAGAACCAGTTTCTAAGCCCTCCATTGCACCTGGTGCTGTTCTGGTGCTCCTCACCCCAGTCCACATCACCTTTCTTCTCCAGGCCTTGTCTTCTCAGGTGCTTGGCCTGGCTGATCCCTCTGCTGATGCACTTTTTCCATAGCATGGTGCCCCTGGGGTAGTTTCTGGCTCCTGGCTTCAGCCTAGCCCAGCCCTGGCAGTGGTGGCCATTTGGAGAGTGAGCCAGCAAGTGGAAGATCTCTCTCTCTAACTCTGCCTTTCAGTTTATTTTTAAAATTATTTATTTAATTTTTTTTTACATGCAGAGTTAGAGAGTGAGTGAGAGAGAGACAGAGAGAAAGGTCTTCCTTCCATTGGTTCACTCCCCCCCCCCCCCCCAAATGGCCGCTACAGCCGGCGTGCTGCGCCGATCTGAAGCCGGGAGCCAGGTGCTTCCTCCTGGTTTCCCATGGGGTGCAGGGCCCAAGTACTTGGGCCATCCTCCACTGCACTCCCAGGCCACAGCAGAGAGCTGGACTGGAAGAGGAGCAACCAGGACAGAATCCGGCGCCCCAACCAGGACTAGAACCTGGGGTGCTGGCGCCACAGGCAGAGGATTAGCCAAGTGAGCCACGGCGCTGGCCAACTCTGCCCTTCAAATATATCTTTGTAAAGGATCTTAAATGAAAGGAGCAGGCATTTGTCATAGTGAATAAGGCGCCAGGGTTGGATACCTACATCCCCTCTCAAAGTGCCTGCACCAAGTCCCAGCTTGGCTCCCTGTTTCAGCTTCCTGTTTATGTGCACCTGGGAAACAACAGATGATGGCTCAAGTGGTTGAGTCCCTGCCACCTAGGTAGGAGACCTGGTCTGGGTTCCTGGCTCCCAGCTGTGGCTTGGCGCAGCCCCAGTTGTGGGCATTTATGAGGAGCGAATCAGCAGGTGGGATGAGAGCTCTCTTTTTGTCTATTTCCCCTCTCACTCTCTGACTGTCAAATAAATGAATAAAGATACATAAAAGAAAATAAGGAGGGCAGTTACCTGAGAAGGATGAGTGACAAAAACCTTCCTGCCCTGCCTGCCAGCCCTCCTTTGGGAGAAGAGGGACCCTATTGCTTTCTGCTTGTTTTGGGGACACAAAGGCACAGGTAAATGACGTGTGGAAGGCTGTTCTCTCTCTCCAGCGCCACCCCCTGTGATGGGAAGCTTGCTGGCACTTCCACAGCCTGCAGCAAAGCTGGAGGCATCCAAGCCCCCTCCACCAGGAGGGCATGGGTGGCGGGGAGCGTATCCTCAGCCCTCGGCGAAGGTTCTCACAAGCAGGCATTCCAGTGCCTCAGCTTCAGAGGCATCCCACGGCAAGGTCTATTTGGAAATTGTTCCTTGCAATTCCAGCCACGAAGCCCAGCCCAGTGGCTCCATGCATTGTGCTCGGCTTCTTTGAAACATTTCTTCTCTCTGCTTTAAAGGGGTATGGAAATCATTTTGTCTGAAATATCTTTTTTTTTATTTTTAAATTTTTTTTTGACAGGCAGAGTGGACAGTGAGAGAGAGAGACAGAGAGAAAGGTCTTCCTTTTGCCGTTGGTTCACCCTCCAATGGCTGCCGTGGCCGGCACGCTGCGGCCGGTGCACCGCGCTCATCCGATGGCAGGAGCCAGGTGCCAGGCGCTTTTTCCTGGTCTCCCGTGGGGTGCAGGGCCCAAGCACTTGGGCCATCCTCCACTGCACTCCCGGGCCACAGCAGAGAGCTGGCCTGGAAGAGGGGCAACCGGGACAGAATCCGGCACCCCAACCGGGACTAGAACCCAGTGTGCCGGCGCCGCAAGGCGGAGGATTAGCCTGTTGAGCCATGGCGCCTGCCAATATCTTTTTTTTTTTTTCTAAAGGAGGAAATAGGTTTCCTTTCAGAAGGTGAGTTGGCAGCTCTGCAGAGTGTGGAGAGCTGAGCATCCACACCTGAAATGGCTCAAGATGACTCTCTTGACCCTTCGATTGCAGCGGGAGCAAGGTGTGTGTCTGTTGAAAGCATGCTGTCTGAAGGCTTGCAGCTGCTGCTTGGGGCTCCTGGGACAGTTCTTGGGAGCCCAGAGTGACTATGTAGGAGGCCACAACTGGGAGGCTATCCACGGGCACTCTGGCTTTCAGTCTCAGCTGAGCACTCCCATAGCCATCTCCACCACGGCCCCAGACACTCACAAGAATGGAGCCAGCTTGGACCCTGCAGATCAGCCCATCTTCCGGTCGAACACCACCCAGTATGACCTCTGTCAAGGAACAGAGTGTCCCCGGCTGCCCACGAGTCAGACCCTATCTGAATTCCTGACTGCAGACTGTGAGCTATGTGTTTAAGAGGTGGTTGTCTTAACTCACTGAGTTTTGAGATTGTTTGTTACGTAGATAACCAGATTCTTCCCCTGAAGAAGGCAGTTACAAATAATGTCTTTGCATGATTGTTGGAAAGATCAGCAGAAACAAACGATAAAGCTTACCTGGAGGAGGATGAGGAAAAGTGACTAACATTGTTTTGATTATTGTAATGGTACCTGTGCCTTATATGACTGTGATGGTTATGTCAAACAAGACGGGGATTGCTAAAGCGATGCCTTGGGGGATGCGATGAGTCCAGGGTAGCAAAAAAAAGGAGCCTGGGATAGGTCCTTTTTTTGTCAGTTTCATTTCCAAGCCTCTAATCTTTGCATTAAGAGACACATTTAGTGGCTGTCCCCATTTGGTCCTACCTCCATCAAGAAAGACGTATCTTGCTGACCGGCTATGGTGCTGGGGATTGCAACTGTCCCAGGGATGTGAGGGAAGGGTCAACTACTATACCTTCTTTGGTTGACAAGTTGGTTGGGTTGGGAGGAGAAGATGTTAGTAGAGAAATCCCACAAAATGGTCACAGCTGGGGAAAAGATTGTGTGAAGAAAGCCAGTGCTACAAGGATGTGTCATTCACTGCGGTTGCTTCAATGAAATGGACTAAGGAAGCTTCCTCATGAGAGCAGGAGGCAGAGGCCAGAGACTCATCTCCCAAGGCATGGGACCAAGCCTCTTCCATTGGGATGAGCCCTTCCTGGGAGGATGCTAGGTCTCTCATGAGAACAGACGCCTGAACAGCCCACTGGG
Source organism: Sylvilagus floridanus (assembly GCA_949820135.1). Lineage (NCBI taxonomy): Eukaryota > Metazoa > Chordata > Mammalia > Lagomorpha > Leporidae > Sylvilagus > Sylvilagus floridanus. The sequence goes on along the minus strand of OX463236.1, from coordinate 66,407,888 downwards.
TTGGCTGCCAAGACACATTGGGAACATCCCAATGGACTTTCTAATGGATGTTCACTTCCAAGACAGGTACACTTTATCAGAATGTATAGTCGTAGGCTAAAAAGTCTGTTTCAAGTACAGCAGACCCAGTCTTCTGTGCCACTCTCCCATCATGCACCACGGAGAAACAGAGAGGCATTGTGAACCAGGGCTCGAGAAGCATGAGGGGGAATGAGAGTGAGAAAGTCTGATTGGAATTCCAGGGTGGCAGGGAGGAGGAAGAAAGGGAGAAAGAAAGCATCCTTGGATCATGGCTGAAAATGTCTGAGCCGTAAAGAGAGAGATCCATGGATACAATAGCCCAACATACACATAAACAAATAAAGAAATCCCCCAAACAAATCACAGTTAGATATGTGATGGTGAACCTGGCAAACAAAATTAAAAAGAAAAAAGAAATAAAATGTTATGAGCACTCAGAACACAAAGATATTAAACTTAATAGGGGAACAATTTGTCTCAGAGCGTATTTCTAAGAACAATGGATACTGACTTTTTTTCTCTCTTCTGTTTTCCTCTTTTGTGGAGAAAAAGTGGCTGCCAACATAACATTTTGTAATCAGCAAAACATTTTTAAAGAATGAGCCAGAAATAAGAACATTTGAATATTTATACAAAGTCTTGGAGGATTAAACAGCAATATACAACCACTGGTGAGATTTTTGAAAGATGAATTTCAGGCAGAAACAATATAGAGTTAAGGCCTGAAATGTCTTAAGGAAAGCAAGAAAGGACATTTTGGGTAAAATGTGAATAAATCTAATCAGGCAATCCATAAGACGAAACCTCCATGGCAACAATGTCTGGCTTATCCAGTAAGAAAGTGAGTAGATGAGAGTTAAATCACAGGCCAAAAATAACAGTGAGACAGGAGAGGGCTGATCATTATCACATCATATTGTTGAGAAAAGAGATGGTGATATTTTGTGTTCTTGTGGTTCGCGGCGGCCATTGGAGGGTGAACCAACGGCAAAAAGGAAGACCTTTCTCTCTGTCTCTCTCTCTCACTATCCACTCTACCTGTCAAAAAAAAAAAAACAACTAGTTTTTGGGGGTCAGTGCTGTGATGCAGCGGTTAAGCTGCTACCACCATCCTGTATAGGCGCCCCATCAAGTCCAGCTATTCTACTTCTGATCCAGCTCCCCGCTAATGCACCTGGGAAAAGCAGTAGCAGATGGCCCAAGTGCCACTCTTAATAGTGATGTGGATGGATGGAGCTCCAGGCTCCTGGCTTTGGCCTGGCCCAGCCCTGGCTGTTGCAGCTATTTGGGAGCAAACCAGTAGATGGAAGATCTCTCTCTCTCTCTCTAGCTCTGCCTTTCTTTTTTTTTTTTTTAATTTTTTTTTGACAGGCAGAGTGGATAGTGAGAGAGAGAGAGACGGAGAGAAAGGTCTTCCTTTGCCGTTGGTTCACCCTCCAATGGCCGCCGCGGCCAGCACACTGTGGCCGGCGTACCACGATGATCCGAAGGCAGGAGCCAGGTGCTTCCCCTGGTCTCCCATGCGGGTGCAGGGCCCAAGCACTTGGGCCATCCTCCACTGCACTCCCGGGCCACAGCAGAGAGCTGGCCTGGAAGAGGAGCAACTGCGACAGAATCCGGCACCCCAACCAGGACTAGAACACGGTGTGCCGGCGCAGCAGGCGGAGAATTAGCCTAGTGAGCTGCGGCGCCGGCCAGCTCTGCCTTTCAAATAAATACATCTTTCTCAAAAAACCTTAGGCTTTTGAAAAACAGGCAGAACTCCTCTCCTCTCCTCTGGCTGGCTCTGTGCAGGGGAAGAACTTCCCTGGTGTGGAGCTTCTGAGTCCTCTCAAACCCTTCCTGGGCATGCGGCCTCCCTGGCTCCGTGGGTGTGCCTTTCCCCACTCCCTCAAATACACACTTTGTCTTTTTTTTTTTTAAAGATTTTATTTATTTATTTGAAAGTCAGAATTACACAGAGAGAGAAGGAGAGGCAGAGAGAGCGAGAAAGTGAGAGAGAGAGAGAGAGAGAGAGAGAGAGAGAGAGAGAGGTCTTCATCCGCTGGTTCACTCCCCAGATGGCTGCAATGGCTGGAGCTGCGCCAATCTGAAGCCAGGAGCCAGGAGCTTCTTCCAGGTCTCCCACATGGGTGCAGGGGCCCAAGGACTTGGGCCATCTTCCACTGCTTTCCCAGGCCATAGCAGAGAGCTGGATTGGAAGTGGAGCAGCTGGGACTCGAACTGGTGCCTATATGGGATGCCAGCACTGCAGGCTGCGGCTTTACCTGCTATGCCACAGCGCTGGCCCCTACACACTTTATCTTAAATGTCTTAATCTCTCTAGGAGTCACCCTTGGCTATTCTCAGGGCATTTTATTTTTGTTGTCTTTCTCTTTGCTCTCACACTCAGATCCCCTTGGGTCTGCAGACCTCCTGAAGCTCTGGGCGCCACAGCACCTGCCACTGCTCCCAGCAACCTCCAAGCTGATAGTCTAATCCTGTCTCCACTGCTGTCTGTGCTGTGAACAAGACGAGGCAGATGCCTAGCCTGGAGCATCCTCTGCACAGGCTGACTGCGTTCCTTCCCTTCCATCCCAGGGAAGGAACAGAATTGGTGGCCTCCTTCCAGCCGCACAGCACAGTGCCAAGGATGGGGTAAGATAAGGGTGTGCAAAATGCTATCAAATTCCCTGCAATGTGAACGCAGTGTCATATTAGTTGCTGAAGTTTCTTAACTGGTTTCTAGATCCAGCCTGTGGGATTTTGTTGTTGTTGTTGTTTTATTTTTATTTATTTATTTATTTTTTGTGCACGTGGGGGAGAACAAAGACTTGGGTCTTGCTAGTATGCTGATGTCCCTTGACACCTGGCAACCCTGAATTTTGCTGAGTGTGTGTACTGTTTCCTGTTGTTGTTGTAATGAATTCACGTGAGTCTCATGGCAAGGAGTCCCAGCCCAGTCTCACAGGGCGGGCTCACCGTGGGGTGTTGGCAGGGCTATGCTCCTTTCTAGAGGCTGCAAGGCAGAACTCATTCCTGTGAATCTTCTAGTTCTTAGTTGCTACACACTCCTGGCTCCTGACCCCCTTACTCCATCTTCAAAGCCAATAATGCTGTGTCTCTCTAATCGTACCACCGTCGTCACATCTCCCTCCTACCTCAGCGTAGCAAAGCTCTTCTCTTAATGAATAAAGGCATGAGGTTGACCCCATCTGGATAATCCCATTCTGCCATCCCAAGGACATTGGCCAGAATCACACCAGCACACTCTTATTGCGTGATAAGGTGACAGCATGTGCACAACTAGTGTCAGGATTTGGATGTAGATATCTATTTTGGGGGCGGAATGGGGAGGGGTAACATTATTCTGTCTATGGCAGTCTTTCTCCTAGAAGTTCTTGCCTATTGCTAAAAGCTTGAAGTAGAGTAAATGGTATTTAAAAAGTAATAGGAGTTGTCGTTGTGGGTGCAGCAGGTTAAGCTGGTACCTGTGATACTGGCATCCCGTATGAGTGCTCATTCACTTCTCAGCTGTTCTGCTTCCAATCCAACTTCCTGCTCATGCATCTGGGAAAGCAATGGACGATGGTTCGAGAACTTGGTCCCCTACCGCCCACGTGGAATATCTGGATTGAGTTCCAGGCACCTGGCTTTGACCTGGCTCAGCCCAAGCTAGTCTGCAACTGGGGAGTGAACCAGCAGATGGAAGATCTGTCCCCCACACCAACCCCTGCCTCTATTTCTCTCTCTGTAATTCTACTTTCAAATAAATGAACACATCTTTCAAAAATCCAATATAATCCTAATTTCTGAACAGCAGAGTATCTAACATGCAGTAAGAATGCCCTCACATGTCATATATGTACCCAAACAGTGGACTCATTCAGTCCTGTGAAAACAATATGTCAGGGCCGGCGCTGTGGCGCAGCAGGTTAACGCCCTGGACCCTGGTTCATGACATGGCTGCTCCACTTCCGATCCAGCTCTCTGTTATGGCCTGGGAAAGCAGTAGAAGATGGCCCAAGGCATTGGGCCCCTGCACATGCGTGAGAGACCCAGAGGAAGCACCTGGCTCCTGGCTTTGGATCTGCACATCTCCGGCCATTGAGGCCAATTGGGGAGTGAACCATCGGATGGTAGACCTCTCTCTCTCTCTCTGTCTGACCTCTCTCTGTGTAATTCTGACTTTAAAATAAATGAGTAAGTAAGTAAATAAATAAATAAATAAATAAAATAAATCTTAAAAAAAGAAAAGAAAATGATATGGCAAAGAGAATTCTGTAGTCTCATGTTCAATGAAGCATTGTTTACAACAGCCAAGATATGGAACCAACCTAAGTGTCTATCAACAAGCAAGTGGGTAAAGCAAATGTATATATAATATATATATATTATATATGTATTATATATATGTATATATTAGTACTCAGCCTGAAAAAAAGAAATACCATGTTAAGTTAAATAAGCCAGAGAAAGAAAGATAAATATCACCCAATCTCACTAATATGTGGAACCTAAAAATATTGAACTCATAGGAATAGTAGAATGGAGGAAGGGACGTGTTAGTTAAAGAACAAAAAACTTATATGGGAAGGGTATGTACAACATAGTAACTGCAGTTAATAGCAATGTGCTGTTTTTGGAAATCTCTAAGAAAGTCAGTTTTGGGGCCAGCACTTTGGCATAGTTTGCTGGGCCTCTGCCTGTGGTGCTGGCATTCCGCAGGGATGCCAGTTCAAGTCCCGGCTGCTCCTCTTCCAATCAGCTCTCTGCTATGGCCTGGGAAAGCAGTGGAAGATGGCCCAAGTGCTTGGGCCCCTGTACCTGCATGGGAGACCTGGAAAAAGCTCCTGGATCCTGCCTTTGGATTGACCCAGCTCTGGCCATTGCAGTCATTTGAGGACTGAATCAGTGCATGGAAGACTTTTCTCTCTGTCTCTCCCTCTCTCTGTCTGTAACTCTACCTCATAAATAAATAATTTTTTTTAAGAAGTCAATTTTAAGTATCCTCATACCACACAAAAGACAAGAATGTGAGGTATTTAGCATGTGGTAATTAGCTATACATAGTCATTCCATGTTGTTCACAGATTTTAAAACATCATGTTGTATACCATCAATACAATAATTTTTATTTAATAATGACATACCACTCAATGCAAATAAGAAAAATAAATATACACAGAAAAAGAAAAGCAGAAAACTTAAATTAAGACGGCAGAAGCATATTTACCTCAAGAATGTAGAGGCACTAAAATGCCTGTTAAAATGCAGATTGTCATGTTGAAAAAGAAATAAAAGCCAATAACATATGGTTGATGAAAGACACACTGGAAAGCTACGAAGCCATAGGTTTTATTAGCAATAAAGAAGGCCATTTATAACGATAAGAAAATTCAACTTTTTACAAGATATGCCAGTACTCCACTTGTATGCATCTGCTGCATCTGCTGCACACATCAGCAGAAATACAGAGAAAATGAACTGATTGATAAAATACTAGAGGATTTCCAAGCTGTCTTGTTAATCGACAGATAAGGAATAAAATGATTAGTAGAGGATTTGGAAGATTAACCAACACAAAAAAATAAGCTTGTTATAAGAGTTGAAGCAACTTACATTGAGAAGTACAGATTAAACATTATTCTTACAGAAATGAAATGTTAGGAAAATGATCAAACACTAAAAAATAAAGAAAGTCAAGACACATTACAAGGAGTTGGAATCGTATAAATAATTTTTGTAATTAACTTACAAATAAATGAAAAGAATTATTACCTTCATTTATTTGTTACTTAAAACAAACACTTGTAAATAATTCAAATTTAAAATGGAAATCATAATGAAAATTTTTAAAAAGTTGATTTAGATGATATTGCAAAATTATAAAATATAAAAATTAATGGGATGCAGCAATAGAGTGATGAAAGGAACATATGTAATATTAAATGTATTTATTAGAGAAGAATTCTGAAAAATAATGACACTGTAAGATGCATTTAAATTACTAGGATAATAAAGGAAAAATGAAATTAAAGTGAAGGACAAAATGATAAAGATAAGATCAAACATTTCTTAAGTACAAATGACACAATAGAAGGAATCCATAATGCTAAAAGCTGGGTTTTTTTAAGACTAAATTAAAACTTTTATCGCAAAGATCAAGAGGAAAGGGAGGCAGAATGGCAAATGGAGCAAAAATACTTCTCAAAAGATAATAATGTGAACAACTGTATCAGTAAATTTGATAAGTTAGACAAATCTTACATATGTAAATTAATATATAATAATAATATAAAACTAATATATGTGCAATATATAGTACCTAGAATGCAAATGTGTATATATGACATTTAGTAAGGCACACTCCAGACTAGAGAACTTGAAGAGCAGTGTAACCATTAAGTAATTTGATAGAGTAGTTAAATGCCTTCCTGCAAAGAAAAGATTAGGCTTTAATGGTTTTAGAAGTTTTATAAAAATTTCAAGGAACAGATAATTCCAATTAAAAACTCTTCTGGAGATTAGATAAAGAAAAAGCACTTCCAATTCAATTATGAGGCAAAATTCCTTGACATTGAAATCTGACAAGGACAGAATGAGAGAGGAAAATGGCAAGCCAATTTAACTCATAGACATAATGGGAGAACACTAAACAAAATGTTGTCCAAATAATCCAGCATTTATTTTAAAAGATAATACTTCATGACCAACTTGACAAATATTAAAAAAAATTGATGTAATTCACCACATTAACTGTTTGAAGTATCATTTCAATAGTCACATGAGAAACATTTAGTAACACTGAATCATATCAGTGATAAAAATGTAGGGAAGGGATTTGCAGCCCAGGGGGTGAAGTTGTGATTTAGCATGATCTCATGTATCAGAACGCCTGGGTGTGACTTGCGCCTCCACTCCACATCCAACTTCCTGCTAATGCGCACCTTGGGAGGCAGTGGATGCTGGCTGAATGAGTTGAGTCCCTGCCACCTATGTGGGAGATCCAGCTGGAGTTCCTGGCTCCTGGCTTCCACAGGATCTGACCCTGGCTGTTGCAGACATGTGGGGAATGAATCAGAAAACAGTGTTCTCTCTCTCCCTCTGTCTCTCTCTTCCTTTCAAATAAATAACTAAACATTAAACCATTAAAAAATTAGCAAACTGGGGAGATGAAGTATATTTACTGACAAATATAATGTACCAAAACCTACTACGAATAATATATTTAAAGGTGAAATACTGGAGAAGTATTTACTTAAAAATAACAAATATGATAAGAATGATCATCTTCTGAGTGTGTTTACACATTTTGGAATCCTTGGAAGTGCAACAAAAAAGAAAAAGAAATAAAATATAGAGAGCGGGAAAATAAAATCAGATCGTCATCATGTGCAGATGATATGACTGTTGCACAGAAAAATACAAATTATGGATTTAAGCACATTAAATTGAATTAAAGTAAGAGGGAAGTCTCCAAGGTCGCTAAACGGAAGGTTATTATTTACATACACAAAAGGACACTCAGGCTGTCAGCCAGGATGAAGTAAAGAGTAGAAGCTCCACTCCCACACTGAGAGGACTAAACCAACAGACGAAATACTTGAAGCAGGATTTCTAGACACTGGACGAGAGGTAATCCAGTCCAGAGGGGGAGAGAACGAGGTGAATCCCAGATTACCCGTGATCCTCGCTGAGAGAGAGGCTTCAGGCTGCAGCCCAGGAGGGGAATCTGGGTGACTCCTTTAGCTCCTTAAACTCAGGAGATGGGCGGGGTTGTGGGTGGCGCATGTGAGCAAAGCACAACGAACCATCGCAGACAAGTAGAAGGAGGTGTCACTGTGGCTCATCTAGTGTCAGGTACAAGTCTAATGATGGGGAGAAGACTTCATCAACAGAAACACACCCAGAAATAGCGCAAATGATAGACAGTGACGGTGAGTTTGGGTATGTTCATTAGAAACAGAGAATCTATAAAAGACGAAATGCCTTCTTCCCCTAATTTACATGAATGGAAATATACTGTATGAGATCAACACAGCACAGGTAAGATTCAAGAATTCAAAGTACTAAAGAATTTGTTCACAAACTAACAACTTTGGCACTGTTACTAATTTTAGCAAATCAACTTCAATAACAGATAAAAAGTGTGCTACATCATGACTAGGCTTTGTTTTCCAGAATGGTAAAGTTAGTTTAATATTCAAAAATTAGTCGGTGTAATCATTATATCAATAAACATGCAGACAAGAAATATATGATGTTTTTGAAGTGTTCAGCAAATGCATTTTGACAAAATCCAGCAAGCATTCCTATGGAGGGAAAAAAACTCTAATAGCACAAGGAATATAGGGGATTCTTTCAGCTTGATAAAGAACATCCATAAGAAAAGTACAGCCGAGGCCAGCACTGTGGCATAGTTAGGGTAAGCCTCTGCCTGAGGCATTGGCATCCCAAATGAGTATCTATACATGTCCCAGCTGTTCCATTTCTGATCCAGCTCTCTGCTGTGGCCTGGGAAAGCAGTGGAAGATGGCTCAAGTCCTTGGAACCCTGCACCCACATGGGGACCCAGAGGAAGCTCCTGGCTCCTGATTTTGGATTAGCTCAGTTTTGGCCGTTGCAGCCAACTGGGGAGTGAACCATCGGGTGGAAGACCTTTCTCTCTCTCTCTACCTCTCTTTGTGTGCAACTCTACCTCTCAAATAAATAAACAAATAAAAAAATCTACAGCTGACACTATTCTTCATGTAAAAGAATGAATGTTTCTGATCAAATTCAAGAACAATATAGGAATATCCAATCTTAGCTCTTTTATTTCACAAAATACTGGAGGCTGCAGATAGTACAACAAGGCAGGGAAAAATGAGTAGCAAAAGTAAATGAAGACAAAGATCTTCAGTCAACATGATTACTTATGTAGAAAATATGATGCAAGATACAAGAGGGCTCACAGAACTAATAAACAAGTTTATCAAAGTTGCAGGATAAAATATAACTGAATTTCTATATAATTGCAATAAATACAAAATATTAAACTGAGAAATATATAATAGTATCTTTTTAAAAAAACAATTTGTTTATTTGAAAATCAGAGTTACAGAGAAAAAGAAGGAGAGACCGAGAGACAGAGAGAGAGAGATAGAGAGATCTTCTGTCTCTTGAGTCACTTCCCAAATGGCCACAACAGCCAGGGTTGGGTCAGACACAGCCCGGAGCCAGGAATTCCATGCATGTCTCCCACATGGGTGGCCCCGGGCCCAAGCACTTGGGCCATCTTCTGCTGCTTTCCCAGGTACATTAGCAGGAGCTGGATTAGAAGTGGAGTAGCTGGACATGAATGGCTTAAATAGCTGTGCCACAATGCTGGTCCCTATAATAGCATCTTAAAACATGAAATACTTGAGGATAACCTTGACAAAGAAAAAAGAAGAAAGATCTATATGGTGAAGCTACAAACTAATGCAGAAATAGATGTTAATAAGAAATGCATCCCTCTCCCTTTGGATCAGAAGACGTGATACTGTGAAGACGTCGACTGTTCTCACACCCATCTACAGACTCGAGTGCATTCTCAGTAACACCTCAGCCCGCAGTTTTGTGGAGCATGATGATTTACCGGGTCTGATGATTATCTGGAAATTAAAGAGACCTAGAAAAGTAAAAACAGCTTTGAAAATGTGAAACGCATTTGGATTTCAGACTTGCTAGAAAGCTTGGATAATCAAGACAGCGTCAAGCAAATAGATCAATAGGACAGAAGAGATTCTAGAAATAGACCAATTCCTATAATGAAACTGATTGTCAACAAAGTGGGAAGTCAATTCAGTGGAGAAAAGCTCATCTTTTCAATAAATACTACAGGAACCATTCAACACTCACACGTGAAAATAAGCTTTGATTCAGATTGCATATCAAATACAATACAAAATAGTAACCCAGAATGAATCCTAAATCCAAATTCAAATCTAAATTACTTATCTTTAGAAGGAAACGAAGAGGGCATAAAGCCATTGTGACTTTGTGTTACACAACAATTGCTTACATATGACACCATAAGAACTTCTCATCAAAGAATAAATTGATAAATAGGGTTTAGTAAAAATACATACTCTGCTCCTCAAAAGGCATGGCTAAGGTGATGAAATGTGAAGAACTCCACCGAGAGACAGTATTTATAAAGCCTGTGCCTGATAAATAACTGATATCCAGATTTATAAAGGACATTCTAAACTCAATCATAAGAAAACAAACAACTGTATGTTTTCAAAACCATCCCAAGACTAGAACAGACATTTTCCCAAAGGTGCATGGATAGCAACTCCATACATGAAGATTATCCATCATTAGGAAAATGGGAAGTTAAATTACAGTGGGACATTATCTTACACCTGAAATCTGGTGTCTATTTGAAGCCTTGTAGCATCTTTGGGGAGGCTTGAATGATCTATATGTTTTAACTTTAGTCAATTCCAGCATTAAGTGGTAGCAGTTGCTCATCGTCCAGCCTGCAGCCCTGGGAGAGTTAGTCACATCTGCCTTCCTAGAGCGGCTTGCATGGCTTGCTGGAACCAGGGTGGATACTAAGGACTTGATCCTCCAAATATCTGTGCTCCAATTGCTGCTTTTGATTGCACAGGTGCAGACACAGCGACGGGCAGCTCTGTGGCAGCCTCCATTGCCACAGCTGCCACCCTTTCTGGCTAACACGACTGAAGAAATTAAAAGGCCAGAATCTTTGTTTCCCACTCATATTTTCTTTCCCCTCTTTGGGAGTCAGACATTTAAAGACTAGGGCATTCAAAAACAACCCCAAAGGCAGTATACTTTACAAAGTCATCAAGTACACCCAGGAAAAGACACAAGCTCGGAGGGGACATGAGAATACCTTAAGTTGACATCCCACAATGATCAATTAGCAAACAAATCCCAATGAAGGGAGAGGATTGGATTTCCAGAGTTACTACAATGTAAGATTAAAATATCCAATTTTCAATAAACAAAATCCAAAGCTGCACACTAACACAGCATAGACCATTCAAATAAAAAAAATGAATCAACAGAAAAAGTCCCTGAACCAGGCCAGGTGTCAGACTTACTAGACAGAGACTTTACAACAATTGTCTTAAAAGATGCACGAGGCACTAAAGGAACATGTGGACAAAGTCAAGGAAACATTGCATGAATAAAATACAGAGATGTGTAAAGACATACAAAAAACACAAAAAGGAGCCCCAAAGAAATTTGGGTGCTGAAAATACAGTTGAAATGTTTACTAGAAGAATGTAAATGCAGATTTGAGTAGACAGAAGGAAGAAATAGCAAAGATAGGACAAATGGAATTATTTCATGTGAGGAGCCGAAAGAAAAAGGATTGAAGAGAAATGAGCAGAGCCTAAAGTGGCCCATCAGGTTGTCCAAGACATGAAAGAGAACAGAGAGAGGTGGAGAGATTACATGAGCAACTACTAGCTTCAAAGCATTCCAATCTTGATAAAAGACATGGATGTAACTATCAAGAAATCCTAAGCAGGATGTCTTCAAAGAGACCCACACCAAAACACATCAGAATCAAATTGTTGAAAGACAAAGGCAGAGACAGAACCCAGAAAGTTTCAAGAAAGAAGCAACAGGTGACATATAAGAAATCCTCAAGAAATCAATGAATTTCTCATCAGAAATCCTGGAGGCCAGAAATGTGGTATTCAATATGCTGAAAGAAATAAAACATCAACCAAGATCCTATTCCTGGCAAAGCTGTCCTCCAGAAATGAGGCAGAGATCAAGACAGTCCCAAATAAACAAAAGCTGGAGAAACTTTTCATCAGAGATGTCCTACAAAAATAGGCTGAAAGGAGCCCTGCAGGGTGAAATGAGAGGACGCCAGACAATAGCTCAAAGTCATATAAAGGCATACGGACTGCAGAGGAGGCAAATACATGGCAGGTATGAAGTTGGTATTATTGCGACTTTGGCTCGTAACTCCACTTTTTGTTTTCTGCATGAAAGATAGTACGTTAAAAGATAACAATTAGCCTATGGTTTTGGACACACAATGCACAAACATGTGATTTTGTGACATCAGTTACTAAAAGAGAGTAGGTTTGGGGCTGCACAGGGGCAGAGTTTTTCATTATTGAAGTGATGTTTGTATAAATTCACATTACAGAATTATAACTTTAGGCTGTTGAACTTAATCCCTGTAGTAGCCACAAAGAAAACAGCTATCGATTATACACAAAAAGACAAAAGAGTTCAAATGTGACACAACAACAACAACAACAAAAAACAACTGAACATAAAAGAAAACAAGGAGGCAGGAAGTGACAAAGATAGCTTTAAGGCATATAGAAAATAACAAAATGAAAGAAATAAGTCTCTTCTTCTTGGTAGTTTCAGTGGAAATGAATAAACTCCCCAGTCAAAAGGCAAATTGGCTAAATAGATTAAAAAAAAAGGGGGGCTGGCACAGTGGCACAGTGGGTTAATGCCCTGGCCTGAAGCACCAGCACCCCATATGGGCGCCGGTTCAAGACCCAGCTGTTCCATTTCTGATCCAGTTCTCTGCTATGGACTGGGAAAGCAGTAGAAGATGGCCCAAGTCCTTGGGCCCCTGCACCTGTGTGGGAGACCCAGAAGACGCTCCCAGCTCCTGGCTTCAGATCGGCACAGCTCTGGCCGTTGCGGCCGATTGGGGAGTGAGCCATCGGATGGAAGACATCTCTCTCCCTGTCTCTCTGCCTTTCCTCTGTCTTTGTAACTCTGACTTTCAAATAAATAGGTAAATCTTAAAAAAAAAAAAAAACGACTATGGTGCATATGGGACCCAGTGTTATGGTACTATGGATTAAGCCTCTTCCTGCATCCCATATTGGAGTGCCAAATTTGAGTCCTGGCTACTCCACCTCTGCTGTCTGGGAAAGCAGTGGAAGATGGCCCAAGTACTTAGATCCCTGCCACCCGTGTGGGAGACTTGGATAGAGTTCCAGGTTCCTGGCTTCAGCCAGCCTGGCCCAAATCTGGTTATTGCAGCAGTTTAGGGAGTGAACCAGCAGATGGAAGATCTCTCTCTCTCTCTCTCTGTATGTGTGTCTCCCACTCTTTCTCCTTGTCACTCATTTTTTTCAAATAAATAAAAATAAATCTTTAAGAGCAACATGATCCAACTACTGTTTTGTCTACAAGAGACTCCTTCAGATTCAATATGTTGCAAATGAAAGGACAGGAAGGAAGAGGACATTTTCATGCAAATAATAATCAAGAGAGTCAAGGTGGCTATATTAATATATGATTTACTAGACTTTAAATGAAAAAAGATTTGAGGAGAGAAACAAGGACATTATATATTTACACAATTTCAATACATTAAGAATTTTTTTTAATTTTTTTGACAGGCAGAGTGGACAGTGAGAGACAGAGAGACAGAGAGAAAGGTCTTCCTTTGCCATTGGTTCACCCTCCAATGGCCGCTGCAGCTGGAGCACCGTGCTGATCCGAAGCCAGGAGCCAGGTGCTTCTCCTGGTCTCCCATGCGGGTGCAAGGCCCAAGCACTTGGGCCATCCTCCACTGCACTCCTGGGCCACAGCAGAGAGCTGACCTGGAAGAGGGGCAACCGGGACAGAATCCGGTGCCCCAACTGGGACTAGAACCCGGTGTGCCAGTGCTGCAGGCGGAGGATTAGCCTATTGAGCTGCGGCATCGGCCTGAAACTGTTAGCTTTTATACACTGCTAGTGGAAATGTTAAATGATTCAACTATTGTGGAAAGCCCTTTGGAAGTTTCTTAAAAGTTTGAACATGTACCTCTCAGATGATTCAGTCGTTCAACTTCTAGAGAGGTTCTTAAGAATGAAGCCATGTGTGTGTACAAGGACTTACAGACAAGTACTCAAGAGAGAATGTCCAGCAATAAGTGAGAAAGAAACACAGTTCTATATATCCACACAATCCACACAATAGAGTATTACCACCAATGAAAAGGACTGAACTAAGACTCACCTACAAAATCCCCTTATAAGAAAAATGGAAAACCAATCAGACATCAGAGAAAACCAATGCAAAGGGCAGAGAGGACACATTACTGTAAAGACACACGCCTGCAGCCAAACATACCCTGCTTCCCAGTTCGAACCATGAGTTTCTACTCATCTTCCAGGAATGGCCCCCGGAGTGTCTTCTAAAGCCAGAGTCATTTCAGCACCTGGCCCATCAGAGAGGTGAGTATGTGTTAGCTAGTCTTCCATGTTTCCTTAGAAAACATCTCTTTCTAGGGATTAATACTACCACTTGGTTGGGTGAGAAAAGGACAAGAAACTTGAATTAGGGGGCCAGGGAGAGGAAGGGAGTTTTCCAAACGTCTGCAGGTGACTGTAACTCGGGCACCTGAGCCCATACCCACTACTTCATATGCAGTGACACAGTCAGATTTCCACATAATCAAGTAGAAAGAAAGCATTCCTCAGGCGATGACTACTGCAGACAGGGGTGTGCATTTGAGTGCATTAAAACTCGCATTACCTAGTTTTCCACAACAGCTGGGGTGTCTGCAATTGACAGGTGACATCAGTGATGCTCTTGCTTAAGTGTGGGGTTGGGCAAGCGGGACCCAGGGGACCCTGCTGTTAACCCCTTTCTCATTTTCAGTCAGAGGGCACAGAGACACGTTGTTCTTAATCGAAGGTTGATTTTCTACAAGACTTTGAAAGCTGGTGGCTTATCGGCCTTCTTGTGGTTTATCCACACTAGTTTCTAGGGGAAGTTGATGATTTCTGGTTAAATCACACTTATACATCAGTCATATCTAGATGTCTAGAAATAAGTGAGGGTGTAGGAGGGGCACAGCTGTGTGGAGAGCCTACACTTCTCAGACCCACACATAGCACAAGAGTAGGATCCCTTAGGCAGAGCTCTGCCACTAGCCCACTGGGTAGGACTCATTGACCTTTCTCGGCATCAATCATCAATCTTATCTCCGGCAGAAGAGACTCTCTTTATCTTTATAGAGCCGGTCCCAAAGAAGGGAACTTGAGGCACTTGATGACAAAAGGAATTGTGAGAATGATACACGCAGTCACTGTGACCACAGCAGACTCCCAGAATGAGCTTCACTACACTTACAGAGAGCCCAGAACCCAGTCTGGACACCATGGGGCTTGATGAAAAGCAGTTCAGTTACCTTGTTGTAGATAACCTCGAGCTGATGCAGCACAGAACCGCAGTGTAGACGCCACAAAGCTATAGAGAGCCCAGAACCCGGCTACCGTCGCCAGAGGGCTGATCATAGAACCATGGTGTGAACACCATGGCAGTGGTGGAGAGCACCCAGTGTAGACACCTTAGGGTGATACAAAGCACAAATGCCGGTGTGAGTGTCATGGGCTTGATAGAGAGCATAAAACGCCAGCCTAGACAGAATGGAGCAGATGGAAAACCACGAAAAGCAGTGTAGACTCCACAGAACTGCAGTGACTCCAGAACTGGAGTCCTGGTGTGGAAAGCACAGTGCCAATGCGAGGACAGACTTACTGAGGCTGACAGCTGGCTGATGCAGCACAGACCCTGCTGTCGGCTCCACAAGGCTGATGGCATGCACAGTTGCTGGTAGCAAGGAGCCCCTGTGTAGACAGCACTAGGCTTACGGAGAACCCAGTACTCCAGTGTGGACCAGAGAACTAATGGCAAGCACAGACCCCCAGCGTGGACACCCTGGGACTGGCTGACAGTGCACAGCCCCTGTGTGGACACCATAGGGGTGATGGAGGACATGGAACCCGGTCTGCTACTACAAGGCTGCCGGTGAGCTCAGAGCCCAGTATAGACAGCAACACACTGACACGGGTCCCAGAAGTGCCCTGTGGACTGTACAGTGCTGATGGAGCACAGAACAGCAGTGTGGACACCACAGGCTGGATGGAGATCACAAACCAGACATCCAGCATGGACTCCACTGCCTGGTGGAAATCACAGAGGCCTACGTGGGTACCAGAAGGTGGAAAGAGAGCGAAGAAGAGCTTGGGTGGGTTACACTTGCCAGAAAGCCCCTGAGAGTCCAAAGAACAAGGGAGGAGTTTCTGGACACCTGCAGTACGGCAGGGCACGTGCTAAGTCCCTTTGATGTGGTTTCTCATTTAATCCTCTCAACTGAGTATTTTTTAAAGATTTATTTATTTATTTATTTGAAAGTCAGAGTTACACAGAGGGAGGAGATGCAGAGAGAGACAGAGGTCTTGCATCCACTGGTTCACTCCCCAATTGGCTGTAACGGGCCAGAGTTGCGAGGATCAAAAGGCAGGAGCCAGGAGCTTCTTCCGGTTCTCCCACACAGGTGCAGGGGCCCAAGGACTTGGCACATCTTCTTCTGCTTCCTCAGGCCAGAGCAAAAAGCTGGATCAGAAGTGGAGCAGCCGGAACTCGAACTGACACCCATATGTGAGCTGGCACTGCAGGTGGCGGCTTTACCCACTATGCCACAGCGCTGGCCCCAATTGAGTATTCATATGTCCAATATATAGATGAGAAAATAGCAGCTTACAGAAAATACTACAGTTTCCTGAGATCTCACCAATGGTTTGTGGCGGAGTTGGCCTTTGGACCAGATCCACGCAATGATCAAGTCTGATTTTTGTATTAAACCACACTGAACCTTCTGAAAGGTGTTGGATGTGCTTGTGGGATTCAGTCAACAGAGAATATATGGACATTTCTTGTTTTAAATCTTTGCTGTGTCAGCAC
Organism: Sylvilagus floridanus; assembly: GCA_949820135.1. Classification (NCBI taxonomy): domain Eukaryota; kingdom Metazoa; phylum Chordata; class Mammalia; order Lagomorpha; family Leporidae; genus Sylvilagus; species Sylvilagus floridanus. Next base: position 66,391,154 of record OX463236.1, on the reverse strand, counting down.
CAGCTGTTGGCTTATTCTTTCTTTACTGCAGATCAGTGAGACAATGGCTTTGCCTTTCCAACTCGATTTCACTCTAAATGTAAATAAGAGTAGGGAAGTTTTGCTGATAGATGGAGGAAGAACAAATATGATTTTTGTTTGTTTTCCTGGCTTTGGCTCTGCATGTTTTAAACATCATTAACTGGAGTTCTCCCCAGCCATGCTCTAGCAGCCCAGAGAACTTCCGATGGTCTGCATTTCCTGGGCTCAGTCCTTGCTGGCCAGCTCTCCCAGCCTGAAGGCCAAGGGCAGGCCAAGAGTGGAGAGTTGGCCTTCAGCTTCCTGGAGGCCAAGAGCAACAAAGATAGGCCTCAATGCAGACACACACTCCAGCCCAGGTGCGTGGTCGGTCCCACACAGGTCTCCTTATAAACTGAACCACTTCTGCTACCTCCTTGGAACCTTATGAACCTTGGCTTTGAGCAAATTCAGGACAACTCAGTCCTGCTGGGAATAATCAGCGTGACGCATGCTAGGGTTCGGAATTGAGGCGTAGAGGGGAAGCTGTGCAGGAACTTTGAGGAACACAGAGGACACCGTGGGAGGAGGACACGATGTGCTGAGGGGAGCTGAGGCAGGCCACGCAGATACGGGAGCTGGGGGCTGGTGCTGTGGTGCAGTGGGTAAAGCCACTGCTTGCAGTGCCGGCATCCCATATGGGTGCTGGTTCGGGGACCGGCTGCTCCACTTCCAATCCAGCTCTGCTATGGCTTGGGAAAGCAGTGGAAGATGGGCCAAGTCCTTGGGCCCCTGCACCTGTATGGGAGACCTGGGAGAATCTCCTGGCTCCTGGCTTTGGATCAGGGCAGCTCTGGCTGTTGCAGCCATCTGGGGAATGAACCTTTGGATGGAAGACCTCTGTCTCTCTTTCTCTCTCTGTCTCTGCCTCTCAGTCACTCTGCCTTTCAAATAAATAAATAAATAAATCTTTTTTTTTTTTTAAAAAAAGGTGCAGGAGTCATGGCCCTGAACTTGGGGGATAGAGTTGAAAGGCAATGGGCTTTGTTTTAACATCGTTTTTGTATATTTTTCTACTTTTTTGTAATTTTCCAAAATAAAAGTAATGAATTTCATTAGTTTATAATTTTAAGCAAAAAATAATTTTAAGCAAAAAATAAACCAAAAAAACCCAGTAACTGATGATGGTTATCCATTGATTTCTGCCCAAATACCCACAGCATCCAGGGCTGGCCCAATGCCAAAGCCAGCAGCCAGGATCTTGATCGAGGTTTTTCACAAGGGTGGCAGGGACCCGATTTGTGGAGCCATTGACTCCCAGGAGTTGGGAAGGAAGCTGGAGTTGGGACCTGGACCCAGGTACCAAATCCAGGTTACTCTGGCTTGGGACACAGGCACCTTAACTGCTGGGCCATACAACCACCCTTGGACTCACTACTATGTTGCTGAAATAGATAAGAATCATATTTTCTTTTGTGTGTTTTTGGGCTGAATGTTCCTAAGACTTCTGATTTATTTTAGTAGAAGAAAACACACACACACAGACACAAAGCCACACAGGGCTTTGGCTGATGTTGGATTAATTTTCCTCCTACTCTCTATTGTTCAAGTCCACGACAGGATATGACTTTCCTATAATGCACATCACAGACATCCCAAAGCCTGGACACAAGATCTGTCCACCAGGGACCCCTATTTGCATGACTATGTGCAGACTCAGACTCCACTTGGATTATACCAGGAAGAGAATTGACAAGGTCTCTTCAAATGATGGGCTGGGCTGCTGAGGGGAACGGAGTTCATTAGGGAAGAAGGCAACAGCTCAGGACCAATTGTCCCCTGAGCCAGCATCAGCTCTGTGTGCCCTCTCTGTAGGAGCCACAGCACCCTTCTGCCACCATCCATCGTGAGTGGCACACCTGGTGTAACACCTGCCTCTCAGGGCTCGCACACAGGTTACCCAATGCCCCTCAAATACCCTGCCCCAGCCTAACCTCATTTATGGAGCACGTATTATTTTCTCTTTGCAAGAAGTGCCTCCTCCTGGCTCTGGGGTGCCTCAGGAAACAGCATGCCCAGGCCCCCAGCCTTCTCCTGGCTGAGTCTCCCCATGGTAGCCACCCAGTGTGCTGACTTGAATGTGCCTGCCCACTGCTATGAGGACCCTGATGTCAAGGGCACAGGATCGACATTGGAGCCCACCATGGTCCTCCCTCATGGGCTCCCTCCCACATGTCTTCTCCAGGGATTGGAGCTGTCACTCTGAGGCCATCAGTCTGACTGCTGTCTCTCTGTCTCTTCTTTCTGCTTCCATGAAGCACTTCATCTGCCTCTAGAGAGCCCTGGGATTTGTCTCTCCATGAGCTGCACACCCAGGTTCTGACACCTTCAACCCTCTGGTTTGACAGTGCAACTTGCTGTCCTGTCCCTTCCTCTCTCATCTCTTCCCCCTGCTAAAGTCAGACTGGCAAAGTTGATGTCCAGATGTTCCGATCCTTTTCTCTTTGGCTATGGGCAGCTAAGGAGATCTGCCCAGTAGGAGGTGAGCCCTGTGCCTGGGGCACTGGCTCAATGCACGTTGGGGTGTGGGTCTGATAGAGGTGGCTCCACTGTGGTGCCCACATAGGTCATGCAGACAAAACTCACACCACACGGGGCGCTGTGGTGCAGCAAGTGAAGCTGTACCTGCAGCGCTGGCATTCTATATGGACGCCAGTAGAAGTCCTGGCTGCTCCACTTCAGACCCGGCTCCCTGCTAGTGTACCTGGGAAAACAGAGGAAGATGGCCTAAGTCCTTGGGACACTGCACCCATGTGGGAGACCTGGAAGAAGCTCCTGACTCCTGGCTTCAGACTGGCCCAGCTCCAGCCATTGCAGCCATCTGGGGAGTGAACCAGCAGATGCACGATCTCTCTCTGCCTCTCCTTCACTGTAGCTCTGCCTTTTAAATAAATAAATAAATCTTAAAGGGAAAAAAAAAAAACCTCACACCACAGCTGACCTGAGTCTTGGCAGGATGCCTTATGGTGTTTCCCAAGGCCCAGAGGGTACAGGAGGATGGGGAGCTGCTCCGAGGGGCTCTCCCAGCGGCCTCTCAAGACCTTGTCACAGGACAATTTCTGTCACCTTCTGGATTCTGATGGGCCATGGAGCTCTCAGTCCCTTGTCCCTTGTCCCTGAAACCGCTGAGCTGTAACCTAGAACAGGTCCCCAGGAAGCACTGTCCCCACTTAGCCCTTTACTGTGTCTTTCTTACTTCTGTGTGAGACAAGAATCAGGGGCTGCTGGCCTACATTAGTAATAAGCCATCTGAACCCAAAGGTGGCCACCTGTGTCTGTGGCTGGGCCTTGGCTGAGCGTGTCACCTGCCTCTCAGTGGAAAGGTGGCCACGCCCTCTGTGGAGGCAGGAAGTGTTCAAGTGAGAGCAGGCCTGGGGGGAGCCTTTGCAGGCACTTTCTCTTCATTGCTCCATAATGGCTGTCTCCTCCTCCTCCTTTTCCTCTTCTTCCTCCTCCTCCTTCCTCTTCCTCTTCTTCCTCTTCTTTTTACTATTTATTTATTTGAAAGGCAGAGTTACAGAGAGGCAGAGGCAGAGACACACAGAGAGAAGTCATCCATCCATGGTTCACTCCCCTGTTGGCTGCAGTGGTCAGAGCTGTGCCGATCCGAAGCCAGGAGCCAGGAGCTTCTTCTGGATCTCCCAAGCAGGTGCAAGGGCTTAGGGGGTATAGGACATGGGCCATCTCCTACTGCTTTCCCAGGCCATAGCAAAGAGCTGAATCAGAAGTGCAGCAGCAGGGACTCAAACTGGCGTCCATGTGGGACACCAGCACTGCAGGCAGCGACTTAACCCGCTACGCCAGAGCACTGGCCCCGATGATGGCTGACTTTTAATAGCAGTGAGTCCTATAACACAGGATCTTCCTAAGTTCCTTGCCAGCCTACACTGAGAATCTCATGGCATAGGCCACAGGGACACTGAGGAAAGGCCTTGGATAAAGCCTGCCTTCTGGTCAGAAATTAAGTTTTTTTTTTTTTAATTTAATACATTTATTTGAGAGGCAGAGAGCTGGAGAGAGGAGAAGCTGGGGGAAGGAGATAGCGCCTATTCACTGGTTTATTCTAGAAGTGTTCACAATGGCTGATACCGGGCTGGGCCAAAGTTGGGAGCCAGGACATCTATCCAGGTCTCCCACATGGGTGGCCGGAACCCTGACACTTGAACCATCACTCTTGTCTCCCAGGGCCCACATTAGCCTGAAGCTGGAGTCAGGACCTTGATCCAGGACTTGGAGCCAGGTACTCAGACCTGGGTCATGAATGTCTACTCTGGGCTTAACTCCTTGGCAATGAATTCCAGCCCAGAGGCCACATAGGCAGCTCCAAGGTGGTGGTGCAATCTAACAGTTGGGGGGCTGTTGGTCTTAAACAGACACATGCGTGGGATTGACAAGTCCCCCCATCACACTGGGAGGTACTAGAGTTGAAGTGCCTATGGGAACCCAGCACAGGTCCCTGGACACACGACTGTCCTGGTTGATGGGCAGTGTATACTGATGGTGGCCTGAAAACTTGCCCAGGGCCGGACAATGCTGTGGGCAACACTCTCGGACCCCTGAGTACAGGGCCATGGTGCCGGCTGACTCTCTGCATCACCATGGGCAACTTGAGCGGCCTGTTTCAGGAGCCAGGAGGATTGAGGTTGGTGATGGGGGGTGGTAATGTACCTCAAGCCAGTCCTGACCCCCAGTCGTTTCATGGTGGGGAGAGTTGCCATCTGTGGGCATTTTTATAAAACACTGGTACCACGAAAGGCAAACACTATGTGATGCCACTGATCTCATAGAACAGAGTAGAATAGTGGTTACCAAGCCTGTTTTCATTTAGTTTCTGTAGGACTTATTCTTTTCATCTTTCTACACATATTAACTTCATCATTAATTACTATTTGGAGTAGCATAACACTGTGCCGATGCCCTACTGTGGGGAAAGCTGCAGGCGTTTGCTTTCCTCTTGAGTGTGCGAACAAACATTAGGAAGAAATTCTGCTTCTATTTTAGTAGCGGGGATGCTTAGCATTGGGGAAGTTAACCAAACTACCCAAGACCACGGAGTCAGAGCTGAGGTTTGGGTCCACTGTGGCTGATCCCAAGGCCTTCTTTCTTTTTATCACCTTATTCTGCTTTTACATTTTTTGTAAATTAATTTTATTTATTTGAAAGGCAGAGTTACAGAAAAAGAGAGAGAGAGAGAGAGAGAGAGAGAGAGAGAGAGAGAGAGAGATTCGCTGGTTTACTCACCAAATGGCTACAACAGCTGAGGCTGGGCCAGACCAAAGGTAGGGGCCAGGAGCTTCATCCTGGTCCCCACTGCTTTTCCAGGCACACTAGCAGGGAGCTGGATCAGAAGTGGAGCTGCCAGGAGTTGAACTGGCACTCATATGGGACACCAGCATCACAGACAGCAGCTTTACCCACTAACCCACAACACTGGCCTTCTAAATTGTAATTAACATTGATAATAACTAGCATTCATTGCTTGGTAATAATATCCTCCTGGGTTCTAAAGATCATATGAGAAAGAAAAAAAAAATTAAGAGTATCTGTCAGGGGCTGGCGCTGTGGTGCAGTGGGTTAATTAATGCCTTGGCTTGAAGCATCCCATATGGGCACTGGTTCAAGACCCAACTGCTCCACTTTCGATCCAGCTCTCTACTATGGCCTGGGAAAGCAGTGGAAGATGGCCCGAGTCCTTGGGCCCCTGCACCCGCGTTGGAGACCTGGAAGAAGCTCCTGGCTCCTGGCTTCGGATCAGCTCAGCTCCGGCCGTTGTGGTCAATTGGGGAGTGAACCAGCAGATGGAAGAGCTCTCTCTCTGCCTCCCTCTCCTCTCGATGTGTAACTCTGACTTTCAAATAAATAAATAAATCTTTAAAAAAAAAGTTTATCTGGCAAATTAGTTGGACTCCCACACCCTCACTCAGAGAAAATAAGATCTAAGAAAAATGCAAAATAGCATTTGTGGTGGTTATTTCTGGGTGACAGCGTTAGAATGACTTTTATTTTTTTCCCCTTATTTCTCTTCTTTCCCAAGTTTTGATATGGGTGTTCCTTGGTCTGTTTTATGTTGCTATAACAGCCTACCACAGATTAGGCCACTGATAGTGAACAGAAATTCATCTGATCCTTGATTCTGGAGCCCAGTCACAGTGCTGGCATCTAGGACAGGCCTTTGAGCTGGGTCCCCTGGAGGCAGACAGGGGAAGAAGGGCCGAGTTGCTTTCCCAACAGATCCTCCTGGGGCAGAGTCCCTATGACACTGCCACCTGTCCTTAGAGCCCAACTCCCATCGCTGCCCAGTGAGGGAGCAAGTCCCAGCACACGAACCTGGGGGGACACCATCAAGCCACAGCAGACACGTGCTGTCGATGTCTCAGAAGCCTGTCGTGAAGATCTGGTTAGAGTGGACTCTGGCACGGAGTAGTTCAATGGTGCTGGGTGACAAGCTGTGGCTGACACTCCCTGAGCCGTGCCCTGAGGGGTCAGAGGTTACGACTGGAGCTGGGAAGGGGGATGCCTTCCCCAAGGAGGTGGGGCTGGGCTCTGAAGAGGCAGAGGCTTTCAGAGGGTGGAGACACATGGGCAGAGGCCTGGCAGGGAGACCAGCGGGAGGGAGGTCCCTCCAGGCTGCCCCTTGTTGTGTCTGAATAGACCTTGTGTGCTCCTGCTGGAGAGGGGCGGTCTCAGCTCAGGAACACAGATGTGCCCAGGGTTCCCCGGATGGTGGGGCAGGAAGAAGTCCAGGGAAGACCAGGTCCTGAGCTGTCATTTGCAGCTCCAACTCTCTGCTGACCTGTCTGGCATTCCCTCTGATTGGTTTCCATAATTTCTTCGCCAGCTTGACGTGGTCTTTGTATTCACGGAAGAGCCTTCACTGTCAGGTGCTCCAGAACAGGCTGTGTGTGTGCTGCTAGTGCGCCTTCTGTGCTATCTGAGGATGAATGACTAAACAGGCCCCTTTCAACAAGTGAGGAGAGTGAGCCCGGCTCACTCACTGTTACCAGGTGGTGTGAAGGGAGGGGGCCAGAATGCGGGACCCCTCCCCCACTTTGGTCAAAGATCTCAGGATTTCCTGTTCCCCTGCACTCAGGCATTTGGCTGCCAGACTCTGCCCCCTCCTCACCCGCCTAGTTCTTTGATAGCTTCACGCTCTCCTTTAACCTGAATAATCTCTTTGTTACCTGATTGTTTTCTTGTCCCTTTGTCATGAGCCTACCTTCTTTTTTTTTAAAGATTTATTTATTTATTTGCAAGTCAGAGTTACACAGAGAGAGGAGAGAGAGAGACAGACAGAGACAGAGAGAGAGAGAGGTCTTCCATGTGATGGTTTACTCCCCAAATTGGCCGCAACGGCCGGAGTTGCACCGATCCGAAGCCAGGAGCCAGGAGCTTCCTCCGGGTCTCCCGTGTGGGTGCAGGGGCACAAGGACTTGGGCCATCTTCTACTGCTTTCCCAGGCTATAGCAGAGAGCTGGATCTGAAGTGGAGCAGCCGGGTCTTGAAACTGGCGTCCATATGGGATGCAGGCGCTTCAGGCCAGGGCTTTAACCTGCTGCGCCACAGCGCTGGCCCCATAGTCTACCTTCTTTTAAAATAGACGTTATTAAGAGTTTGTATTTATCTTGAGCCTCTTTTTTTATTAAAGCTTTATTTACTTATTTGAAAGGCAGAGTTACAGAGAGAGGAGAGAGACAGAGAGACAAAGATCTGTCATGTGTCGTTTCAGTTCTCAAATAGTCACAATGGCCAGGAGCTGAAGCCAGGAGCCAGGAACTCCATCTGGGTCTCCCATGTAGGTGGTATCATTCACTGCTTCCCCAGGTACATTAGCAGGGGGCTGGGTTGGAAGTGGAGTAGCCAGGACTAGAATCAGTGTTCATTTGGGATACTGGTATTGAGAGCGGTGGCTTAAGCCACCAATACCTCCCCCAAGACTACTTTCTTTCATTTACTTACATCAGAGTCTGGTCCTTGGGGTCTTTAGGACAGAGCTGGTCAATTATTTCTCATGCTTCTGGCTACCTTTGTGAAGGGCAGATTCACAGAGCAGCCAGGGTGGCTGTGAGGGTGGAGTTTCATGTGTATTTGAGGCAGTTGTAGACATGGTGGACAAGAAAGAGACAAATCAGGACTGGAGCTAGCAGTAGGTGGACATTCTGATCATCACAGGGCATCTGGTGTTGGGATTAATCAACCACTGACATTGACATTTGCCCCAGACTGCTAATTCTATTTTGAAAGGACAGAGTTGGCTTTCCTGTTCATGAGTGATTCACATGCACCTCTCCACTTTCTTATTACTTCTAGAATTCATTCCAGCAAGAAGCCATATCTGTAGTGCATGGAAGAAGAGTGGGGATGATAGAAGGGAGTGGCAGAAATATCAACTCGGAGTTCTTATTTTGGAGAGTATTTCTATTTGGGTGGGAGGTAGGATTTTTGGAGGATGGCATCTAAAATTCATATTGTGTGTCATCAAAGTTACTCAGCAGCTGAATAATTACCAACTAAATGACCCAGTGAATTAGAAAATGAATGAAGGAGTTAGGAGTTTGAGGAGTAGAAAAAGAACTTTGGAGGGGAGATGCATTTGATGACTCAGTGGGCATAGGAAGACTGTCTTCATGGTCATTGTTTTCTTCATTGTCAAGGTCACCACCACTAACTACCATCACCGTGGCCCTTTACTTTCCCAAGGGCTCACCATGAGATAGTGAAAATAGCATGGACTGGAGGCCAGGGAGACAAAGCACTTCCCCGAGCCTCAGCCCATGCAATCGTAAAAGGAGGTCTTGTGTTTAAAGTAGTTTGTGCAAAGCTTGGCACATACAAGTGCCCAAGAAGTGTTGAATGTCAAACACTGTTTCATCATCCGGGAAATCTACCTTTGTCTGTGTGTCAGAATCTTTCCTCAATAACCTCTTTAGGCCTTGAGGAAGGTAAGAGAATATCTACTTTGTAATCCTCGGTCAAGACTACTAACTGAATAGAAAAATCATCTTTTGTCTCAATCACGTGATTCAATCTGTTAGGGAAAATTCCAAAGGCAGCATTTGAAACAAGAGGAGCTTTTCACCCATAAAGCTCTAGAATCCTAATGAAGTATTAAATACTTTTAAGCAGACAATGTGTAAGATAAAATTTGTCCTATTAAGGAATGGAGCAAGGGGATTTAGTCAACACGATTCAATTCATTGAGTGCTTTTGATCTTTTGGGGGAAGGAAGGCAGTTCAAGAAAAACAAAGACAAGGTCTTGTCCCCAGAGAGCTTTTGATCAAGAAGGGGTGGGGGGCATTTCAGTGAGAGTTGGACTCAACTCCAGCAGTAGCTGTGATGGATGGCATTGATAGCTCACCAGACTCCACGTTTTTCAGGAGATCAACGTGGCCATGCTTACGACGCTGACAGCAGTGTGTTGATTTGGGATACAGCTCAATTACCCTATTTCCAAGCCCCTAGATGTCCCAGAAGCAGACACTGTAGTCTCCACATGGGTTTCAAGCAGAAGAGGACCCAGCCTTGAGATTTCGAGTGGAGAGACGAAATTCTGGAAGCCAGGTAGGTGTGAGGCTCACTGGGGCAAAAATCCATTCTGTTACTCAAGAGAGTCATTTATGAAGCACTAGAACTGCCCAGGCACTATTCCGGGGTTAGTGCTAGGACAGACTGCAGTGGGCAAGACAAATCATTTTGCTCATGGAGTGTCAAATTTACTTGGTAAGACACACAATGAATAAATAAGATAGACCCCCAAGAGAAAAAGCAAAGAGTGAAGAGAGAAGGGGTGGCATGGTGGGCTATATAATGGCTCTCCAGAGGTGCCTACATCTTAAACCTCTTACACAGCTGTGAATATGCTATTTTACACAGAAAGAAGGACTGCCAAGTATAAGATGGGGAGATTTTTCTGGAATATTCGGGTGGGATCTAAAAGCAGGGCCAACAGTCCTTTCATATGGGGAAGTGTTGGGGGGCGGCTAGTGGAGGAAAAGGCATTGATGTGACTATGGAAGCAGAGATGGGAGGGGTGTGGCCAGGGGCCAAGGAATGCTGGCAGCCCCTAGAAGCTGGAAGCGCCTCCATAAGGAAGCAGCCACGCCACACCTCGACTTTCTCCTTCAAGATGTGTGTGGTTTCAGACCTCCAGAACTATGAGGGGAATACCTCTGTGATTTTCTTAAGGCATTCAAGTCCCTGGAAATCCCTACACTAGAGACTTCTTACACTCAGGAGAGCTCACTGAGAAGGCAAAATGTGAGCAAATATTCATATGAAGCGAGCGTGGTGGCCAAGGGGCTGAGGCACAGACAGTGCCTGGTGAGTTAGAGGAGCAGCGTGGGAGCTACTATGAGCCAGAGGGGTCAGCTTGGTCCTGAGCACACTTCCAGCAGGTCTGTTGGGGCTGTGCATACAAATCTACAATAAAGTCAATGCGCTCATCCAAACACAGTAGTCCTGTTAGAGCTGTGGAATAAGCCAGCTAGCCAGCAGCAACACAGAAAAGGCCAGCGGTTTCCTGGTGGGGTGGGGATGGGAGGGATCACGATGAAGCATGACCATACTTTCCACCCTGCGTCCCTCAGTCCTCTCCTCCTTCCTTTCTTTCTTTTCCATTAGTTTTTACAATAACGTACTTTTAATTTACTTTATAATTATAGGCTTAATGCATCACTAACCATAATGTCCAACTAGTAAAATGTAGAGAAACCACAGTTCTATAGGAATATAGACAAAGGCTAAAAACAATAATCAACTCATATGATATCAGTTTCATTCCTGTACATTTTTTTTGGTATTCTATGTTAACTATCATTTATCAGAGAAAACATGTGATATTTGTCTTTTCTGGGACTGCCTTATTTCACTCAGCATAATTGTGTCCAGAATTGTGTCTATGAGATATATGAAGTCTGTTCTCTTTATACTAATAAAAATTAGCAATAAAAAGAAGCGTAAGACACCTTTGGAGGGGTACTGGTTATGTTCACCTCTTCATTGTGGTGCTGACTTCGCTGGTGCGTGCATAGCTCAAAGCAAAGCAAATTGTGCACTCTATGCTGTTCTACCAGTGGCTGAGAGAGGGTATTGAAATCTTCAAGCATTATTATAATACTCTGTCAGTTTCGGTCTCGTGTTTATTGATGCATAATTGTTTAGGAATGTTATGTCTCAATTAATTGCCTATTTTATCACTCTAAAATTATCTTTTCTTTCCTTTGTGGTGTGCTTTGCTTTGGAATGCATTTCATGTGATAGTAAAATAGATACTCTATTTGTTTGGAAGTTTTTGTTTGTTTGTTTATTTAATGTTGGCATTGCCCATCCTTTTGCTATTGACATATTTGTGTCTTTATATGTAAAGTGTGCTTCTTGGAGTTGGCACAGAGGTGGCCCTTGCTTTGTGATTCAGTTTGCCAAATTCTACTTTTGCCTTGGATTATTTGTACATTTAGATTCAATGAAATTGTGATGCGATTCAGTTTATTTCTGTTTAAATTTCCATTTTTTTCATTTATCTCATCTTTTCTTATTTGTATTTTTATCCAATGAATATTGTTCATGAATTCCATTTATTTCCTCTGTTGTTTTATCAACTGTAACTTTTATTTATTATAATATTAATCATTTTATGATTTGTTGGATACATTTTTTAACTCAACAAAGTCTATTTCCACATACAATAGCATGTAAAAATACTATCATAATATGTTATAATAACAGCAACAACAGTTCTGTAGCAATGTGATAGGATAGCAGTAAATCTACTAGCCATGCCATGATCTACAGCTTTAACTTACAACGTCCACTGTACCACCATGTACTTCACAGAGAACATGTGTTTTGCCCAGCAGTTAAGAGATCACTCCAGATCAGAGTATCTGGGTTTGATAGCCCTGGCTCTGATTCCTGACTCGAGCTTCCTGCTACTGCAGACGCTGGGAGAAGGTGGTGATGGTTAATGTGATTGGTCCTCGTCATCCATGTGGGAGATCTGGATTGAGCTCTTGGCTCCTGGCTCCCTTTTCCAGCCCTGCACCCAATCCAGCCCTGGGCAATGCAGGCATTTGGGCTGTGAATGGAAACTAGTGTGAATGGAGTCTCTCTCTCTCTCTCTCTCTCTCTCTCTCTCTCTCTCTAATGAAAATATCCACTCAACATGAAGAAACCAAGTACCATCAGGTTTGGAGGCTTGATAAAGGTCACCAGGTTGTTCAGTGCCAGAGCTCAGGTGGGAGCCCAGCACCATCTACCCCAGGAGTGGCTTCCTGGAGCAAGGGTGGTCAGTTAGCTGGTCACAGTGGGCACACAGCAAAATGAGGACATGGTCTCTGCTGAAGTGGAGGCAGTGGAACAAGTGGAGGAGGAAAGTTGGAGAGTCATCCCCCTGCCTGTGTCCTTCAGAACTTTAGTGTCCAATGGGTCCAAGAAAGAGTTCTGATGTCACAGACCTTTGCAAGTTAAGACCTTGGGCCTTAAAATGAGACTTTGTAGTACCTGCTGGCAGAAGAAAACTCTAAGAAGTCCTGTAGCAAGAAGCACTTCCTAAGAGTTGCATCTTAACATTCTGTAGAACTGCCTGCTCTTTTTAAAATTATTTATTTATTTGAGAGAGAGGGAAGAAGGGAAGGAGAGAGAGAGAGAGAGAGAGAGAGAGAGAGAGAGAGAGAGAGAGAGATCCAATCCTCCAGTCTGCTGGTTCATTCCCCAAATGCCCACAATGGCTTGGACAGGGCTACAGCTGAAGATGCAAGCTGGATGCTCAATCCAGGGCCTCCCGCAGGAGTGGCAGGAATCCAGCCACTTGAGCCATCGCTGTTGCCTCCCAGGGTCTGCGTTAGCAGGAAGGACACTGGAGTCAGGGGCCAGATCAGGAACTGAAGGCAGGCATTGTGAGGTGGGACACAGGCATGTTCATTGCTAGGCTGAATGCCTGCTCCAGGACTGACTGTTCTTAAAGCATGCCCTAGATTTAAATTAGAATCTACTTAGAAGCTAGAGTTTGGTTGTTGAGTGGTGGTATGGCTCCAGATGATGGAGCAGAAGAACTATGATAGGGATCAGACAATAATAATAAATATAAATAATAAAAACACACAATAAATAGTAATAATAAATAGGAAGCTGCCAGAGTTTCATCTGGAGCACAGTAGGTGCCCATTAAATTAGAGAATTCTTCTGTGCATTGGTGGGATGCCCAGCAGTTGAAGACCTCGATGTCACATAGAGTTGAGTTCAAATCCTGTCACTTTTGATGTGTGTGTGACCTTAGAGTTTCACTTAATGAGGTCATGCCTCAGTTTCTTCAAATACACAATCTCCCTCCATGGAATATGTAATTTGTGAATTTGCTATGCAGTTTTGGAGTAAAAGAACAAAAGTCCCACAGTATTATGCTAACTTGGGTCCTGTTCATCTCTTTCCCCTCACTTCCTGTGCTCTGAGGTCAGGACTGGACAAACGTCCTGGCTGTTGGAAGCTTGCAGTGCGCACAGCAGAGTGCACTTGGACTTCTTCTCGCTGGCTGATGGGAAAGTGGCCTCCTGGTTCGTCCTGGACATGTTCAGCCATGCCCTGTTGTGGCTCAGATGTACCTGGGGCCTCATTGCATTTAGCAAGTTAATTGTTCATTAGGAGGAAGGGACAGTGGCGGAGCTGGCTTGACATCCTGATAAAATAGCAGATGACTTTCAGGGTTTGATTTATGGGCACAGCTCAGCTGCTTGCTGGCCTGCGTCAGTGCCGGCTGGAGAGATAAGCACACATTCATCTCCAGGCCTTGATGACCCACAGAGGAGGGTTGCGGTGGAAAGACGACACAGCCACCCGGTGAGAAGGGTTCTGTCGCCGAGTGCTGGGAAGAGCCCCCATCAGACTCCTTGTGTGAGGACAATGACCAGAATTAAAAGTTAGACTTTTAATTATCATACAAATTAGGAGGAAATTAATCGGCTTGTGTTTTATGACTTGCCTTGATGTGGAGCACTGCTGGTTAAGGTTTATGGCGAATCTTTGATTAATTGACACGCAGCGTGAAGGTATAGCATGCAGGCTCCAGCTGCACGTTAATTTCTCCCTTTCCTCCTGCATCACCCCAAGGTTAGAAAGCAGGTGACAGCGAGATGGATGCTGTGAGGACCCACAGCACCATGCACACGGGGGCGTGTGCTCTGACTCTCCATTCGACACCTGTCTGCCTTCTTGTGTTTCCTCAGCGTGGACAGGAATCCTCTGCCCCAGCTCCTCATTTTCCCATGCTATCCTTTGACACGCGCTTCCTGCCAGCTGTCTTTTGGGTTGGAGCCTCCTGAACAGATCATTGCCAGAGTCTGGGCAGTCATCCCAGGAGGGTCATTGCAGAGTCATCCATCAGAACTCCATGCCCACGTCTGCCTCCTCCTTCCCTTCCCAGGGCCCTGGGCCAAATTAAAACTTGGCGGCAGGAGGATGATTTGCACAAGGTCAGTCCAGTAACCCATGGCTCCCAGCCCAACAAGGCTGGACCACACAAAGCAGAGCAAAGGGTCTGTCAGGGACAGGCCAGAGAAGCTGACCAGAGCCATCTGGGACAGAAAAACAAGAGACACGTGTTACTCCGTTTCTCCAAACACGTAGGAGAGTTTGTCGTTGGCAGGTCACCATCCTGGGCGGGGAGCCTGGGGAGAACCTAGGAGGGCAATCTGTGTGCAGTCACAGGCAAGTGTCAAATTGAAGGCATCTTCTAGCTGGGCAGTTGAGAAGCCTGTCAATCAAACATGTCCAGTGTGGTGCTCCTGATACACCCTGAACCCCAACCTCACTCCATAGCCTGTCCTTACAGCTAATCCTTCCAGTTGCTCAAGAATATCTGGAGTCATTGGATTTCTCAGCCAATCCTAGTTTCTAGGTTCTAGTACAAAAACAACAACATGTAAGAACTCATTTACCACCACTTTCATTTATATATTTATTTATTCCAATATTTCTTCAAAACTTTCAAAATGTGTTTGAGGGAGAGAGAGAGAGAAAGAGGGAACAAGGGAGGGAGAGAGGGAGAGAAGAAGAGAGAAAGAGAGACTCCCTATTGGTTCACTCCCCAAATGCCCACAATGGCCAAGGATGGTCTGAGACCAAAGTCAAGAGCTGGGAACTCAATCCTGGCCTTCTTCCACATGGCTGACAGGAGCCCAGCTACCTAAACCATGATGCTGCCTCCCAAGCTCTGCATTGGGAGGAAGCTGGAGGCAGGTGTCAGGGCTGGGTTGCACACCCATATACTCCGATGTGAGATGCAGACATCTCAACTAGCAACTCAACCACTAGGCTAAACAATCACCCCAGATACTAATTTTTAAATGTATTTAAGTGATATGTGATAAGTTTATATATTGATGGGGTTCAGTGTTACATTTCCATACCTGTGAACATGGATAATGATCATATCAAGTTAACGGGTGTATCCATCTGCTCAAGTAATTATGATTTCTTTGTGTTGAGAACATTCACTACTGCTATCACTACTATTCACTACTACTAACATTCACTACTACTATTTTCCCACTACTATCTATGTGGAAAGAATACAAAAGAATTATTGTCAGTCACAGCCACCTGACTGTGCTGTGCAAATTTGGAAGCTACTCCTTCCACCTAACTGCCCCTGTGCACCATTTGCACTCGGAGAGCGTGCTGCCCATTGACATGCTATTAATCAAGGGGATAGAACTGGGCTCATGGGCTGCAGACCGTGCCTACCCGCCCCTATCTGATCTCACCTGTACAAGCCAACTTGCCAATCAGACTATATAACCACTCCCCTTTCGGGAGTGAATTGTTAAACCTTACCATGTTGTCTATTTCATTTGAGACGGGATTTAGAATTCTTGTCTAAATAAATGACAAGGATTCTAGAAATATTAATTTTAAAATATGCTTCCCATTATCACCTTTACATAGGTCACCCCGGTCACCTTGGGAGCTTCCTCCTGGGCCTGCTTCTCCCATCCTTGCCCAGAGTGGAGTGAGCCTGTTGAGAGGTTCATGAGATCACCTCAGCACTCTGCTCACTTCTGATGACTGCATCACACTGGGACTAATACCCAAAGCCTTCCCGGTGAGCTACACGGAAATGTGATGTAGCCTCCGTGACTGCCCTGGCCTCATTTCCTGTTGCCATCGTCCTAACTCCACCCTGCCTCATGCCACTTACACTTGTCCCTCCCCTTGCTCGGACTGCTCTCTCCTGGGGTAGCCATAGGGCCTGGCTTCCTTACCTCATTTCAGGCTTCGCTCAAACACTCCCTACGGTTCTTAGGTTTGCATGTCACAAAGCCACAGTACAGTGATATTTGATCAAGTACTATTCTAGATGTTTCTGTGAAGGCCTGCTTTCAGATGAGACTCATATCTGAATTAGCGGACTCTGAGTAAGGCAGATAAGGTTGGTGAGTCTCATCCAATCAGTGGAAGGTCCTGGATGAGTTTGGAGATACAGAGAATTAGACGTGTCCTTGATCTTGACTTCTGTTTGGGGTGCAGTTAAGCCTTTGCAATGCAATGAAATGGGGTCTGAATGGAGGTAGCTCTTTGTAAAGTTAAAAACAGGAAAATCACCAAAATCAGATTTAAATATCAGAATTGATTGAGTCTCACATAAACGGAGGTTAGTTCTTTAAGTATTAATAGTGCTTGGCCAAGACTCCTTGCATTTCCCAACCTTTTATACCCTTTCTCTTCATCAAATTCTAGGTACACATGGTACAACAGTGCTGTAGTAGCTTGTTGAATGTCTCTGGATCTTTACTACGCATGTTAGTTAAAATAAAGCACACTGCTTAAGATCAAGGCTGGGGCTGGCGCTGTGCTGCAGTGGGTTAAAGCCCTGGCCTGAAGCGCCGGCATCCCTTATGGGCAGCAGTTCGAGACCTGACTGCTCTTCTTCCAATTCAGTTCTCTGTTATGGCCTGGGAAAAAAGTAGAAGATGGCCCACATCCTTGGGCCCCTGCATCCACGTGGGAGACCAGGAAGAAGTTCCTGGCTCCTGACTTTGGAATGGCTCAGCTCCGGCTGTTGCAGCCATCTGGGGAGTGAACCAGCGGATGGAAGACCTCTTTCTGTGTCTCTACTTCTCTCTGTAACTCTGTCTTTCAAATAAATAAAATAAATCTTGAAAAAAATCAAGGCTGACAATGTATAATATTACCAACCAGCCAACCCTATAGCCAGAAGTAGTAAAAAGGCTTAACGCATTGGAATGAAGGGAGAGCAAGTTCCTGGTGCCTGGCCCTGGGTTGTCCCCCAGCCTTCTGCTCAGTCTGGCATTGTGGATGGCAGAGATGTTAGAGAAGGTCTCAGCTATTTGCATGCACTTTGAAACAGTGATCCTATTTACTAGTAAACATTGTGCCAGAAAAAAATGATTCCATTTGACCAGAGTTTCCTTGATTCTGAAGAATTAGAAGGGATGAGGAAAGGTTGATGTCTCTATGGATTGTTAGAAATTCAATGTGAAGTTTACCTCCATGACAGACACATTTTTTTATAGATTTATTTTATTTATTTGAAAGGCAGAGTCACACACACACACATGCACACACACACACACAGAGAGAGAGAGAGAGAGAGAGAGAGAGAGAGAGAGAGAGAGAAAGAGAGGGAGAGAGAAGAAGAGAGGCAGAGGAGGAAAGAGATCTTGCATCCACTGGTTCACTCCCCAAATGGCTTTACCAATCAGAATTGAACAAGGCTGAAGCCAGGAGCCAGGAGCTCCATCCAGGTCTCTCGCATGAGTAGTAGTAGTCCCAGCACTTGGGCGATGCTCCACTGCTTTCCCTGGCACATTAACAGTGAGCTGAATTGGAAGCAGAGCAGCTGGTATTCAAACTGGTCCTCAGATATGGGAGGATGCTGGCATTGCCAGTGGTGGCTTAACCCACTGTGCTGTAACGCTGGTCCCTACAGACACATTTTAAAATAGAACTGGATGAAGGGAATGAACATTTATTGATAATGCCACATCACTCTGCAAGAGTCTCCACACAGGGCTAATAAACCCTCAGTTTATGGATAGAATTTATGGAATCCTCCAGTGTGCTAACGTGGACCAGACTCCAGTGCTGGGTTGGGTGCATTTCCCACATGTGCACGTCACTCAGAGTGTGTTCTGTACCTTCTCTCACTCCGCCCCACGCAGTCCCCTTCCTTAGGGCCCTGGGAGGCTGACCTCAGGGAACCAGCTCCTCACTGTAGGGCTTCTGTTTGGGTAGGGCCAAGGGATGCCACAGCAGACCAGAGGGGAGGGAGGAGTGGGAGGTCAGGGTGTCCACCCTGCCGGCTGCTCTGAAAACACCGCAGGCCTGTCGCCTCTCGCTGCTTCAGGGGGTCCCTTGATGGTAGGGGAAGCGTCTCTCATTGCTGGATGATGGTTTGTCCTGAAAGGTTTTGCAGAGGTTTCCTGAAGACAATGATGGATGTCCTCCTGCAGAGAAGCGTGAAGGGACTTCAGAAAGTGTGTGTAAGGGCCAGTACTGTGGAGCAGCAGCCACACTGTTAGCTGAAATGCCAGCAGCCTCAGTTGAAGGGCAGGTTCAAGTCCTGGCTGCTCTGCTTCCAATCTACATCCCTGCTAACGTGCCTGGGAAAGCCCGGGAGCTTGAGAACCTGCCACATCTGTGGGAGACCCAGATGGAGCTGAAGTCTCCTAGCTTCCACCTGAATGGGCCTGGATCAGTCCTGGTCATTGTGACCATTTATGGAGTGAATCAGAGGACAGAAAATCTCTCTCTTTCTCTCCCTCTCAGATAAATATAGCTTAAAAATAAATTTTTAAAGTTTGTGGAAAAGTGGAATGAGAAGATTAAGTTTATTTTTGGTGCAAAAAATTGTTTGAAATTCAGGCATACCAGGGCCCTTCAAAAAGTTAATGGATATTATTATTATGAAAAAAGCCCACACAACTATCCATGGACTGTAGATATTTTTTTGCATCAAAATAAACATCTTTTCATCCTGTTTTTCTTTGGACATTTTGAAATTGCTTTACTTTGCGTTTGCTGTTTGTAAATCATGCGGGCCCCATGCACCACAGGTGCAGCCCAGGCTCTGGGGGCGGAAGTAGATTATGCTTTCCCAGAGAGTCTGAAGACCAGAATGTCCAAGGGGTTTTTCTTGTTTCTGCATCTTTTTTTGCCTTTTCTCTGTTCCTCCCAGGGCGCTTTCCCTACACTCCCTGGACTGAGAGGGGCCTTGGTGTTGGGGAGAAACATTGCTTTGCGATGACCATGGGATGCAGAGGGCAGGATGACAGAGTCACCTCTCAGTTCTTGCAGCCTCAGCCCATCCAGGTTCAAAGTCAAAGCCACTGAATCTGAGCCTGAGTGCCTGGCCCAGGACCTGAACTCCAGCATTTGGCTTCCTTCCAAAGTTAAAGTATGTAACTTCAAAAATGACCGTTGAGTTTCCCCAGCTTCAACTTTCAAGTGAATATTGATTCTGTATTTAAAAAATTTTTAGCAAGAAGATTGGTTCATGCAACCCACCCTTATGACTAGGAAGCAGAAGCACATAGGGTGATTATTATATCAAGATTTTATAACGTATCGTTACATCAAGTTTTCTAGTTGAAAAATACCACTCACAGGGAGCCAGCGTTACAGCACAGTGGTTACGTTGCTGCCTGTTTCTCTGCATGCCCTATGGGTGCTGTTTCAGTCCCAAGTGCTCTGCTTTTGATCCAGCTCCCTGCTAATGCACCTGGGAAAGCAGCAAGGGATGGCCCGAGTCCTTAGGCCCCTGCCACCCACCTTGGAGACCAGCACAGAGTTCCAGGCTCCTGGCTTTGGCTTGGTGTAGGCCCAGCCATTGTGGTCATTTGGAGAGTGAACCAGTGGATGGAAGATCTGTCTCTCTGCCTCTTTCTCTCTCTCTCTCTCTCTCTCTCTCTCTCTCTCTCTCTCCTTCTATCTATGTAACTCTGCCTTTCAAATAAATGCAATAAATCTTGAAAATCAGCTCACTATTTTGGAAAACAATGGACAACCTCTTTGGATGGGAGTGGTTAAGAAGGCCGCGGAACCTGGGTTGATTTTTGCAAAGGATTGTCCAGCCTCCTACTCCCCTCTTTTCTCCAGGGAGGGAGTCTACAGAGACCCAGAGAGGGACACATGAAGGGCAGGGGGCAGAGCCTCTGGGCAGAACGGCATCTCCATAATGGAGATTTCTGTAGAAGATTCGGGGCGGTTGAGTTAAAAGTAGTAGGTACAGATAAAAACAACAATGAGATAGCATCTGCACTGAGAAATGCGAAAACGTTAAAGAATCCATTCTATCCCGAGGAGAAAAGCACTCTCATTTATTACTGTGGAGCGGAGCCGGGGTTGGGAAAAGCTGACAACATGAATGCAGCCTCAAAGATAATTATACCTTTTGGCCTGTAATTTAACTTTTGGAAAATTATCCTAAGTAAAATCTAGAATGCAAAAAAAAAAAGGAAGCACCATACATAAAGGTGCATTTACTCAATAAATATTTATTTGCAGCTTACTACGAGCAGGTATTTTTCTAGGTGCTAGGAACTCGGTGTGAATGAAGAACAAAAACCTAACTCCAGGCGGAGCAGAGGTCAGTCGGTAAACATACCAGCGGGGAATTAGGAGATTGCATGTTATTTGTGCATTCAAGGCTCTGCTTCTGGCTTAAACTCATGGAAGCTTATTTCTTCTTATTTTGTTTTTAAAGATTTGTCTATTAGAAAGGCAGAGTTACACAGAAAGAGGTAGTGACAGAGTGACAGAGAAGAGAGGGGAGAGAGAGAGAGAGAGAGAGAGAGATCTCATCTGGTTCACTCCTTAGCTGGCCATAATGGCCAGGGCTGGGCCAGGTGGAAGCCAAGAGCCAGGAGCTTCATCTGGGTTTCCCATGTAGGTTGCAGAGTGTTCTCCATATTTCTGGCCACAGGAAGCAAGAAAAGGATGCCCTCATGGGTAAAGACTCTGGGGGAAGTCTCCAAGAGGGAAGATTTTGAGAAGGGATTGCTAATCTATACAGGAATCGCACCTAATACACCCAGACAAACCTCACAAGGCTTTGAAGACTCAAAGTACCCTAAAATCAGCTCCAGGCCAAGAACAAAGCTTGAGTATCACAAGCAAGGGAGCACCACACAGCACAGCTGAGGCAGTGAACGTGGAACTGGCATTGGAACCACCACCCTCAGAAAGAAGACAGAACTGACAGTGTGACCCATGTGGGTTGAGCACTTGCTGAACTAGCCGAGAATCAACACTCTTCAGAGGATTTTAATAGGACCCAGTGTTGCACAATGTTAACATTTGACATTTTCAGAATATGTGGGCAATTTCCAAGAGAAAACACAATCAAGAGAGGCCAATTTGGACATGACCCAGATTGCTGGACTTCTCAGACAACCTGTAAGCCACGATTATAACACTGACCCACGAGGTGAACGTGGACCTTTTTGGAACTGATGGGAAATACAGGGATTCTCAGTGGAGAAATACAAACTCTGGAAACAGACCCAAATGCGAATTTTGGGGCTGTAATACACAAACTCTGAAATTTACCAAATTTCTGGGTTGACTCAGCTGAGTGGGGATGAAGATCAAAATGAACAGATTTTCAGGAAGCTGCACAAAAAGGCTATGGGGCCCTCAGAAAGTTCATGAAGAACATGCACAATGAAGAAGCTATGCATGGATTCCAAGTTTTTTTGCACTGGAAGAAACCTATCTCTTAATTCCATTTTCCATAAAGTTTTTGAAGTATGGAAAGGTCAAACATTTGTGTCATTGGCATCTTCAAGAGAGATGAGAAAAAGAGTGTGGGATTTAAAGAGTTGATTGTATAAAAGCTGGAAACTTCCAAGATTTGGTGAAAACTATCAATTCATAAATTGAAAAATCTAAGTGAAATCCATACAGGTGAAATGCAAAAAATACCATTCCCACGAAATAATCAAGCAGAACCTCTACTGAATTTCATATGCAAAAATTAACCCAACATGGATCATAGACCTCAATATACAAGCTTAAAGCTATTAAAAATTTTAGAAGAAAACACAGAAATACATATTTATATATTTGAATAAGGAACTAAGGAATTAGTTTCTTATTTTTTTGAGATTAATTTATTTATTTGAAAGTCAGAGCTACACTGCAAGAGGAGAGGGTGAGAGAGAGAGAGAGAGAGAGAGAGAGAGAGAGAGAGGGGTCTTTCATCTTTCAAACCAACTGATTTACTCCCCAGTTGGCTGCAAAGGCCAGAGCTGCGCCAATCTGAAACCAGGAGCTGGGAGCTTCTTCCAGGTCAGGGGCCTAAGGACTTGGGCCATCCTCCACTGCTTTCTCAGGCCACAGCAGAGAGCTGGATCAGAAGTGGTGCAGCCAGGACACGAACCGGTGTCAATATGGGATGCTGACACTGCAAGTGGTGGCTTAACCAGCTACGCCACCATGCTGGCCCCAAAGATGTAGTTTCTTAAGTATAATAAACAAAGGCACAAACAACAGCAAAAACAAATACACCAAAATCATGAAAATAAAAAATGATGTTCTTCAGAGGACATCATGACAGAAGGGAAAAGTTAATACATAGGGTGGGGGGAAATGTTTTTAAATATGTATCTGATAAAGGATGTGTATCAAGAATATGCAGAGCATTAACACAGTTTAATAAAAGACAACTCGTTCTTTTTTAGAAATGGGAAAGCAGTCTGAACAGACATTTCTGCAAAGATTCACAACTGCTCAACAAGCACATAACATGCTCAGCAGTATTACCCCTTAGGGAGATGCCAATCAAAAGCACAAAGAGGTTCTACTTCCTGTGTACTGGGGTGGCTGGAATCAAGAGGACCAGAGGGAACCAGTGCTGGGGAGGATGCAGAGAAGTTGGGACCTTTGCACGCTGCTGGTGGGGATGGAGAAGCATGCAGGTGCTTCGGAAAGCAGTCTGGCAGTTGCTCAAAGGATTAAACAGAATTATCATAAGGATCCAGCAATATCCCTCTTAGGTGCAACCCAAGAGAAAGGAAAGCACACATACACACAAACTTGTACACAGATGGTCTTCGTAATATGACTGATGTGGAATAGCCCAAACTGGAGATGACCCACAAGCCCACCGCTTGATGATGGATAAATAAAGTGTGGTGTATCCACATGATGAGATATGATTTGAAAAAAGAAATTAAGTATAAAACCTGCCACAACATGGAAGAACCTTCAGAAGAGTACACTAAGTGAAAAAAGAAAGTCCTAGAAGACCACATATTGTAGGGTCCCATTCATACTAATTGTCCACGATGGACAAAGCGATCCAGACAGAAAGTACATTAATGGTTGCCTAAGGAGGAGAAGGAAGAAGACTTGGGAGGAGTAACAGCTAGGAGGAGCAGGGTTTCCTTTTGAAGTAATGAATGTGTTCTCTAATTGACTGTGATGATGGCTGTACAACTCTGTGAATATATTAAAGTCCACTGAATTATAGTAATTGGGTGAGTCATATGATATATGAATTGTATCTTATTAAAGCTGTTAACAAAGAATGCCACTCTCAGACACATTATAGTTAAACTGCTAAAAAACCAAAGACTTTTAGTGCTTTTTTGCGGGGAAAGAATCTAACATATTACTGTTGGAGAGCAACAATTTTTACAAATGTAAATTTCTCATTAGAAACCATGGAAGTCAGAAGCAATGAGACAGCATTTACAAGAAAGAATAAAAGAAAGAATAAAACTGTGCACCCAGAATTCTATAACCAGTGAAATTATCGTTCAAGGATGAAGGCGAACCAAAGACATTCTTCCCTGAATGAAACCTGAGAAAATCTCAGCAGCAGACTTGCTCTGAAATGCATGAGAGTGGAAATTCTTCAGGGAAAAAGGGAAAGGGATGGCTTGGACATGTGGAAATGAAGGAGACAAGAAATGACGAAGTTCAGGGTGAACACAAGGGGTTTCCAAATTCACGACAAACGCAGATTATGCTAAAGCTAGGCATGAACTTCAAAATTTTTCACACCAAAATAAACCTATCTCTTAACTCCATTTCCCATGACCTCTTTGAAACACTCTTGTACAACAAACTCTTTGTAAGTTCTTTAAAACACAAGTGAAAGTTGATAGCAAGAATCATTTCATTGGAATGTTCCAATGCATGTAGACAGAAAACAGGACAGCTCTAAACTACAGGGGAGAGGCTAAGTATCGATGTGACTGTGAGATTCCTATGTTTTCTTTGACATGATAAAGCAGCATTATATTGTGAAAAGTTTCACATGCATATTTTTATCCCTAGGAATAATACATAATAATAAATTGGTCACAACTCAATTAATTATTTCAGGACCCATTAGCAGAGCAGAGCCTCTAGTTTGACAGATACTAGCCTAGGCTAGAACTGGCTGTGTGCTGAGGTTTCAAGATAGAAAATCTGAGGCCTGCACAGGGTGGGGTAGAAGCCCCCCATAGACTTCTGATTACCCTAAGTGAACGAGCAGAAGTCTTCTCCATGGAAGGACACTTGATAATCTCAGGCCCAGTCCAAGGAAGCAAGAAAAAAAATCAAATGGAAAAAAAAATATATTTTTATTTTTATTTTTTATTTTTTATTTTTTTAAATTTATTTTTGACAGGCAGAGTGGACAGTGAGGCTACAGCAGCCAGCCCTGCGTGAACACATTTTGTGCTCGGCACTATTCTGACTCCTTTTTTCCCCCCTCTGCTTTTATTTAATTAAATTTAATTAATTCGTTTATTTAACATTTCTTCATTTAATTAATGGTAAAAAGTCTTATTAAACAGAAACAAAGCCTAAACATCATCACTTATATTTAAACAGAAATACAGATGGTTAAAAGCGTATGAACATAGAACGCAAAGCGTAGTTTTTACTTTAGCGGTTACATGAATGAGGCTGCTTTTAAGTTTCTTCACTGACAGTCCTGTTTTTATAATTGAACAAGTTGTGCTTAAATTACAGTAGTAAAAATGTAAAAATTCAAATTTAAACATGAAAATATGGAATAACAACAAAAAAGGAACAGGAAGTATCTTCATTACCAAACAGATTAACAAATTTGCAGACACTCAGATACTTTCTGAGGCATATCAGAATACCCACATCGGGGGCCGATGCTGTGGTGCAGCAGGTTAAAGCCCAAGCCTGCGGCACCAGCATCCCATGTAGGTGCTGGTTCGAGTCTCTGCTGCTCCACTTTTGATCCAGCTCTCTGCTATGACCTAGGAAAGCAGTAGAAGATGGCCCAAGTCTTTAGGCCCCTGCACCTGTGTGGGAGACCCAGAAGAAGTCCTGGCTTTGGATCAACTCAGCTCTGGTCATTGTGATCATTTGGAGAGTGAACCAGCAGATGGAAGACCTCTCTCTTTCTCTGGCTCTACCTCTCTCTGTAACTCTGTCTTTCAAATAAATAAAATAAATCTTAAAAAAAAAAAACCCTACATCAAAGGTTGAGGTATCATTTGAGAGGTATCAATACATGTTCAGTGCTGAGACTGTTTGTAGCACTTACAATATATACAAAGCAGCATTAGACTACTATGGGTCACATTTGAGAAACACAGATTTAAGCTTTTTGCTACAACTTGCCTATTGAATTAACATTATAGCTAATGCAGTGACAATTACTCATTTCATAGTTTTTCTTCTGAAACTCAATAAGCAAGTTATTATTTAAGCACCTTAAGCACATTTAATAGTAAATTTTAAAATCCAAATACTTTGCATCATGGAAACTTTACCTAGCCATACAAAGGCTCCCAAATACAGTACAGTCATAAAGTTTCTTCTTTGTAGATTCCATTAATTTATACTTATTTTAGTACAGATAAAGGCAGGACATGGCTCCGGATTATTGGGCAACAAAAATGCCAGGTTGTCACCACCTGTGTTTAGGTACGAGCACACCACAACTACAACCATGGCAAGTAAATGCCCTCACATGCTTCTGGGGTTCCTTTTCACATCACAGGAGCTTGTTTAATGGTACTGTCGGGTATCAATCTATCTCTGAAAGTTCCTTTATTAAAAATTTCGAAATTTGGCCGGCGCCGTGGCTCAATAGGCTAATCCTCCACCTTGTGGCGCTGGCACACCGGGTTCTAGTCCCGGTCGGGGCGCCGGATTCTGTCCCGGTTGCCCCTCTTCCAGGCCAGCTCTCTGATGTGGCCCGGGTGTGCAGTGGAGGATGGCCCAAGTGCTTGGGCCCTGCACCCCATGGGAGACCAGGATAAGTATCTGGCTCCTACCATTGGATCAGCGCAATGCGCCGGCTGCAGTGCGCCAGCCGAGGTGGCCATTGGAGAGTGAACCAATGGCAAAGGAAGACCTTTCTCTCTGTCTCTCTCTCTCACTGTCCACTCTGCCTGTCAAAAAAATAAAAAAAAATTGAAATTTAACTAATGGAACATCTACAGTCTCAAAAAGCTAGTTTTTTTTTCCTTCACTAACTAGTTCAAATGCAGTATGTATTGTTTTAACTTTTTATATCTAGACATCTTATTAAAATGAATAAAGTATCTCAAATACCATTAGTGGGTAACATATTAACCAAAAAAAAATGACACTAAGAGTATTTTTGAGACTTTTTTTGTAGCGAGAAAAGCTATGGGATTCATAATGAACACAGATACAATGACACTTTGACCCTGCTGTTTTACATCATCAATAATAAGAGTAAATGCATGAAGCACAGGATTTCAGGAGAAAGATCCAGGAAACGCTTGCATTTTGGATGCCTCAAACACAAGAGTTCCCAATGCATGTAAGCACTATCATTATTTTCATCCTTTAAGTAGTTCAAATCTTTATTACATTTCTAATTTTATCCAGAAATAAAAATCTTATTCGTTACATAAAGTATCTTGTCAATTTGTTTTCAAGTATTCAAATAATGCAAACTCAAATATTTTCTTTTGTGGCAACAACACACTTATGGATTGAGCTTCAAAGACAGGGAAAGATTTATTTAAACTAACTGATAGAGTCTTCTGCTTGAGGACATAAGAACTAAGGCTTTAAACTGTAATCACACAAATGGTACATAATAAGTAAAGGAAAAAAATGATAGTCCAGTATAGTCAGTGTCTTCTTTTAAAAGATGCAGAAACAGATTGTCCTAGTATGCGGCTAGATTCCCAGTCACAGGGTATTCTGAAATCTAAGGAACTCCAGAAGATAAGCCAGAATAAGTTCGATTTCCTTCCATTTTTTCCACAAGTGTTCCTATTGTTTCCTTTGGATTTCCTTTGAACTATTACTGGGAGATTTTCTGCCTTCACCTTCTTTCATAGTGATGACCATGTTTCTGTGTATAGCACATCCCTAAGCATCAAGTGGTGACAAAACCTTTCCATTTCTGTTTGTTATGGAAGGTCTTTGGTTCACCTTCATTCAAAAGAGAGCTTTGCAGGGTACAGTGTTCTTGGTTAATAGTTTTTTTCTCTTAAGACTCGGAATATGTCTTGCGGTTCTCTCCTAGCCGGTAGGACTTCTGATGAGGAGTCCGCTGTGAGTCTAATTCGAGATCCTCTGAATGTGATTTGGCATTTCTCTCATGTGCATTTTAGAATCTTTTCTTTATGTCTTACTGTGCAGAGTTTGACTAAAACATGTCATGGTGAAGATATTTTCTGGTCATTTCTTTTAGGAGTTCTGTGTGCTTCCTGTACTTGGATATCCCTTTCTTTCTCTGAATGAGGGAAGTTTTCTGTAATTATTTCACTAAAAAGGCCCTCTAATCCATTCTCTCTTTCCTTGCCTTCACTAACTCCTCAGATCTGTACGTAGGGCCATTTGATAGTATTCCATAAGTCTCCAATACTGTTTTTCAGTTTTCTAATTTCTTCTTCTTTTTTTCAGTCTGACTGTATAATTTCCAGAGGTTTGTCTTCTAACTCGGATATTCTTCCTTCTGCATTGCCAAGTCTGTGTTAAGACTTTCCACCACATTTATTTGATCTATTGACTTGTTCATTTCCAATATTTCATTTTGATTTCTCTTTAAAATCTTAATTTCATGGAAACAATGTTCATTCATGTCACGTATAGATTTCTTTAATTCATGTATTTGCTTCTGATTACTTCTAAGTAATGCAACATTTCTTCAGTCTCTTCATTTTCACATGCTAGTGTTAAAGTGTTATTGTGTTCCTTTGGAGATGTTATTTTGTCTTCCTTATTCTTGATTCTTGAGTTGTGGGTTAATTTTTGGGCATCTGTGGAAACACTTGTTTTTTTGTTTTTATGTTTTTATTTTTTTCTGTGATGGCTTTTCTCTGTGGACTATGTCTCTGTGGCTTAGTGGAGTATCTGATCTTTCAGTGAATACCCTGAGGCGTGTGCTGGGTGTGGCCAGGGAGCTGTGTTCAGCGCTCCAGGGTTTGGGGAGTCTCCAAGGTGACACCCAAATTGGATGTGGTAAATTTCTTCTTTTTTTAATCACAGAGGAGGATTTTTTTTTGTTTAAGATTTATTTTATTTATTTGAAAGACAGAGTTACAGAGAGAAGTAGAGACAGAGAGCGATTTTCCATGCTCTGGTTCATTTCCCAGATGGCCACCGTGGCCGGAGCTATGTCAATCCGAAGCTAGGAGCCAGGAGATTCTTCTGGGTCTCCCACGTGGGTGCAGGGGCCCAAGGACCTGGGGCATCCTTCACTGCCTTCCCAGGCCATAGCAGAGAGCTGGATTGGTAGAGAGGAGCAGCTGAGACTCCAACCCAGTACCCATATGGGATGCTGGCACTTCAGGCCAAGGTGTTAACCACTGTGCCACAGTGCCGGCCCCAGGAAAGGATTAATTTGCTCCGTTGGCGTAGTGTCACCTCACTTCCTCTCCTCCAAGGAGACCAGTGCCTGGGTACCAGCCCCAGGGGGTATAATATTCATCTCCACTGCCACAAGAACCATATAAAGGATCACGCAGTCTTCAGTGTGAGCGCGGGTCCCACAGCAATGATCCTCACCAGGGAACCAGAGAGCCCCCAGCACGTGGAGCTGCCCACAGTGACCACCCAAAGACCCAGTCACATCCTCCACCCTCACATACAGCTACAGTGTTTTCATTAGTCCCAGCACTAAAGGCTCCCATAGTCATGAGCACCCAGTCCCGTGTCAATTCTCCCTGCCAGACTCAGGTGTCTCCATTAAGCTGGTTGCTGCGTGCGTAGACACGAAGTGGTGCAGCTGTTACGTACATCCAAAATGGCAGCCATCCTCTCTCGGCCAGTTATAGGTCGCTGATACGGGTGGTAAGAGATAAAGAAATGTGCCCTACTTTTTTCCCTCTAGGTTGGCAGATACACTGTCCCCTACAGGGCTCCAAGCTGGACTCATGCCAGCCTCTTCCTGCAGCTTTATCATCAATGGCTTAGGCTGCTACAGTCTGGTCTCACCTCATTCTCCAAAGCTGGTGTGCAGGCTCTCTGCTGCTGGGGTCCTGAGTTGTGTGCATCCACACCCTCCACATAGATCCATAGTGTCCCTCTAATTTGTGTGGAGTTACCTCTGCTGTTTTTCCCCTCTTTCCTGAAATTGGACTCTCTATTTTAAAAAATTTTTTTTAGCTATCTTCTCCTAGACCAGAGCAGTAAGCTCCCTGCCTGTGAAGTGAGTTCTGAGATGGATGGTCCTGGTGCTTGGACAACAATGTGAATTTGCTTAGGACTCCTGAACTGGGGCCGGCCTGTGGTGTAGCAGATAAAGCGACTCCCTGCAGTGCTGGCACTCCGTATGGGTGCAGGTTCCAGTCCCAGCTGCTCTACTTCTGATCCAATTCCCTGCTAATGTGCCTGGGAGAACAGTAGAAGATGGCCCAAGTCCTTGGGCCTCTGCACTCACGTGGGAGACCTGGAAGAAGCTCCAGGCTCCTGGCTTGGGATTGGCCCAGATCTGGCCACTGTGGTCATTTGGGGAGTGACCCAGTGGGTGGAAGACCTCTCTTCCCTCTCTTCCCTCTCTTCCTCTGCCTTTCTGTAACTCTGCCTCTCAAATAAATTTTTTTTTAAGAAAAAGACTCCTGAACTATGTGCCTAAATGTGGTTAAAGTAGTGTAGTGCTTCTTGTTATGTGTATTTTGCCATAATTAAAATCAAAAAGAGAGAGAGAAAAGGGCAACCTGAGGGAGGCAGGTGCTCCGAGAAGTTTTCCCTGGGGTTGATGCCAGCCACCTACGCACGACACACGCACGATGAGCCAAATATGTGCTGTGTTTGGAGATTCGGAGCTGGGTAGAGCTGGGCCTCCTATCCCCAGACAACCTGACCTTTTCAGAAATGGGAACGATCTGTTAGTAGCACAAAAGCAACACTGCAGTTGAAACCAGAACATGCAAACCAGGAGCAAAAACATATGAGTTTTTTTTATATTTTTGGATAGTTGTATCATTGCTTTAGAAAATCTTTAATCCACTGAGGATATTGTATTTCTTCACAACCTGATCTGAGCATTGTTGCCCATTTTAGCAAAAGTTGTTTGGGAAGCTGTATCTGATAAAATATTGCAAGGATTTTGTTTGTTTGTTTCCCTTTGGTGGTTGGTTGTCTTTGAAGAAAGACAATCTGTGCTTACCTTTTATTCTCTAAAAAAATTAGCAACTATATCTGGCTGCTTGGCCCTGGCTGGAGCCCTGCTGTTACTCACGTGGGGTCTCCCAGGGCAGAAACAGAGAGGATATTTCAGAGACAACATTTGATTTGATTAACTACCATAGTTGGAAAATCCCCAATCCGAAAATCCCAAATCTAAACTGCCCCCAGATCCGAAGCACCCCAGATCAGGTGTATAGTTTTCCATGGACTTTTTGAACAATCCTCACCTACATGGGTTTCAGACTTGTTCTGCCCCAACAGAAGCTTATCTTCAATGGCATTTTTCCACGAACTTTCTTGAAATACCCTCAAGTGGTTGCTGTCTCTACTATTATGAGAAAGAGGAAGGAGAGATGGTATTGAAATAAAGCCTTTGTGTTTTTTATGGATGCATTTATTTGGGATGCAGAGAGAGAGAATCTTCCATCTGCTCAACTGTTATCCTTGGATAGTAACTTTGGTGATGGATTTGTTTACTGCTTGATGGCTTACAAAAATGTTATATTCAGCACGCCATGGGATATTACCACCCATTTTCAGAGAAGCAACCTGAGTTCCCCAAAGGTGGAGCAACTCACCCAAATTCCCAGCAATGATGGTGGAAATCAGATGGATTCCATGTCCATGGCTTCATGTTGGAATTTCTGGCATCAGCAAAGGGCTGAGGGATTTGAGAGTCAGTAGGAAGCTTTCCGGGATTCCTGGAATCCTTAGATGTTGCAATTCCTTAGGCTGCTTCCTTGGGCGTGCTCTGTGCAGAACGGGGTGGCCATGTGCTATCGGTGACAGCAGAAGCCTTCACTACCAGGATAGGCTCAAGCACACAGGGCATGCGCCCTCCAGGCAGGGAGTTGCAGGCTGGAACCTTAGCTTCAGCCTTGAGGGTGAGACCAGCACCCTCCCTCGGGTTTAGGCTCGGGTGCTCAGCAGTGTGCTGAGACTGCAGAGCAAGCCCAGGTTGCACACACTTTTATTCCTTCCCTTCCCTGGCTCACCCACCCAGCTGATCCCCCTTTGCTTTGTCAAAGGGTGCACATAGTGTTGCTTTTCCGGTTTCTCTGTGGTTAGGAAAGACACTCGGGAATGGTGACCACCACCCATTCATTTGCCTGGGAAGTGTGTGGGCAATTTGGGATATCCTTTCTGTTCTCATGCTGCGGAACTCCTGCATGGGGGACTTCACCGAGCTACATGAACCCGTGTCCATGCCTACCTCACCCACAGGTGCCCATGTCCTATTCATTGTTCTCTTTGGCATAGAACAACCCTGCGGGCCCCTCTGCTGCCATCAAGCTTCCTGAACCATGAGGTTTCCTGCCTACAACTCTACAGGGGGGACACAGCCAGGAGGCAGGTGCACACTGCAGGTGGATGCCATGGAGTCCTTGACGGCTGTCAGAATTGCTGGAATTGTAGAGAGATTCTAATTCTACTCTCTGGCGTCCCCCGTGCTTCCTGTAGGGGTCTGCTGTGTTGATTTGCAGACGAACAAGGCTCTGCCTGGTTGGCTGAGGCCATCCATTCCAGTCCAGAGCTTCATCATGGGGCGGTGAGTTTTATGCTCAATATAATCTCAGCTGTACCATGAAAAATTCTTAAATGCTGCAGAGCCAGTGGCCTTCGGAACAGGCTTGTCTGCACTTGTGAGAACTGATCAGTGCTCTCTGGTGCAGCCGGTCCAGATGCAGACCAGTGATTTCTCCACATCACACTCTTCCTTAAATCACCAAAGACCATTTCCAGATGTTGATGTCTGCTCTGGGGGTTTTTCTGGGCTTCATCTCAGTCTACCAAGGGCTTTGCTTAATGTCTCTGCTTTTAAAAGGCCCTGACAGCCCAGGTCTCTCCACTCTTCCCTCCCTCTTCCCACCCCCATAAGCTCAGCCTCTGAGACACCATCCCCCAAAGGGCTCTCAAAACCCAGCTTCAGACAACACCACTCAGTAGTCAGTTTTCCAAGGCCGACCAGGTTTACTCCTGGTATACTCATACTCTTCACTGCTTAGCCCCTGGCTCTCAATTGCTGCCCTCAATTTCTGCCTCCAAGACTTTGCTTTTTCCAGATTCATGCAGACATCTGTTCTTGCTCCTGGACTTGACTTGGGATCCCGCACATGCTCCTGATTTTAGTATCTTGCTTGCCTTCCTGCTCTTCTCCAATCTTGATCTGTCTTGGAAGAAGGATGGTGCCAGGCTGATCACGCTGATCTTGCTGCATGATAAGACTTGGGAGGATGGGCTTACCATTCAATTCTGCTGCTTGTGATTGGGTCTTACTGCTCGTTGTCTTCTTGTTGCTGCAGGTTGAACATGATTGGATCCCTGAAGTCACGCAGATGTTTAAACCCTAGACTTGGGGCCGGCACTGTGGCACAGTAGGTTAATCCTTTGCCTGTGGCGCTGGCACCCCATATGGGCTAGGGTTCTAGTCCCAGCTGCTCCTCTTCCCATTCAGATCTCTGCTATGTTCTGGGAAAGCAGTGGAAGATGGCCCAAGTCCTTGGGCCCCTTTACCCACATAGGAGACCTGGAAGAAGCTCCTGGCTTCAGATTGGCACAGCTCCAGCCGTTGCGGCAAAGTGGGGAGTGAACACGCGAATGGAAGACCTCTCTCTCTCTCTCTCTCTCTGCCTCTCCTCTCTCTGCGTAACTCTTTCAAATGAATAAATAATCTTAAAAAGAAATCAGGTGGGAGAAAGGAAGAGACCCAGAAGCCATTACCAGCAACAGCAGCCACAGTCTCTCAGATGGAAACTCTGCCAGACAACGCAGCTTACCCAGAGCAGGTGCTCCTTCGTCAGGTAAGTCTTCTTCTCACCTGGGGCCTTCTTCAGTTCTTTCTTGGGCAATACAAGGATGAGTTCGTGTGTAACTGCGGTCACCCATGCTTTTTGTCTCTGTAGCCTCTGAATGTTCCAGAAGGAAGAGTCCTCTCTCCCTAATCCCCAGGGATCCTGACTGGCCACACCAGCCCTTGGCTGCAGCCAAAAAAAGGACACAGGGCAAGTTGATGCTGGGGCTATTACCTCCATTTCCTAGGACAGCTTGCATTATCCATGAATATTGTTAGAACCTTTATTAAGAGACATGAAGGGACTGGATTTGTGGCATAATGGGTTAAGTTGTCACCTGTGATGCCAGCATCCCATAGCAGAATGCTAGTTTGAGTCCTGGCTGCTCTGCTTCTGATTCATATCTCTGCTAATGTGCCCAGGGAAGAAGCAGAAGATGATGAAGTGCTTGGGTTGCCTGCTACCCATGTGTGAGACCCAGATGGAGTTCCAGGCTCCTGGCTTCATCCTGGACCAGCCCCAGCCAAAGTGGCCATTGGGGGTCAACCAGTGGATGGGATATCTAGCATCTTCTCTCTTGCTGTGTGTGTGTGTGTGTGTATGTGTGTGTGTGTGTCTGTGTGTGAAAGAGAGAGAGAGTCCCCTTCAAATAAATAATTAGATCTTTAAAAAAGAAGTGAAAACAACCAATTAAAAGACAGAGAGAGCTGGGTCCATGATTTTCTTTCACACAGGACATAAGCCGGTTTTAACATCTGTGATGAAAAAGATGGCCTTGTGTTTGAGGAGTTTGCAATCACAGGCATTAGCAACTTCAGAGTAAAGCAGAAACAGTAGGGTTGTTGGCCCCAAGCAGAAAAAAAGCAGAAGCCCATTTGTGCAGAGTGCCAGGAAGCTGTCCCGTCTGAATCGGAGCATTGCTTCCCAGATGGCCTGTTAGCCGGATGCATTCATTAAAGGTGCGATTTTCCACATGGGTCCTCATTGCGCTGTGCCATCACTTAAGTCATTTCTTCCCCATTCCATTTAAAAAAAAATCCAGACTCTTGAAAACAATATGCCATGGAGCCAGTTCTGGTTTGCTTACATAAGTGCCTGATCCAAAGAAGACATGCTTTTGCTGTGAATAAGATATGCATCACTTTCATTAAGCCATATAGAGAGTATTTGTTGCTTTTTTTGTTTTTTTTTTAAAGCTAACTTCCTTCCCTATGTTCATCCTTAATTGAATCCAAAGCTACATCATGCATCACCAGCACATGTCTTCAAGGAGAAACAAGAGTGCTCAAGGCAGCCGAGGGAACAGGCAAATCCATAACTCATATTTTATGCCTCTCTCATTTCAATTAGCAAAATGTGTCTATCTCGTCCTCTTCACTGGGTTAATCTCCCCCTAATAAACAATCCTGATGTGTTGGACAGCAAAGAGAATGCATCTTGTAGATGCACCAATTTGTATGAGCTGTCATCTGAAATCCGAATTACAGAATAATTCACATTGGCAGAGTTAGCACGGAGAGCTGGAGGCTGCTGGCTGCGAGTTGCTTCTACAGTGTGTGTATGTGTGTGTGTGTGTGTGTTGTATATACAGTATTATTTCTGACAAAATGGTAACATGGCTAATAGCATTGCCAGTCGTTATAAACCACATGATGGTTTGCTGTGTGTCTTTCTACAGTGGGAACTTTCCCAGTGCCATTGAATTTGGAGGAGCCGCCCTCTGCACTGTGTTCATGAGTTAAAGAAGACACTGATAGGGGCCAGTGTTGTGGCAGAGGAGGTGAAGCCGCTGCCTGCGACACCGGTATCCAATATGGGTGTCAGTTTGTGTCCTGCCTGCTCCACTTCTGATCCAGCTCCCTGCTAATGGCCTGGAA